>CM022399.1:68822803-70022810 GCA_011833715.1 Carcinoscorpius rotundicauda | reverse complement strand
ATGTTTATTTTGTATGTGTTTAGAGCTGCTGAACAGCTGTAACTGAAGAATTCTAAATGCAACTAATACTTGGAAATATGTATATACATCATCATCAGGGTTTGGTTGTTCTCTTAGTGCATGGTATTTAAGAATGTATAATTTTCAGCAGATTGCCCAATGTGGCTTTACTCTAAGAAAACGTGTATAATTTTAGAACATGTGGTTGTTATCTTACATGGAAGTAAGTGATCTGTGATTCTTTATTATTTGTAAATACTGTTCATATAAAGATAAAAACATATAAACAATGAATATTTTTCAGTACTACACTAACTGTGGACATTTTATTATAGTACTGAATTGTCTTTTAAAAACATATAAAAATAAGTTGTTGTTTTTTCTGTTGATAGGAGGGTTATAGCTGTATTGACTAAGTATGTTAGAGATTTGAAAAGTAGATTAAAAAAATATGTGGATCTGTTAGCAGAGAAATGGTATGTGAGATGTATGTATCAGTTTGAAACAAAGGGATATATGAGTGATATATTGATTCAAGTAGTTATGATATGATATTTGAAGTTTACTGTTAACAAATGGTTGAAATTATATGAAAATGTAAGTAATTCATATAAAAATCTTATTTTTTGATATGTTCTCTTTTTAGTGTTTCCTTTGATCCTGAAGATCCAACCAACTACTCATATGTTGTACAAACTACTAACTAGTTCTTCAGGAACACTTCAATAACAGTTTGGTTTGATTTACCTGAAAATAAGTTGAAGAATCCAAATACCTGGTCACTGTTGTGTGTGTGTCATTTTCACGTGCTACAGACTCATCATTAATTATGAAATTAAACTTCATGTATTTTTGTGAATTATTGTTATGCTGTTTATACATGAGTTTAAAGTTATTTTTCAAATATTCTTGTTAATCAAAATTTTTCTCAGAGAATGGTAATTTAGGCACAAATTGTACTGTGATAATGTTTTAAGGATTTAATGTGTGTTTTTATCAATTTCAAAATAACCAATTTATTGTGTAAGAATATTCTGTAAATAAAAATTTCGTTTACATGATTCTAACAAACAGTTTTCTGTGCTATCTGTAATCTTGTAATAAAAGTACATATTCAGCTTCAAAGAGTATAATACTGTGTTTTCTGTATTCTTGGTTGAAAAGCATTAAGTTATGAATTAGAAAAAATTAAAGAAACCAACAGATATTAAGAAAAGGTTTACTGTGGCAGACCTAACTACCTTTATCCTAATTTAAAGCTTGATGTTAAAATATTCAGAAAAACAGATAATGCACTGGGTCATCACTTATCGTTCCAGAGAGGATATTTTATTATTCTTTAACCAAATTAACATGGTAACAAGAAGTATAGTTTCTTCACTGAGTGTAGATAATAAATTGATAACAGCTGTTGTTAGCATTGAAGCCCGTAGTGCCAGATATGTTTCAAAGTTGGTCTATGGAACTTGTTTACAATTACATTAACAACATACTTTTCATTAAAGTGGACACAGAGCATTCAAATATGTGCTAAATGTGATCTATGAGATTTGAAACCAGACTTGTTTATGGTTATGTAGACGATATATTGTTACAGTTGGTTATATTGACTCACAGCATCCAAGGACAAACTGCAGGTGGTCAATAGGTTTTGAAACCAGACTTGTTTATGGTTATGTCGACAATATAGTGTAAATTACAGTTAGTTGTGTCGACATACAGCATTCAAGGATGAGCTAAAGGTGGTCTGTAGGATTTGAAATGAGTTTTTATGGTTTTGTTAATAATATATTGTTAGTTACACTTGGTTATGTTGGCAAACAACATTCAACTATGTGCTAAAGGTGATCTATGGAATTTGTATCTATATTTTTTACCATGTACGGTGTTTCTTGTTTCTAAATATTCCTGACAGCATAATAAATTATCCTGCATCAGTACAAAGTGTGATTTAGTTGTGTGTATAATATTTTACACGAGTGAATCTAGTGTCACATTAATACATCTTCAAATGACAAATTTCTTGATCTAAACCACAGTAACATTTCCACTTCTATTTGTGCTATATCTTCTCATTCCATAACTGAACAGCAAACCTGAATTTCCTCATGGACATAATACATAGCTAACTGGAAAATAAGAAACGTATATATGGCCTAAAAACCATATCTCTCCCAAGAACTTACAGATGATTTCCTTAAGAATTTGTTTGTTTTTAATGTCATGCAAAGCTACACGAGGGTCCCCAATTTAGCACTATAAGACAAGAGGGAAGGCAGCTACTCATCAACACTAACTGCCAGTTTTTGGGCTCCTTTTTTACCAATTAACAGTGGGATTAATTGTCACATTATAATGCCTCCACAGCTGAAAGGGCAAACATGGTTGGTGTGACAGGGTTCCAATGTACAACCCTCACTTACAAGATGAGTGCCTTAGACACCTACCTGTACCAGGTCTTCCAAAAGAAAGCCAAGAACTAAAGGTAAAGATCAAGAAAGTAAACCAGAGAACAATAAATCTAAAAAGAAAAAATATTATTGTTTCTTTTCTTTCAGATAAATATATCATATCTATGTACAGGTTCACATATGCACTTGAAAATGGCATTGAAACTTCAAAACGTATGCAGCCAGTATTTTAATGGTTATATACTGACCTGGATTAAAATGTAAATATAATCCAAAACCTAACAGCAAAATAATTAAATATTACAAACTGTAAAACAATCTAAGAAGAGTAAAAAGTTTAAAAACAAGAAAATAATAAAAGGTTCAAAAGAGGAAAAATAACATTAGAAGAGTAAACACTATGGATTAAAAACAAGAAAATAATTGAAAAATAATATTATATTTTCTACCATTTTGAAAATGTATTTTGGAATGAATAAAGCTGTTGTTTAATATTTAAAGAAAATATTATGGAAACAGTAAAACTGTAGTATAAAAACCGGAGAAATAGATTTTAAAGACAGTTTGGCCATAATCTAACATTTTAAAATGGACTATGATATGTGTTAAAAATATTAAATCTGTAATTTGTGATCTACAATGAAACATCTTGAAAACAGTCAATGGACAGTTACTAACTGGGTAACTACTTGTACGAAACTCTTTCATTTCAGTCTCATACAAAATATATAAGAATGTGACTGTAACTGAACCCATCTCAAACTTATGAGGAACTTCAAGTTTTGGAGCTTTAAGATCAGCACACGTGTCAGTAATAATCATTATCAAAAGCAAAGTCACTGATGACTGCTCTTATCTGTAAAAATTCCAATAAAGAGAATATAAGTTGTTTTTCACAAAGTTAAATGAAACAGTATTTATCTTCAAAGCATGAAATCTTTTGGCTGATGTAATTTTTACAAAAAAAAAAGAAAGGGAAAAGAAGAAGTCCAATGTTGTTAAAAGAATAATACAAGTTTGGTAAAAACAAATACTTCATTTTGAAGAATAGTTACTAATATAAAAAACAAAGTTCATTGATTTTATAGAATAATCTTATTGTGAAATAAACACCATCACTGCATTAATAATTTTGTTCTATGTTAAAATCTGATGTGAATGTTACTTCATAAAGTAGTGCCATATGTTACTGTCATTATGTTGACAATAATAGTATCTTTACAAAGAAAAATCTTGCACAACAGCACGCACACACAGAAAGAAAATCAGTATTTCATTATAACAGCACAATAATAAAAACATTTCATTAAAGCAGTGGAATAACAATACAGTTACACTATAAGCAATAACTTGTGACCAAACAAGAGTGTATAATACTCTAATACACATACAAAACCATTTTATTTAGGAAAGATAAACATAAAATTTGAAATCACTTTTGTTATTTTAACTGTACCTTAATACAGAATATACTCGTTGTTATATAATTGTGTCAACTTAACCTCACAGTACGAAAACTAATTTTATAAATTTTCTCCTTGATACGAAATCCATTCACAGTAATAACTTACTTGTTATATAATCACACAACCTTAACCTAAATTTACTGTTGTTATTTTGTACCAACACGAAACCATTCAACTGAAATAACATTTTCCTACATTGAAATGAAAATCCATTTCCGATAATGCTTACCTTTGTCGACATTTATAGCTATTGCTTGATTGCCAGTTTTTCCTTTGCCCATCTAAGCATTGGTCTGATTTCTTTTTCTTGCTTGCTTCCAGTCCTTTATGTTTCACTTAATTACCCTTGGTTATATTGGTCTTGTGACATTCTTTCACCTATGTCAATACACCCTCTATCTTGATACTGTATATAAGCACCTCATTAAGATAATGTTATCACTTCTTGAAGACTGATTCTAAAACCAGCTTTTAGTGG
Source organism: Carcinoscorpius rotundicauda (assembly GCA_011833715.1). Taxonomy (NCBI): domain Eukaryota; kingdom Metazoa; phylum Arthropoda; class Merostomata; order Xiphosura; family Limulidae; genus Carcinoscorpius; species Carcinoscorpius rotundicauda. The sequence goes on along the minus strand of CM022399.1, from coordinate 70,018,455 downwards.
GGAGAATGTCAGCAGAGGTAAGTATAATTGAAAATAAATTATCAGTTTAGAAAAATGTTAATTTCCAAAACATAGTTATTTCTGCTTCCACTCAACTGGAATCCCACACTGAAAGATGGATGGACCAGTGAAAGCAGTATCCATGTGCATTGATCAAAGATGTACCAAGATAAGAGTGGTACCTGATGGGAGGAACAGGACAACATCTAGAACAGGTACTCGCCTCATCCTGAAGTTAGTTCATGTATTGATGGTGGAAAAGTACATGAGTAATCATCACAACAGACCAGCCCTAAACTGATAGTAGATGTTCCACAACTCACCGTTGGAACAGTGCAATAGGTGAAGCAATTTTGCTGATTTTTTGAAAGCAAATCAAACTCGATTTATTCATTATGATGATCAGCAGATATGGAGAGGATTCTTTTTAGCATCACCATACACCAACCCTAAACAGATAGAAGACGTTCCACTCCTCAACACTGGAATTAATGGGTCTTACTTCCTATATCCCTTGATGGAGGCTAAAACAAGTTGGACCACAGTGTAACATATAGATATACTTTTGACTGGATCTCCATCTGTAGCTATAGAGCAGGGATGCAAGATAGCATTCCAGGGGTTGCAAGACAACATTTGTTTTGGTCACCTTCACCTTTATTCTTAAATAAATAATTACTGTGAGGGATGTGACAACATATTAATTTTTTTAAGGGTGCAGGACACGAAAAAGGTTGGGAACCACTGCGATAGAGTAATCAGTGATGTTGAGAAAACCCACTTTTACATAAATAAACTGCTATGAAGTGATGCATTCTGAACCACAGGAATCATGACAAGAAAGTAAACAACACCAAAGTGGACAAACTTTTTCCTCTACTTGAAGAAGCCTGAAATGAAACACTCCAAAATGATAAAATTGTGCCTGCCTTACTTATTTGAAGGAACAGAACTCTTCTGGTCTGGAAATGAGATCATTCACTCTCACTCCTCAACAACTTACCTCAGAATTATGGAAAGGATATGGAACACTGAGCTTAACCACAGATTTAGAATGGAACCACTCCACATTTGCTGTTATAAGCAGATAGTGGACTTCCTTTTAAGAACAATATAAAAAAATGAATATTGATCAAATGAAGAGCAATACACACCCCAACTAGACAGGAAAGCATCAAATCTGAACCAGTATTATGAGATAGCTCCTGCTTAGGTTGATGCTGCTCCAATTGACATTGCGGAAAACAACCCGAGATCCAGATAGGAGGGCCTCCTAACATTGCCCTCTTCTGTAACATTGCAGGAATTTACTCAAACACCCTTTACGAAAAGACTCTGCCCACCACCCCTGAGGCTGGAAACCAGGTGTGGTAGGGACTTCCAAGCTCCACTAGTAGAACACAGGAATAATTTGCACTGGGAAGTCCAGAGGAACGGTGCAATATGTGAACCAATTTTGCTAATTTTTTAAAAGCAAATCAACCTCGATTTATTCATTATGATGATCATCGGGTATGGAGAGGATTCCTTTCAGCATTGCTCATGATAGTCCCCGAGTGGTAGTTCAGCCAAAGGTGCTAATACTATCTGGAAAGCTCCTAGATGATCTAATGGAACATCTCATTTCTACAGAGCCTGTTGCAATAAGAATTAATTGGTTCAGTTAACTTGGTTACTTGTACAGAATTTGATGGATAAAAATACATCTTTCTGAGCAACATTTGCCACAGAGTGAGCTACAGTGAAAAAAATAGGTTATGGGCCCTGGAAAATAAAGAGGCAAAAGAAAGAGAAAAAATATCATTCACCCATCCTTATAATCTAGCAAATGTTGTCAAAACGGCTGTAAGGGGTAGGCAAAAACTCTCAGTGAAAGAAAATTCCAAATCATGTAAATAATGCAAGAGAAAAGTATTGAGAGAAGTCCACATACCAGTCTGCACAATGTCCTCTAACAGACATTTAATCAGACTCTTTTGAACCCTATGTTGGTATGTTGGACCCTATTTACCATCTGGGGCTTTGGCTCTGCACAAGAGCATTCCACACTTCAACACATTATTATTTGTTATTATCATAGCATAAATGGCCTTGGCTTCTGCATGGTATTTAGCATCAGGATATTCAATAAGTGAGCAGGGTCTCCCCATATAGTGACACAATCCACCTGAGTTTCTGTGTTGTGGGCATGGTTATGAACCATGAAAAAATGGTGATCTTCTCTGAACCAGAAGTTACTCTACAGAAAAAATCATGGGCCAGATTTTTTAAGATATAGGGTGTTAACTTTTCTCTCTAAAACAGCGTTCATAGTTTCTTTTACAGTAACACCATGGAAACTAGATAAACAGCCTCTTGTAATCTCCTCCATGCACTCGGTACAGCTGTATCAAGCATCATTATTTACATTAATTGCTTAAGCTAATCACTCAATAATTAGAAAAAAAAGTGAAATTTATCAAACTTGTGCTTAAAAATTAGCACAAAATCAACGAATGTGTTACTTAGTGCACTTCATTATCCTCCCACACAAGAACAAGAGCTGACCACTCGTTAGTGCTGTATCTGTAATTTTAAGGGCATCTCAATCATATGCCAGCTAGGAAATTGCAAAAAAGAGGGTCTGGCTCACGTAATTTTTCCTCATAAGTGAGGTAAATCAAATTACTCTGCTCACGTTTAAGGGTGTGGCAAATAAACATTTAGATAATTTCATAAAGCATTTCAGGTAGGTAGCTGCCTGAAATGCTGGACTGTTGAAAAGGTCACAAAATATCAAGTAAATGCATTGTTATTGGTTCTCAGTTTTGACAGTCTGGTTTTATATTTCAAGACTCAGGAAAGGGAAACCATGGAAAGGCTGACCACTAATACAGATTATCTGTCCTTTTCATGGTAAGGCTTATCCTTCAATGATCTATGTGAATTGTAAGGATAGTTGTATCAAGGTTGTGTAATGGCTGCTCAGTGAGATCAAACAGCAGCATTTTGGTGTGAGGAGTCATTCCATCTTAAATAAGACAATGTATGTCATGGCTCAGTGAAAAGTGGTAGCTTATAATAAGAGCATATCCTGGCATTGTGATTCAACCAAATTGGTATCCAGTGAATAAGCTAGCCTCTTCTGATTCTCATACAATTTGTATTCTGCAATCTATGCCACTAATGCCTCTGGGAAAATAGAAGCACTTTTCAGTTAAACACTTGTAATACATTGCTGACCAGCATGAAAGGTGAGATTGTTGTTTCAATCAACTGTGCAAAAAGTACAGGTGAGTAAAATAACAAGCATTAAGTGCTACATATGTGAAATGATTAATATATACTTTTATTGGCAGTGATACTGAAAAGTGAAGATACACTCTTCATTTTATCATCTCAGTCTGATAGTTTGGTATAACTGTTGATACAGGCTATAAAATGTATCACTGCTAAGCATGTTAACTCCAACAATTCAACTGCGAGAAACTTACCCTCTGTCATGGCATACCATGTAATTTAACAGAAATTAGCATACTGTTCACTGAATATGCATATGTTCTGCAGAGTCCTCTGTAATGTCCGCAAGAATATGTGAAGTTATTAAAATATACTTGAATTGATTTACACACAGGACCGGATTATGGGCAAATGATGCTCCAAGCACAGCCCAACAATGATGCCCCCTCATCCCCTCTATTGCTTAACTGACAAGACATTAAGACTCAACAAGTGCTGAAAATGAAATGAATGTATGAAAATTTATATCGATTCTTCAGTTTTCTTCCAGGTCAGACCCCACAACTATATTAAATAAAAACTTTTTCATTTTCTTTATTTAACAGATTGGACATGGATCAAAATAAAGCAATGACCGAAGCCTTTTATTAACAAATGATGGGGGAAATCAATTCTTTGATTAATGATAATTAAGAAGATTTATTTTTACTCTATATCACTTTCACTCTGAGTTAATAATCTCACTTTGATTTTAACAAAAATGAAAAATTTACTCAAAACTTTTATTTAATAAATTTTAATTTCGATGTTAACGGTTTCTCACTTTGAACTTAAAACTCTGAAAACAAATTATTTACTTACACCTTAAAATTTATTTAAATTTAAAAACAAAATTCTTCAAGATTGTTCAATTGCAAAGTCTTTGACCAAGTCCTCGAAACTAATTTGGCGTAACAAAACAGCTTCTATACTTAGCAGAGACAAGGCATCCCGCCTGTCTTGTCACATAGTTGTTCTGTTGGGAATTTTAATATACTTGAGTTGAGAAAATGAACGTTCAGCTGTCCAATTTGTGGCCATCAATATTAAAAATATACGCAATGCAATATCTACGTTTGGAAACACACACTCAGTTTTCTCTCTTGAAATTATTTTATGAAATTCAGCATGACTGAATCTATTTTTTTACAATTTTTGTTGCACTGAACTTATGGCGAACGTATGAGTAAAACTCCTAAAGCTCGACAGAAATATTAGTGCCCAAGTTCTCAGGGTAAGCATCAATTAGCTTTTGGGAATCACTTTCAGCATATGAAGTGAAATCATTCGGCACATCACTAAGAAAAGAAAATCTATTTGCTATTTCTTTGTATACCTCTCCTCTTCTTTTCATTTGGGTTTCTAGTTCGTCGTGGCATTCAGATCTACTTCTTGTGCATCTCAGTCATTGAGTACCTTCTTTCTGACACGTTTACAAGTTTGAGCTGCATTGTAATCAACATCTGGTAGCATTTCCTTCACAATTATTTCAAATCTTTCAGTCATCCCTTAAAGTGCGTAGTTGGTCAGCTAATGACAAATCGTGTTTTCAAGTTCACATCCTCATTTTGCAGAACTTGACTTGCTTTATGAGACTTTTGCAAAATCTCACACAATAAGATCAACATAAAACAAATTCTCGCTCTTGTTTGTTTTTAAATTTCGCACAAAGCTACTCGAGGGCTATCTGTTTTAGCCGTCCCTAATTTAGCAGTGTAAGATTAGAGGGAAGGCAGCTTGTCATTACCACCCACCACCAACTCTTGGACTACTCTTTTACCAACGAATAGTGGGATTGACCGTCACATTATTATGGCCTCACGGCTGAAAGGGCGAGCATGTTTGGCGTGACGGGGATGCGAACCCGCGACCCTCAGATTACGAGTCGCACGCCTTAACACGCTTGGCCATGCCGGGTTAATTCTAGCTCTTCCATCTTATTTACAATATTGTCTGCTTCTCTTCTAGTGTCTCCCTTTTCTGACTGATCTTCAACTAAACACTCCAACTATAGTTTTCAAAATTTTAAAGAACGGCTTCAAACTTGCTGTCGTTGCCATAGCATGTGCCTCCCATTTTGTATCAGAGAGGGATTTTTATATACTTTCATTTCCAAGACAATCTTTAAGAATTTTCCACTGGCTCGTTGAGACTGAAAGAAATGTATGGAGCAAATACCAGGTTTACAAGGCACATATATGGCAAAGGTATTTTCTTTTAAAATCTTTTGCTGCATCCTCTATTTTACGCCCAGACATGTTAGCAGCATTGTCATAAGACTGACCCCTACATTTTGAAAAATTATGTTTGCACACTTCACGTAAGTACTGCGATACCTGCTTTGCCATTTCCTCACTGGTATGCTTTTCAGTTCCAGAAAGGTTAAAAAGCTTTCAGTAGGTTGCCCATCTTTTAAATATCGAAGTACAACACTGAACCGATCTACATATGATAGAGCTGATGTCGAATCAACTGACAAGCTAAAATAACCAGAATAATTTATTTTATCAACAATGAACACGTGAACCTTCTGAACCATTGGTTCAATGAGTTCTTTACAGGTTGTTTTGGACAAGTAAGAAGGATTTCTTTTTTCCAGAATTTCCATATTTCGTAATGTGCCCTGCTAAAAATGGATCAAACTGACTTATGAGCTCAAAGAGCCCTAAAAATTTACATTCTGCAGTGAACCAAATTTTTAATCTGTTCCTCGAAACCAGGAAACGTTCAGCTAACGTACGAATAACACCTATTACACGATCCAAGACATATTCCCAGTAATTGCACTCTTCTTAAATTTGTTTTCCAGCTCTTGTCGCAAGCCTAAGCCTTGCCTGCGAGTTAAGTATGTTAGCATGGAGTCTCGGTGAGTACTACTTCTTTCATGATAATCAATTACAATAGTATTTCACCAATCGCTGAACCCTTCTCTTTTAATAAAACGCGAGAAAAATTTAGGGGCAAAAGGTTTGCAAGCAAAGCAGTAAACTGACCCTGTTGATGGTGAATACAATAACCACTCTCTCTTGTATTGCTTACCATTGGCTTTTACCCTAAAGAAAAGTTTTTGTGAACCGTATGTCGTTGGTTTGCCACTATTGAAAGTCCGGCAAGATTTGCCAAACGACCCATTGTGATGTTGACAGCCAGTGGACCCACAAGCAATCCAATAAGCTACATCATTAGCAGAGAAACTGAGCCAAAACCCTGGATCTTTTGCTTTGATTTCTTCATCTGTTGTAGACTGAAGCATTTTACCATAATCCAGTACATTTTCATTTTCAGCAGTTATTTCAACTTCAGACCGCCTTTGTGGAGCAACTTGCATCAATATTAACACTAAAGATATCAAGAGTATTTATAGGCAAAGTGAGATCAGTTGTTAGACTTGTGCCAGTTGAGCCAGCTTGTGACACTTCAACGTCATCATGACGTTCTGACTTTGTTGTGGGCAAAGTAGTACTTATAGGTGTGGAGATTGGTTGAACTTCAGCCTTGTTATAGTCAGATGCAGTACAAATGACTTCTGATGGCGGAGATGGTTTTGATTTGAAAGGTTATGTTGTGTAAGATGAGTGAAAAAATTAGACAGCTCTCCAGTCTTGGCCACTAAATCCAAAGCCTTTTGTTGGTTCTATGTTGCCAGTTTTGTCTTTTGTGCACTACTTAATTGAACACGTTTCATCTTGCAATCTGAAAAATACAGAAACAAAAACGAAAAATAATATGGATCATATATAGTTATAATGATTAGAAAGACATTGAAATTAATAAAGAAAAACGTTGGTAAGACAGTCAAACATACTAAACTCTAGATCCTCATTTAGACAAATATTATCAGAAAGTTATCCTAGCACCTATGTCCGTCAGCACATAAACATGGATTCATAGATACTTTTATTGGTTTGCTGCATTCTGATTGGTTGAAAAACCATTCAAGATTGGCTTCAATCCATTTTATGAGAATTAGTTTTCAGTCATTGCAAAAGATTAATTAGGGTTGTTGCTATAGTAGCTGTATGCAAGAAGCAATGTTAATGGTAATACGTATAGCCATTGTAATGTTAAACAAGGCATCCCACCAAAATGACACCAATAATATGTGAACTGATTAGGATCTACTTTAATTGAAATACATGTGTTTGCATGCCAATAGCTAGTAAAGGTTGCCATACAACAAAAGAGGTGTTGCAATAAAACACTGAAGGAACTAATTTATTGAGGATGATTGAGGCTTAATGTGACTTTGATATGTGTTAACGACATACCAATTGGACTTCATCTTGTAGTTTGGTAAGTTTATTCATTAATATAAGAATTTCAATAGCCGATATTGCTCGGATTAAATTCAACAACCTAGAATTAAGACAGTCATTGGCTACAAGATCACTAAATAAAAGGAGACGACTATTCTTCATTGTACAATGTATGCATTAGTTTGTATGAGTTTTTCGTGATTACTTCAAAACTAATTTAGTTGATACTAGTAAGTGTAATGCCTACTGCACGACTAGTTTATACACGTAGGTATATGGCTAAGGTTTTGAAAACTCATCTTTGCCCTTTTACTGCTAGTGATATTATACCCAATCTTTATTTTTTTATAAATTTGCATCGATATCTCAGAAACGTTAACAAATGTGAGACACTCATTTTTAACAGGTGTCTTAATATTTATTTCATATTTTTAAACATATATTTGATATTTTAGTTCAATTTATGATCATTTGTTTGTTTGTTTTTTTGAATTAAGCACAAAGCTACACAATGGGCTATCTGTGCTCTGCCCACCACGGGTATCGAAACCCGAATTTTAGCGTGTAAGTCCGCAGACATACCGCTGAGCCACTGGGGGGCATTTGTGATCAATTATACAATGAAACCACTGAGTAGCAAAAAACTTGCTACACTTTTACGTATGCATGACCGATAGACGAAACTGATGCATGTACAAATAATGGACCACTTTGTCGAAAGAAATCTTGAAGTAGAAAATCATCTAAATTAGTACTTATATAACTAGATAGTATTCATCTCATTGTACTTTACACATAAAAATATGTTTCTTATGTATATTATATATTGTGTATACCATGTTTATTATGTATATAGATATAATAATATATTTAACGAGTTCAAAAACGAGAAAACATGTAACAAAGATGGCACAGTGGTATGTCTGCATACTTACGATGTCAGAAACCGAGTTTCGATACTCGTGATGGGTTGAGAACAGACAGCCCATTATGTAACTTTATGCTTAACTACAAACAAACCAGTACAAAAGAACAATATTTAGCGTGCTTTGCTGGAATATCTGATGATCAAATTGCAAAATTAAAGATATTGTATACACAAAATTAACTGCAAATAAATTCCTTCAGTGAAATAATTACACGAAGAAATACATTGAGGTTAATTCATTACTTTTCTTGGCTTACAAATAAGAGAGCGCCATAGTGAAATTACAACAAAAAGGCAAACTCGGCCTTGAAACTACATCTATCTTATGTATTTATAATTGGGGTTACCATTCTGGGAGTTAGGAGATTTTAATCTTTCACCAATAAAGATTCCAAGTAATGAAGATTTAATATACAATGATGGTTTTACGAAAGTAAAATGACCTGGGTACGATGAAAGAAACAATTTAAATTTTTGATCTTATTAGCAGCCATTATACCTCAACCAACATTCATTACAATTTGCAATTGGATCCTTAGATTCTACTTGTCAGATGTCATCATTCCCTGCTACTACCAGTAATGCAAATTAGAGGTCAATAATAAATTCAGTTGTTTTCAACAACTCAAGTTTTATTCTGTTCCAGAAAGGAAAAAGGTAGTAAAAAAACATGATTCGTAATGCTATAGCAACTCCACTGGTTGGATGAAAAATAAAAATTTGTAAATTGCACATTTCAAGTATTTCCTCACATTGTTGTCGCATTTGATGTTTCACAGTAACCAACTGAATAAAATACTCGTAAAACATATATCACACAATAGTATTCATCTTCATCACATTTGAACAAAATAGAGCAGATATACGTTGACAGTATCGTTATTCTTATTCGGTACAGCATCACATGCTTGGAGGATATCTTTGTCTTGATGCTGGCTTTGATTCTTGAGTTGTTTCTTATGAAACTTCGCATATTGCACTTCTTTCACGAACCTTTAACAAACAACCTTTCAGTCAAAGTTGGCATAAAGAAGACTGTTTCTTTATCATGTTGATGTGAGAAAACTTGTTCAATACATGGTTAAAATATGGTGAATATTAGTGTGGAATATACACGAGTATGTAGAGTTTGAATCATTTATTTTCAGTGTGAAATATAATGTTTATACAGAGTGTTCGGAAAGTCACTGTGCAGTATTGTGATCATATTTATTCAGTCTATTTCAATCCAGCAACTGATAGCGGTGAATAGAAACAAAATAAGAAGGAGCTAGGCCTGTATTGATGCCAACGGGGGTCATTTTCAACATTGTTTATAACAGTCATTCATATTTATCTCCTGTATTCTGTATTGAAATATATGTGTTAATAAATATATAACTTCACAGTGACTTTCCGAACACCCTGTACATGTAACGATTATATATTATAATTGATTTTTAATAAAAGTTTCGAGCTTCTTCTTTTCACTCATTGATGACACATTGAGACAATTAATTCATGATTCTCTGTCTACAGAAACATTGTCTGTATGGGTTTGTTCTTGTTAGGATATTTGTATTTCCTAACAGTCTAAGTTTAGCAAGTTTGACATTAGTGTTCACACAGAATATGTTATAACGGTTGTCTCTGGTTTTTGAAAGCGAAATAGCAGATTTCATAGAAAATATTGTTTGAAAGAAATTATGAACACTTTAGAAATTTATTTCATGTTTTTACATGATAAGTGTATGCAAAAAAGTTTGGAGGTGTGTTTGGCTGTGATCTACTAATTAACAAGTGATCAAAACAATCGTGCATCATCAATCAGAATCCAAGTCATAAATCTGGTAGCCACTGGGTCTGTATTTGCTCTGATTGAGATGATGAAAAAGAATATTTTGATTTATTAGGACTGCCTCTTCGTAATGAACATAAGAAAATTATCACAGAGGAACTTTCGAAAGTAATCTTTCAAGAAAAAATTATTGCAAGGAACGTATATTCGTCTGTGTGCATGCAAAATATTGTATATATTATACCTATTACTGATATTGATACGTGCCCAAGAAAGTTTAGTCTTGAAGGATTTATGGAAAAATATTAATTGTTGTTACTTTATGATAGTGGTTAAATATATTTGTTGTGTAGCAAAATGATTCACTACAGAGATTATTATTTATGTGTGAAAATTAATATTAGTCAAACATTTGTCAAACGAATATAGAAAGTTGGCAGCTCATGTGTTTTGAAGTTAGATGTACTGAACATGTCACAATGAAAATATACAACATATGTATGTGTAATAACTATGTTCAATGACATTTAAATTCAGTGACATACGAAAGCTCCAGTTAACGTATAGTGAACATTACATCCATGTAGAAAATATATGATCGTGTGCAGCTTCAACCATGTATTTTTGACTTTAACTATAAAGTAAATACATAGATAGAGACAATGTGTTATCATGGATAATCGCATTTTAAAAACGTACAAATTAACTGAATACAAAAGTTGTAATTAACTGAAATACGTTTAAATCCCCGTCACACCATACATGTTCGCCCTTTCAGCCGTGGGGGCGTTATAATGTAACGATTAATCCCACTATTCGTTGTAAAAGAGAAGCCCAAGAGTTGGCAGTGGGTGGTGATAATTAGCTACCTTCCCTCTAGTCTTACACTGCTAAATTAGGGACGGCTAGTGCAGATATCCCTTGAGTAGCTTTGCGCGAAATTCAAAAACAAAAAAAATATTCGGTAAAAATGCATTAATCATTAAAAATATTGCTAACAAAATGTAGCTAACTGGCAATAGCAAATATCTAAACGCGAGTCAAACTGCTCGACTAAGGTCAGGAAGGTTCCGTTACGCTCTTCAAGAATTTTTGCATAGATGCATAAATCCATTCCTAAATAACACACTTGTTAACAGAAAGACAACTATTCAACAGCACCAACTGCCAACTATTAGGCTACTCATGCTTGATCGAGTATTGATGTAATATGACAGTCAGTCTTATACCCATGATCAGAGACGTATTTAGGATTTCGGCGCCCATAGGCACAAGGTTAGGTTGATACTTTTGCCCCCCCCCCCTCCGTGCCACAACTTGCACCAAGCATCACTATCACAACAACAGACAAACACAGTTGTTATCATTCAAAATCAACACAACGTTTATTTTCCAACACAATAAAAAATGAAACATCAAAATCAATTATCACTAAATATTATTCTCCGGCTGAATATACAGGCTTTCTCCTGGCCTTCTGTTCCGAAAACATGTTTATTGCATCGACAAAGTTTATTCTACAAACAATATCACTTTCAATGGCGAGGAGTGACAGGGCATTTAGTTTATCTTCTGCCATTCTTGATCTCAAGTAATTTTTCACACGTTTGAGAGCCGAGAAAGATCTCTCTGATGTACAATTAGTTGCTGGAATGCACAGAAACATGCGCATAGCAATATCCAGGTTTAGATATACAGTTTGAAGTCCTTTAGCTCGCAGATTTCTGTATACTGCTAACATGGGATATACACAGCTAAAGGATTTTTCTCCATGATACGAGCCTGGAGACCACTGTACTGACCATACATGTTGCTGGCGTTGTCGTAAGACTGTCCACGACATTCAGAAATGTCAAGCTCATATGACTGAAGCAGGCTAAGTACAACTTCTGCTAGCTGTTCAGCTTTTTGGCCCGGATTGGGTATAAAAGTCAGGAAACGTTCCATAGGTGAACCATCACTGTTCACGTACCTGATGATGAATGCCAACATGGGATATATCTGGCGTCGAGTCCACGCTGATTGAGAAATATTTTGCAGTTTTGACGTCCTTTAAAATGTTCTTTAAAATAAGGTCTGCCATAAGCTGGATGAATTCGTCGCAAGTACTGAAAGACAGGTAAGACGTGGATTCCTTGCCAGCATTGCCATATCGGTGAATGTGATCAGCGAGGAAGGGGTCAAACTCCGCAACTAGTTCTAACGACATCATAAAGTTGCCGTTGTGTACTGAGCCAAACTTATCATCCCGACCTCTGAACGGAAGCCCACGTGAAGCCAATCTTTTCGCTACAGCTACCACACGAGTGAGTACATTTCTCCAGTATTTGATTTTGTCGTGCAGCTGTATGGCCCTCTGGAGATCTACACGTCCCAACATGTTGCCCCTTGCTACTAGAGATAAAACTGAAGACCGATGCTCAGGAGAGTTTTCATGCTCATTCAGCTGGACAGTAGCATTTTTCCAGTCATCAAAGCCTTCGTCAGCCAGTTTGGATTTTTTTTCCAAAATCAAATAAACGACAAGGAACACAAAACAGTCTACCTTTGCTCTCTGAATAAACCAAATATGTCCGCTTACTTTTTTTGCCATTTGCAGTTTTCTTTCAAACATGCCTTTGGTTACAGATCGGATTTTCTCCCCGTCCTTTTTCACAGAGTTCTTGAAATCCGAGTCATCGTTTTGAAGGATGGCATGTGTGGCAATATAATCTTTTGTGTAATCATCTATTATCCACTCTGCTGGATCTGAACTTACTTTGTCTGAAAAACTTGCTGGAACCATTGACGTTTCAGGCACGCAACCGGCAGATCTTACTAGGCCTGCTGCTGATGACGTCACTTGTTCAAGCTGCAGTTCGATATGTTCGGGTCGTTCAGATTGTATAAAACTGCTACTGCTAGGCCCGTCATGTGTATTCCCTCCATCGCTAGTAGGCTGTTCTTGCCTTTGTTTAGCAAAAAAAGGCCTCCATCGTCGGTGTCTTATCCAAAACATCACGTGTGTTTTCATTTTTTAACTTTGCTATCTTCCTATAAGCTGCTCCACTCAATTTTCGGCGTATGTTACTCATGACGATATCACTAGAATCCGCTGATCGTATATTGAGTATTGACAGTGAATTTGTTACTTTCACATCTCAGATCATCAGGATCTGAGTCATTTTCGTGGGATCGAGCTATTTATGGCAGCCGCGCGAACCCCACAGAGATCCGTGAGCCGTTTGACCCCCAGTGACCCTCGCCCTCACAAGAATTGTGCTTCTTGTGGAGGTTTGGACACTGACAACACGATATAACTTACAGTAAGATATTGGCAGGGATGTATTAATGTATTGGGGCGGCATAAATGGCAGGGGGAATTAATAACCAGGGACTACATTTTAAAATGGTGTCCATTCTTTTTCTTTTTTTTTTGGTCAAAATTTGACGCCCCCTAAAATCTGCCGCTCCAGGCACGTGCCTCGTGTGCCTATGCGTTAATACATCCCTGCCCATGATTCCAAAGTGCGAAATTCAAAACAAAAAAACAAAAAGCATTGGGAAAAGGTGCGAAAGGTTTGAAAACAAACATGTTTTCCCGAAAATAATTAAATTAGTGGCCTGTGACAATTTAAGTATTTTACATGATTATTTCTACCTTTCTGTTTATTTTTGTAAACTCCAGTGGCACAATCATATATCTGTAGACAACGCTAAAAACCGGGTTTCGACACTCGTTACGGGCACAGCACAGATAGCAAATTGTATAGCTTTATTCTTAATTAGAAACAAAAATTTTCGAAAATGTTAAAATAAGTTTTGAAAATATAATTCTTCACCAAAAATTCCGTTACCAACCTCAAGCAACTCTACAGTTGACAAAAATCTACATCTTCTCTGTCATCTCATTGGGCTGTTGGACTCTGTTATGTATGAAGTAGAAGTTGTCTATATTTAGAAAAGCCCAAGAATTGGCGGTGAGTTTGTTCGATTGTTTTGAATTTCGCGCAAAGCTACTCGAGGACTATCTGCGCTAGCCGTTACTAATTTAGCAGTGTAAGCCAGCTTGTCATCAACATCCACCACCAACTCTTGGGCTACGCTTTTACCAACGAAATGTGTGATTGACTATCACATTATAATACGGCTGAAAGGATGAGCAATTTGGTGTGACAGGGATTCGAACTCGCGACCGTCGGATTACGAGTGGAGTTCCTTAACCACCTTGCCATTCCGGACCCTTGGCGATGAGAAGTGATAACTAGCTGCTTCCCCCACTCTAGTCTTAAATTGCTAAATTAGGAACACCTAACGCAAATAGCACTCGTGTGGCTTTGCGTGAAATTTAAAAACAAACAAACAAGCCTTAATATAATTGGTCTAAAAATATTTTATGGATTGAGATTTGGTGAACTTTTAACAATTTTCACAAAACATTAAAAGTTAGCTAGTCTACCAGGATCTAATATACTGTAAAATGTTTCTTTTGGTGGCAATAGTTTTTCATTACATTCATCAAGTCCATACAATCACATGGATAGATTCCTTTTCTTGTTACAAGATATGAAAAATTATTTTCTTGTATGTTTCTACCACTACCTTCTGAGATTATTTGAAAGTCAATCTAAACTAAAGGTAAGAAAGACTAGGAATGTTCTGGTAAAATTATGAAAAATTGCAAGTTTAGGGCAATTTTTATATACAACGTGTAATTTGCACAGTTATTTAAACAAACCTTGTGTAAGCACTGTTCCATTTTCAATGTCTCATGAGTTGGCTTAAATGATGAATGTTCCAGTGAATATTGGCATTCTTTGGACTTATGAGCTTCCTACCACGTTTCTAAACTTCCAGAATACCATTTACTGTGGCTGTTCTAACTTCACCTTGTTGGGAAGACCTTCCTTGGTCAGGTCAGTCAGTGATGCACCCACTCCACTGTAGTTTCTGTAATATTCTGCTAACCCCAGAGAGGATTTTATCTGCTGCTTGGTTGTCAGAACTAGTACATCTTACATGTAAATTAGCTTCCCCTCTCACATGGCTATCTGTCAGTTGTGTCAAATAAAGTCCACCTAGAATAGGTGATGTAGCGCTTAGATGGTCTGATAGTAAAACCTGCTGTCCTCACTTATCTAAACAACTCTCTGTTCTTCTTCAAGTGATCTTCTCATCCATATAGTACTCAATGTTGGTGGTTTTGTGCAACAACTTTCTCATCCTGTAACTGAATGTTGCTAACTCAAATGACATCTTTTTGATCTGCTAGCATCTATCTTGTATCACAAAAGTTGTCTTCTCTTTAGATCTTGTTTCCAGCGGAATTTGCCAATAACAATTGCTGGATTTTATCTTGAAAAAGAACTTGGCCCTGTCTAGTTTTACCATGATAACCTCTTGGTTATTCATAGATTTGGAGTCGAATTCGTCATGAGGTTTAGCTTCTAGAAGTCCATACAGATGTGGTTTGAGCCATCCTACGTCTTCACAATTATGACGAGTGAACAGTAGGCCGACTTTGAAACTCAGTAATTCCAGCTTTTTAGATTACCTCGACTTCCTGCTTGATCAGGTTCTTCATTGCATAGAGTATCTGGCAGGATACTGGTACTGACAGTACCTGAACTGAATCTCAAAGTTGTAATCTTAATCTGTATTAAACAAGGTCTATCTGTGAAGACAATCCGTGTACTGGCACAGCAACTCCATCTTCTACTTGCCAATCAGTTCTTCACTGATGTTAGCATTTTTGTTTGTCTCATCACAATCCAGCAGTCTCATTAGGTCTCCATCTTCTATGAAAAAGTCAGTCTTCTGGTTTTGCATTTGTGACAGCCATACCTTTACCTTTACCTCAATAGCAGCACCCATTAAGTCTTATTCCATCTTAATGTACTTCATTAACACATTGGCATGGTATATCTTGGACTTCTCATCTACTGTCACCTTATAATCCATTTTGTTCAGGAATTTCTGCACTTCTAAAGGACCTTTTTACTGCAGAATCAGTTTTTATTGTCTGGAGGAAGCAGAACGAAGACTCCAGTCTTAAAATTTTGTCATCGAAGGGCTTCTGACTGCCCTGAGATGCATACAAACTTTTTTTTTAGTAATTAACAGATCTCCTCCAGTCAGCTTCTGAGGTTTAATAGATACTGGTATGTGTTCCTCACTTTCTAACTCTTTTTCTCCTATTTATAGTTCTTTTAATATCATCATCAGACCTCATAATGTTATTTCAAAGGGTGAAAATCCTGTACTAATTTGTGGAACATAATACTGTCCAGAAGTACATGCCACGGTCATGCAGCCTCTCTTGGTGAATCTTCTTCAGCATGCTCTTTTAAGACTCCATTATCTCTCTCACAAAGTCCATCATATACAAGATTTATTGGGTGGAAGACCACTACCCAATGCTAATGTGCCTGTGCACCTCTTGCATCATTTTTGAGGTAAACTGGGTACCTCTGTCAATGAAAACTTCTTTCAGAAAATTTAATATATGGAACACTTCAAGAGAGCTTTTGCTACTCTCTCTATTTCTATCTTCAGCAACAATGTAGGTTTTAGGTAACATGTTACATAGTTAACAGCTGTCAGCCCATGCAAATTACACAGGTGCTGATGATTCAATCAAGATAATTATTCTGCTGAAGGGTTCTATTTTGGGTGGAATCTCATCCAGTGCCACCTTTGTTACCTTCCCTCTAGTTAGTGTCCTTTGCCAGATGTCACATGACCTGCTGAATCTGGCCAAATCTCCAATAACACCTAGCCAATAGAAGTTGCTGGTGAATCTGACTTCTGTCTTATTTGCTCCTAAATGTCCTCTAACAATTGATTTATAAGTGAACTTCATCAATTCAGTCTAGTACTTTGTTGGTCCTGTGATCTGTTTTCCTTATTCAGTATAACTTCCTTGATAGATCACATACAGCATTCACTTCTGGTCCTCTATTCTATAAGTCTCTTTCTCCTTCGTCTTGTACTCTACTTTCTCCCAGGCATCATTCCACGTTTTTCCAGTGAAGGGTCTTTCTTTCATCTTCAACCAGTTCCCTTACATGTACATTTTGAATATCACTTTTTGAAACTTCCAGGGGCTTGATGCTTGCTTGGTTTTCTTTTTCTGAGCACTAATATTAACTACAGATTCCTCAACAGTCTTTTTTTCTGTCTGTTCCTCCAAAATTTTAATATTTGGTATATTGCCAATGGGCAAGTTGTAAATCAATGCTTTCATACACATAGCCACAAGATCTCCGACATAGTATGGAGTGTCCACCTTTATTCTTGTGAATTTTTTTATCATCTTATCAATCAGCACAAACAGATGTATCTTGCCCATCATTTGATCAACAGATACTAGACTGAATTTTACTGCTGCACCAAATGTCTCACAAAAGTTCCATTTTCTTGTCCCTGACATAACCCTCGCCTACCATCATGTTATTGTTTGATGGTACTTCTTGAAATTTGTCACGTTCTGATAACCAACGACACTGTCGATCCATTTCCTAACTTGAACTAACTATCGATCATACACTGTTTATGCAGTGATAAATCTTCCTAACTGTTGTGAAACTGATAAGTTATCTCTATTACGTTTCTCCAAAAAGCAGTATTCGTGGCGACAGTCAGTTTTTCTTGTTTCATGCCAGCACATCATTGTATGTAGCTCCAGTTGCTTGTTGATGATGAACTTGCACTTCTTTGCAATGTGCCCTATTTTACAACAAACATCTCTCTCTTTTGTTTAATGAGTTCTAGTCTTTTTTTTGGCAGTATTCTGTTTCTAGTCAGCCACCTCTGTTTTCAACTTTAACTGGTTATTCTTGAACTCGCCAGCTATATACTTTTCACAGGTTTACATAAATTGTTTTGCCAAATTGATAAATTTTTCCACATATTTTGGTGTTCTTTCATTTATAAACAGTAACACTTCAGTGGAGAATGTGATCAAGAACTGTTCATGTATTAGTAGGTCTACCAATCATTCAAAATTATCAACACACTTTCCATTTCACTTAATTTTTTGAAGTTTGTCATAGGCATACCACAAATTTAAATACAGTTTCTCCAGTGTCAGGTCTGATGTTCCTGAACTTCTGATTCACACCTTCTTCAGTAAGTTTATAGCATTTCAACAAAGCCACTTTTAACTGGTCATATTCCATGGCATCTTCTTGTTCATTCCCTGATACACCTGTAGGCCTTTTCCTGTGAGAAGTGGCCTTTGTCCCAGTTTTGACTTTGGGTGAATCTTTCATATCTCTCCAGTAAAGCATCCACAGTGTTCCTGTTCCTCAGATTTGGTTAGTTTAAATTGGCTGGCCATAATCCCATTCTCCTTCATGGTTCCTCCATCTTGTTGGTGAGGGAGCTTGTTGATCTGTTTGTGCTCTTATTATTTATACTTTCAGTGTCTCCTCTCTCTCTCTCTTCCTTATTTCTTAGATTGTGTTTACTCTCTCTTGCTCATTATTTTAGTCTCTTTTTATTTCTATTATTATTTATATTTTTAGTCTCTGCTCTCTCCTTTTCTTGTTTCTCAGTTAGTATGTTTATTCCCTCTCGCTCACTATTCTAGTCTTTTCTTAGTCTTTCTTCATTTTCTCTCTGCCTACACTCCTCTCTCTCTCTTGGTCTTGATGTTGTTAAACAAACTCTCGTATATCACCGTCTTTAAGCCTAAGTCGTTCTACTCTCTTTATTCACTTATCAAAGTTAGTTGACACAGTTATATAGCATAGTTATGACCTCTACAATAGTTTCACTACCACTACAGTTTTGTGTATATGGACCTATTTGTCGATTTTTTACGTAACTTCTACCATATTTTACCCCTATGTATCCTGCGTGGCTCACCGATGTCAACTTTTTGCATGTTTATTAGGCAAATTCTTTACAGTAGGTTCCTGTGATTGTTGGTAATAAATTCAACAATAAACAAACAACACATAGTCCACTACTTTTAAAATAATAAACAAAGCAATTCAAATGTATTACAAATATTTAATATGCAGTTAATTACCACAACTGTGATTACTTTTACCAATTCTATTGGTAGCACCTACAGGTTTTGTTTCAGATATTTTCAAACAGCAAGTGAAGTAAACAACAATCATTTAGTAGCTATAAAAACAATGAAAGCATTAAGCACTAATGTCATGCATTGTTAATTCACTATTAACTGATATATGACAGAGAAGTATGTAAGGAGGTTGCACGTTTTATTACTTATGTTTTACACGTACCAAACTGATGTACTTCGTAAGTAAACTAATTCAACACAAGAGAAAACATGTTGCACCTATTGTTTTTTAATAGTTTACATTGAAAAACATCTTCAGTTGTTACTTAAAACTATTTTCACGCTTTGTGGATATTAAAAAGTTTTGTCTAGATATATTACTTCTGAAGGCAACCATTGTAAGACAGACTTGCAAAAATCAATTTTAAATGTACTTTGTGACAATTTTTGTTTGGATTACACAAATGTGATTTTGATTAATTTGTAAAGATAGCCATTACTTCATTTATTTATTCAGATTATTTTTAACTTCTTGGAAGGCCAGTTGCAAATGTGAACAGACGAGTTAAGAAATTTTCAAGATCTAGAGCAGTGTTTTCCAAATGGTGTGCCATGAAGCTATTCTAGGTTTGTGGTGAAATTTTGTAAATATACGGCATCAACTATGCTTTCTCACGGCCATATTAAATAATCAAGTTTATTTAGGCCAACATTATCTTACTATATTAACGCAGGGCATCAAAGTAGAGTAAAGATGAAATTCCTACATGAATGGTGACACTCATATCCTCTTTTCGAGTGCAAGTGCAGACAAATATGCCATAAAGTTAACATTAGTTTCCTGGAGTGCTGTGAGCACAAAAAGTTTGGGACCCACTGATATAAAGCACTGATCACTATATGTGAGTAGCTAATCTAATTTCAGTTTACAATATCAAGTGTATTCTTATAATTTCATTATCTTTCTCTATTGTGACCACATTTTGTTGTCTCTATGAAAATAAAAATAATGTAGAACTCATGTCTATATGAGATGATTAAAATCAATCACTTTTCCTAAATGACAGCATGGTGAATGTCTAACAAAGTAGATGCATACTTATTGCCTCTTTTGAAGCTGTGAGAATTATATATTCAATGACACTTATAGATGTCCTAAAATTAAAGTTTCGGTGCAATTTCCATGATTGACGTAAAAAAAGATTGGATCGCGATTTACGAATTAACTTGAAATTTTCAATCCTAAGTTATTCATGGAGCCATTAATCTTGAAAATTCAAGTGACAGTCAATTGTACTTTTCAGACGACTACGTTGAACTATTCAACAGAAGAAATAACCAAATGAACCAGAAGAAAAAGCCATTACAGTAAAACACATTAATGTGTGGCAATGAGCCATCATTCAAGTATTTGTCCCATCACAAGATAATGATTTGATGTACCCACTATGGTTAATGTAGGTAATGTAATATCATGAAACAGTTGTGCAGAAATTCCTGAAGTATCATTATATTTAAAATAGGTATCCAAACAACCTTTACTAGTATCAAGACCTGCAGTACCATTTATATTTTAGTATCTTTAAGTTGACACTCATCTGTCTGTCACCATTATTTTGTTATGTGTATGCCCACTAAAGTTCAAATAAATAATTATAATCAATTTTTCATTGTATTCTCTAGTGAGAATGTTTTCTGCATGTTAACCATAAAATTTTGGTTAAACAGTTCTTTATACATATACAACAATTCAGGCTAATTAATCCAAAATAAGAGAGTCATACAACTTAGTTGCATTGATGAGTAATCAAACTTTGTAAACTCAAGATACAACACATACAAATGGTAGAAGAGGCTACCGACTTTCATTTAATGTAAAACTGTGCTCTGATCTCCCCACTTATCGAGTGGTTTTTAAATAGGAGAAAACGTTTTAAACAAGAAGATTACATTGAATATTTAGTGTAGGAGTTGGTTAATTTTGGTGTAATTTCTTAAAAGGGAATCTGTTATATAAGCTTAAACCAATTTTCAGAAATGACAACTATATTAAACTTTTTCCCAAAATTTAAAAGTAGCTAATGCATTTAGAAATGACAAATTTGATTATTTTATTATTCAATATAGCTTGACAATAAATAATCCATGATGTCTTTTTTGTTTCTTACAATTATTTCAAAGCATTTGAACAAACAAGTAAAAAAAAGAAGAAAGGTCCAAGTAAATCCTAATTATTTTAAAATCTGTATTTAAAAAATTAAATTATTATATCTGAATGGATCAAAAGCTATTAATTCAATAATCTATCAATTGAAATTTTATTTTCGTATCAGTATAATTAACTTTTGATCTTAAACTTTTGACTTTTATAAAATTTCCTGCAAAACATAATGCGTTAAAAAAAATACAACCATACTGAAAGAGACATTTTCTTCACTGTTTCGGTTTTAACATTTCAAAATAATAGCTGATATTTTAGACAAGGGATGAAAAGAATAAATCACAATATATATATTTTTTCATTCAAACAAAAGGAAGAGAGATTTATAGTCTTTACTATAAGTCATGATTATATACAAAGATCCATTTATATATCTGATTGAAGACATTAAGTCCCAAATATGGAATCCTTTATAGAAGTGTCTCAACTGAAATATGACAGTGACGTTAAATTAAAAGGAAGAAAAAGAAATGATACAGAGTTTCCAGAATACTTACAAGAAAGTAGCAAACTGTTAGTTTTTGGATAGTGTAAGAGGTGACCAAAACTTTGCTTTACATATCTGATTATTGTAATCCTAAAGTTGAAGACTTAATATTTTTGTTTCTTTGGAATTAAGCACAAGGCTATACAATGGACTATCTGTACCTTACCCACCATGGGTATTGAAACCTGGTTTCTAGCAGTGCAAGTCTGCAAACATATGTGTGTACCACAAGGGCAAAAGATTTAGTAAACTAGATGTAAAGTAACCTGGTCAATCAAGGTCACAAATAATGCATATCTGACACTAAGCACTAGCAAAAAACTTCATTGCAATTAAATAAAAGTAAGCAAGAATCATTTCCAGGAAAAGTAAAACAATGCAAGAAGACATTCAATCACCTTCCTTTTCAACTGAAATCTTGAGATTGAACAGAAAGATTATAAAAGTATCCTACCCTAAAATAAGAAAATATACCAAATCTAGTAGAAGCTGCGAAAATGTTTGATGTAAAAATAAAAAAGGCTAATGATTCAAAGGTATAAATGATTGGCCTGGAGAGCTTGATCCTGTCTCAATTTGGAAGTGTCCTTAAACCAGGAAAACAATTGGAATTGAACGAATCAAAAGTCATCTGGTAGGTTTGATACAGTGCAAGAAGATTAAACATAGGATATTGCTGTTTCACACACAGAAATGGCATATATACAAAAGTTTAACTCTGGTAACCTTTAAAACATGTTACCAAATGATTACATAACAGCCCCTAATAGCAGTAGCCACACAAGCAATTTCTTATGCAGAAAAGAATACTCATTAAAAAAAAAAAAATCAGTCCTTGAAACTTAATTATATTACAGAAATAGTGATGTTTTTAAAGTAGAATTTAAAAATAGGGAGTGTAGATACACATCCTGATTGCAAACGTACTGTCCTTGAACCAAACTCTCTCTCATATAAAATGGTAATATGTGAATGCAAACATGAACATAAATGTCAATCACTAGTTGGTTTATGCATTTATGAATCCTAAAAAATGTCAGAAGAATTCTATTAAAACAATGAAAGTGGTTAACTGTCAGGGACATTGACCTTGGAGTAAACAAAATCATACAATCACAGCAGATCTCAGAAACAACACATCTGAACTAAACATTATTAATTCACTTTGTGAACAAGCCAAACACAAGCTTTTCTCTTTTACCATCACTACAAAAACAAAGTGGTACCTCTCATGCAGTACATACTCCTGAAACAATTTAAGAATCAAGAACTGCAACCTAAATCAGTCTGAAAAACGTGAGAATTTTAAATCAATAAAAGTCACAAAAATATGGCAATCTCTATAATTTTTCATCACAATGCAAAATTGTCAAACAATTCTAACGTGTATCTTGTATGCTGATTAAATCTCATACACTGAGTGATGTACACACACACACAAACATCCAAAAGTAAGTTTTGTTTTTTGTCTAAATTCCAGTTGGTTAGTATAAACATTGAATTACCCAAAAGACTGTTGCTGAATTGTGATCAAAAGCATCTGAGTGACATAGAAAACAGCAAAGAAAAAAACCCTCTCTGAATGTTAATATGTAACTGCACTATGCACAGTTACAATTTATAATCAATCTTCCAGTAGCACATGAAACCAAAAAATGAAAATAATACACACTGCAGTGTGTTTCCACATTTACTTAACTTTATCCCACCTTTAAGAATCTACCAAAACCTAAAGCAAATTTTTGTAGAAACTTGAAAGGTTATATGTTTTTTGATTTTTCAGACAAACAAATCACATGGCTGAAGGGAATACAATTTTCAAAGGCTAGGACACTACGAAAAACATCATCTTCCTAAGAATATTTATGTTGAGTTTTAAATATTACTATAATGTTATTAATTCACTATTTTAACAAAATATGTATGTATTAATATCAGATAGTGTGAATACATAAATTATTCACTAAAACCTCATGACAAACCTTCATATTTTAAATCATACATCTTGCAAATATTATCAGAAATCACTTGGTAATACTACATTGTGAATAACAGGTTTAACCTACAGATGAAACAAACATTGAGGAGTGCAACTTCAGTTTTTCAAACTGCTTTTTATCATGACGTAGAACTGCCCTTGCTCTCAATACTGTAAGTTGATCATTCATCTTGGGAATAATCAAATTCAGAAATAGTCTATGTAGATATCAGGGTGTAAATCATTCTGTCAAAAAATACAAAGATGATTAAAAATGTTATAAAATTTATGTCAAGTAAAAGTATGCACAAAACAATTTGGAAACTGATATGCAAAGATTTGTTATTTCAAAAACAAAAACTGCAATTATGTAAAGATCATTCAAAATAGTATCCTTCACCATGGACAAATTGTATACAACATAATTTTTAAATCTCATAGACTTTTCACCATAGGCTTTGCTATGTAATTTAATTAAGTTTAAAATTTTGTTTGATAGCATGATTTCACTGAAGGAAAATGTTTTGCCTTAATACTTTTTTGGGCATTCTTTGAATGAGTTGTTGCTAATGTAGATAAGGGTACAAGTGTGATTTTCAGGGCACATTTGTTAAGGTGCCACAAAAGACTTCTTAAAATACAATTTCTGCAAGTATCAGAACTAGGTTGGCTCATTGCATAGGAAGCTGACTTGGAGGATGAAAGTAGAGGGTTGCTATAAATGGAAGCCAATTAAACTGGATTGATTTCAAAAGTGAGGTACCTCAGAATCTTTGTTCATTCTGATTCACATCACAGACACAGATGAATGATTGATTAATAAATTATTTATATCTGCTGATGAAATAAAAACCTTATAACTCCAGCCCTTTCAAAAGGTAAACCTATCTTCTTAAAAGGCAAACATTTCATAATCTAATATGCATAAGCATTCTCAAACTAATAAATCTGTTGAAAATAAAAGTGACCTTTTAAAACGTACAAATAAAGATGAACACTTCCGTCATATCTCTAACACTGTTAATCTTTCAGACATAATTCTCTTTGAAGCAGAATTTGGTCTCCGTAGTAAACTCTCAACTTCTGTAGAAACACAATTCATGAATTCTCTCGAAAATTAAAACTTCACAATTTTTTTCACAACAATCCCCACTCAAATACAAATCAACACACACCAAACTTTAAAGAAGGTTCTTGAGGATACCTCAACCAGAGAACCACATTTAGAGAGCTATATTTAAAGCAGTAGAAAATGGCAGAATACAGACCTTAAATTATTCTTAGCAATGTCCTGATAATACTAACCAAAAAGAAAGAAGTGCTTTAAACAATCTTAAATCAAACAAGAATATCATAATAAAGTCAGTACAAAAAGGTAGAAAAAATAAACTAAATCTCTTGATTACTCTTGAACCTACATGTCTATTTTAATATCATAAATTATATTTGCTGATGATATTAAGATTTTGGGTGTTTCTGACTATAAAGATGCTGCTACTACTTTACAAAATGTTTTGGATTATTTGGTGAGATCAATGATGGACCCCTTATTTTAAGAACATTTAACTGTTGGAAAGAGTTCAAAGAATGATGTGTGGAAAAGTTATCATACAAGGACAGGTTAAGATACCTGAAATTTTCCCTTGGAAAAGAGGAGAATTAGTGGGATCTTATTCAGATGTTTAAGGGAACTGACGGTGTTAATTTCTGATACATTTTCATAATTAATGGCGAGAATGATAGGACTTATGAACATGAATATAAATTTGGTACGATTGGAGTCACCATTAACTCACATAGTCTCATATTTCTAGCATGATGGCTTGTCTTTAGAATAGGTCCTTTAAAGTGTGGTAGATGCAACAAATTTAAGAGTTTAAGGGAAAGACATATATTTAATGATAAGAGCTGAATTTGAGTGTTTTATTCATATTTTAAAGTTTAGTTTATTTGATGGGATGTCCTAAGTGGATCAACAGGTCCCTTGTTGTTATATGTATATATATATTTAGTGATTCTGCATAATCTTCACTGCATATTTTTAAAACTGTTATTTTAAAGTAATCAGTTGCTAAGCTACATCCAATAAAACTATTAGTGCATTCAACCATATTCTTAAAATAATTACACAAATATTAAATTACTTTTATTATAATATTAAAAATAATTCTCTGGTACACACAAACTTTCAATAAACAAGTTGTAAAACTTTCTTCTATAAATTTTACAAATAATGATAGTTGTTTAAAGTACAGCTAATTAAATTTAGGTTTCCTTGTGTACAACAATGTTTCATGCAAGATATTCACTGCATATGTATAGTGGAAAGCATTTTTTGTCTGTATAATACAATATGATTAATAAACAATTACACCATCACAAGCCCAAAACTTGTAGATCAACACAATAACAAATACTGTAAGTTAATTACTCTAACACTAAATGTACTACCTGTAATGAGAAAAAAAAAAAAAAAGAGACTGAAGCACCAGTTACATTCCTAATACACTCACAAATACATTTAATCCTGAAATGAAATACATCATTCACATTTTCTTGAAATATGCTTCATGATCATATTTGCTCATTGGTTACTTTAAAGAATCTTATGCCTCAATAACAAGTATTACCTTAAACACCTAAACAGCTAATGTCTAAATCACAGAAAAGTTTTTTTTTTTTTAAACTAACAACCTTACAACATGAAACAAAGTTTACACTTACAATTTTTACAAGATACAAGCACAAAAATGTCTTTCAACCAATTAACTCTCATTATCTAATTCAAGAAATTTGAGAATATTATTTTAATACCAATGAGATACCAGTATTTTGTTTTCTGATTACAGAATAAACCATTAACATTAATGTCTTGTTTATGATAAGCTAAAAAAACCCAATAAGCATTCAACGGTAGACAATCTCCACAGGATATGGTGGAATAAACTGTGATAAACATTCTTTGATAGATTTTTTAGACAGAATATTCATGATGAAACATTGTAGTATGGACAGCAACTGCCTGTTGTGGAGACTTTGAAACGTCATTCTCTACGTCTTCATAACAGGCAGTTGTCGTCTATTCTACAAAGTTTGGTTGAGATAAACATGTTAAAAAATTTATAGCTATTAAGAACTAAATTCATTTACAAGTGCCAAGTAAATTATGTTAATACTTGCTCAACTGTAGAATTTTACTATTACTTGTATTGTTATTTTTCCTGTTTATTAACACACAATTTTGCATATGTCTAAAGCATACAAGTAAGTAGCCTAAGTTCATGACTGTGCTGAAATTTGGTACAAATTAAAGTGCCCTAAACTCTTAAATTGTTGCTTGTATATTTATATACTTCAAAGCACTAGTATGATATTCAAATAAATTGGTTCAGGTTTAGGAACTAATTTTTTCTCTCCTTTTCCAATAATTATTATATCAAAATAACATCTATAAAACAGGAAAGTCTATTTTAACAGATTTGTCATATTCTTGAAACAAACATATTGAACAAATTGTTCCATAAATTACTATTGTTTTAAAATATGACTAGAAATTAAATAAAATATTTCAGGGTGTGTGCACTTTATCAGAACAAGATTACATTTTCTTTTGAAATTCCAACTCCAGTCCTTCTTTTATGTATGACACTGCTATTTTCCTTACAGTTCCCAAAAGTTAAGATATTTTTTATACTGACAATATATTTCTGGTACATTTTTATGTTCTGTAGCATAACTGCTTCTTTTGTTTAGTGACTACCTGTACATGCAATGACCTGAAACCTCTCGATGCTCTAAACACACACCTCAACTCATAAATTGAGAAAAATCTGTAAACAGTTGCAACTTTGAATAAGGAAATGGAAGAGGAACATTGTCTGTATTTATCAGCCACGTGAAAATGATTAGAAGACTTTTTTCAAGGAGCAGACCAAAAAAGGAAAACTAGTTACTGCAGGTGTCCGAGTCCTTTTGAAAGCATTACAAATTGTTTTTGTCCTCGATGATGTAACAATCAGTTAACAAAACCATTAGTTAATCAGTTAGCTAGTTCCATTAACACTAAGCTGCAAATAAAAATTAGAAAACAAATAATGGAGCTTAAACTTGAAAAACAGTATAAAAGTACGACAAAAATGTTAATTCTTTTCAAGTCAAGCAAATAAATTTTTATACCAAGTTTTTAGGCACAAAAAATGGATTATTTTGTGGAAAGGATAGTTTATAATTTGAGTCTCATGGTTTTTTACTTTCTGCTGGATTAGACAAGTCAAGCTTACACAAACTTGGGCCAGCCAGCTCGAGCCATTAGTACTATAGTATCTACTTAAATATCACTACTTCAAACAGAACTTTATAAGTTCTTATTTTTTTAGCTGTATCTTAATACAGCTAAAGAATTGCTCATGTTTACAAGTTTGATAGAAACTCTTTTATACAATGACAAAAACAAAGAATATTTTCCAATAATACTTAGCATACAGAAGGTAGTCCAATGGCATATGGTAAACATAAAAGTATCTTGTATGCAAGGCCAGATTATTGGGATGTATAGCCCTTTCAGTGCTAGCACAATGGTTGCTCTATTTAGCTTTTTATGCTGGAGGCTGGAAACC
This sequence comes from Carcinoscorpius rotundicauda, assembly GCA_011833715.1. Taxonomy (NCBI): domain Eukaryota; kingdom Metazoa; phylum Arthropoda; class Merostomata; order Xiphosura; family Limulidae; genus Carcinoscorpius; species Carcinoscorpius rotundicauda. Next base: position 69,989,918 of record CM022399.1, on the reverse strand, counting down.
TGGGCTTGAATCCCAATGGTGAAACAAAGCTGAGAAGTTAAAAAGTGCTTTTGGACAAAAAGAATTTTTCTACAGCACAAGTTCGAGTACAATTAAAACATTGAGCAGAGAAAGACAAAATTTCACACAAGTCAATTAACATATCTGCTCTTAGCTTACAGGCTACTATATTTTCTACCCATACTGTTTGCAGCATTGTCATAAATTTGGCTCCAACAATCAGAAGAAGAAACTCTAAATTTTGAATTTCTTTTTATTTATTTGCATGGTTTTCAGCTTCGTGACCATGCAATGTGTTGATGTGAAACCTAATTCAACTATTTTGCCTGAGGTACTGGCTTGTAAATGTTAACAAGTATGTGTATCATATATTTTGTAAGGAGCCAGACAAGTTGTAAAAGAATGCTTTGTTGTCCAAACAACTGTTTCAATGCATCACAAAGTGTGAATAACAAATATAAAGATGCCCCTCTATCTGAATTTGCAAATCTGCTTACCTTCCCAGAAGGAAAATGTCAAACTATTACAAAACTGGCCAGGTGATTAAGGTGCTAGACTTGTAATCCGAAAGTTGCTGATTTGAATCCCTATCACACCAAACATGATTGCCGTTTCAGCTGTGGGTACTTTATAATGTTATGATCAATCCCACTATTCACTGGTAAAGTTGGCAGTGGGTGGTGATGACTAGCTGCCTTCCCTCTCTAGTCTTACACTGCCAAATTAGGAACGGCTAGTGCAGATAGCCCGCATGTAGCTTTGCGCTAAATTCAAAACAAACCAAATCTATTATAAAACAAGTTGAATATTTCATTTTGACCATGAAAAAAATCCTCTTGCCCCAAAAAACTTGTTCTAGCAATTAGCTGAAGAACACTTTACCAACATATGAACTTAATATGTTTATCAACATGGTATTTAACTTCAACTACAATACAGAAATGCAGGACATCCTTATGAGGAGTGTTACTTCAAACTCAAAAAGTGCACACTGAATATTCTTCCACTAAACTTTCCAGAAAAACCAGTATCTTTCTTTCTAGAGTAATTTACAGATGCATTAAAACACAACACTAGTAAAAAGCGTATCAGTCACTTACGTTCTCCTGGTTCTCAATTTGCCATTCCTCTTTACAAAAATGTATTCTTTTTGTAGCACCTTCATGTATCAATGTTGAATCAGTAAACTGCAGTAATGATACACTTTTATAACAATAATTTAAATGAAACTGAGTTACATGTTAAAAAACAATTGCATTTACTGAAACCTCCCATAGCTACAAGTGCACGTTGTTTGTCTGTAACTAAACTATGGTGCAGTCTTCTTAAGCAGAGGAACATCAATAATTTCTTTTTTTCCTTTGGCTGTGGTTGTGCAATAGAAAAGTAGCTTTTTGGTTGTTACGTTCTGTTAAACATCATTATCATCATGTGGTTTCGCTAGATAATAGATAGGGACAGTGGAAATCTCGTTAATCCATTCATGCACGTCACTAATTAGATAACGAGGCATTTGGCTATCGATATACACAATTACCCAATTTTACGTCAGGGTTGACGGTATCGACAGATGCCGATAGTGCACATTACCTACATTTTAACGTCAAGAGGCGTGATATGTTGCGGGTGGCAAATTGCTTTACCTGGCCAGGTGTGACTCACCATTTGCCTTCCACAACATATCGAGGGTGTAAAGGACTGTTCTTCTACATAGGAACTCCTCAAACTACTTTGAGTTTATGTCCAGGTCCGCCAGTACTTCCGTGTTCCCAGGATACCAGGCACCTCGGGCGCCCATTGGCAAGCCGTGAAAGACAACGGAAGTTGCACCAGTTAGATCTTTAATCTGTGGTGCGAGCTCTTCATAGTGGGCGACCTTGGAATCGTATGCTTCCTGGAGGGAGCTATACATGAGTTCATATCGACCCGTCACGTCAACGACCACCGCTTTTTCCTCACGGTAGAAGATCAGATCCGGTCTTCGACGCTCACCATTACTGGCCTTAATGGCAGGCTCTTTGAGTGCTTTCCACCCTTTGCTTACACATTCTGCTACTAAATGGTCACAGATCTTGTTGTGATGCCGTATCCTCATAGATTTTAATTTGGGACACTGACCACTAAGATGACATATGGTCTCTCTCGGGGCCGAGCAACCCTGGCATTTAGCAGCTTCTTTGCTCGTACTCAAGTTCCCTCGACAGAGGGCCTCTCAAGTGGGATACACATTTGCCCTCAAGGCAAGACATTTCACCCAGTGGTGGTCCTTCATTCCGACTGGCTTTGGGAGCCAGTGGTTGGCAGATCTTGAGCCTTTGAAGAGACTTACACCATGCCCTTGCAGGGCAAGACCTTCCCAGCACTTCCTTTCCACATCTCTCCAATTAGAATGATATGTCCTGGAAGTCTGTTCGGGTTTTGGGATCGGAAGTCCCGCCTTTAAGGCAATTCCTTTGATGTTGTCAATTAGGTTTTCGGTTTGAGCGAGGTATTTTATTGATTCGTCTGACGAGTTTATATGCCTTATTCCCGTCTTGATCTTAAGGGTTGGAACCAGCATTTCCAACTTGACTAGTGCTAGGCCACCGTCACGGTAATGGGAATAAAGCAACCCGTCATTTGTTCAAGGCGGAAGATGACACCAAATCTTCACGGCCTTTTTAATCATATTGTCCAATTCTTTTAACATCTTACCACTCGATACTCCCAGTTCGAGTTGGTACAGGAGCTGGGGTACCGCAAAACGGTTGAGGACTTCAACCCGTTGGTGTGGTTTTAACGGCACCCTCGAGATGTTATCTATCCACTTCTCGAGGATGGGAAGTACAGGCTCGCTGTACACCCCGGTCCATGGACAGACATTGGCTCCTAGGTACCGGTAAGATTCTTCGGGTCCGATCATTGGGAGTCCTTCGCCATTAACTGTCCATGGAGGACAGTTATTGACAGTAAAGGTCTTGCTGGACCCCCTAATCAGCATTCCGGCACTCTTCGAGATGTTCAGTGAGAGGCCGTTACCCGTACAATACTCATTCACAGAGTTCAACATTTCCTGGAGGCTAGCATGATCTTTTGCCAGCACGGCCATGTCATCAGCATATACTAAGGTAGAGACTGGATCCAGCCTCTTCTGTAGTGATATGCCTTGGCCAGCCTCTTCGATCTTGCGAATGAGAGGATCCAGGGCAATGTTAAACAAAATAGGGGACATGGGGTCTCCTTGTTTCACGCCTCTGAAGAGGCGGATAGGCTTGGTATGCTCGACACCAATCCTGAAGGATGTTGTACCATCTTGATACATGTCCTCCACAAGTCGGACGAAATGTGGGTGGACATGAAATCTTGCAAGGCTGGCGAGAAGATGTTTGTGGCCAATCGTGTCAAAGGCTTTACACAGGTCTAAAAAGGCCATAGCCAGAGTCCCATGTTGCTTGGCTTTCCTCATGATAGAACGGAGCAGAAAGATGTTGTCTCTGCATCCCGCTTGAGGAATGAAACCGCACTGTCTGGGATTTATCTGCACGGCCTGCCCGAAACGACGGGCCATAATCCTGGAATATAGCCGTAGCACGATAGACGATATCGTGATGGGCCTCCAGTTTTTGACTTCGTGCAGATTACTCGATCCTTTTCGGAAGGAGCACCAACTTGTTGACCTTCATGCATTTGGGAATGTGGCCTGTGGATAACCAAAGATTATACAGACTAGCCAAGGAGGCGTCGATACCATACTTAAGACGGTAGAGTAAGAACGGAAGAGTGATCTTATCGGGGCCAGGCGCCCCCCTCTTCATGCCTCGGAGTGCTAGACTCACTTCGGATGATGTTATAGGTTCCAGAAGATTGGTGTTGTCTGCCCGAGGTGGCAGTGGGCAACCGTCGAAACAGACATTATTATTGGCAACACCATAGACCTGATCGTAGTGGTCATACACCTGGTTTTTACTAAGGGGGCATCTGACAGCATCCCGGCCGTCTAATATCTCCTCAGCTAGGCGCTTACGTTCAAAATCGAACATATTCTGGTACCTCTTAAAGAGTTCTACTCTGTCGAACCGTCTCTTGTATGGCCTTCGAGCAGGATTAAAGACTTTAAGAGCCTGCGTTGAAGTCCTCTCGTTTCTCCATGTCGTCTGCGAATGGGCGAGCTCGTCGACCCATGTTTTGGTCACAATTTCAACTTCTTGCCAGGTTGCTTCATCGAGTCCCTTCTGATCTCTCAGCTGACTTATGTACGAGCAGAACTTAGAGCTCCGTTCGGGGATATTTATCCCTTCCCAGTCGAGCTCCTCGTGCTGAACGACGTCAACAGGATCTCCACGACTCTGGATGGTAGGTGAAGCAAAGTGAACAGGCTTTCTTTTATTGAGATCTCCGCGTTTATCAGAGATCTGTTTGGGAGTTTTGCCTGGTAGATGTTCTGCACAGAGAACATTGATGTTCCTTTGGCCCGAGTATACTACTACCATCTCTCGGAGGGTTCGTATTTCTTCCTCGGACCATAATACCTGGCAACGGTGTCCTAACTCCTGTCATTCGAATGCGCCCGGGATTTCTAATCTTTGGATGTTTGTGTCTTTTATGCTGAGACACGCCTGATTTGGTTTTAAATCTCAGGCCACAGACTTCGCAGGCTACGCTGGAAGACTGGATGGCGAACGCTACAGAACGCCGGTAAGGACATTTTGGTACGTGACACGCAATAGCATGATAGTGGCTATCGTCTTTGCCACAGAACATGCATCTCACTTGTGCCATCGAGTTATGGTCATTTGCTTGATGGACTGCAAATTTAGGAAAGCCAGTGAACTCGAGCAGGCACATATCACAAACCAAACGTTTATTATTCGAGGGTAGGTTAACAAATACTGTCCTCCCTACCCTCTCAACCTTCAATTCCTTGTCATAAATCGGTATATTTGTCATTGGTCCCGTGATGGCATTAGGACTGTAACTTAAGCCGTCCACCTCTGTGGTTCGGCTGGAAAATGTCTCTTTTTCCTCATTTACAGAGGATTCATAACTTGAGCCGTCCACCTCAGTAGTTTGGCTGGAAGATGTCTCTTTTTCCTCATTTACAGAGGATTCATAACTTGAGCCGTCCACCTCAGTAGTTTGGCTGGAAGATGTCTCTTTTTCCTCATTTACAGAGGATTCATAACTTGAGCCAGTCCACCTCAGTGGTTCGGCATCTGCCTCCCCTGGCAGTTAGACTAAAAGCAATCTGAACACCTTAGGTACGAGTTGGATTCTTGGAATAGGTTTCACTCAATACCTCTATTCTGGATCTTAGGCTATCCTCTCCCCCGATGCCGGGGAATCGTTCGGAAGCTACCATCCCCGGTTGGTGCCAAGTAGTTTGGGTTTGGCCGCCGCCCTGGCACCCCACGGACACCAAACCATAGCTTTTATCGAAATTTTTACTATCCATATTTCAAAATTAACCAGCTCTGATGTAGGGTAGGTCAGTCCCTACAAAATGCTAATTCAGGGTAGGATTGCAACCCCCTACCGAGCACCTAGATAGTAGCAAGTTCGGTGAATCCTCGCTACGGTTAAACGTTTTCCTTCGTTTATCTGGGGCTGACTGCCCTTGCCTTTGGACGTACGATGGTCATGTGCATCACTAATTAGATGACGGGGCATTTGGCTACCTTAAGAGAGTTATACTCCCGCCGTTTACCCGCCCTTGGTTGAATTTCTTCACTTTGACATTCAGAGCACTGGACAGAAATCACATTGCGTCAGCACCATCCGACGGCCATCGCAATGCTTTGTTTTAATTAGACAGTCGGATTCCCCCGGTCCGTGCCAGTTCTGAGTCGGCTGTTAGTTGCTGGCTGAAACGGTCGCGCCAGGCGGGATCCCAGCACGCCGCGTAGCTGAGGCCTTTCACAGGAAGGTCCCGACGCTGGTCTGGGCTTGACCAAGCCGTCGAAGGCTAGCCTCGCCCAGTCCCGGTGCAGTACCACACCCGCATCGGACTTCAGCCCGACCAGACCCAGCCCTCAGAGCCAATCCTTGTCCCGAGGTTACGGATCCGTTTTGCTGACTTCCCTTACCTACATTGTTCTATCGACTAGAGAGTCATAGTTACTCCCACCGTTTACCCTCGCTCGGTTGAATTTCTTCACTTTGACATTCAGTCAAAGATTTGCATTCAAAATTTTATTAAACTACTATGTTATGGATTTATGTCAATTAGTTTTGAATCAAATTGTATAATCAAATCTTTGATGTTATTATATGATTTAATTTATTAACTTAAAAGAGAATATTAAAGGAACACACCTGAACACAGATTTTCGTGAGTTACATGTCATGCTGAATGCAGCATTGTTTAAAATTAGATCTTTGTGAGGTCAAAATACAAAGTCAGTAAATAGTTTTGTACAAATTAGGAATTCAACTTACTAATACCATCAAGCTGGATTATAAAATAAGAACCTCGTGTCTTTTCATTTCGCTAAGATGCAGCTTATGTACTGAATCAAAGACAATGAGTCCCATTCACCTCTTTCCATTTTCGAAAATTAATGAGTGACAGTCTAGCATAGTAAAATAATAGCACTAGGACATCTTTTGAACAGACTCGTGGAACTAACAATTTTTATAGAACTGTTGCAACCTAGATAAAGAATACAGAATTAGTGATTGCATGTGCAAAATCGGTTTGATTAAGCATACCTGCCTGGAAAACACTCACCACAGAATGTAATCCTGTGAAGAAGAGGTAAAGGACCCAAGAAAGCAGAGAAAATATAAGGTTAGTGATAAAATTACTCACCTCTCCTTATAATCTAGCTGATATGGTAAAGATAGATTCATGGGGTTGTCATAGCCCCTCAGAGGAAGATACTGCAAGATCATGCACATAAAGTGAGATAAAGGTATCAGGAGAGAACCATGTATCAGCCCTCACAATGTCCTCCAGCGAGTAATTTAATCAGGTATGATAAGGATATAGAAATGTGACAAATCTGATGATGCATGACTCACACAAGTTTCCTTGCCTTGAAAGAGAGAACAGAATATGTGACATGGATCTATTTTTCAGCTAATTTCATCAAGGTTACCAAGATTAATTCTCAGGAGATTGAAGAATTCCAATGAATAAAAAGTCGTTATTTATCACTTCTAACACTTCAGTGCTATAACTAAAGATAACAAGTGATCAGGCCCCAAAGAGTTATAGAAATGAGGAACAAAAGTCAGTAAGAATGATTCAGGACCTGAAGACAAAAGGCAGAAGACTATTAAAACTTTTACCTCTACACTTCTGCCTCCACAGCAGGCAGTTGCCATCCATTCTACAAAATTTCATCTTCCAAGGATTAAGTTCTTCCAGAGTTTGTTTCAATAGTACAATCTCACAGAAGTTCACAGTATCTGACCAGTATGCCTCTGTATGAAATAACACTAATACTCATTTCAATCTACTGCTGCTTGTCATGACTGAAGCATGTATCTTGGTAGTAACATGTGTACTTGTTACACAACCAAATGGCACCCTCTGTCCATTTCCAAAGGGCAACATCCTTTGTCGACGTATTGCACATTGTTGTGTAAGACATGTGGATGGCTTTTACCATTCACCTTTGTGTTTGTGATTTTTACCTGTAACATGAACCAGTTATGTACCCTTCCCAATAATGTTCAGTTTTCAGCAGTATTTTCACTATCTACTTGATGGCAAGCAATGTTAAAATGCAATTCTGATACATGGCATTTCACTGTGACTACTATGTCACCTGTGGTTATCAGTGTGATGATTTTCATATTTAAAATTGTTTTAATATATCATACTCAATCCTCTGTGCAACAGATCCACTATTAAAACTTGTTTCATTTAATATGACATAAAATATCCACTTCTGTCATCATTAACAAAGAATGCTGTGTTGTAAACTTAAATATCCAAACTTAATAGCAAGTGCCTCTTACAAAATTAATTACTGCTTTTAACAGTGTGTGCTAACATGTAGCATAAATATATCAATGTACACAAAGAAAATCAAAAACAGAAATAATTATGAAATAACCAAGCTATACAAAGTTTAAATGTTTTTTTTTGCTAATTATACAAGTTAGGTATTAATTTTATGCATGTCATGTGAAATAGTCAAATATGAACAATCATATTTGAAAGTTGTGGCTATTCATTAAAGACAGAAAAAAAATCAGCTAGAAATTAGCTTCTCTCTCCCTTTTTTTTTTTTTTTTTTTTTTTTTTACAGATAAACTACTATTTCTAATCTTTTCAAAATAACTATTCACCAATGAAACCTGAATCTGAGATTCTTCACACTACATTCACATGTATCCAAAGCAATTCATAACAGTACAATTAAATGACCAATTTAATATATTGTAATTTCAGTAACGTTTAACAACACCATTCTTTATCAAGATCTGAAAGTAAATTCCACACCGTAAAATCTTAATTTGTATAATTATAATGAATTTCAAAGTTGTTGTAAAAATGATAGACGCAGATTTACATGAAAAGAAACCAACAAAATAACCTACAAACTACAGGGTAGAAAGTTAATAATCTATACTACGAAGAATATTTAGCAAAGTAAAGTTATAGTAAAATCAGAAACCATTTGCAGAACTGGATTTCAGTAAAACAGTTGAACAGGTCAGCATTATAAAAATGACTAGACCTAAAAGACACCAGGAAAGAAGGCATTTTTTTGCAGCAGGCTACCTCTTCTACCCGTGAAACCCTTTAGTTCAGAAAAAGAGGTCGATTTTATGAAAAGTAATGACTAATTGTACCTGTACAACCAAAAACAGCACACAGGTTGTAGTACAAACAGATAAGGGGAATATTATATTCTGCTTATGCAGTTGAAGGTTTTAAAGAGAGAAGCCCAAAAGTGTATTGTGAAAGAATATAACTGGCCAAATTAGTAGACACACAAGGAGAACTAAAAAAGATCAAAACAGTCTCCAAGAGTGGGCTAAACAACATTACAATGGTGTAATAAGAACACCAAGCCATAAAGAGTTAATATAAACAAAGATAAACCCTCTGCTAACTGGAGCAGAATCCTCTACTAAAAAAATAAGTCCCATATTCAGCACCTCTAATACCAAGCATGGATGTGCATAATGTGATGAAAAAGGTACCATTTGCAATATCATCAGCAACCAAATGGCACCCTCTGTCCATTTCCAAAGGGCAATACCCTTTCATTGAGCTCCAACAGAGAGAGTAGAATATTTGTCCAGTACAGATGCACAGGTTTATGAAACATGCAAGTATCCTGATTGAAGGAATCTATACACAGTTTCACAGAAGGAGAGACCATAATTTTTTTCATATAATTAAATAATTTCTCAACATCACACACCCTCAGAATAAGTATTTTTGGTAAAACAAAACTATTTGGGTTGTCTAGTAAAATAGTAGAGAGTAAAGTATATGCAATAGTCCTGACTGGACAAATCAATATAAATACAGATTTGTGTTATATATAGTATTTGATTGTTGCACCTTTATTATTTTGTATTGTTTAATTCAAAACTACTGACAATACTAGACACCCTACCAATGATTAACAATGAGAACTGGGCAGAATATACAAAAACTGACAAGAAAAAGATTCCATCAAACCTGGATAATAACCAAAAGGTAGCAAACACAAGCCTGAAATTCAAAATAAAAGGGCAAAGAAATATGCCAATTCACTTTTTGTTGTGGTCAAGAACATCATGAAAAACAGTGCAAATCAGCTGCATAAAATCATGTTATTAATATGAAAGGAGCAAGACCCATGGAAATAAGAATTATTATTACATATAAATAATGTATGCCAATTCTATTCGTTCAAAAACATTCACTTTTTGCCAAATAGAAACAAAGAATTCAAACCAGACGTTAAAAATTTTCATCAGAAAGAGAACAAAGGCCAGACAGAGTAAGTAACAAAATAGGAGAGAAAAATGTGATGACTGTCTTTCACAGTACAAATATCTTGTGTAATAAATCAATTTTAGATGCTCTTTCTTGAGGAAGGTTTCCCTGATCAATGTTCCTTAAAGAACCACGTGGTTCACAGTGGAGTGCTGTCGATGAAAATCACACCTGGTGGGCACGAGGAGATTTTTGTATTCAAGGGCAATACCCTTTCATGGAGCTCCAACAGAGAGAGTAGAATATTTGTCCAGTACAGATGCACAGGTTTATGAAACATGCAAGTATCCTGATTGAAGGAATCTATACACAGTTTCACAGAAGGAGAGACCATAATTTTTTTTTTATATAATTAAATAATTTCTCAACATCATACATCCACAGATGTGCCTTTCTTGAAGGCAAGAATTAACTATCCTTCCCAAAACCTTATTGTGACAGCTGGTCAAAGCAACAGGACAATAACTGCAATCCTTCCCAGGCTTAGAAACAAACAGAAGAAGAGCATGAAAAGCCACAAAAAGATAACAAAGCATCTCATAATAAATATTATGAGGCCCAACTAATGTACCGCCCAGACTGATGTAAATCAATTTTAAGTTTCCAAAGTGTATGGTCAGTCACAATCACAGAGACTATCTGCCTGAAAAGAAAGTAACATTTTCTCAACCTGTAATTAAAAGGTCAAGAAGACAGGGAAAGATGAGGAAATGATGAAAAACTGAAAAAAAAGCACTCCACAAGGGTATCAGCAACACCCTATATATTGACAACTTTCTGGCCATCGAAATGCAAAGACCCATGAAAGTCAATGATATTGTGGATGTTTACAATGGTAGGAGGAAGTTCTTCGGTGATATGATTGATCTTAATACTGAAAACTGTGAAACTTGAGACACAGCATCACTGAATGCACAAAAACTTGGAAACAATGTCAACAGTGTACCAAAGCTCCAAACACTGTCCAAATGACCTTAGAACTGGTGCTTAAAAAAAATGTTGATAAAGAATTTAATCCAAGATTCCTTCTAGCTTTGACATTTGACCTGTTGGACATGAGGATAAGCATGCTGAAAAGCAATACAGTTGTTAAGAGTGAGATATTTATGAAAGATATTCCAAACTCATTTCTAAGCCTTCCATGTCCACAGGCAATCAGGGGTCCACAATGAGTGAAACTACTATGGAAAACTTCAAGGTTCTGTGCATGTCACAAACATATGCTTAGAAAAAACAATTACTGCTTCCATGTAATCGTTAACAGTGGGAAGACTAATAACAGTAGGATCAGACTGTGAAAGAGAGCCAACCTGCCTGTTTTTGTTCATTAGAAAGAGGCCTATCAACTTCCAAAGATCCTGCTCTAGATTTATTGAACACATCTCTGTCAGACAAAAGAGAGTCCAGTGATTGAATGCTGGACCAAATAACCTTGGGGCCAATCGAGAGGGTCCAAGCACACACTGAATGCTGCAGTGGAGAGAGAAAGTGAAAAAGATGCAGACTTGTCAATTCTTGTGTCCATAAAAGGCAGAATACTTTTGGCATAAGAAGTAAAAGGCTATGTGTGAGAAACAGAGGAATCTGTTTGTACCCTACTGTAGCAGTGGAACAGAATGCAACAGCATATGTCCAAATTGAAAGAGGGGACATCGACTTCCATTCCTTAGGGTATTAAATGTTACATACAGTCCTAAAATTCTGTTACCTTTTTTTCCTCCAACTATTTAGAGCAAGAACAAAAGTAGTAGGGGTTGGAACCACAACAATTAATGTAATGTGGTCCAACTGAAACTCATAGCTGTCACCATAAAGCATGTGTCAGAAACCACAACAAAATATCCAAGAGTGTTCACATCACTGGCATTGGAAGCATCTGAGAAGAGTAAGAATAAGGGGCCACATCTCACAGTTGAGATAATTTGTAATTATGAAATTTCTTTCCAAAATTTGTAATATGAAATGCAATTTATATTTGAAAGCAATGAAATTTTTCAAATGGAACACACTAGTATGTAAGTGAATGATTTCGATTTACCCAAATTGAAGTGTCACTTGAGATATTCAGTCAAATAAAATGTACAATATTTTGTTTGTGAAAACAATCAAACTCGAGTGTTATATTTAGCAGCATAAAGAGCCAAAGTATTTTTCCTATTTATTCAAAAAATATCATACATTGTTAAAAAATACTTGTCTTGTTGATTTTGGATTTTATACAAAATGTAAATATAACAAAAAGCTCACAAACAAACTTAAAATTATCTATCTATGATTATTCACTCTTCCTTAGGCATCATTGTAACAGTGATTGATGCCAGAAAAACATGAAGTTTCATGAATTCTTGATATAAAAATGACAAAAATCATTTAATACTGCAGATGTTCTTAACTCCTCCAAATATTACATTTACATTATTAATGTAAAACACCCAAAGAGGTATGGCAGACTAAAATATCATTAATTCAAAAATATAAGATACAATAACAATTATGGAATGCAAGTTCTTAATTTTAATAACTACAATGTTTTGATCCACAGTATCTCAATAACATTGGTCAAAACACTAATCATTTTAAAAATAAAACTTGTCTAGTGTAAAACCTGCTGTTTAATTTTTCAATGATATATTCAGTTCAGTAGGTTCCTTAATAAACATTAATTTATGGCTAATTTCCTCCTTGTTATTACAAATGACTTAGCTCTGACTTAAAAAATAAATTCCAGTTTCCTATAAAAATTAACATTACTTTAAATCATAAAATGTATTTCCAATATATTTGCCTCCTGTCACACTATAGCTGTTACTCAACTGCTGGGGGTTTCTCCCTTTGAAGATATAAGCATTAGTCTGATTTTTACTTGTTTGTTCCAGTCTTTCATATCCCACTTAATTACTCTTGGCAATAATTGTCTCATGACACTTTACCTTTGTCAATGCACCCTCTATCCTGGTACTATTTTCAAGCATCTCACATTCAGGTAATGTTATCACTTTTTGAAAAATGACTTTGTCCTCAGTGTCTAACACTGGCTCTTAGTGGGGAGGAAGAGCAGGAGAGAAAGAAATGCTTGTTATTACATTGCTCACTTCAAATCAACTTCCAACTGGCACGGAGCTGAGTCTTAAATACAGGATCGTAGTCAATGTATGAGACAGGAAAGGTGATTATAGTATCAGAGCAGACAGACTTAGTTGATATGTCAGAGAGTTTGTTCCATTGAATAACTGCATGACCTTGTATCCACTAAAACTGAGTAGAAGTAGATGATAGAGAAAAATGAGGTAATAAGTTTTGAATAACGATGAGAACAGAGTGAGAACTAACATGAAGCGAATCCAGGACTAATTGAAAGCTAAGTAGTACACTTCATGTACTGCATAGCTTCCATATGATCCAAAGCAAAAGAAATGGCATACAATTCAGCCACAAACACAAAAATTGCAAAGGGGATTCTGTGTGCAACAACCAAATCACAACAAACCATGGCAGAACTCAAAGAGTCACCTGATTTCAAACCATCAAAATAAATAGAAATGAAAGGATGGTTCAGCAGATGTTCAGCAAATAGAAAGTGATATTTCCAATCAGTAGTATCCATTTTATTCAGATGGCTCAAATAAAGGTCACGTTTCTGGATAGTAATTAGCCATGGTACAGCTATGTTATGCAAGAACAGACCCAATTCATCCAACTGCACCAGGATAAGAAAGTCAAAAGGAACAATGGCAAACCATCTATTCTGAAAAAGTCATGGCCAACTGAGGAAGAAAAATACAACCCCAAGTGGGATGCTGTGGTAATGATCAAAGTTTTGAAACATACAGTAAAGACAGCTGCAAATGGTGGAGGTGTAGAGGAGGTTCATGAGACTAAGTGCACAGACTTTGAACTGGAAAAGTGCAAAAGGCCCCTGTGCAAAGCCAAAGCCTCTGATGGTGGCCAATGTCCAACATCTTCAAGGCCGAGGTCCTGGCAAAACCATAGATCAGAGACCCATTGTACAGGTTTGGCCAAATAAAGCCACAATAGATTTTTAGCATAGCACATAGATCCACACCCCAAGAGGTGGAAGAGAGGGCATGGAAAATGTTCAGTGCCTTTGTACACTTGGCATGCAGCAACTTGAAGTGTGGAATAAATGTCAGCTTATGGTCAAATATAAGCCTCAAGAACATAGCCTCAGGGAAAACAGGAACCACAATTTCTCTGAGATAGAGTTCAAAATCTGGGTGAATGCTCTAGTGGCAGTAATAGTGCATACAAATGATTTTAGAGCAATAAAAGGTAAAACCATTTGCTGTAGTCTACTACAGTAAGCAATTGAGAGTAGACTGTAGTTACTTTTCCATAAACCATGAAATGTCGAAGTCATCAACATAGAAAACATTTGCAACTGTAGGGGGGAGTTGTCCACTGATGGTATTAATCTATATAATGAAGAGTGTGACACTCAAGACCCCTAAGGGGCACCAAGTTCCTGTGGGAAAGACCAGGAAAGTGTCAAACCCACATGAGCTTAGAATCACCTGACATTAAAAAAAATTTATTAAAAAAGGTGAATAGCCACCCAACCCAAATAAATGGAGGTCTAGCAAGAAGCCATATATCTACATTATATCATAAGTGTTCTCAAGGTAAAAAAAAATACAAGAGACAACATCTTGTTTCTGAGAAAGGCTTCCACAAATGATGTTCCAAGTCAAATCAGATGGTTCATGGTGGAGCACTGTCAAAGGAACCCACACTGTCTGGTTGTGAGGAGGTTGATTGATTCAAGGAACTACACAAAACTAGCATTATCCATCCTCTATAAGATCTTACAGAAACAGCTAGTCAAAGCAGCTGTACAGAAGTTTAAAGGAATTTTGTGATCCTTCACAGGTTTCGGAAATGAAGTACAATAGCATAGCACCAAACTCAGGAAAAACATTATCCTGCCAAATTCAGTTAAATACAATCAGAAGAATAGAAAGAGAAACACTGGGTCCAACTGATATAATGCCAGACCAATGAAGAGCAAGCTTGAGTTCTATCAGTGTAAAGGGGCAATTATAGTCATAAAGACAATCAGCAAAAATGCAAGAGAAAAACTTTTACTGAGAGTACTGGCAATGCTCTGGACATCGACATCTTCCTGGTTGTCAGAAACCAAGATCAAAAGGGGGGCAGAAGTATATTGTCCACTAACCATTTGAATCTTGTCCTATATGACTCTGTAACTGGTGGTAGAAGTGATGCTAGAGGTGCATTTAACCCAAGATTCTTTTCATGTTTGACTTGCCGAGCACGTGCACAGACCTGTTGAAATGCAATGTGATTTAAAAGTGTGGGATACCTACCAAAAGTACCTTAAGCCTGTTTCTGAGCTTTCCTTACCATGTAGCAGGCATGATTCCACCAAAGATGAGGATACTGTTGAAAGCATGTCAAGATTTTAGAAACACAGTGAGCAGTTGCCTGGATAATACAGTCAGTCACCACCCCTACACAATCATATATTGATGGTTTACAGATGATGGCAAGATCAAGTTCTGAGAAAGCAATGAAAGAGGGCCAGTTAGTCTAGTCCAACTGCCATCGAGGCACATAAGTCAAGTGGCATCAACCACAGCCAGTATCTCAAAAATAACAGGAAAATGATCACTTTTCCATGGGTTACTGTCAACCTTCCAAAAAAAATGAGAAAAAAGTGAAGGGGAGCAAAAAGAAAGATCAATAACAGTAAAAGACTGACAAGGTGCATGAAAATAAGTCGAAGAACCAGTATTCAAAAGAGATCAGTTGCGATCCAAGAGCATATGCTCTACACAAGAATCTCTCCCATCAGCACAATCTCAGAGGGGCACATGTCCATTATAATCCGCCAGGATTAAAAATGGAGATGATAACTGCTCAATGAAGGCATCAAGGTCTCTTCAGGAGCCAGGTGGAGAGAATGAATATTGATGTTACAACTCAAGTAAGCATGAATGGCTACAGTCCCCAAGGGTGTATCACGTGGCAAAGACAGGGTGGGCACATGCTGTTCAATCAGCAGTGCCATCTCACCATGCACTCATTGATCACACAACCTGTCATTTCTGTACAAAGAAAACTGCTGAAGGGTGACCGTATTAGCAGGTTTCAGAAATATTTCCTGTAAGGAGAGGCACACAGGATGGTAAGAATCAATCAAATGCTTAATGTCATCTATGTTTGAACAAAAACCCCAACAATTCCACTGAATCAGAGTGGCCAGTTTTATTTACACTGAAGAGAATGAGAAAAGAATCTCTTTTGTCTTTGACCCCATTTATTTCATTATTGGACAAAGATTTATAAACCTCAATGGATCCAGCCCAAATTCGAGTAGTCAGGTCTATACCTGTAAACAAAGATTCCAGTGACGAAGGGTGTGTACGAAAGGTCGTTTTACTTCTCAGGGCTGCAGAAAAGGATGGTTCCAAGGAAACACCTAAAGCCAAAGAAAGTGGGAATGGGCAGTCCCTGGAAGAAGTGGCAGTGAAAGAGATGAAAGTAGATGTGGAATCATAAACTGTTTCAATTATGGAGGGCAAAATATTTTTCAGATGTTTTACAAATGACTATGCTGGAGGCACAGAGTGATCTTTCTGCACTCCCTCTGTGGCAGTGGAACAAAATGCAGCAGCGTATGTTTGAGATGGAGTTGTGGATAATAATTTCAAAGTATCTGGGTGGGAGGAATTATTTAGATCCTTCAAGCATTGCATCTCTTTCTCCTCCACCTATTTAGGGCAAGAAATAGAGTAAGAAGAGTGTGGACCACTACAGCTAACACAATATGGTTCTAGTTGGCACTAGTATGCTTATCGTTTATCCTGCCATGCGCCACAGAAAAACTGATGTAACAAACTGTACAAAATGCATGACTGTCACCGACTTTTGATGCAATGACCAGATATTTTGCACTATACTCTTTCCTGAATGTTTGATTCACAGTTTTAATCCTTTTATATTTGCCAGAAACAAAACAATCTGTTGAATGAGGCATCTTTTTTTTCCCACTTGTGAACGATCACATTGGTGTTTCAATGCCACTTAGAAAACAAGAAATACCCATCAACATGAGCGCTGATTGGCTGACAAGCACAGATGACATAACTATGGATTCCCCCACGTACCCAGTATGGAGAAGTAATGCACTCAAACTATTGGTAGACGTTGAAGATACAAATATTTTTTATTATTTCAAGCACAAACATGATTATCGCAAGTTGCCATTTGGACAATATCTTTTATTTATTATCAAAATTTATTTGTATCTCACTAGAAATTTTCTTTTCACCCCTTTCAAGCCCTTGGGAAACAATTTATCACTTTATTGTATTGGCCTATATAATATATAATAATTTGGGAGTTGCAACAAGTCGTAATATTTGTCTATGAGCATATAGTTGTAATGTATACACCAAATCCGTAATAATAATGGTTGGCATCTCTGCAAGTAAACTAAGGAGACTGCCAACAGTGGTCCCAATTCATTATCAAATTGAAGAGATGATCACTGTGAGGTTTCTGACAAAATTTGGAAAGATGATACCTCAACAGGAAGTCAACCTTATAAAGAAATGCATTGAAAAAAGTGAGTGTGTATATATATATTTCTCTCCAGAATGTACAGGATCATTTTTGAATGCAGTCTCAGAATCCCCTGGAGAAACAACACCAAACTGTATATATGCCTTCCCACTTAAATTCAGGTCATGGAAAGCCTCAGTTGAGAATGATTCAATCCCTCCAACCTCCAGATTGTTGAGCAATGCTAGTTGTCAGTGGTGGAAAAGGGAAGACCTGATTACATTCATGTCTAAAACAGTGATTTGGGAATTCATGATGTATCAGCTTGTTATACAAAGAAATTTTTTTTCTTTTGAAAGAAAATTTACTTGGTGATATAAGAATTATTCAAAATGTCTACATCAATTGTACTATAGAGAAACCCATTTTTAAATACTTTGTGGATAAAAAGTGGTAACATTATCTGAATGAAGTGCTTATACATAGTAGCAGGATAGAAAGTGCATTAATGAAGGTGGAAAATATCACCAAAGGCAATGAAGTGGGATATAAAAGACTGGAGAAGGCAAGAAACAATCAGATGAATGCTTAAATGGGCAAAAGAAGGAAACCCTAGCAGTCAAGTAACAGTTGTAGTGTGCAAAAAGGTATGTTATGGAAACAGTTAACCCAAATTATTTCACAAGAAAAGGGCCAAAGAGTGTTTTCTATACCAATGTTAAAATTTCAAAAACAGAAGAAACCATACACATTAATTACTCCACCCCTTTATTATAGATTTGGTCCTCAAATATCCACACTGTTGAGATAATAAAATATTTCAAGCACTCTGACTAAACCCACTGGCATGTTAACATGTGTACCACCAAGTGCATTACCACAACTGTATTCATAGTCTGAAAGGACACTTTTAATGACTTAAACTTAATCCATTATTGTCATAACACCAACAGTGACAAAACAAGACATTACTCATGGAACATATGCCATTTGTGATTATGTTGATGCAGGTAAAAAATAAGTACAGCAACATATTTCAATGTTTAACATTGCCACAGTAAAAAAATTTTGAATGGTTGGGCCATAGCCACAACTAAACAATGTGATACACAATGTGCACAAAGTACACTACCTGCATGCAAAGCATGCCATTTTTAATGGTGTCGTGGAGCATGTCACCACAGAAAAATGTTTGATAACTTAATGCTATGATACTAAATCTTCAGCCATTTCAACTACAAATATTGCATGCACACAACATAATGCACTGAATTAAAAGAAGTGGGTTTTAATACATGAGGTGTAGCGATACGTGCCACGGACTAACTGGCCTTACTGCTTACTTCAGCCCTATTTAATCTGAATGTATAACTCGTGTACTAAGAACAAGCTGCATTTATACGAGATGTAACTGCATCAATAAGTATTCTTGTGATCACTATTAATGCATACAAAGTTTTTATAAGATGTAAAATGCAAAGAGTTAATTTTTCTTATATATTCCAAGTTAACTTACCCATACAAATAATAAAAAAAAGACAGTAAGTAGAATCCCAGCTTGACCCATCCCTCTCTCTGGGCACGTGTCAGTTGATCTGAATTCATTATACTTGTTGGATCATACAACCCAAACCCACTCATAACAGGTCTTGTCTTGTGCCTATAAAAAAAATTGTAACATAATATTTCCTTCATTTATTATAAGCGAGAAGTAATAAACAAAATATTAACTTCATTAAAAATAAAGTTTATAAAACTTTTTAATAAAAAATTAAATCTTGCATCAAAGTGAATTGAAGCCATATTTTGGTAAAATGTAACAAGTTTACTTTTAAAAGATTCACAGGATACCTTAACTACTTAATAAATATTTCAAATTCTGATCATTTATGAGTGACAGTGAACATACACAAATAAATGCATACTCACATACATTTTTAGAAGTCTCAATCATTAAGCATTCTTCAAAAAAACCCAAAAAATACAGTTTCACCACATGAATTATACTCCAAATGCTAATTCCCAAACTTCTAAATATTTTTAACAGTGCTATAAAATGCATATATTTCAGTTTATTCTTCAACAGGAAAAAAAGTTATCTAAATGTTTCAAAGATATTCCTGACCAATAACTCAAAATACAAAATGAACAAAGTAACATATATTTTAATAAAATAAAAATTACACTAATGTCATGTATTAAATGTTTAAAAAGTTTTAAATAAGATTTTTGTTTACTCGATAAATTTAAATGCTTCATTGAATTTACTTATCAAAATTAATGGAATTTTAAACACAGATAGTTTTCTGTATCCTATTCAATACTTTTGTTA
Organism: Carcinoscorpius rotundicauda; assembly: GCA_011833715.1. Taxonomy (NCBI): domain Eukaryota; kingdom Metazoa; phylum Arthropoda; class Merostomata; order Xiphosura; family Limulidae; genus Carcinoscorpius; species Carcinoscorpius rotundicauda. Next base: position 69,970,116 of record CM022399.1, on the reverse strand, counting down.
ATTCATGGATTCTACTATCAGTCCTTGATAATTTCCTTTGCAAAAACATTTTTGGTAGGTATTTTGAAGCACTGCAAGTAAATGTGTTAATTTTGGCAGTTCTTTTCGGTTAATTTATTTGGGATAGTAATCTGTACAATAAATTGATAAAAGCAGATGCTACAGACCATTTTGACATTTGTTTTAATTAATTTCAAATGAGGTGTCAGTATATTTATATAACTATTCATTACATTTGTCAGTAAACCTATCTTTACTGTGTAAAGATTTTTAATGTCAATTTCATCAACTAACTGATTAGACATAACTCATGGTAAATACTACAATGTGTGTGAGAACAAGTTCTAAACATTGATTATAATTAAAGATTTTACATTCTATTAGGTGAATTACAATATAATTCTTTAAATTAATCATTATGCCTTTTAATATGTTTTGAAAGGGCAAGCTGATTGTTAAAAAATTCATAATCTTAATAATTTGTGAAGTAGTAACTTTATTTTTATATTTTTTGTTTACTGGTTATAAAATTTTCCTTCTGTTGTTTAGTTCAGCTTTAATTTAGTTGCCAGCACACCTACCCTCAAATATATATTTAGCATTAAATGAGTCATCCCATATATATATTAAATATTTTCACAAGGCTCCCCTAGTATGATGCATGAATGCTAATTTCATCAAGATTGTTCAAACCAAATGCTAATTTATTTGTCATGTGGTATGCAATTCCATGGTTTGGCATAAAAGCAATAACTTTCTAATAATGAAAATATATTTCTTACAGGTACTTCACTCTGTTCACATGATTGGTTATTCTCATTCACTGTTACTGTCTATATACAAATTATTTTAACATTGATGCCATAAGCTCTCTACACCCCTCTATTGGAATCAAATAATTCCAACATGTCTCTCATGCAAATCATCATGTGTCATCACTTCATCAATAAGAAAACACACTACTGTAACAATGACACACGTGACTCCCTCTATGCACCACTACCGAACCATCACTTTGAAGTTTGGTGGAAAATGTAACCCCCAGTAGACTGTTGAAAGGAGGATAGAAAGTGCAACAGGAGAGAATTATTTATTGGAAATGCATTTTCAGTATAGGAAAATTATATTTTCCAATACAGTACTTCCATCCTCTCACAAGATTAGCTAAAATCCCACATTGAAAATGAGGGACTGGCAAGAAGGAGGAACAGACATACCATCGCCCAAAATAGTCTGAAGGATATATCTGTAAACAAGAGAAACAGTAACACGATCAGAAGGGCACTGTACCTGAGGAAGGAAGTACATTTGAGAGAAAGAGAGAGAGGATAAGTCAAGAAAGTGATTCCAACTGAATAAATATGGAAACTCAATACCACAGAAGTGCAGTAATAAAAGATGTGTCCCATGGTGTAGAATGATTAAGTCATGAAAAACTGTATTTGGTAAGTTAACTACACTCAAAACCTTTTCGCTCTGTACCAACATTCGTGCAAGGGCAAGATGAGGAACATACAAACTTCACCTAAAATTCTAAAATTATGCATGTATGGAAAACACCAACTGCAGGACAAGACACAGGAGTAGCACCGAGCCAGAAATCCATGAATACGTCATCTGGTATCCAAGAGAAGTCCATCTCTTGCAATTGACTTTCATGACACGAGACTGATCTAAAACATTCCAATGTCAGTAACACCTCAATCACAAAACAGAATGAGAGAGTGTCCATAACAAAAATGGAAACATCACACATCTGCCCTCTGTAACTCGCTGCACAAAAGGAATAATCACAAAAATAAGCTGGGAAACCTCAAACCTGTGTGAGAACTTAAGTTGATTCATTCACTTTATATACAAAATTACTCATAGGAGGGTTGGATGAGAGCACCCAATTAAAGGGATAAACTGCATTAAGACATCTCACTCAATCCAGATGATGTTGAATCTTCACTGGCAGAAGACCACTGCCTTACTCTGAATTGAATGGTTATTAATATCTAAGTAGAACTCATCCAGCATGATGCCTCAGTGGTCAACTACCTCAGCAGCTTCTAACTCCCCATACTACAATGGAATAAAAGGAAGGAGCATTAGAGAGTTTGAAGAAACAGCTACACCTGAATCAGTGCAATGGATAATCACAAAACCCTATTTTGAAAAGTAAAAGACTTCTCCAGTTTGATTAACCAGACAACCCAACAATTTTAAGGAAGAGCTGAGAAACAGGCCAACTCCCATTCAGAGTGAGTGAGAAAAAGCTAGTAATCAATGTAAAATGTAAAGTGCAAACCTAGAATATGAAGATGCACTACCTGATATAAAATATGCAGTGCATAAACTAGCTAAAAGGATAGGGTGTGTAATTGTTACACTACCCTATGATGAACAAACTGAAGATGAGAACAAAAATGTTCCAATATTCAATATTCAAATAAGCATTGGATATGCCCATCTTGGTGTCACTGAATGAATTGGAGAAAAAAAAACAGCAAAGAGTACAGTGAGAATTCAATGTGAGGTGTGGGGTGTTAATACACCAAATGAGACAGAATAGGTCAATGACTGGTCTGCAGTATCCTGCCTTTTTGAGAACTACAAACAGGCAGGAGTAAAACTCCCAAACCACACTGAGTAGATTCAATAACCTGTTGTATGTGAAGACCTTGTTCCACAAGTTTGGGGTTTCATTTAAAGTATGCATGGTTAATGTTGTTATTCAAAAAGCTGAGCCCAGAGATAACTTTTTGTGTTACATTTCAAGTTAGGAACACACTATTTGTAATTCTTTAATGTTATACAGTTGTCTAATATACATGGAAACCATCCACACTAGAAAGATCCTATTATTTAATAAAATCTTTGTCATCCTTCTTTGTCACACATCTTTTAATTTTAATATGCATGCACATGCACACACACACACACACACACACACATTCACTTGCCCTCTATTGAGTAAAGTACTTTATTGTTTGCTTTTCTATAAACTGTCAAGATTTAAAGTAAAAATTGGTTCCTCAAATAAATCTGCATGTCCTATCCCATTATTTGTAAAACAACCATTAGGAAACAAAATCCACAAACATTCTATTATTATGGGACAAGAATTCTCCTACTTTGCTAGAAATCCTATAGATATCACACTATTACTTTTTCTTATTTTTAAAAGTGCTCTAGTATTACAAACAACTTGATTGTAACAACTTGTAATTGTTATATATGAAATATAACTTTGCAAGTATTTACAACTTATACATAAGTGATTTCTGAAGCTCAGCTGTGATACTTGATTTTCCTCACTGATATTTTTGTTGTTTGACATAGTTACTGAAGAAGAAACTATTGATCTACCAGTTGGGATCTCACTTATGCATTTTTTTACACTATATATGTGATCATTTAATTTGATTAACAGTTTACAAGTTCGCTTAACCAGATTAATATTAAACTAGGACCTCAGTGTTGATAAAGCTTGTATGAAAACCAATTTTGTGTTTTAAAATTGATCTGGGAAGTTATTCAAACATCAATGGAAACTCATACCTGACACATCATTTAAAATTTATTAGGAGAAATTTAATTTGGCCTTGAAAAAGAAAACAGTACTTATGTAGGTACACAACAAGGAGAATGTAATGAAAGAAATTTGTTTGTTTTTGTGGGAAGTAACTAATATTATTACTGCCATTAACATTTAATATGTGATAACACTTCATTATTACAAAAAGTAAAAACATTACAGTAACAAACTGTTTAAAAAATGCATTATCCCCAACTCTGCATGTAGACATTTTGAGAGCCTGTTGCTTCTTTTCTCTTCAGTTTAAAAACATAACATGTTGTAATAATTAGCTATTTCATTTCATAATTATCTAAAGTACTTTAAGAGACTGTTCCTTTGGATACTTACTGTAATAATTACCTTTCAGTATTTTTTTTTCATTTGGATACTTGTCACAATAATAATCTTTTCTGGTTTACCTTGAGTCAAAATACTTATTGTAATATTTAAATGTCAGTTTATCTTCAATTGAGAAATACAAAATTTACAAGTTATGTTATTTTGAAAAAACAACATTCTGTTATTAAAAGGAATTATAACATCTGATTTATTTCCTATAAAGTAATATGACAATACATATATATATTTGGCAAATAGCTGGAAAGTGGGGAATATTGCAAAATGTCCAATGGAATAATCTACACTCACCTGTAGATGTGGTAAGCTATAAGAGGTATGTTCAGGCACAGTGAAAACCATTCAGCAGCAAACAGGAACAGTACATTGAAAGATACATGTACAAAGAATTCAACTGTCACAAGCTGAAAAAAAAATCTCAGTTCTTAAAATATCTCAAATTTTAAATAAACAACAAAAGTACAAAATAACTCTGTTTATCAGTAAAATCAAATACAGATTTAAAATTATATTTCCATGTGTGTGTGTGTGTGTGTGTGTGCGCGCGCGCGCGTGTGTGTGTGTGTGTGTACACATTACTGACAAACTCAGTTACCCTGTTGACATTTTCAGTCTTACCAAAGTTCTCAAATATTAGAATAAAATTTGCTTTGAATAAACCCATCTGTTACACATACACTATTTTGTTATCTTGTTTAAATTTTATATATAGAATGCAGTAATCTTCCAATAAATTTTCATTTTTACGAAAATCTGAAATAAAAAAATCACTTTAATAATAGTGTGAAGTTTTATTGATTCTGCTTTACGTTTTATGCAAACCATTTATAATTCTGCATTTCTCATGTCTTGTGTGAATATTACGAATGTTGATGTCTGAACAGAATATTAGCTTTGTCTTTAACAGCATATGGATAATTAATAAATACCAAAAAACACATCTTTAAAGAAATTTATGTGAATTTGTATATGTAATTTTATACCATGATGTTTGAAAATTAAAGTTATACAAAATGTAGTCATAAGCATAACAACAGGCAAGCTCCATTATATATTACTTGGCATTCTTTCAAAGATAACAAAATACTGTTGAATTTAGATTACGTATTAAATTTTAAGATACATGATAATAATATTAATTTATTTCCATGTTTCAGAGAAATGTACATCCTGCTCCAATTTTATACAGTTTAAAAATTATTACTTATGCATACCAATGCTAAGTAATTCTTATTATATATATTATCACACTTGTGAATATGCTATTTAGTTGCACATACACATGCATTTCTTACATAGGAATGAATTTTTATTTTTACCCTGTAACACAAAAAAGGTTAATAATTGTAAGTCTAATCTCCAGTCTTCCACCTCAAAGCGTTTTTTTGCATTAATAATAAGTCTTACTTGGATAGATATCACTTTTAATCTTAATATTTGTTGCTAGGTTATGTTTTTAAATGTATTTTGTCAAATCTGTTTGTTAGCCAACAAAGCCAAAAGCTTACAAAAAATAAAAAAATCCATCTAGTTCTTTTACAGAATAAATGTCTCAGAACTTTAAAATTTATATAATGCTCCATGTAATCTTTATTAAATCATATTTAAACTTAAAAATTATTTACCACTCAAATGTACTGCATGTAATTTGCATGTGTAATTAGAATTAGTGATAAAAATATACCATATGTTTTATATATTTTTCATTACAACATCAAAAATGCAAAATAAATTGAACACATGTTAAACAATGACAAGAATTTCATTTTACTGTTAACTGCAACAACTACTTGTTCATATAATACATGCCATTTTAGACAAATAATTACATATGCATGCACTTACACTCCAAACTGATAATGCATTTCATATATTTCACAAAATTTCTAATTGATACATTATAATTCAGACTGACATTAACTGGCTTATTATTACTAAGACACGATTCCCTGTGAGTGACTGTTTGAGCTAATAATTACTAACCATAGTATTCATATCTCATTGATAAATGTTTAGGAACAAACATTTTCTAAAACATGTATTTTTTTCTTTCAAGTACTGAACAGGAAAGATGTTCAAATGGTGCTCCTTAAATTCTAAATGAGGCAAACTATAATGTCTTTACATATTAAGAGAGGTAACATTTATTGAAAAAAATAAGTTTTTATGAATTCCAATTTTACAGTATTACTTTTAAAAATTATACCAATAAAGATGTAATCAAACCCTCACATAAAGTCCTAGTAAAAATCATGCTCTTGATCTGAGAAGAGTAATTGTGTTCTATTATAAAGCAATGGTTGTTGCACATGCCACAGTTATTTTTCTAATAATCTGAGTATTGAATATCCAAAGTGTGAATTTTTTTTTATGGAATTTTGTTTATAGTGCCATTCAATAGATGGCACAACATGTTTGGTTAAATTCATAGATACTAATACACACACTACATCCATCATAGGAAAGATTATGCACTGGTTTATGTAAGTAATATTTAAAAATATTATGACAAAAATTTTGTTTCTAGTTATTATTCTAGTGTATCACTTATTCATTATTTGTTCCTGGAAGACTTTGCACACAAGTGAATTCTACCAGTACTCACCAGAACTGGGTACTGGTACTTACATTTTAAAATAGTGCATGCATTGATACTTAAGTGAACTGCTTTTTTGTTTTTATCTTTACACTTGTATTTTATTTTCCAAAAACAGTTTCATTTCATCCAGTTGAGTACTTTTACATTTTTTTTTGAGATTTACACCCCTGACTTTACATGCTATTTACTCAAAATGTATTTTTTTTTGTTATAAACAAAAGAATTCTAACAAAGTAATAGAAAGACATACAAATACCAACTACATGAACATGATATTGCACATGTTTATTTGATCTAATAATTAAACATATCAGAGCATAAAAATGTGTTATTTGTAACCTGTATAGCTCTGTACACAATTTTATTTAACTGCCTGTAAAATCACAATAAAATATTACACTTTCATAGACACTAAAAAAAATTAACTTGCCGATACAGATATGATTAAACTGATAAAAAGACTTACCGGGTTTAAGCTGCTACAAATATCAATTGGATTTTTGTAATCAGATCTCAGTTCATCGAATGCAATAACCTGTTTGAAAACAATATTGCATATGTTTACTCTGTTATTTCTGTTGGATTCACAGAAAGTTATTAAATAAGTTGAAATTAAATGGAAAAAAATTTCTGAAAACACAATTTCATATAATGTATTGACAACAAGAGACCATTTAGACTGTCAAAGCTGTCTTGCATAACCATTCTTGAGAAGAAAAGGAATTTAAACCATTTTTAAACTCCAGGAAATCATTGAACCCCTCTTAAGTTCCAGACTCTGCAACTTACTTTTTAAAGTTGTACAAAATCTCCAAACATGCACTCCAAATATTGTACTGCAGATATGAACTCATAAGTTAGAGATCCAAATTAGTGATAGAAACTTAGATACTCCTTGTTTAGTGTTGTTGTCTTGCCAGTAAAACTTGAAAGAAACCAGAAAAAACTACTAGTACCCATTTCTGATGGAATATTTGCTGATTTTTTTTTTTTATGTCAAGTGTCAATACACCCATGATACACGTTTAAGTAATTTATTTTGTGGCTAGATCCTGAATATTTTAACTGTGATTAAATAATGTTTCATTTGTAAGTACCATGGTGGTTTTTATGATTCCCATTTTGGCTGCATAACATATTCAAGCAAAGTATTGGGAAATAGAGAAAGTTAAATCACAGTTTCAACTCATTTGCCAAGGGAAATGATATGTTGGCAAGATACATATCATCGAGCCTCAGTAGTGCAGTTTTGCCAACAGTGTAGTTAAAAATTCTGTGCACAGTTGGTTGCTTATAAAAAATGTCAATAAAACTCACATAAACTACAGATTTTTTCAAAATTCCTCATGAATTATTTATTATTAACACAAATGTTAGGACTACTGGCTTATGGTACTTTACCAGCTTTCAGTCTTTTGAACCATATCTTTTAATATTGAAGTACTTTTTCCAGTATAAACTACAGGGTGAATATCAGTGGCACTGTACTAAATACTTTATTAATTACGGCACTCATGAGCTACACCCTTGTGCAAATTAATTGAAACTTGACGGAAAATTACAATTTTTTTCAATTTTTTGCATTTTATTTCTGAGAATCCAAAAATTATTCACAGATTAATACATGATATGACTGCCTTAATTTTTCAGAAGATGATTAATCCGCTTTGACATCGAGTCCACGAGTTGACTGCAATCTTTACTAATTTTTGGATCACGGTACCACACTACAACTATAGCCTCAATTAGCTTATCTTTCGTAGTATAGTCTTTTCCCCTAAGTCTTACTTTACAAATTACACTAAGATTTTCAATAGGATTTAGGTCTAAAGAGTTTCCAGGCCAGTCCAGCACCTTTATTCGCATTATAGTCATAAAATTCTTAACAAGTTTTGATGTGTTGCACAGAGCCAGATCTTGCTGAAAAATGCGAGATCCATCTGGAAATCTCTTTTTCAATTCTGGAACGACTCTTCTCTGCAAAACTTCGATGTACTGTGGTCCTCGCATCATACCTTCTATGATATGTAAGCCACCGATGTAGCTGAAAAAGCCCCAAAACATCTTCTTCAAGGGATGTTTTACAAACTGATTGATGTGAGATTCTCAAAGTTTCTCACCTGGAGATCTGCAAACATGCAGACTTCTTTGACCCTATATGAAGAAATGAGTCTCGTCACTGAATAACACCTTTCTCCATTGTTCTTGTGTCCAGTTCTTGTATTTCAGACCCCATTGATACCATTTTTTCTTCATTGAGTTGGTAAGAAGTTTTTTGACTGGCCTCCTTTCCCTTTTAACACAATTTCAAATGACATAATATTCCTCAAAATTTTGTCATACATCCCAAAAATAGATCAACCATACTGCAAAACACAGCTAATGATGCTGTCTGCATGAAAAAATGATTATTAAAAGAAATCAGTGAATCCAGCAAGCTTACACCAGCCACCATGCTGAAAATATTGTAAAATGACTATTTGTTTCAATTACTTTGCAAAAGAGTGTAAATACACCAAATGCTCAGCATCTTTTAACTTTCATAAAATACTTCAAATTAAAAACACTGTTACATTTAATCAATGTTAACATTTTCCTTATCTGAAAATGCATCTCTGATAGACATCTCCTTACAAATAACAGTCTCTCACTTACACATCAACTTATGCAACTTGCATGTCATTTTAGCTAACTCCAACTCAAAAATCATGTGTTTAATGTTAACTGTGTTAGCATATGACACCATCATGCAACAACAGCCTTTCATGAACAGGAGGGTGACTTAACCTTCTTGTCCAGTAATTCTCCCTCAAGCACTTGTTCTTGAAACAACCTTATTCTTAGACAAGGCCAAAAGAAGGTGCACCAAAAGTGAGGAGGATGAATAGGAAGGTGAGAAGTGACGAGTATCTATTAGTAATACATTCTCAAGTAGGCAAACTAACTCCAGAGAATGATACCTCATATATCCATATCCACATTAACTACAATTCCACAATGAAATGACAGAGTATCAGTGCAAGACAGTACTTTACTTTCTACCATCTTGTACCACATGGAATCTGCAAAAGACTCTCCACAGTTTACCACTCTAGTGGTTATAAACTTGTATATGATAAGGGTCTCCCATGCTCCACTTGAAACAGAGGAAGAATTCACACTGGGAAGACACGAAAATGGGCCCAAACCTCCACAGAGTGCCTGTTAAAAAGGTCCTAAACTGCAGACAGTGTAAGAGGTGATCACAAAACCTCTTTAAAAGCCAGTAAGCATGAGCCAAACCTCACACCAACATAACCACCCTTGAGGAGAGAAGCAATCAATTTTAATAACTAAAAGTTGGTTGAAACCACAGAGGCAGGAATGGGTACATTACCAAAAAGATGTTGGAGTGAATCAAGGTCAACTGATCCTCAAGAAGAGGGACAGATTGGTTGGCATTTACTGGTGCAAAGCAACAAGGCTATCTGTGCCAAACCAATATAAAATAGAAAAGGTAAAAATTAATCAAGTTAGAAAAAACATTGCTCAAAAATCAGATAAAAGATTTAAATAGAATTAAAAAGCCCAATGTGTTGTAAAAAAGTTCAAAATGTGAGCATGTTGAACAGTGTCACTATCACCAATGGCACTGTCCAACATCAGGAGTAAACCTACAGAAAAAAACATGTCAAAACTGGATCTCTCTCTCATTGTCCCAACAACAGCACAATAGCAAACATGGACTATTGTAACTTGAGTATCATAAAGTCCACATATTGGTGGATCAGTACCAGATAAAAGTAAGCAACGAGTTAAAAACCTCCAACCAGTATATAGCTTAGTTAGGATCCTTACTGAAACAAAATAGCCAAAGAGCAATAGAAGCTTTGATCTGGAAAAGCTTGTTACAATGTTATTCAATCCAAGTCAACTGCCAACTGTTGTGAAGGCAAGCCTTCAGTACAGGACTATAGTACATATACAGGATACATATGGCTTTGGTGACACCAGAGCAGAAGTATGAGCCAATATTGTGAAAAGAAGAAAATGAACCTCTCCTCCAGTTGGTTGGTTGTTTGGTTTGGCATTTTATAGCACAAAGCAACTGGGCTATATGCACTAAACACCCAGTAAAGTGTTAATATTAAAGTAAAATTATCAAAATTCATAAAAGGAAATCAAGGTAAAAATAAAACAAAGTATAATATTTGAATTAAAATACTTTGATAAGACAAGCATTTACCATCCTCTCTAAGGTCTTACAAAGACAGCTCATCAAAGCAATTGGACAGTAGTTTGAAGGAACCTTGGAATCTTTTCCTGGCTTAGAGAAAAGGTAAAATTATAGCCTGGCACCAGGCATCAGGAAGAACATTCAAGGGTATGTTGAGTGGCAAAAACAGGGTGGACACAAGCTGATCAACCAACTGTTCCACTCCTCCATGCATTTACCCATCACACAGCCTGTCATTTCTGTTCAAAGAAAACAGATGAAAACTAACTTCATAAGCAGGTTTCCGAAATGTTTCCTGTAGGGAAAGACACACAGGATGAAAAGAATGAATCAGTGCTTTGATATCATCCAGATTAGAACATAAACCTCAATAGTTACATTGTATCAAGGTGGTCATTTTTATTTATGTGATGGCAAATTGGGTGCAGAGCCCTTCTGTTTTTGACCACGTCCTTTTTCTTTATTTGAGGGAGGTCTATCAACTTTCATGGAACCTACCCTGGGTCGATTGGACAGGCATTTGTCATTGGAAGAGGAGTACAGAGACTGAAGATGTGAACAAATGATCATTTTGCATCTTGAGGCAAGAGATGAAGATGCACCCGAGGAAATGCCCATACCCGAAACTAAAGGAAGTGGATTTTGGGGTTTGCTGGAATGAATGTTAGGGGCAAAGATGGGTATTTGCATTGATTCATCAACTTTTTCAGCCATGAAGATCAAAATACTTTTTATATAGTTGAGAACAATTCTTTTGGAGGCACAGAGAGGTCCATCTGCACTCCCACTTTAGTAATAAAATGGAGTGTAGCATCATACGTCCAAGATGAAGTGATGGACAGCAACTTACGAGCCTCAGAGTGAGTAATGTTTTGAATTGCCTTCAAATGCTGCACCTCTTTTTCTTTCAATCATTTAGGGCAAGAATGAAAGTAGGATGGGTAAGAGCCACTGCAACAGATGCAATGAGGGTCTGTTTCACACTCATAGGCATTGTGATCCTTGCCACCTCAATTAGCAATTGTCAAGGAACCACAACATGATGTCTTCAAGTGACCAAATTGCTGACACTGGAGAAGGTTTGGAATGTATGGCCATACCTTGCAATTAAGATAACCTGCCTTGATGGTGGTAGGTGGATGCAATAATGTAAATGCTAAAATGAGGACTTTGGTTGACATCATAATTCCAGCTTTGTGAGTGGAGATACACATAACTGCAGAAACTCCTTGGGTGGAAAAACCAGTGAAGATCTCTAACTTGGAAATGTTCTTCAAACCCCTCTCAACAATAACTCCTCATGACAAATTCAAAGTAGCATGGTGCATAACCTCAATGGGTATATCCCCAATTGCCTTTGAATGTAATAGTTCATTGTGTCACATGTGGATGTTTTCACCAATATGTCACCAGAGTAAAGATTTTTACTGACTTTGGAGAGCTAGCAAGATCATCTAGTCCCTTCTGAATAAAAAAGGGAGATATTTGCATTTGAGGTTCGTCTGAGAGAGAATGTTATACAAGAAAATGAGGTACAAGTGCTACATATTACTGCTTTAAATCTTCAAGATGTAGTTGTTTACTTATGAACTGTTTTTCACTCTTTTATTTACATTTTTATTTGAAGGATCCATAACAAAAAAAAATAATGTTTTGGCACCCACCATGGAACCCTACGAGGGGGCACACTACAATACCAAACAAGGACACTGCAGCAACTCCACCTTGAGAACATCCAACACTGGTACTTGGTTGACCCTTCTCCAAGTAGGCCTGCCAACTGACCCTAGCAGGGCCACCCATCTACAGGAATTCAAGGCCAAAGTGGTGTACAGGGGTCACCACACATCACAAAAACTTGGATGGATGTTTAGATCACAGAGAAGGTAAACTAAAACAACAGAACTTTCCCTGGGAAGTCCCCTCATAATGTTCAGAAATCCCCGATGTGGGATGCTCCTCTTGAGCATGATGAAGTGATTAAAGAAAACATAGGAAAGTAGGAAAAAAAAAAAGATGAAAATATAAAAATTAGACACAAGAAAGCAAAATAAAAAAAGGGTCCATTCCTCAAGTTGGTAAAAGAAAGTTCAAAGAACGGAAATGGAGGCACAAAAATGAAATGGTTGTAAGCCAAGTTAAAAGAATGAAGTCGGTAAGTCATGTTAGTACAAGCATGCAGGTGTTCGAGAAATAAGGCTGCATGGACCTTAATATCAGATGAAGGATGGAAGACAAGAAACAAGTAGTCTTGAGTATGGGTTTCATGTGATAAAGTATCATAAGAATCAAGGGAGAAACAAACATACCTGCAAAGTCAGGTGAAGGAAAAGATAAAGCTGACTTAAGCAAACCTCCTTGGAGAAGATAGCTTGTCATGATCATCACCGTCCTTAACATGTTCAAATTAGAGAGAATGAAAATTAGCTGAATGTATTTTACAGAGAGGCTAGTGTGCATGAAGGAACACACATAACATTGAACAATGGCTGTCATGTCTTCTAGAAATAATGAGTCCCTAGTAGAAGAAATAGATACAGTTCCTGTGTAAAGAACATCATCACTATCAGAAGGAAAAAAATGCAAATGACCATCACTTGAGATTTCATAACAGGTCACATTTTTTAATAATAAAAAAACTGAAACATCACAAATCTCACATAATTGATTAATAATTTCAAAAACCCTTTCATTCTAGACAGCACTGATAAAAAGAATAAGTTATTTTGAGAACAAATGCTTAGGGGGAGTAATTGTGAAAGAAGGTTGTATTGCCCTCCTATAGATGGGAGGTTACCATCGCATGATAATTCATCATGTACTAGTGCAATTCTCATTACATGTTTGATTTTTAGGTGCTAGTTAGCTCAAGTCTAGTGGCATGAAAATCTCATAGGTAAAGTATAATCTCAGAAGCAAGACTGGATTTTTTAAATCACAGAAAATTTATACATATAAATGAGATATATACATATTGATGACTTAATACATCAAATAATTAATTATGAAACACTTATAGTTAACTTAAGAAAAGAATATTGTTGTTATAATGCAATATCCTTCCTTAAATCATTATCTAGTAAGACCACAACTGTACACAGTATTCCAAGTGAGGCTTAAATAGTAATTCATACAGAGAAATAATTACCTCTTTTGAGTTATCAATATAACTATATCCTTAAGTTCTATCAACTTTAATACAAGCAACAGAGCACTGCCTTAATGACCTAAGGCTCCCCATTAGTACAGCGGTAAGTCTACGAATTCACAACACTGAAATCAGTGGGTTCAATTTCCCTCTGTAAGCCCAGCAAATAGCTTGATGTGACTTCACTAAAAGAAAACACGCACACACACTCATAAATACAAACAATGACCTAAATGACTTACCAACTACTTTCCCTAGATTCTTTTCTTAAACAACAATGTTGAATTGATTCCCATCCATATCAAACATAATTAAAATTACGATAATCTAAGTGCATTACCTTGTAAATATTATAATTAACAGAGCTTGCAAACTCGCTCATATTTTTTGCAAAACAGGTTAATTCTACTTATTTTTATTCATCAATTTCATTCTATTTTATCAAAAATTCAACAAAATTCTTAATGATACCTGTGGGTATAAAACAAATACAATACTAGCAGTTACTATAAAGGTAATAACTGCAGACTATATTCTAGACTCATGGCAACAGATGTGTACTTGTGAAAATGTTAAATACACTAACCGTCTAAGCTTCTGTGTGATCAGCAAAACTTGCTATTGGCCTAAATACAACACTGAGAAAAGTTTATAGATCATTTTCAAATCCAGGTTATATTTCATGTGCTTCATACATTGCCCTTGTATTATTTACAAGAATTCAAGACAATCAGTGATGTAACCTTGAATGCACATAAAGGGTATGGCAGATAAAAAATTGCTACTTACATATGAGGCAGTTATCAGATTTCAAGCTTTCATTTACATTTTTAAATTCACTTCAACATTATCAAAACACCTCTAAATTGGCAAATAGATCTCTGCAATACTCATTAAACAGTAAGCTTAATAATATTTAGTGAATGGAGATTGTAGCTCCATAAAATCATAGTATATCTACTGAAGAGTAAAGTCACCACAATTTTAAACAAAGAACCAAATAATAATTATATTAACAAGACACCTGTATTAAACTTTAAGCAATCTCCACAACTGTGTAATGTCAAGGAACCACAGAAAGAGGTTTTTGAGTGACCAAATCATTGACAATGAAAACATCTAACACGGTTATTAATATAAGGCAATACCTTACAATTCAAATATCCTGCCTTGACTGTGGAAGGAGGATGTGATGTAATGTTGTAAATGTTAAAATTAGAACATTTGTTGGCTCAATAATCCTGTCTCTATGATTAAAAATTTGGCACATGGCTGTAACACCTTGGCTGGTGAAACCTGTGACGATCTCTGACTCTGGAATGGTCTTTAATCCCTCTCAACTATAACTCCTCTGAAAGAATTCAAAGGAAAATGAGGAGCAACCTCAATGGGTGTATCCCCAATAACCTTCAACTTCAAGAGGAGTTTAGAATGTTGTAATGAAGCTGTTTCCACTTAAATGTCCCCAGACCGTAATTTTTTTAACAATTTAAGTGAGCCAGCAAGCCCTTCAAAACCCTTCTGAATAAAAAATGGAGACATTTGCCCTAAGGGTTTTTCAGTTAAAGAATGTATAATTAAAAATTGCAGAACAGATTCAACTTATGAGTTTGACCACACAGAGTAATCAATGCACAGTTGTTTGCCAGTAGTTGGATTTTTCTCTATGCTGTCATGCTTGTTTATTTTTTATTTTATTTTTTTTATGGATACCTCTCAAATATGGCACTGCAGCAACACCAGGGTTTCACGAGCACTATACCCAGTATCAGACGTGATGTCCACTACACCTGTTGAGAATGTCCAACATTGGCACTCAGTTGACCCTGGTCCAAGTGGACTAGCCGATTGATCTTGAAGGTGGCCACTTCAAGACCACCCATCTACAGGAATTCAAGGCCAAAGTGGTGTGTTGAAGTTGGATTCCTCAACCATCAGGATCCTCTCCTCCCCTTCATGGGTCACCACTCATGGCAAGCATGCCAAGTTGAAAAATCTGATTACTCCATATATAACTGAAGAACTACTGTTGTGATTTTTATGGTGTTTCATTATGTAAATAGCTTGTAACTTCTCATGAAATGCACTTCCAGAATAAAAAAGAGAAAAATAATGACACAGAAAGTCACACATAATTGGTTGATAAAGACATACGAGAACATCAAGGATAAGACACCATGTTAGAAACAAAAATTTAAATCGAAAAGGCCTGATGAGAAACAGTTGGTTTTTCATTGTTAAGAGTAACAGTAGAGCTTTTTAAGCAAGTTAACTGGAACCAAAATTTTAAAATGGAAATTGGGACTTTAATATATTTTTCACAGCAAGGATTTCATCAAAGTCAATGAGAAAGCTTCACTTCTGTTTTCTGAAAAACTAAGAGATTGAAAATAGATAATACAAACAACTAGATCAAATAACTCCAAATGTACTTAGCACACTAATTTTCAAAAGAACTTTCAAAAAGGTGCCATTAAGAGATTAGCTAATAAAATGGATATCAGTAACAATTGTTGAGTGAAAAAGCAAAATGTTCTCTGTCATAGAGTCAAGTCAAATCAAGCCATTGTTATCAATCAGTACCTCAGATGTCAATGCTTGCATCTTTGCATTTTGTTTTGTTTATTTACATCAATGACATTGATATAGCATTGATTGCAAATCAACAGCAATCATTTTATACTCTTGTATATTTTTAACTATATAAAAGGATACTGAGATACTAGAGCATGACTTGAGTCAGTTGGTTAGTAAGACAATATTTTGTATACAACCTTTAATTACAGGAAACACAAGGTAATACATTTGATTTTTTTATAATTTGGATCTCACATTTAATAAAGAGAGGAACCTCCAAGCACAACTGAAGAAAAGAATACTGTATAGTGATTGTAATAACAAAGCTTTTAGAATTTTATGGTATATTTATAAACATGCTAATTACTTGTCAGAAGAGGTAATGAACTCTAAATGACCAGTTATACTTATAGTTAACTTTAGTAAATTATGAACATTTTTGGCTCTTTACCTTAGAAAAAAACAATGACTTATTGGGAATGGATCAGTTTGTTTTGTTGAGCCCAAAGCTAAACAATAAGCTTGCTATGTGTATTGTATCAACCAATGGTATCAAGGATTTAGCATTATAAGCCTTTAATCTCACCACTGACCCACTGGCAGTGAGTGAGGGGTTACAAAAATTACTCCAGGAAATGGATGTTTATAAAAAGAGGTTAAAATATTATTTACTTTTGTGAGAAGATTTTATATATATGAAATGACCTTATTGAAATTTACAGGATTATCCATAGGTCTTAGTTCAGTGGTTTCCAACCAGGGGTGCGAGATAACATTTGTTTTGGCCACCTTCACCTTTATTCTTAAATAAATAATTACTGTGAGAGATGCAAGAACATATTAAACATTTTTTAGGGGTGCAGGGCATAAAAAAGGTTGGAAACCACTGTCTTAGATGATAACATTTATAAGAACATAGGGCTCTGAGGCCCATTATGGCCATTGTTAATTTCATCAGATATCCATCTTTTTATATCTAGTTCCAACTCTCTAAAAATTTATCAAGCCCTCTCTTGAACTCTCCCATTTTTTCTGCATCTACCATGTCTCAAGGAAATTTATTCTAAAAGCTGACCACTCCTCTTTAAAAAAAAATAAATAAATAAATAAATTGGATAATTTGGACACAATTACTGTCCAACAAAATCAGTCCTATCCATTCCATCTATAATTTTAACCATTTGAATCAGATCTCTACTATTTCCACTAACTACTTTTTGTAAGAGAAAATAATTTTTATGGATCTTTAATTGTTTTCATGTGAAGCTCTTCCATTCCAGAAATACTCCTAGTAAACCTTGAATAATTTCCAAAAACCCAAACATCAATGTTCTTGAAGTAAGGAGCCCAAAGATGACACAGTGCTCTAAATAAGACCTAACCAGAGATCTGTACAAATAAATAATAACCTTTTATTTACATTTAATATTCCTGTAGATACAACCCAAATGCTTATTTGTTTTACCACCAGTCTCTGATTTCAGAATGAAAGAACATGTTTTAAGATATGAAAAGACAGGCTAAGCTTCAATTAAAAGTACTTTTCATGCAGTGATTGTCTTAAGTTGTGGAATTATATGCCATTGCTAGTAACAGAGGCAAGCAATGTACAAGAATAGGAATATCAGACTTCAACAGTGAAAAATTTGGACTTTGTTTCCATGTAGAGTGGCACAATAAGTGTTCTGAAACAGTTTAAATTACTACAACATACTTTTTAGCATTTGCTTAAATAACCTGATGTGCATTGCACTGCATTTTAAATCCAAAGAGAAAACAAATATTTAAAGCTTTTTCAGTTAAAAGAAAATTCAAAAATACCCAAGTTATGTTGCACATCAAGATCTGAGGTATTTAAAGTTGTTAAAAAAAATTTGTGTTGCAGTCTGATGCATTATCTCTTTCAAATTAATAATAAGATTAGAGGATATAAGTATCGATTTTAGCAGGGTGAGTCATCTTAAAACGAGACAAATTTTTCTAACAGTAACAGGAAGACTGGCCTTTGAAATGGACTGCCTTCAAATGTAGTATATGCATTTAATTTAATGGAGTTTATGAGAAAATCTGATAAATATTTGAATAACAGAGGTTCACTTTAAACATTTTATTTTATTTCAGAATGAACCTAAATGGGTCAATAAGCTTTTCACTTGCCTTAAATTATACATATACTACTTTAATTTTCTTTTTTTAAACTGCTTTAAAGAATCATGCAACTTTTTCCACAGCTGGATAGATCTTCAAAATCTCAATGCTTGTTGCAAATCATTGGCAAGATACATTTAAAAAATATAGCACGTAGGGAGGGATGTGATGTACTTATCACATGATTTTCCAAGTCAAATTTGGAGAAGTCATCCATGTACACTATTCAAACGTGTGCATATCAAACCCACATTTACTGATTTAATCACAGGTATAGAGAAAATTGGTCAACTTAATAACTTTAACCTTTTTAATTAAATAAAAAGCTAAAAATTAGGCAATCCAATCAGAACACCTGGTAACCTTATCGAAACGTTCATCACAAAGATTTGATAATTTCCAGAAAAATAAATGGTGTCACTTTTTCTCTAGTATGGACGGTTTTAAATTTAAGTTAAAAATTGAATTAATTGGTGTCCTTATAGTTTACGCTCAAGATTTTTTACCACTAAAGCGTTTCGGCTCTAATTACGTTGATAATTTAAAACTAAGATCATTTTTAACCATGACCGACAGTTAAATAGAAAAAAAAAACAGAAGTAAAACAAGTTATTGATAATAACTGTTTTTAACTGTTAACTAGTATTTAGTAATACTATATACCTAGTCACACTCGAACTTTTTTATTTCTTTTTGCAGTTTTGATACTAATACTAATAAAGTTACGAATGTAATTTTATAACATGGGCTTATTTTAATGTGAAAATCACTTAAGCATACATACGTGAAATACTGCGAAAAAAATAAGAAAAGCTGTTAGAATCAATGCCACAATATAACAAAATGCTGCAAAAGTGAAAGCCATAACTAAACAGTTTTAACACAATTTTACCAATATAAACTCCAGGTATAACTATATCACGTCTGCGCGTTCTTTCACTACTTGAAAGTCACAATAAGAAGAATACAGTAAACCATTATATTAACCCATTTTGTGTCTAAATCCATTAGCTTTAAAAAGACATTTTGAAATTTTATTAACAGGGTTCTATGCATAAATATTTTATGTAAACCTAAAATATAATATTGCGTATAAATCAAATAATGCTAAATTGTATATATTTTGTTTCATTTTATCTTATTAAACTAAATAATTTTATTTCCATATTTCCTTTTTTTTTTGCTAACTTTTAAAATTTATTCAGTTTCCGTGTTGTGTGTATGACTAAATATTCTTTACACAGTATAACCCGTTTGAGGCGGAATCCCACTGGACCGAATAAAATATTTGGCTATAGCAGTGAACATACATTTCATTACTTATATATAATTTTTGAGAAGAACATTATACTTTCTTAACACTCCTACGAAAAAAATATTTACATCCACTAAAGTGATTTTGGGGCCTATCACGCCCCATATATTTTTCCAATAGAAACACAATGATTTAGCAACATTCATTACAAACAACTTTAGAATGACTCTGACATACATTTTTTTTTACAATTTGAGGAAACAATTTTTGAGTGTCTATCTTTTGATCTGCCGCACAAATGGCATCGTCCTCCTTTTGCCCTCTTTGCAGGCGGTTCACATGAGGTTGTTTTGTCATTATCTTTGCAGTAAATTTCTTTGATTTCAAGCACCAATTGCCGTATAAATTCTCTTCTGGCTCTTGATTTATGTTTACGAAGAAATTCTGGATGTTTTGTCGAGTATAGAACGAAAGCATTGAAAGCAGCAAGATCTAGAATGTTATAGAATATGCATTTCGCAAATGTCTGAAAAGTCAAAATATTATTGCTCCATAAAAATAAAAGGATAGGGTCAGTTAATGGCAATTTCATTTAAATACAAAATTATTAGCCTAATATTAATAACCTTTCAAGTTGCTCTGGGGCCTATTAGGCCCCATTTTTCGTAGGAGTGTTAACTGAAGGGAAGTACGACGTTTGTGAATAAAGTTATAACGTTTATGCAATATTTATTAGAATAAGAACAAAAATAAACATTCAATATATAAATAAATACACTAAATCTTAATCAAATGTATTTGTCCAGTTTCAACTGTTTCGTTTTTTAAATGGGCTTTTTCATGCAATTAAAAGAGAACGCCAATTCTACGGCCTTTTCATGCAGTTCATTTTCCCCTTCATTTTTGCATGCAATTTGAGTGTTAATACAATTAAACACTTGCGGTGAAGTAGAAATTTCTATTTCCTTACTATCTTTTCCATTTTATTCATCTTCTGAATCTCTCACAGTGTTACCATCTTGCAATTCTACTATAGATTTTAAATCAATTTTATCAGTTTCTGTTAAAACATTCTTGTCAACGTTCACAAAACATTCACACATTAATGTGCATTGGTATTTACAATCAGAGTTTGGATTTCACTACAATTATCATAACAAATATATTTTTTTTTAAATGAGGGTACTTAGTAGAGTTATTTAAATGGCTGTATTGAGTAAATTTTCCTTAAATTTTAAAATTAGGGAAGGTAGAAATTTATATTTTTCGCAAGAATTATTTAAATAGTAGAAATGTGCACTTAAAAGCCAAATATATTTCTACAAATCATAAAACTCATTTAACTGTAAAAATAATGACTGCAGAAAAAAGAACGGAATATATTTAACCAATACTTACTGTAATAAAATGTCCAAGAATTTATTAATATTTAAACAAATTATTAATTAAACAAGAATTTATTAATATCTAAAGAAATTACTAAGTAAATGAGAAATAATATCTTATCAAAAACATTTTTCCTTCTCACTTAGGGTCTAATCCTATATGTTGATAGATGAGGTAGGTGTGTGTGTTTTCTTGTAGTAAAGCTACATAAGGCTATCAGCTGAGTCATACGATAGGAATCGAACCCCTGATTTTAGTGTTGTAAATCCGTAGACTTACCACTGTACCTGCGGGAGATAATGAAGTAGGTGAACGATAGTTTTCGTCCGCATTATGCAGGTTCCGCCATATAGAAAGCTTTTATAAGATAAATCTTAAGATTATGCTGGAAAATTTCAATATTTCCGGTTTGTACAGGTTTTACTGTAATTTGTTTTGAAATCCATTCTTCGGTTGTTGTTTTGTTTTTTTGTTGTAATAGTTGCAATGGTTTGTGAGGGCCCTTCAGGTGGTTTGAGGACTTGTCTAAAACGCAAATCACCGATGTGCAATGGCATGGACAAGGCCTTACGAGACAAGAGTTTGTTTTCAATTTCGCGCAAAACTACAACAAGATTATCTGCGCTAGTCGTCCATAATTTAGCAGTGTAAGATTAGAGGGAAAGCAGCTAGTCATTACCACTCACCGCCAACTCTTGGACTACTCTTTTACCAACGAATAGTGGGATTGACTGTGATATTTAAACGTCCCCACGGCTGAAAGAGTGAGCATGTTTGGTAAATTCGAAAACGCAACTATCGGATTACGAGTCGTGTACCTTAACCACCAGGCAATATATGACCGCCACAAGAGAACAAAACAGAAGGAAGTGGGTAAGACTGGTAGGTAGTCCAATGGTTCCATTGCCCCAGTGAAATGATATCCAAACAAATAAAATTTGACTACCATTGCAGTAGATAATATTTTTTTTCAGTTTTCATAATGATTTCGAAATATAAAGGATAAACTAATTAGATGTGATGTCAGTATACTAGTATGGCAAAACTATTATACTAGCTTTTTTTAAGCTGCAGACAATGAATGACTGGGAAGGTGAAATGTAACCTGACGGTTCATACTTTGTTCTTTTCTGCTTTCACAGTAGAGAGTAAATAAAATAAAAACATGAGACACTTGGTCTTGCTTGTGTTTTTCTGACAGTGCAAGCTAATGGAATTTGTGTAATGTAGCAGGGATGTAGGTTCCTTTGATTCTTTAGAAGAATTGACAATATCCAGGGTATAAATGAGCATTGTACCTTTGTTGACTTGAATATGACCTAAGAAGGTCGAAACATTGTTTTCTGCTATATTAGTGAAAGTGTTAATACCCATACCATCAATTCTGAGATACATTTTTATTTAAAGTGGGTTTCTCGTCATCAAGAATTGTACCTTATCATTTCCACTCCACACTACTGATTTTTTGTCTTCATGAATAAAAACTCTTCTAAAACAATAATGAAAAATCCACTATACACAGTACAACCTAAGCATGGCCTATGAACTATAGGATTTCAAATCCCCAATAAGAATGGCATATACTGTATATGATTACACTGCATATGCAGGAAGGCTGCCTGTAATTAATGTGGACACAGAGGTCCAAAAACGTCTTACGATGATTTTGACTTCACTTACATTCTTTGAAGTTGTTATGAAGAGCATGACAATGATCTCATTTTATTGATATTTCTTGATCAGAACAATATCAAAATATAAATATGAAACAGCATCATTGAGAAAACTTAATAGATGCTTTCAATCCTTATTACCTGCTGAGAAATGTGAAAAATTACCAAACTATTTGGTGAAAGCAAAATTCTTTACAGCATCTTGTGAAATTTATGTCACATTGAGTCCACTCTGTTATTGACACGAGAGATAAAATAATCAAATATTAGCTTATGGTTCTACAGTTATTAATGTAGTTTGTTGAGTTAAACACTGGTTTAAAAATAGTTTACTTCTTGTAAGATTTTGATGAAAAACCAAACGTGAATGTTCAATTAGCACGTATTATTTTCATTATCTCTTACAGGGGTCACCAAACTCTTTCACAGGAGCCAGATTACTTGGGGAATGAGAAGCGCGGGCCGCATGATCATTGTGCTCAATACTCATAAGCTAGAACGAAAGCTCTCTGTAAAAAACTTGACACTAAGTTTAGGATGCCACATTAGCCATGTGGGAGTAGCATGCAATACACACATAAAATAAAAACCAAACAGAAATACAACCAACATTTTTATTTACCAGAAGGTTATCAAAGAAGGTGACATTAGCAAAAATCGCACATATTGAGTATATATTTGAATTTCGCTAGGCCGCAAAAAAATTAATGAGATTTATGTAATTGGCGTTTGGCTTTCAAAATATCTTCAATGTTCAATTTTGAATTGCTGCATCCAATCATTAAAATTGCCTTCAAATGTTCACCAGTCAACCTTGATCGACGCAACGACTTCACATACCTTATTTTTAAAAATGCTTGTTCACAGACATAAGTTATTCCCAACACTGATGCCGTAACAGATGCGAACTGCTTCAGCTTTGGAAAATCATCTTCAAGTATGCAGCTGTAAAATTCAATAAGTTGTCTCTCTCTGTGTTTTGTTTTCAACAAGTCATTTTCTTGTAAATCAAAGGCCTCCAACTGAAGTTCCACTGGCACGTCATCAATGACACAATCAAAAGGATGTTGAAAAAAAGAGAATGTCAATTTCGATTCTGTCGAGATCCTAAAATCTCTAAAAATGCGTATTTAAATCACCAATAACCTTTTTCTGAAACTCCAGGTTGACATATTCTGTGATTCCAGCATGAAACTCCGACAGAAGTGGAACGGCTTTCTATTTCTCGATAATAAATATATATATTTCTCTTCTCAGCTTATAAAAACGAGACAAGACTTTACCGCAGCTGAGCCACCCACCGCCGTGTGATAAGACAAGTCACAGAAATCCGAAACAATTTCTTCAAGAAACGCCTTGAACTAACGATGATTAAGTGTACGACCCTGAAAAAGTTCATTGCAAAAATGACTGGTTTCAGTACGCAAGAAATATGAGTCTTTTCCACAGAGTGCTTGCTGATGTATGATGCAGTATGTGAAGAGAGCGCTTGGGAGTTAAAATCTTCCAACTGTTTCCTGATCAGCCCCACCAGACCCTTCTTTACTCCAGTCATGTTTTTTCCTCTATCAATTTTTACCTCTAAGCTGATTCCACTGAAGGTTAGTCTTGCGAAGTTTCATGCACTTCCATGAAAATGTCTTCTCCAGTTGTTCTTCCACGCATGCTACAAACTGATACCAACTCTTCCGTGATCTGAAAGTCCAAATTAACTCCACTGATGAACACAAGAAGTTGTGACGTACTCGAGAGATCAGTTGACTCATCCAGTGCCAAAGAATACCATAGGAAGTTTCTAGCTTTTGGGTGTATCTGTAATGCAATGTTCTCTCTCAAGTTCTTCTGCTCTCCGTAAACTGAAGTTACTGAAAGGCTGATACTTTCAAAGAAATTGGCTTTTTCAGGACACGGCTCATTTGCTGCTTCCATCACACATTCTTTGATGAATTTGCCGTCAGTAAAAGGTTTTCCTCGCTCTGCCATCCTATGCACTATTTTGTAACTTGTCGGAGTGACAGATTCATTTTCAGTAAACTTTCTCGTGAAGGGATTCTTTTGAGATTAAAAAACGCGTTTTATGGATTCATATTTCTCAGAACGGAACTTTCCTGAAAATTTCAAATATGTTGATAAATGTTTTGTTTCATAGTGACGCCAAAGATTGTACTCTTTCAAAACGACAACACTTTCGATGCATATCACACAAGTAGCTTTCTGGTTTTTTGTTTTCCCATAGAAGTTCTTTTCTCCCCATTCTTCATTGAAAGCACGACTCTCAGAGTCCATTTTTCTTCTTTTAAGAGCAGCTATAACAGTGGGTGAAAAAAACAGAATCTGAAAATGAAAAACACAGAACGCTGTGATAAAAGTATTGTACTGGTCCAAGAACGCACAAACAAAATATATTGAAACATACGTTTGCCATGACACTTACCTAAGAACGAATTACGAAAAGCGCATAACCCGACTACTTAGAGAAATGAGCTTGCTGAAGCGGTAACCCAAGGCTGCTAAATTTACAAGACGAGTCGATAGGACGAGGGATAATTCTGTACTTGTTTTCGAAATCATAATGCTTTCATAGATGCGTGGCTCGATATGAATAAACGGGCAGCAAGGACAAAAGAAGAATTTTCTTTTTGGTTAAAAATGCACGTAACAGCCTTGTTTCTTTTAAGCATAACGCCTTGTGTTTGCCAGCTTAAAGCGACCATCGGTGTAACTTATTTTGTTAAGACAATCGGACATTTGATGAAATGTCACTTTTATTTTCAAGCGGCTAGCTGCTGGCGGACCAGACAAAATGACCTCGAGGGCCATAGTTTGGTGACCCCTGCGTTATAGGATAAACAATATAGTAAGTCAATTAACTAAATCAACAAAGATATTGTTGGCACTAAGAAACGAGAGTAAAATACTACATGAATACATTTCAACAGATATAATTTTACTTAGTAATTGTTTGTTTGTTTTTGAATTTTGCACAAAGCTACTCGAGGGCTTTCTGTGCCAGACGTCCCTAACTTAGCAGTGTAAGACTAGAGGGGAGGCAGCTAGTCATCACCACTCACCGCCAACGCTTGGGCTACTCTTTTACCAACGAAGAGTGAGATTGACCGTCACATTATAACGCCCCCACGGCTGAAAGGGCGAGCATGTTTGGCGCGACCGGGATGTGAACCCGCGACCCTCAAATTACGAGTCGCACGCCTTAACACGCTTGGCCATGCCGGGCCCAAGCAATATAACAGTGTAACGTATAAAAACAAGATATATTATTAATAATAAGAATTCAGGCTCAGAAAGATATTCAGTAATAATTTGACGCATTTTTCAAAGTCATTCATATCGATATTTTAAGTTTCTCTGGAAATGAGAATACTATCAAAAAACTATATTTGAAGGTTTTAAAAACTTATTGATAAAAGTTACTGACATTTACAGATAAATTGAATTACTACTTAATATTTATACACCTAAGAACTCTTTGTCTGGTCATGTATAGTTTTACTGCCTGGAATTCTGTTGCTTTGAACTTTTATAGCCGTCTTCAAGTGTTGAAACAGCATAAGCTGCAGATATCTTTCTACTTTAAACTTCAAAGTCTTTCAACGAATTCGTATCAGTTCTTTTACAACTCTTAGCTGAAAACTAGATCTGCCAGCTGCTTAGTTTAAAGTATGATCCAGAAAATATATTTGTATAATGTGTTATCTCAAATGCACTGTGTCTGTTTACATTTATAACATTTAAAAATCTAACATGCTTTATTGACCCCACACTAACGTTGTTTTTTTGCTTTCTGTGTGTGATGATTCTTCTATTTCCATTCACAGTCTCCTCTTTTCATTGTTCGTGATGTTTTCTAACACTGAAAGATAAAGACCCTAGCAAAGGGTGATGGGTTTACATACAAGAAGGACTTGACAAAATTCATTCAAAAACATTATATCTTAGATTCGTACTTGTATAATAATTGATATTTTCGTAGTATTCTAATGTTAGTATTTTCTATAACCTGGATAATTTTCCTGATCAGATTTCATTATTAATATTACAGCATAACCGCTATTGTTATTATTCATAAATCGTACAAAAATATTTGCTTATCTCACTTTTGTAATTGTAGAACACCAGACAACCGCTTTTGTTACCTGTGGTGTACAGAGCACATACAGGGCATTGTGTAGCTTTGTACTTAATAATAAACAAAAGTATCTTATCAGGATTACATACTAGTTTTGTTACAGGTAAAGACATTTTATTTGTATTACAAACGGGTGTAGTGCGAAAAACCATTCTACAGGTACGATTACTAAGTGTTTTTGTCATTGTTAAATAAATAATTGAAATAGTAGTTTAAATGTACACAATTTAAACATTGAAATCCAATGGTGAAGTTTTACCATTATTACGTTTTTTATGTATGTTGACTGTAAACTGAACGCAACAGAAAGACACAGATAACAGCTTGTGTAATTTATTACAATAAACTATTAAATATGTAACAGATATAACATAAATTATATAATAACAATGACAGATATTCAGTTTAAAATTAATAACAATACAAAATGGTACTGGCCTGTGTCCAATATAATGATTCAGAATAAAAGTCCAAAAGTCCAGTCTAGGGTGTGAATTTGGTCCCACGATGAAATTTCGAAGTTTGAATGGAGAAGTCCAGAAACAATTCACAGTTCAATAAATTTGACGAAGTTCTTTTTACGATGTTTTCGATGAATGATTCAAATTTGTCGTTCTCCCACTTTTCCGGTCTCCCCTAAACAGTCCAATACGTGTTGACTTTCAGTATAACCACTAATTCGTAAAGAATTGTAAAGATTGACGAAATAAAATCACAGCTTCTGTAGATCTAGCTGCAGTTACAAATCCAAGTTGAATAAACACACAGCAAACTTTGAAAATTTCTCAAACGACTGACTGACTGACTCTTCTTTTTTCTTTCTCGCGTCACCTTCTGTTTTTATACCAGTAGGCCTACTGTTTTCTCGAACAATCGCGTAACTTTCACAGAATGCCAGAGCAATCCGCGCATGTTTGTTTTTGCACGAGACTCGTCGTCTAGACACCAAGGCGACATACATTCTATTTACAGTCAAATGATCGATCTATCTAATTATAGAAATTTCTAAATGTTATTTTAAACGAATAACAACATATTTTATTTAATATGGAAATATAAATAATAGATATGGAAATTCAAACACGACATGACATGGTTGTCGTTTACATAACATTTACATAACTCCATTTAAAATTAAATGAAACCTCTACTTTCAAATTATCATATGATATTATAATTCAACGTCCAGTTCACTTGGACCTGGCATGGCCAAGCGAGTTAAGGCGTCCGACTCGTAATCTGGGGGTAGCGGATTCGTATCTCCGTCGCGCCAAACATACTCGCCCCTTCAGCCGTGGGGAATAACGTTCAATCTTATTATTCTTTGGTAAAAGAGTAGCCCAATTGTTGGCTGTGGGTGGTGATGACTAGTTGACTTCCCTCTAGTCTTACACTGCTAAATTGGAGACGGATAGCAAAGATAGTTCTCGAGTAGCTTTGTGCGAAATTCAAAAACAAACAGACAAACCAGTTTACTTGAAAGAAAAAATAATAATTAATATATTTTTAATGTTATTAGAAGCTCTGAATACTTTTGTAACTTGTGAGCCTGATTTTCAACTCTGCATTATAGAATATAAAATTAAACTTGTTTTTACAAAGTGGCATACTGGGCAACATTGATTCACTTTTGTAAATCAACTTTGCAACAACACGCTACTGCTTCACAGAATGCCATATACTTGAACTTTATATCACATTATTAG
Organism: Carcinoscorpius rotundicauda; assembly: GCA_011833715.1. Taxonomy (NCBI): domain Eukaryota; kingdom Metazoa; phylum Arthropoda; class Merostomata; order Xiphosura; family Limulidae; genus Carcinoscorpius; species Carcinoscorpius rotundicauda. The sequence continues at coordinate 69,941,339 of CM022399.1, read as the reverse complement.
AGTCTTGTAGAAGTTTTAGACCTATTTTAACACCCGGAACACAACACTATACTCAAAATCCATAACTCTCTCTAGCTAATAAAGAAATTACAACAATAAAAAGTAAATAGTTTAAACACTTCCCTCCTGAAATGTGGAGTACCTAAACATTCCGAAACTTTCCTTTACAAAGTCACTTCAGCGGTTTTATTTTGCAAGGCTTAAGGTATGTGAATAGAATGGCATGCTTTCCCTTCTTGTTTCTGTGGTAGTGTTTTGTAGATGGGTATTAGTTAAATCCATTGTCAAGTCCTACCTTGACGATTATCTGGAAGTAGTCTCAATAGGATGTTTGGGATCCTCAGCAAGTTGACTTTCTATTGACAGATTATTATCTGGAGTTACCTAGTTTGTTATTTTCTCTCTCTGATGTACTTTCAAAGGTTGTCGGGAGACCAGCTGTAACAGGGGAAAATTAGAGTGCTAAGAGAAAACATTTTCACGGCCAAGTCGCCGAATTAAATTGTCTGACCGAGAAAGTTAAATGCTGAAAAGAAAGAAAAAAACAAGAATTAGTCAGCATTGACTCTACGGGCATTAATTTAACAACGTTTTAAAGTAGGTAGGGTTGATGAAAAGCCGAGAATAAGCTAACAAAGTCTTGGCCGGATTCAGAATAGGTGTCGTTTGTGGTTGCGGTAAGAGACGAGATAAGACTGATTTTTGTAGAATGTTTTCTATCCATTGAAATGAAGCTCTGTTCAGTGAGCGGAAGGTGACTAAGATTGCTTGGTTAAACGGGTCTCTCTTTGATATTCGTCAGCGATATGAATTTTTCTGTCTTGTTTGGCAAATCGTGTCTAAATTCCTTGTATGAGTAGTTAGGGGCTGTCGGGTAGATGTGGATGTGCTGTATGGGTTTATTGTATTGTAGTCTTAGATGTGTTTGCTTTCTTTTTTGTTTGTGCAGTCTGAGTGGACTTGTCTGTAAGATGTGATGGGGTTTGTTGGCGAATGATGGTGTTATGTTCGACTTTGGTGTTACACTGATCTGTGTAAGTTGACAGAGAGGATCAATAAGACAGGCGCGGCGTTGATTTGATCGTTTGGATCTGAAATGGAAGAAAAATTATGAACATCCAATACTCAACAAGTGTTCATTAGTGACTTTTAAATCTGTTACTATTTTCATGAAACGAGGTGGTAGACCCATCGTCTTAGACAGGATGCAATGAACTGTGTGGATAATATAGTCTGTGTTTGTCTTTAAAGTAGAAAGTATTTCTTCAGTTGAAATGGATGTCCTTGTCTCGTGCCATCATACTCCCTCTAGACAGCAAATGTCGAAATTTAAAAATAAACAACAGAACACATACCTATAACTTCGTTTAATAATTCCATCACTAATATCTTGTGAGACGTATATTTATTTATACATGTATGCACATTGTTTTTCATTTTAGAATATTTGTTCACACTGCAACAAATATGTACGTCATCGTCATTTTACGTAGTTCACTTGTATAACTGCGCCACTGCGGAGCTCGGACTGAGCACCGATGCAGTGTAAGCTCAATGTCAATTTGATAGTGTTACATCTGGATACTTTAATGTTATATATATATATATACACATTGTAATATTTCGTTGAAATTCTACTACAGTTTGTTCATTTCTAATATATATTTTTAACAATAAGTAAGAATAAGTGAATTTCGACATATAAACTTATGCAATAAAATTTAAATAATACTTTTCATAGTGCTAATAAGGAGAAATAACCACTTATATGTTATCATGTAAAATAATTTTTGGGTGAAAAATTTCATATTTGTTATACTGATGTCGCTTTTTTGTTCCTATCGATCGAGATATTTGTAAAGTAATTTTAAAGTATATGATATTGTTATAAGGGCATGTGGAAATTTTGAACTTATTAATTATGCGGATGTATACCGTCATTCCTTTAATAAGTGAAAGGTTACAATGCTGACGCGGATGGTTTTGTTGAATTTTGCGAGTTGGACATAGTTATTGGATTGGTAGGTTTTGTAAATGTTGAAAAGAATGGTGTGTTGTGTTTAATAAGAAACAAAGAAGTTTATGGAAGTATATGATTTATGTATTCTTGGAGACGTGTTGGTTGGGTGTTTGGTTTTACAAGTATGTTGGTTCTATCTTAAGATTTTATACTAATGTCGGTAATTTGTATGTTTTTTTTAAATTTAGGCTTAAAAGCTGTGAAGTAAGGCCCAGAGGGTAGTTAAAGATTCTAAACAAGATTAATAGAGACGTTGAAAATGGCGACAGTAAGAGCTGTTACGACCGAAGCCACAGGTAAGTTTAATTTAAGCTTTTATAAAGTAACAGTTTTAGATTAATATTTACTATAATGGCCTGTATAACCTCATTAATTAAGCATAATATAAAAGTAGGGATATGTCGTCAAACTTTTAATTTTTAAGAGTCTAAAAGTCAGAGAAGTTTGTTTAGAGTTTCTTATGGTGACATTAAGCGATTAGTCTTAGGGGTTTCGGTGATTTGTGAATAACGAAATAAGTATTCACACACCATTGGATTACAAAGTCACAAATTGTGTGTCCCCTTGTAGGGCTTATTGGTGGGTGGGGTCAAATAAAATTTTAAATAAAATAATGAAAAAAAACAGTCAACAGGTAAATGACCAAATCTTAAAGTCTCTGATCAACATCTATACCACCATTCATCGAATCAAACAACCTCCTCTCGCCCACCCAATATGGGTTCGGACAACAGCACTCCACCATGGACTACCTGATTTGACTTGAAACGTCGATCAGAGAAGCTTTTCTCAAATGACAACATCTTGCATCAGTATTCTTTGACATTGAGAAGGCTTATGACAGAACATAGCATTTTGCTAGACCTTTATATATATTTATGTTGCCATTTACCCATTTTTTATTAAAATTTTTTCATTTGACAGGAAATTCCAATTATGTGTGGGGGGTTATCCCATTCTTTTCTACAGGAACTTTGAGCCCCTCAGAGCTTATTTTGAGTGTTACAGTTTTCAGCAAAAAGATTATTGTCATCACTGAACAAGTATTTCTCACTGTTGCAAACAGGTTCTATGTCCATGACTTTCACATTTCACGTGAGTTGCTGAACATGAGGTATATTGAGCAGCAGCTGCAGACTGCCCTCGATCGTTTACTGAAATGAACCACAGCAAATGGCTTTAACTTCTCTTTCTCTAAAACCATTTGCATGCATTTTTGCCACCAATGGGGTATTTTACCCTGGTATTGAACTCCGTATTGGTAAAGTTCTGCTACATGTTGTCCCTGATACAGTTCTTGGGGCTTTTCTTTGACTGTAAGCTGACCTTTATACCAAACATCAAGCAGCTACAGATCAAATGTACAAGAGCACTGTGTCCTCTCTTTCAGCACTTGGGGAACAATCAATGATCTGTGCTGAAGATGAATCGTGCTCTTATTCAATCGAAACTTGACTATTGATCATTGATCTATGGCTCTGCCAGAACCTCTGCCTTAAAGATGTTGGATCCCATTCGTCATCATGAATTTTGGCTCTGCACTGGGGTTTCTGCACTTCCCTAGTTCAGAGCTTATACACAGTCTCATGAACCTTCTCTTTACTTCTGTCATTTGCAACTTTACTGTATATTTCTAAACTTCATTCCTTAACAAAGCATCTCTCCTGAGATTGTTTTCCTTCCTCGGTAAGCCATGATTTTTCAGAACCAACGATCTGCTATTGCTCCTTTTGGCTTTCTTATCTAGGCACAATTGGATAAATTAGGTCTGTTCTTGGATAACATTGCAGTATCCACTCGTCAGCCCATCCCACCATGGCTTATTACAGTCCCCAAAATTGCCCTATCTTTAACTCATCTGAGAAAAGCGGACACTTTCAATTGGAAGTACCGTCTTTTATTTACTGAGCATCTTTTGAACAATCTTTCCATTCCAATTTTTGGATGGTTCCAAATCAGATGACTCTGTGGGCTCTGTAAGGTTTGTTGTGGTTCAGTGGTTGTGCACAGAATCCCCTGTACAGCTTCTGTATTCACTGCTGAACTGTACACCATATCTCTTGCCATGAATCATATTGTAGCTAAGAAGTACTCCAACTGCACTATTTATACTGAGTTGCGTAGTTCTGTTCTGGCCCTGGAATTGCTTCATGTTGGCTCACACCCTGTTCTTGCTGATATTCAAAACCGACTGTTCTATTTCTCTTTAACATCTACTTCTATCCAGTTTTTCTGGATACCAGGCCACATTGGTATTTGTGGGAATGAGCTTGCAGACATGGGAGCTAAATCTATTTGCTCTGGCACTATCACCACTGTGACTATTCCATACATGGACTATGGTCTTGTGTTCAAGGCTCGGCTCTGTGCCAGCTGGCAGTTGACTTGGAGTGAGCAATGTGAAATAAATAAAATAACTCCACACCAGGATTGGAAAGGCCAACTTCAGGTGACTAATGCTGCTGTTTCAACTATCCTTTATTCATGCTGGCAAGTTATAATTGCAATTTTGCTGCATGTCTTTTAAAACTTTTATTATTTTACTTTTTGAAATTGGCCATAATGACACAACCCAGAATCTGGATTTGCAAGCCCAACTTCAGGTGGCTGACGGTGATTCTTGTACTTACCCGTTTGTCTTCCTGGCAGGTTGTGATAATTACCATTATGCTACAGAAAGTTGTTTACAACATCTCTTACTATAGTTTGTCACTTAACATTGTAGAATGAATGTGAACATTGGTTTTATGCTATTTATATTTTTAAATGCTGTTTTGTTTCACCTTCATTTCCTTTTATGAATTTTACTTCATTATTTTTACTTTTTTTACTGGATGTTTGGCACAGATAGCTAAGCTGCTTTGTGCTATAAAACACTAAATCAACCAACCAACCTTCCTTTAGTTACCATAAAACACAACATCAAAGAAATCCAGAGGAGCACATTAAGGTCACTAATTTAACCTGCAATTTGATTTTGTATTAACGTTTCCCCAATTTTCTCCAACATTTTTGTTGAATTAAGAAGGTGGGCTACTTGTGAAAGGAGAGTTCTGAGTGATACCTTAACAAATCTATGTATATATTAATGTAGAAATATTATATTACAGCATTACCTAATTGAATAGTATTGTAATGCCTAAGTATATGGTCAGGTTACTGTCACCCATCATACATTTCTCAAATTGCCTCCAGATTTAGGAAGTTGACATTTTTGCAGTGTTTCTGCCATAAATATTTCCAGTACCTATAAGCAAAACAGCCAAAATATACAAACTATTTTTTTAACATGAGATCACAATGCTTTCAGGTGCTTCAATTTTGTCTTTCAGCTTTTGCCAAATTTTTTTGCTTGTAGTTTTGTTAAACATTGCCATCTCCTTGTAAAATAAATGATTTTCATGTTTAAATGAACCTTGTAATTCATCGTAACACATCATTTTGCTAAGATTTTCAGGCAGTTCTGGAACGTTTTTAAATGGAGCTGTGATAGTTCATACTTTTTGTGTATGCTGCATTTTATTTTCTTATTTATCAGAGCAATCTTTTGTTAGATAAAAATGTTGCATAGTGTAATCAAATGATTACACTACCATGGAAGTGTATGATCAGTTTTGTACTGTACATCCATTTCAAATTTCAGTTTCACAATTTGAAAATTCTGTTTAGTGAGTTTCTAGTTGCTTCTAGATATTGAATAACAAATTATTCAAAAGGTAGTTCAGCAAACTACCAGGTGTTGTGTCAGTAATGGGCAACTTACTGAAAATAAGTGTAAATGATTCACCTTTGCTGGATAAATTAGCTGTTTGCAAATACTTTGGATTTGAAAGTTTTAATAATGGGGTAAGGAAAACTTTAGTTTATAAACAGTATGTGAATTTTGTGAGGGTGAGGTCAGTTAAAAATTGAGAACATTGCCAAACAGTGACAAGAAACAAAGAAAATTGAAGGTGAATTTTCCCGAACTTTACTCTTTGTAAACACTGGAAGATTGTGTTATTTAGCTGTAACTCCAGGAAGTGTTTAAAACAAAATTAAACCTAATGATGAAAGGACAAGAGATACAAGCTATTGAAATCATTATGGCCTAAGATATGATGCCATTTTAAGTAGATGATGATCTAGATTTTAAGACTGCTCAATGTTTTGGAATCACAACAAGATCCATTTTGAGACTTGTCAGCACTATTAGTAAATTCAGACTTGTAAAAAAAAAAGAAAAGAAAAAAAGCTGTACACTAAAAGTTACAGGTTCATTTCATGTTTCCTTTATTAATGATGGTCTCCAAGATCTGTAGAAAGCTACATTACTGTTACTGGGGATTTTATGGATTATGACTGAGAAGTGAGAAATTTCATTCTTTAAACAGGACAGTAAACTATCATGTTGGATAACTGATCAAAGGCTATGTCATCTTGTCTCATTGACTTGCATTCAACTATTTTATGAGTTAGTGTCAATAAGTTTGGAGTTAAATTGTATATTATAATTCAAAAGTAAATATTAAAAGAACCTCTGAATTTCCATTTTTGTGAGTCACATGGTGTATAGGATGCTGCACTGGTTCAAATAAATTTTTGTGATGTTAAAATATTAATTTTATGGATTTGTGTGAGCTAGGGACTCAGATTGCAAATATTTGACAAGCTAGAATACAAAGTAAGAACCCCCCCTTTTTTTTTGTTGGAATATGGCTTATTTATTGGATCAAACAGTGGCCCAATTCACCTGTTTCCATATTTGGAAATGTTCCTTTGTATATACTTTAATATGACATGTGAATAACCAACCAACAGCTTAGAATACCCTCTAGTGGTTTTCTCAACCATTTTTATCTTTGTAAAAGCTACTGCATTATTTAGATCCAAATTTTCAAGAAGGCAGGTTGTGTCTCTAATCTACTTGAAGTTTCATATTTTTTAAAATCTAAATACATCTTTGTAAGCTCGATCAATTATAGTAGAATTCTGTAGTATCAGTGTAAGTGTTTATTTTTGGATTATTTAACTGTTAATATATAAAACCTAAAAAAATTTTGTTTGATGATCCTCTACAGGAATAATTTTAAGACTTAGCAACGTATGTCCAACAAGAACCTGATTTAAAAAAAAAGTGTAGCAAGAAGAGAATTTTCTTAACTCTTTGATTTATTGTTCAATATTTTAAGAAAAACAAGTCTAAGAATTTATTTTTAAATAGTAGTTTTGTGTGTGTTTTCATATATATAGAATGTATTATAATAGGAATGTGACTGTGTATATTACAAAATACCAGTCCACTAAAACACAGCCAAGACAAGGAAGACTGAAGGTCAGTTTTATATTACTGGATGCATGTTTGACCTGAGTGCATGTGCACTGTCAGTGCAAGTTGTATAATGTTAGACAGTCATGACTGCAAGGTTAGTGTAATAAAAAAATATATTTGTAAATATGTAGCGTTATGAGACTTAAGCTACCAAAAGTAAACGTGTATTTTTGTATTATAATGTACAGTCATTCTGGAGCAAAAAAAGCATAATTTTTATTTCTTTTTTATGATGCTTACATGGTTGGTTTTGTGACACTTTGCATAGAGTATATAAAATAACATAAAGCAGTCATACTGAAAACAATAATTTGAAGTGTGTTTAGGAAGTTTGAGATATTCGGGATAAGTTTTTTTTATCGTAACTAAACTTGTGTTTTACCCAGACTGGTAATAAAACTTTTTTTCTCAAACAAATATTTAGAAAAATATTTCATTAAAAATCTGATTTTTTTTTTAATACAAAATACTGGTATTCTTTACTAAAAGTACCAAATTTTATTGAGGTACACATGAATCAAAAGTTTAATACAAATGCTTAATATGTCCAAATGTGTAAATGAACTTGCATGTTATACCAAGCCTGTTAGTTAAATTTGTATACATCATGATTGAAGTACCAATAATATTTGTTTTCAGTGACAGAACCAATGATTGTAAAAATGAGAATAAATAGTTACCAGAAATAAACTTTTTAATTTTATGATTAAATCAGTTGTCATAAACACAATTAACTAATCCAAATTAGTATGTTTTTATTATTTCAACAACTAGTTTTAATAAACTAACATATAGAAGTTCATCTAAGTCTGGTTTTACATTTTGGTTACTTTGATAAATAATATAGAACAATAAACAAAAAATATTCATTAAAGAACCAAGAAATATAGAATTTATCTAGGTTTTAGGATTATTTTAACTGTTGATTGTGTAAAGGTAATTCACGTAGCTTTCGAACATGCATTTTAAAACATATAGTAATTTAAACAATGAAATAGAATGTGTAAAAACTACTTGATTTACCTATAAATACATTTAAGAATTCCATTAACTATGAGAGTACTAATTTCATTCTACACTCAGTAAAATCTGTTTGAGAAATAGTGGTCTTTACATAGGTAAGTAAATGTATTTATGTTGTTTATAACGTGGCCTTTGTTGTAAACAAATAGTTTTGACAAGTTGGAGTCAGTATAAAAATTGATCTCAAAACTGAAGAGTATAAAGGTTTCTTTAATCACTGTAAAAAAATTGTCATAAAATAAAGGTGGGAAGTTCCTATTTTAAATTCTGGTCTGTCATTATGTATAGTTGATGTGTCTAATTGGTGGTACTGTACAACTCATATAAGAGATGAATGAAAATCTTAAAAGGAAAATTTAGATTAGAAAGGCATGATACAGAGTGGATTGAGAATACATTTAAATATATTCTTGAAAAATTTAGAAATTTGAATTATGAAGTACTTTGCCAAGCTTATTTACATTCATTGATGTTCAATCACATTTTGAATTAATATAATTGCATAAAAGGTTGTTGCATGCATACTTTTGGCACCGACCAGTGTTCACAGGGTTGATCTTTTTTGCTTGTTTTATTGGCAGTCTTTGCTGAGTAGTTTGATCTTAAATGACTTTTTTCCATATTTTGAAAAAAATTGTTAAATAGTTTGAAGACTCGTATTTCAGCATGAAAAGATCAAGCTGCTATAATTCATATAGCATGTGTACATATGAGCACAAGTTTATAAAACTATCTATAAATTATCAATATTTTATTATAATAGATCCCATTAGAATTGTTTCCCATTTCAGACAGATTGGATATTTGTTTGAAGAGAAGAAAGGAGTCTTTTTTAGTGTTTTTAACATTTACTTAATTGTTACTTTGTTCACCATTTAACTAAGATGCTTTTTGAAGTAAATGGATCACTCTGGTTAATTTACAGGGAAGCAAATTGGCTTAATTTGCCAGGTTTCTATCATTTCTATTGTCAAGTTTACCATCCACTCAGTTAATAAAAATTTATTGTGGTTGGGTGCTGTGACAGAGGAGAATATGCTTGTGGAGTCATATGCAAGATTGTCCTTGTTAGCTTAGATGTTTTTGTTAAATTGAAATCAGTGTGTTAGGCTATATTTAACTGGGTGATTTATGAACTAACTTATTGCAGATTATCTTCTGAAACAGAGCATATGAATACCTTGGGAAATGCAAGAACTGGTTAAAATGCTATGACAAATGATAGATAGGGTTTAAATCTTTCTCAGTGTGCATTAATGGTATGCTCTTTTCACACAGTTATATACCTGTATAAAATAATTTTGTTTTTAGATGAAATTATGTACTTTGAGCTTAAATTGGACAGATATCACCAAATAAAAGTTTGGATGAGAACAGGTTTGTGAAAACGTTCTTGGAATTGCTTAAAATCATTGGAAAGTTTTTTTCAGATTGAAACATATTCCAGATGTATTAAATGTCATATGCTGTCATAAGTTATGTATACTTCATAAAGTGTGCCATTTTGTAATGGTACAAATAATTTACAGTATTAAATTAATAGATCTTGTAAGGTATGACACATTTTAAAACATTCATTTGTAGCATGTATTGTTAACTTGGAAAGCTTGCTATTAAAATTCTTGTGTTATTTCAGTTAAGTTTTATGACAAGGAAAACATGCTCAAGTAGAAAGTCACTTTCTGTTCAACAAGTTTAATAAAACAAAATGTATAACAAACTTTTGTCTTGTCTAAGGCATTATCTACATTTGTTTTCATATTTAGTTTTGAGTCAGAATGTTTTAATAATTGTTAATGCAAAAAATTCTAATGTGAATCAGTTTGATTTTAGAATTGAAAAAGATCAGGTGTGAACATGTGAAGTATATATCAGTTTCTTGAAAGATGATTCATAAATGACTGGCCATTAATTTTTCTAGTTGTAACTAGTTTATACAATTATTGATTAAATATTCTATGAAATGGACATTTTGCATCTCAAGATGGTTGATATGGATATTAAAACTCGTCATTACAAAATAGGCATATAGACTTTGAGCTTCTGTAATTTGTCTTGGATTTTATTTGTGTAATAATACATATGGTTGCTCTAATTTCTTAATATGCTCTCTAAAACTGATAATAACTAAAGATCTTAAGTATTTTGTAGACAAGGAATAACTGATTTATCAGATAGAAATCAAATTTTTTTATACATTAAAAACTATAGTTTTAATATTTATTATAAGAATGACATTATTCTTATAAAATGTTTATTCTGAAAAATGTCTATTGTAGTTATTTGCACTCAAACTTTCAGTAGTCATGTACAAAGTGTTTTTGCATAACCACTAGAACCACCCAAATGAATATTGGGAAGTTTTTTAATGTTTATATTTCATTTTTTCTGTCATATTGTTAACTAAAGGTGTTAACATGAATATACAACGTAATAAAATTATTAAAGTAGGAAATAGAAAAAAACTTTAAATTTTTTGTGGAATATCTTTGTAATTTCATGTTTTTTTCCTTTTCAAATACAGTTAAAGTTTGATGTTTTTTTGTTCTTCAGCAGTTATTTAATTCAACACAAGACAGTGGTGACCTTGAGTCATATTAAAGTTTGGGAAACGTGTGCAACGTAATATTGAAAACATTGAGAACTAATACAAAGTATAATATATAGAATACCTTTACATATTTTCCTTTTGTTAAGTTTGTAATTTTAGGTCTTTTCATTTTCACTATAATTAATTTTAATGTTTTCCTTTACTCCAACTGTGCTGTAGAGGCATATTATAGTCTCTGGCAGACATGCACAATCCTTTTGGAAGTTGTCATGCCCCTCTTAATATTATAACCATTAAACTCATGCAAAGTATAGTATATGTTTTTAAAAATATGTTTAAATCTTTCAGTTATGCATTTTAAAACAAAACTGGTAAGAGTTGAGATCAAGCATTCAACAACAATACAGCTAGTTACGTGAATAATTTGATAACTGCTAATTTCAAAATAAACATTGTTAAATTGAAGTATAAAAAGGGCTTTTCCTAATGAATGTATACATGTAACCTCTACATGTAGAGTGTAAAGCATAAACAGGATGTGGCATCTATCAGGGGTTGAGAAAATTTAGTCTTTACTGCATTCATTTAGAGAACTTTTCATGTGCATGTCAGTAGGTTATGTAAGCATCTTACAGTCTAGATATACATTTTCACAACAACCTTTATATTACTAAAGATATAAAGAACCAAATCAGATAATTTTTGTAGCTCCTTCATTGGTCATGTAACAATACATCTGAAGTTTCAAGTTGTATTTAAAGGTTTCTTTAGATATAGACTAAACTTTGAATGATAAAATATATTAACTGACTCACATGCATTTGTAGTAAAAGTATTTATCTTTTTCACAATGGGCTCAGTGTAATGCTCACAAGTTTGTCTACACACTTCACTACATCAAGTATTTACATTATAACTTGATACAGCATCTGTATTTTAACATCTGGTGGACTTTTAGTAAATATTACAAGTTTTTTGTACACCAAAAATCAAATTTTTAGTGCAATATTTCTGCTAAAGATTTGTTTGTAAAAATATTCTGTTGCATTCAGACTAGTAATGAAAAGTGAAACTATGCTTCATCCCCAAAATTTTAATGTTATTTGTGTAATTCTCAAAAACCTCGTAAATATATTTCAGAGACTATTATTTTCCATACTCATTGTTGGGTCTTTCTTTCAACCTCTTAACCATCATAAAAAAACAATTAGGAAATATGAATTATGCTTTTTTCATGCTAGAATGACACACAAATACAAATGTTTAGTCTATGTAGCTTAAGTCCCACAGCAATATATATGAACAAATATATATATATATTTTATATTAACCATACATTCACGCCTACCTGACATTAAATAACTTGATGTGGTGCATGTGCATTCAGGTCACCTGTCTAGTAATATAAAACTGACTTATCTTGGTGATAACTTATTAGTGGAATAATATTTTGAAATATACAGTCATATTTCAATTATTATACATTATAATGTATATGTTTATATAGATTATTACTATTTAGAAATAAACTAATTTTTCTGGTACAACAATAAATCAAAAAGTAAAGCACATGATCATCTCTTCTCGCTACAACCTTTGTACTCGGCTGTTTCTGAACGTATGTTGCTAAGCCTTTTAAAATTTTACATGGAGGATAGCAAACATAATTTATTTTTAGGTTTTACACACACACACACACACACACACACACACACACACACACACACACACACACACACAGTTGAATAACAAAAAATCATTACAGTGATACCACAGTATTCTATTATAATTTATTATGATGCGTACTAAGATTTATTTAGATTTTATATAATACAAAACTTTAAGCACATTAAAGACACAGCCTACCTCATTCTAATCTTGGATCAAAAGAAGTGTGAAAGCTTTTTTAAAGATTAAAATAGCAGGGAAAACCAATCGAGGGACATTCTAAGTTGTTGATTGGTTATTCACGTCACATATTGAAGTAAGTGTATATAAGGGACCATTTTAAAAAAAGGAAATATGAACTGGGTCACTATTTTTCAGTACACAAACCATATCTCACCTAAAGAAAGATGTGAGGTTCTTGGTTTATATTTTAGCTTTTCAATATTAGTTTCTTATTTGTACAGATTATAAAATTAATATTTTGATATTGCAAACATCTAATTTTAAATGGTGCTGCTCTCAATGTACCTCATAACTCGGAAAAATCTATATTTAGATGTGTTCTTCTCATTATTACTTTTAAATCAATAAATTAAGTTTAATATAATGTTAGTTTGAATTATCTAAAATTTGATTCCAGACAAATTCATAAAATAGTAGTTCAATACAATTTTGAAGCAAATCAACAAACAAGATGACATGGCATTTGACCCATTATGAAAGAGTTGATTAAATTTTGAATGAATTGTGGTGAATTGCACACAAGTGAATAAAGGAATGCTGTGTGCAAAAGTATTATATGATCTGTAATTTAGAAATAGTATTCATCTATGCAAATCAGATAGCTGTTGCTTTGCATATTCAAGATTTTTGCAATGTCAGAAGCTTTGAACAGAACCCTAAGAACTAAATTCATGTTAACATGACTATTGGCCTATGATGGGATCATCCTTGGACTAGCTCCTTACTACCAGTGGGGGAGAGAGCATCATACATGTGCTGTATATCTCATTAGCACTGATACTAACAATGGAAATTTTTTATTTTAGCAACTTTTTTCATGCTTTTTGCAAAATTATTTTAACTGTGTTACTATTTTATTTGTAGTGTAGCTGTGTATCCTTTTGAGCTATACTTGTACAAATCTGGTTTCCATCTTGTCTTATGTTTTCTTCTCTTGTGTTCCTTCAATTTCTTTGATGTACTAGATCAGGAATTAGCTTGTCAGCAGTCACTTCTGATCACTTTTTTTTTTTTCTTTACCAAAGGGTTTCCACCAGATTTTTTGTCCACAGTTTTGTGGATTATATCCTGATTACTAATTGACATTCTTCACTTTCTTTGAGCTGTTTGTCTTGGTTCCTGGAGGTTGTTTGTTTCAGTAGTTTGTGTACTTTTGCTGTAGTCTATTCTTGTATCTTCATTGTTGGTATGTTATGTAGCGTTGTTTTTGACAACAACCAAACTTGCAGACAAAACCTTTAAAATCAGTGCTGTAGACTACTGAGTTACTGAGGTGTTTTGTTTGTCCTTTCCTTCCCCACCTTATCTCTGGTAGGACAGCAGTAAGTTTTTTGGATTTGCATCTCTACAAACATGTGCTCAATTTCTCTTTTCAGACATAGCAAATTTGGTTTGCTTCAACAAAACTTGCACTTTACCCATTAAGAATGTCATTAAACCATTCCTTGTCCAAATTAAATCAACATTTTATTCCCTTGGTTTGAGATGGATGGTTTTCACATGATGAGTTGAATACTTTTCTTGGATGTGAATGACTGACATTTGTTGCTTTCTCTATACCACAATTTCATATTTTGGTTTTACACTTTGGTTTATTCTTGATAATTGAATATTTTACTTGCAGCCCAAAATATCCTGTAGGTATTTACTTTGAAGTTGCATTCTTTAGGCCTGGTGTTCCGTTACAATAGACATTTGGCCTCTGATTCCTCACAAAGTGTAGGATCCATTGCTGTGCCCCCTCCCTTTATTGTCAAAAGTCATCTCATTAGTGTTGCTGGGTTAACCCTCCAATTCAGTTTTGTCCCTCTATTGAGTACTCAATTCACTTGAGGGTCTTAGATCTTGTGTCAGGATCAGTCTTCTTTATATGTTTAAAGTTTGGAGCCTATTACTCAGACTGTTGTTTTCTTGTTTTCATAAGTGAGAGTATTTGTTTCTTGTTTGAGAGTCTCTTTTGTTCTTTGCTCTTGGAGAATTTTATATGTATGTATTTGTTTCAGTGGACTGGCTGATCAGTGTAGTGTATCCAGAGATCAAATATCTTTTCATTTGTTTTCATATGGGTTTCTGTACCTTTTAAGGATCATAACACAGATAGGATGTTATGTAGCTTTTGACAATTCCAATCCTACAAACAAAATGTTTTATAAAATCAATGCCCTGCTGTTAAGGTGGAGGTGTGGTTCTGGACTTGTCCTTGAGACGTAGACTGCTCAACAGACTTGCCATTTTTTACTGTTTCCACACTCTGCTTTTCATATAATAATCCATTTGGATACATCCATGTCTCATTTCAAATATCCACTTAAGGGGATTCATTTACTCTCAATATGCCTGTTTTCCTTGCTTTGTATTCTTTTAAGTCCACAATTACCAAGTTCTCACATTGAGCTGTGATGTCTCATGAGATTAGATTCTAGTAGCAAATTAATAATTTAACAGGGTTCTTTTCATTCACTGTTTCATAGTAGGTGTTCTAATTTGGGAGTCTATCACTGCCTTTCTTACTCTCCTAATGTTGACCTCAAGCTCCATTTTCTACAACTCGGTAAATTTTGGTCTGGATTGGTTGTATCTCATTTTTGTACACCTCTTTTTCTTCTTTCTTTCTATTTGGTTCTTTTTCTTGTTTTTGGTTTCTTGTTTATTGTATCATCCTTCTCTTAACTTTTTGACAATGGATATAGATGCATTGTACCTACTATATAACTTCTAAAGTAACCATGAGATTAATCATACTAGCTTAATAAAGTATGCTTAACATCACAACATGTCTAAATTACAAGGTCTTTGTATAAAGATGTTTTTCAGATAAGTATGTTAAAGATTTGCTCTAAATTTTTGCTTTTGAAATGTTGACTAAAGTGTAAAGTGATTTTTATTTTAAGATTAAAAATATTTTTTGTCTGAAAATTGTCTTATTTGTATAATCTCTTAAAACCTGTTACAGAAATATCAAATATTTTTATCATGAAAATTGTATATTTTATTGTATTTGTATTGTATTTTCTCTCCCCTAACTATATGGCATCAACTGATTTGAGACTTCATAGCCATCATAAGACAAAGTAGGAAATAAATCTAATTTACTTTTCCTCTCTAGAATGACTGCAAAATATAACAGGAAATCAGTTGTATAATAATTAGCTTGTAAAAATGTACATCTATTTGTATTGATTAATTTCTTTATTCACTTTTGAAATGTGTGTAACAACTTGTATGCTATATAAGTTCTAAATCTAGGTTTCATGCAGCTCACAGCATAAAATAGCATAAAAATTAGTCCATAAAATACAAATCTTAATATTCTGTCTGAGCACTACTGTATCAGTCTGTAAAGTACTGACATGTTATTAACACACACACTGATGTTATATTATGTATTTACAAATGAATTCTTAAATTTCAGTTTACTCTTCCATATTTTAAGGGAAAAAGAAGTATTGATCTCTAATACTTATGATTTTAATTTTTTGTACTTGTGTCATAATTGTTAAAATTCATTCCATTTTACATGTTTGGTAAAAAAACTTATTTTTTGTAGATTTTTATGTGTGCATTTTGCAATACCTAAATATGTGTTAATATATCAGTACCACAAAAATTCAGTGTGATTTAACAGGCTCACTTTCTAAGCTGTATTTGGGTTTCAAATACCTTATTTCTGATTGGAATATCATCTTGATTATGATACTTTAAACTCTCCACCAGTTAGAATGACTTTTCCTGCATAAATACTTTAGGAAGAATGACATGATTCAAAATGAGTGCTTTTGATTGGTTGAAAAAAATGTGTTTAAGTAGGTATAGGTAAACACACATTTTCAAAAGTTTAAGTGATGGATGGATCTGGTGTTATGGGTTTGCTAATTATAGTGTAGAAAGAAATTTAAAAAGTTAGAGGTTCCTATTCTATATTTTAGCTTGGAAGTATTGGTAATTTGAGCTTCTAGTTTACTACAAAAAATAAGTACATTGTATTATTGGCAAAATATAAAAATGTAATGAGCAAAAACAAGACTGACTATGTACCACATAATACAAAACAATGTTTAGCAATTGTTTTTAAATATTTAATTTTGAATTAAGGGTTTTAATGTCAAACTTACTGATATGCATTAATAAAGTAGATTAATAAAAGTTAGTTTGTGTTGTGTATTGGTATGTATAACATATTTTAATGCTGGAAATAAATGACTTTATGACACCAGATTGTTTTATTTACATGCAATATTTCACTTTGCTTCTTATGGAGCATTCCACTAAAACACAAACTGATATGGGCAGTAGAAGGTTTCAGATAGTTTAAATTTATTTAGTTGAAGAAGGTATATTAATCAAAAACTACATTCTGTGGGGAGTGTGGGAGGTGAGATATTTTCATGATTATATATATTTTACACATGGTACAGTGAGATAGTCATGGATTTCATTGCATCCCATATTTAAATGTTCTTTTGTTTTTACTGTATGAAGTTGATATTCTTCTGTTATGAAAAATCACTAATTATTGTTACTTCATGGAATTTTAATGGAATTTATTTTATGCACAGTATTTATACTGTTAGAATTTTAATAACTGTTATGAAAGAAAAGTACAATTGTTTTGATTATGCTTAATACAAGTCTATTGTTTTAACTTGACTTTTTTTTTTATGAAGTTTTACTTTTTATTGTATATGGAGGCTTATGAATGCCTTAGTAATGTTTTGATATTTCTTTTTCTCTGTATAAAAGCACAGTTTGATACCTTAAGTTGTCCTGATCTTTTATGTGCCCTTATTTCCAGAAAAACATTTTTACCCTTACTGCTTTAAAAGTTATGGTATAAAGCATCTCAGGTTGACTTTCTGACCTTGTCAGTGTATTTGATTTTTTTCTTTTAAATATACCATGTACTTTGGCTGCAGCATGCATTGAGATCATTGTCTGTTTTTCTTTCTAAATTTAAATTTTAGGTTACTAGAATAAAAGTATTAATCAAGTATTGGTAAAAAAAACAAATTTGGATAAGAAGTTGCAAGTTTTCCAGTACCTAATAAGTAATAAAACTACTTTTATAAGCAAATGTTTTTGCTAATGTTGATACTGATACAAGTTACCAGGTTTTCTGTTTTTTATTGGTTTGAAGATGCTTCATGATCTGTAGAAAGTATTATTTCCAAACGTGATTTTACTGACAACACCCAAATTCGTGTATTTTGATTTATTTAATGCCCCTACTGGCAAGTGCAATATTTATTGATCTTAATTATTCTTCATTTGGTGAAACTGTTGTGACATCCTGAACAATGTGCCTTAATACACTAGTATGTTGCAACATATTTTGTAAACCACTGGTGTTAGATAATATGACAGTACTATAGCTATGTGAAACTCCTTGAAATTGGCCAGAAATATGACAGACTTTTACAACTATTTGGCCAGGAAGTGGGTAATATTTACCATTTAACTTCTAGAAATTTAAACAATAATAAAACTAAAATAAGTCTCCAGATTGTAATGCATTAGAAATTTCCATAAAGCTAGTTTAATTAATGCTTTAATGATCACACATTAAAGCATTTTTCAACTTAATTACAGGTATAAATGGAAACAAACGGAGTCGACCAAATGACATGCCTTCAGCAACTGTTCCTTTCCAAAGTGAGTAGCTGGTATACACTGGATTGGCAACTGATTCATAGAACTGTTAATGGTTTCATTACCACGTTTAGCTATAAATCTGGAAATAGTACCTCTTGTTATCCCTTTGTCTTGGCATGAGGTAGCCCAAGTGCTAACATCACACCCTGTGATCAGTACCAGTTATAAGGCAAAACCACTCGTGCAGCAGCATGATTGTGTGTGCGTGCGGGCATAATAATTCAATAAAACACTGTGATGGTATTTGTGAAAATTTCCTCTAATAAGTATTTTAGTGAAACATAACTTATTGTAATTATCTACCTGTGTTACTGAGTTGAATTAACTATTTATAGTGACATTAAAGTCACTTTTTAATATTTAATAAGTTTCATGATACAAACTTGGTAACCAGTTTATTGGTTGTTGGTTTACAGTTAAATACCTTCTGCTGTTAAGATTATTTACTTGAATATAAAATGTATTGGCTGTTTTAAATCAGCTTGATGAAATTATAGCAGTTTTTTGACTAGTTAGGTGAGTGCAAAAATAAATAGTTTCATCAGGTAAAACATGTTAATGTATGTTACATTTTAAAACTACTGTTGAAGGTCTGTCTATGAATGTTATTATGTTTTTCTTATTGTGCAGAAATTTGACTTCATGAGTGCTGTTTATCATTTATCAATAAAAGATATTGCCTCAAAACAATTATCTTGTGTAATAATTGGGTTAAATTTGTTGTGGTTTCTGTGGATTAGATTAATACAGAAAGGTCGTCGTGAACATTTAGAACAACAGACATCAGTCGATTTTGCTACTACCTGTGTTTTAACAAACGGTGAATCTATATGGGAACGTTCAATTATTGACTTATCTTGTTAGGTACTAATAGTTTTTGGTTTCAAAGTAGAGAAATGATTTAGATCAGAGTTAAACATGTTTTCTGAGAAATGCTGATAAATATAATGAACTTTTTGATGCTTAGTATTAATTCATTCATTAAATTTCAGTTTGAATTAAGGCAGTCAGATTACTTTATTAAATTTATGGAATTTAAGCTTATGTACAAGACTCAAAATAAGTAATAACAAGCAAGGAAAGAGCCAATGAATTCTAGTAATTTAGCTTTTAGGGGCACTGTTCTTGCTGATTGGTAATCCTGGAATGTCTTTGAATAATTTTAACTGTTGTTAACAAGAGTGGAAGTTTGTTGTTTTTTTTTAAATCGATTTAAAATAAATGCTAATCTTTTGTGACAACTTGTTCTTAATCATTCTTGTGTCTTTCAGCAGCATTCCAAGAATTCAAAACATATAGCAAAATGAACTTATTAAAGCACTGTAGAGTTGACAGACCAGAATTTAAAATCATTATTTTCTGATAAAGCAATACATTTTGTACAACTGCCACATAAACTTCTTTTAACTTGTTTTTTTGCAGTTATTTATTAACTCTAACATGTCAGTTGTATATGTTTATAACCAACGAAAAAAACCATTTGGCTATGAAATGTTTTTGATAAAAGGTGCCTTTTCACAAATTTCTTTTTTAGTGAAGACCAGAGTTGGTTTTAAGATAAGCAGAGATTCTTAACCTTTCAGAAAAGCCAGATAAATGGTATAGGTTTTGGAGCAACTTATTTTACTGTATGTGTTTTAGAATGTTATTAGAATGCATATTTGAAAGCTACCTTAGTTACTATTTTACTGGTAACTTGGTCATAAAAGCTCAGGCTTAAAATACCAGCAAGTAAAATTGCATGTGTCTTGAACTTTACAGAATTACATTCAGTTTCAGTAAAACTATATAATTAAACTTGGTATTGAAACAGTTTGTTGTTCAGGTTTTAATGTGATAAGTTTTAATTTTTATAATTGTAAAATAGTATACGTAAAGTATCAAGCTTTACTTATTGCATTGTTTGACACTTCAGTCTAAACTACTTATCTCTATATTTTGTGGTAACCTTGTTTGTTTTTGTAAGTTGCATGATCTGGCAGCATGTTCATCTGAGTTTGTTTTTTAATACATTGGCATGTCAATATTCTCTATAGATGTTTTTATATATATCACGTGATCACTGGCCCCTCTGCCTTATCAGTATGGATTCTAGCTTTAGTTTGAACAGGGGTATCTATGTTTTGGATGTTAAAGTTTTCTAAAACTGAAAATATATTTCCAGTAATACTTACCTTCTCACACTCTTGTCCTTTCTTCACACTAAAAACTAGTCTCAAAGACTGCAGGTTAAAGTAGTAAATTATTTCAAAGTACTGTGGGGTATAATAGACTGGAGAAAGTGAAAGTTAATCAGTGCAAAGACATGGAAAGAAAGAAATACATTATTAGTTAAATAATAGCAATAGTGTGAGTGTACATGTTATTGGAAAAGACATGATTTAAGAGTATATTAACTCTTATGCATTTATTTTCCTCATTACACTTGTTTTTTACTAGTTTTGTCATCTTTATACTTTTTGTGTTTTCCATCCATCTGATTGGAAGTTTTTCTTTTGTAGTATCTGCATTCTATTTATTCTGTTAGAATACTTCGTTTGTGGGGCTTACAAATTTACTAGAAATTATCCATCTGTATATCACACATCTGTTTATGATATTATTGTGTTTGGTTTTGGTTTCTATCCTCTAGTTTTCTGCAAGATTACCTTGGGTATTTGTACATAATTAACATAACTGTTTCTACACCTTTTACAAAAACAGAAAAACAGTACTGAGTTTAGTGTCTTTTTTTTTACATTAGGTTTGTGCTTGCTGTCTATCTTGGTAACATATTGTACTCTCTCTTGTTGGAAGCCTAATTCCAGGGTACTGTGCTGATGAGAGTGGTCCATGCACACTCCAGCGTTTTTCCTAGTGTGTGTTCTCTTCCTTTTTCCTGTTATTGTAGTGGAGCATGGGAGATACCCTATTTCCTTCATGCCAAGCTACTGGAAATGTTGAAGGGAAGAGTTTCATATCCAAGTTGAGATTTTCATTAGTTAAGAGAGTGGGTGAGATATGTAGAAGGGGTGCTACTTAGAAGTGTTTAACATAGGACACACTATTACATTATCTCCCAAATTATTCTTAGTGTGTTTGCCCATCTATGGGAGAATTTAATTTGGTATGCATTTTCTTGTGATGGAAAGGTGTACAACTTGATACTACACATTCTTATGTTCTGCCCACTTTAGTGATATGTCACCAGCACTAGATTTTCGTGATACCCTTTACTTACCTATCTTATTAAAAAAAAACATACACAATTGAACAAGGATTATTTTCAGTTTGAGAAGGATGCAGTCTCTTTACAAATGCTATATCCCATGGGCTTTCTCTTTTTATTGCTACTTCAGAAAGAAGCTTATCATTGTAGTTGGTCAGAGTTCATCATCTTCAGTTTGAAATTTTAACTCTTAGTGCTACAAGTGCTTAATTTTATTGAGATGGATTGTGCAACCATTTTAGGCCAGATAATATATCATTACATATGTGGACTTGCATTCAAAATTTCTCTGAATATATGTCAGTAAGTTTGGCATCAGAAGTGTAGATTAGGATTATGCATTAATTTTGTAGTTTAAGAGTAAATATTAAAAAATAAATGATTTTTGTGTGTTGTCATGTGGTATGTTGAAAGCAGCTTTTAATTTAAATTGTAGTAACAGGCTAGATTATACAAAATAACCTCCTACCTTTTCTGTTTTGGGAATTTTTAAATGTGGTGAATCAAACAAAGTGGCTCCGTTCATTTTTGAAAACATGCTTACATGTGCCTACTTTATTCTGTGATATGTTTAAACAATGAAAAGCTCAGAATGCTCCTAATTTGTTTTCTCAGCTGTTGGAAAGCATTTATGTGGTGAAATAGAAGAGATGTAAGAGGTAAATTGGATCTCAAGATGTGTGTGTGTGTGTGTGTGTGTATTTAAGATCCAAATACAGCTTAGGTACTGAGCCTAATAAATTTCAGTGGAATTCTGTGGTACTGATATAAAACCTTAAAAAAACGTTTGTTTCACATTTTCTACATGAGAAATTTGACAAAGCAAATTATGGCAAGTAATGCAAACCTTGTATTAGAAGAGATTATTATTATTATTTTTAGTGTTCTGTAAGTTAAGAAAAATAATTGCAGTTTAAGAATTTGTGTACATAGTAATAATTACACATACTGTTACCAAGATAGGAGTTTTATCATAAAATACTGGTTCACTGAAGCAAAGCTAAGATACAGGTTACATTGTAAAGGCCAAAATTTATGGGAAAAATGTACATACATATGCAGAGATTTTTGAGATTTAAGTTTAGACTAAGTATTTGTTGTTTCCTGTTACAGTCAGTAATCATCCTTGAAATAAAGTAATTTATCTCTATGTATTTTTTTGGGGTGATTGTGAGGTTGGACAAGTTGATCAAACATGTACAGTGGATATTAGCAGATAAAATGTTTATATAGCATTTTGCAAACCTCTAAATAATTAAAGTTTTTGGGTGAAATTTTATAATTTTTTTTAATGCTAAAAGGTATTTTAATATTAAAATGAAAATTACTTTGCATTTCAGTATATAACATTCAAAAAGAAAAATGTACCAGCAAATTGTAGCTTAAAAGAATTATAAACATAAGTAAAATCTTATTTTGTTTACAGAAGCCTTAATGGTCACTTATTATTTGCAAAATTTGTGAAAGATGCATGTTTAAAAAGTAATAGTATGGAAATTATAATAAGCACAAAATGGTTTTGATGGTGGCCCCTGCGACTGATTTCATAGTCAGTTATATAACAAAAACTGGAGGAATATTAGCAACTAGTATGTATAAAATTATCATATAAACAAGCTAATTAACCCTTATATTATTTCTATATTATTGAGGATATTTCTCTTAAATTCATTGGCGTTTCATAGCAGTCATGAAAAATGTATTGGGACAATTTGTTTTCATTACTGCTCGATGGCTCCCTAGTGGCACAGCGGTATGTCTGTGGACTTGCAAAAAACCAGGTTTTCATACCTGTGATAGACAAAACACGGTAGCCCACTCTGTACTGTCATGCTTAATTGTAAATAAACAAACAAACTACTGGATGTAGATTGCTTGTCCACTTCTTCATAATACATTTATATTGGTGGGATATAAAGGTTAGTGCTGCAGAGATATTAACTTGTTCAATACTAATATTTTGTTGTATAATTTGAGCTTTTAAATTACTTCTGCTTATGTTTTTCTGTAGAACTGAATCTAGAGTTCTGAATTCAAAGCAGTAAAATTGAATGTTATCACTGTAACAATTTGCACTCTTCTTTTATCACTATGAACAATGTATATTGATCTGAAATTCACTTAAAATAAATTATGTAGCACTTTCTAATATCTGGTTGTTAAAATTTTGACTCTGTGTGGCATACATATAACAAACAATTTTTTTCAACTGTATTTGGAGCATTGCATTAAAAGTAGATAAGATTTTTGTCTTCAATTAATCTATTTCATAAGATGTTGCATTATGTTTGGCAGTTGGCACAAAATGTGGAAAGAAAAGTGTGGCATCGCAGAACTATAGAGGGTGATTTCTACCATACACTGCACAATCCATGTCTTATAAAGCAAACCAGTAACACGTTTTTGTAGAAAATTTTACACTATCTTTCATTGCATAAGCAAGTGTGTGTGTGTGTGTGTGTGTGTGTGGTAGGAGGTGAGCAGCACCTTTTATTATTGATTAATGATTATGCTGTATTGTAAAACAGAGTGAAAAGGAATTGAGAGAGTAAAGAAATAGTCTTGTGAAATGTAATAAATCCTTGACATTGACCAGTGGATAATTGAACTCTTTGCACATATCAAATTTAGCAAAAAGTATCAAGGTATTTACTTACCATTTACTTCCAGATAGGCTTATGTATGTATGAAAGATACAGAATATATTTTATATATATATATATATATATGTGTGTGTGTGTGTGTGTCTATACATGTATATAGTGTGTTTTATAAGTCTAGGACTTCTGACTTAAAAACCTGAAAGATGTTAAATTAGAAATTTTCAAAGGCAATGTAGCATTATCCCTTAACTATTCTGAAAAAATGTACATACAAGGAAAACCCCTTAGGTTTGATTGCATTAGTTTATTTTTAGGACAGTACTGATTATAATTTATTTAATACCATTAAAATAATTTACAACCACAATTTGTGTTTTATGTTACTGCTTTTCGGAAATTTTGCAACAATGCCCATTTCATTAACTTTTTCAGTCAACTAAGTAGTAACCATTAAGGTAGTACAAGAACAAATTGTTTAAATTTAAGGATTGCTTGACATTTACAAAACTAAAATTCATAAATTACAGCTGTTTATAAGTAATTTGGAACTGATTATTTAAAATTTGCTTCAGGGAATAATTATCTGTTTAAACTCAAAGCTTCACTATAGAACAGTGCTTCCAAAACTTCAGTCATTTGCATACCATCTTCATTTTTTTTGTTATGTCTGCATATTATCTGTATTATTATTTATCTTTTGCTTAATATCTTTAAATTGACTCATTTTTGTAATTGAGTAAATTTATTTAAAAAGGAAAATTTGTAAAACTAGGATAAATGGAAAACCATTATCACTTACCATAATCTTCATTAAACACTAATGAACAAGCATGATGAGGAGAAACCCACTTGAAGTACAAATGTATTCTCAAGACAGCTGGTATGGGTATTAAAACTTATTAAAATGGAGAACAACATTTCAACCATCTAAGGACATCTTTAGGTTAACAAGGAGAGTCTTCAAACTCTTTGTTAACCCGAAGATGACCTAAATATGTGAAAAATACTGTACTTTATATTAAAGATTTAATGCTCATACTTAGCTGTCTTCAGAATACTATTGTACATTGTTCTTCAAATATCATTGCACATTATCTCAGGATTGTGGCTAGCCAAGAATGGACCAGATGAAATACGTGGACATTGAATAATAGCCGTTGTTTAGTTGTTGGCAGATAATGTTATAACTGCATTAGAATTTTTTTTTTTTGAATTTTTATCTGATAAAAATTAAATTTATGACTATTAAAATAAGTTGTCCATATACCACCTCAAAATATGTAGTGTACAGCACTTTGGTAAACGTTGATACGAGCAGTTGGCCAAGTAAAGGTATACTATTGCAAACTACATCTTCAGCATTATAGGCCCTTAAATTTGATTCCTGGTTTTTGACTTTTGATTGAAATTAAACCATCAGTTGTTTGATTTCTTACTAATTATCTGGTAAATTATATGTAGTATTTGATGATTTTGCCAAATAAAAAAAAAGGCATGTAATCTTAGTTAAGATGTACATAAATGTCAACATGTATATAGCAAATAACTTATATGTTTATAAAAGTAGATTTTCAGAAAATACCAGGAGGTTAATTTGGCTAATATGTGTATTTTCAGTTGCTTTTGGAAAGACAAAGATATTCTCTTTAATATGCTGCATATTTCGTTATGGGGTACATGATTCTGTAATTATAGCTTTGCTTTTTATAAGAGGGTGAGGAAAGTAAGTTGTCTGTAGGTAAGATGTTTTTATTGACTTGTTATGAAATTAACATTTTTCTTGGTATGTTTTAAATGATAGAGCTTTCAAAAGTATGTTAGTGACGTTAATAAAGGTGAAATGGACAGCAACTGCTTAGTTCAAAAGTAACACTTGGCATCTCTGTCTTGGAGGATTAATCTACAAAAGTAATATAAGTGAAGAGAACAATGCTAAACAAAGAATCAGATTTGGAAATAATCAGTTAATGGTCAAATTATCACTTTAAACAAGTTAAATCAGATGGAATCGCCTGCTAATCATGCCACATGCACTTCAGTCCTTCTGGATGCTGTATAACTTTTACTCTGGGTAAACTCTTGAGGTTTTAGAGTTACATTGAAAATTTAAACTTTCTTATCACATGAGTAAATTTTGCATAAAAATTGACATTTATTCTTTTGGTATCTTTCTTTCTCTGCTTTATTTACCACTGCTTCAAAAACTATGAAATTTAATGTGAATTACTCGTAATGTTATCATTACTCAGGCAAAACATAATTATAAAAAGATTGGAAAAGCCTTCAGTCTTTAGTGATGAGGAAGAAAATAGAAAATCAGACTCATTTTGTCATGCCCGCCTGTCACTTTCTCTTTCCCAACTTGCCAGTAGTTCTCTGTGAAATTTATTACTATATTATTTATGACCAACTGAAAGCTAATTTTTTCTAATCTCAAGATGATCTATGAACTTTTCTGTGCAGAGAATTGTGTATATAACTTGTAGTTCAAACTTTTATGGGAAATGCATCAGTGAGCTCAGCTGAATTTTTAATGGTCATTATTGCATAGCTCTTCACCCAGAAAAAAATCGTTATAGTTTAATAGTTTGGAACAATACTTTTTGCATATTATTGATATGTTCTTTGGTGCATTAATTAATAAAAATTGAATGCAGTGCAACCATTATTATTAAAAAGTAGTGTTAAATATTGCCAACAAAAAGACCCCAGGTATTTTGTTTTTCTTATTCTTTATTTATTATTATAAAAGTGACTCAAAAATAAGTATAAAAATAGGAAGTGATTTAAAACTTGCATGTACTAGACATAATTAAAAGGGCATTAAAACAAAGTTTGAGTACAAACAGGTGTATACTGTTGTGATATTGATTATCAGAGATGATAAACACAATTTCATATCACAGTTTGAAGTCATTCTGGAAAAAATAATAAGATTTAGTTTTAAATTTCAATAAAACACGTTTCACCTATTTCTGCAATCCTAACTCAGTGAGGTTGGTAAGCACCAAAACAAAAATTATTTGAAATTTTTCAGATGAAGAAAGGCATTTTTAATGTTATAAAAATCAATTTGCATTTGGAATTGTTCAACATTTCAACATCATATATTCATAAAGGAATTTAGTAAATAAAGCTCATTAAAATTTGATGTTTTTTGTCTCCAAATGGCTTAATTACCGAAAGCTTGTAAAATTTTGGAAAATACACAAAATAGAAGGGATACTATAGAAATTAGAAATACCAATTTTGGGTTGCAGACATGGCCCTTTCAATAAAACATCCTGTAATAAAAGAGATAATCCAATGGAGAAACTATTGTATAAAGATCAAAAATAGAAGTCTTTGAAGAATCTTTTTAGATAAATGTTTTTGTAGACTAGTTCACCATGACTTTCTCCTCAAGTATCATTGTGAACAGGACAGTTGATTCTCATATCAGCTTTGTTTATAACAATTAAAATTGTCACCATCATGTACAGAAGAATATTTGTGTTTTATGTTTCAAAAGTGACATTTGTTAGTGATTTAAACCATGTCGGTTTGTGATATTTTCTTTTTGTTGGTAAGTTTTTCTTACTTTATAGTATTTTAGGCCTGGTATGATATTCTTCACAGGTGGAATCAACAAGTTAAATACCAGATGTTTTGCTGCAGGTTTGGCTGAATTGGCACATCGAGAATATCAAGCTGGTGACTACGAAAATGCTGAAAGACATTGTATGCAACTATGGAGGCAAGATCCTACTAATACTGGAGTATTACTTCTCTTGAGTTCAATACACTTCCAGTGTCGAAGACTTGATAAGTAAGGTTCTACTGTTACCTCTCTTTTGGTTTATCTTTGGTATAGTTCCTTAGTGGTATTCAAATTTACTTTCACTTTCACAGCTTTAAATTGATGTAAAACTTAAGTTTTAGTTTCAGTGTATTTAAAATGAGCTGTTTAATTATACCTATTGTTTAGCAGATAATTTTTTTTAAGAAATATTTTTTTGTTAGAAAAGTGAAAAAGCTTTTTACTAGTGTAATTGATGCTTAAATGTCATAGTTTTTTTTTAGTCACCTCGAGTTCAGGAATAAACATTTTCTATCATTTATTTTTGTATCGCAAATTTGGTAATCAGCAATAGCACTGCCTCATATCATTGCTAATGTTGCATGCTTTATCACTGCCACTGACTCCACATACCTTGTAATGTCAGTCTGGTTAAAATGTTTGTTATTGAGTGTGTATTGTTTTGCATGCACCTGCAAACATGTTCTTTTTGTGCAACTTCTAAGTGTTTCAATATAAAATTTTCTAATCATGTAATATGGATAAGTGGATAATTTGAAAACTAAATAATCCAGATTATAGTGAACATTCAGAAAATAGTCAATTTAATTGATTCTGGTATTACTGCTGAAAAGAGAATATTGCATGACTGCATGACTGAAAAACATAAAATGAGAATTTAATAAAGTTGGGAGCTGAAATTTGCAGTGATTGAAGCAAATAATTAGTCAGTGTGTCTTTTGTGTAACAAATTTTTTAGAAATAATAAAATATACAGCTTCAACAATTTTCACAAGGAATTTGTAAAATTTCCAGTTGATAGCAAAAATCATAAGAATGAAATTAGCCATCTAAAAGTGTAACATTATGAACAAAAAAAGGCTTAAAAAGGTTTTTGTCACTAATAGAACTAGTTACGTTAGCTAGCTATAAAGTTGCTTGGATTCTAACTAAATAAAATAATTTTCTGATGCCAAATTAGTAAAAGAAATATTGATTGTGGTCATTGAAACTGTTGGAGAATTATGATTCAAAAAAGATATTTTTCAAAAAGTGAATAATTTGCAATTAATTTGAAGAACAATTGTCTGCAGAATGCTAGAATTAGCAAATGATGTAGAGAATCAGTTGCTTGAAGAACTAAAAGACTATTTTTCTTTAGCACTAGTTGAGTCAACAAATGTTAGTGACACTGCAAAGTTGATATTTGGGTGAGGGAAGAAATGCTTGGCCTTTGTGGATTACGAGATGAAACGTGGAAAAAACATTTTTGTTAAATTTCTTTATATTGAAGAAAACTTCATCTGGATTTTATAAAATTGGTTTGTCATAAGAAACGGTGCTCCTGCCATCACCGAGGCGAAATTAAGATTTGTTTCTTTTTTGAAGTAGCATTTAGTTAAAATAATGTGAAGTCCATGCTGCCATTGCATTTTGCATCAGGAAAATTTGTGTACTCAAATGTCTAAAAGTGAAGAATTGAAATATTTAATAGACATTGTTCTTAAAATTGTGAATTATATTAGAAGTGGAGGCTCTCTTGTCAATGTCCATTGACAGTTTGTTGAGTCATTGAAGAAAAACAGTGACCCTGCTTTTGATGATTTTGCAAATGTAAGATTGTTGAGTAGCAGAGAAGTCTTGGAACAATTTACTTCCTTATTTCCTCAAATAAAAGTATCTTGTTGAAAAAGGTTGGATTGAAATTTTCCCTGAGTTGAAACTTTGTCATGGCAGTGTAATTTGTACTTTGTGCTGCATTATGCCTCACTTGAATAATTTGAGTACAAAGATTCAGGGAAGAGAAAATAATAAGCGAGCAACCACAGTCTATTCACAAATTTCAATTAAAGCTAAACTTCCTTGTGGAACAATTACAAAAGAATTATTGGACACATTCTGTAAGGTTGAATAGTTGTCTAGAAAATAAGGACTGATTTCTCTGACGTTAAAGATGATCTCCGTGTAACCTGGATAGAAAATCTTTTTCAAAAATTTGAATTTTTGGATGATCCATTTCAATTTGACTTTGGAATTTTCAGTTAGGCAATTGCATCTTTTTTGTTTTTGGATAAATGTGGGTTTAAAGACGAGTTACCTACCTTACAAATTGTAGAACACATAAAAGGTAAACAAAAATGTTCTATCAGAGAGATGTAGCTCACGTTTCTGATAAATGAGTGTTCCAAATTTAAAGATAACAATTTCAGAATTATTTTCCATGTTTGGATCCACATGGGTGTGTGAGTAAACATTTTCTATGCTAGATTTTCCCAAGGCCAGATACAGATCTCGGCTTACTGACATAAATTTAGAGATAGAGCTAAAATGCTTATTGAGCACAGATATTATGCCAAATTTTACAAAACTTGATGAAAACCCCCATTAAATATCACATTGAAGGTTAGTTGAAATGCAATTATATTGATTAAGCTAACATCTTTCAATTTTATTTTTTTAATAGTATGACCAACATTTTCATCAGTCACTATGAAAAACAAGTTGCCCAAATATTGCCCCCCCCCTACCCCACTAGGGCAGCAGTGAGTATAGTCATGGATTTACATACCTAACATTTGGGGTTTGATTTCCCTTCGTGGATACAACAGAAAGCCCACTATGGGTTTACTACAAAAAAAAAACATGCATGTGCATTACAGTACCTGAAAATCACACAATTGAGGAGTTTGTTAAACAGTGTAGATACTTCTAAAGAAATCTTGTTCTGTTTCTAAAACTAACATGTGCAATAAGGTTTCCCATATTAATGAGTTATCTGAAAGATTCATTGAAATTTATAAACAATTTGGTATAGGGAGAATATATTTCTTGTATCATGTAGAACTTCTTACAATTTTTAATACAAATAATAATAAAAAAAAAGTGATCGAACATGCACAGTGGCAGTGGTAATTAAGAGTGACCTTTATTAAACCTAAGTGGTATCTCCAGATGAAATGAATTTTGTTTTGTGCCACGTAAAACAAGAACACAAAGCCATGTGCATAAAAACTTCTTATATAGTCGAAATTCTTCTTGTAAAGCTTCTTTGTGGTAATGTATCATTATATTCACAAATATTTCTTGACCTTTAATGCTTTTATTTCAGCTCTTTCACTTGTTTTGCTTATTTTTATATATAATAAAGTACGGTGTGAAAATGCTTTGCTGTGAAAAGCTAGTTCAGATGCTCAAAAACTGAATTTGGTATTGTGTTTGATGGTCGTATACCCTACATCAGCTTTTCTTAATAAACAGATATGCTAGAGTTACTTAACTTTTATCTGTGAATTGTTTTGTTCACAACAGCACCTTCTGGACTAAAGGTAAATGTCAGTTTTGTTTTGTATTTTTGCTGAACTCAAAATTCCTTTGTGTATAGTAACGAGATAATACTTTAGACTAATTCTGATTATTACTTTTGGTGTAACAGTTTGAAAGTTTTATGGCTGAGTGATAATCTTAAAAGTAAGAAGTCCAACTGCAACCAAAATTATATTACTAATGTTGATGGTTCTTGTATCAAGTAATGTTCTACCACAATTATCTTAAATTTCATTCTTTGGCTGATTTGCTACAACCATCTGAAGCAAGTTAAAGCTCTTCAATCCTTTATTACTTGTGATGCTTCCTTAGCTGGTGTGTACTTTCTCATATTGACTAATTCTAATAGAACATCATTACCTGATATCACAGCTGCAATATTTGAAAAAAGAGTCCCACTTCATAAATACTGAATGCAAAATTATAATTTTATATATTATATTCAAAAGTGCAGATTATTCCGAGAACATCTGTACTATATGATGGTAGGTTTGTTGGTTTTCATTAAACAGCATGAGAACGTAATTGCTTATTAAGTAGCTGTTGTTTCTACTTTTTACGATATTAAGGTGACTAAATATTATTCACCAAGTTAAGAAAAGCTTAATGTAGGGTATAATATTTTGTGTAATTAAAAAATGAAGTAACTGTGTAACAATCAATGTACATAAATGACAGAAAGGCAGTTATTTTTAGAGCTAGTCAGTATTGACATTTGGGTAATCTAAAAACAACTTTTTTTAAGTTATTGAAAACTGTTATCTTTGTCCTTTTGCATAATTTTTTTTTTCCCCCCAACTACTGCAGGTCTGCTCATTTCAGTACTATGGCAATAAAACAGAACCCTTTACTGGCAGAAGCTTATTCCAATCTTGGAAATGTCTACAAAGAACGTGGCCGACTGCAGGAAGCTCTAGAGAATTATCGACATGCTGTTCGTTTAAAGCCCGACTTCATTGATGGGTATATAAATTTAGCAGCAGCTCTCGTGGCTGCTGGTGACATGGAACAGGCTGTTCAAGCTTATGTCTCTGCACTTCAGTATAACCCAGTAAGTTATATTTGGATATAGCTTTATCCCTACAAGAATTATAATACATATGAAATTCTCTTCAAGAAACTTGTATGCATTTTTCCTGCTGTAACTAAATTTTATAATAAAACAAGAGGTTTTTTGGGCATTATGTCCAGGTGGTGTTTTGAGTAGTGTCCATGAAACCTTGACATTGCTATATTGTTCTTATTATTTTATACAATCCCTTGTTGGTTCCCATTGCAGGTATTCAGTCTGTGAGTAGTGAATTTTTTACTTGTGTGTTCTCCAAATTCATTTAAGAAAGAGAGATCACCAAAGAGTAACCATGTATGGTTGACTTTGTGGGTACACTACTGTCATAACGTACTGATGAATGTATCTCACTTTCTTATTGTAAGTTCCTTACCAGAAATGTCTTTTTCACATATGCTTCATAATTATTTAAAAAGGTTTGGAGGTGATTTCTAGCTCTCCACGGTCTGTTATCAGCAGCACATTATGATCTCCTTGAAGTCTTAAATTCTTTGGGAATAATCATGTTTAGGTGACTCCATAAACATTTTGTTGTATTGAAATAATCAGGAAGTGCCATTGTTGAGATGAATTTCCTTCTTGTCACTGAATGAGATATTTTTACCAATCTGTCTGATGCAAATTTCCATGAATGAGAATGGGAAAATTTTTCAGTTGATAGATATTTTTAATTTGATACCTCATCATGGCCACCTATATCTATCAAAGTAGTTTATTTGAACTTTATTTTCTGGCCTTATATTTAAAGAAAAATCAATTTTTCAGCATTTGCATTTTGTTCAAAGACGTTTTGTCATATGGGTTATATCGTGTGTTCATGGTGATAAATTAGACAGCAGTATCTGTGTTGTGGGTTTGACTCTTTTTACTTTTTACTATAAATGCATAAAGTCCAGATGATAATAATTAAACAGTATTTCTTACACTAAGGCATAGGAGTGAGTCACTCATTTCCAGAAAAGTTATTTTGCTGTACTGTTTTACTGCCACAGTTGGGGTGTAGGTGGATCTCTTTATCACCTGCAGATTTTTTCTAATTATCTTAAGGGTCTAATGCCTTCTGTAGTTAAGCATATAAACAAGTCCAATTGTCCTGAACCCCTTAGTGTGGATTTCCTTACGTGGTGATGGGATCTCCCAGGGAAGATTCTGTTCTTTCAGTTTACCTCCTCTGGGCTCTAAACATCAAACAATGTGTTTGCTCTGCATGGTGACCTGTAAAGGGGAAGAGAGGATCCTGCTGGTTGAGGGTTCCAACCCTAACACAACACTTTGGCCATGAATTTCTGTAGACGGGTGGCCTTGGGGTGGGTCCCCTTGGGAGAAGGTCAACCCAGGTACCAGTGTTGGATGTTTTCGACAGGTGTTGTGGACATCATATCTGCTGATGTTTGGGTATAGTGCGTATGAAACCCTAGTGTTGCTGCAGTGTCCTTGCTTGGTGTTGTAGTGCGTCCTCTCATAGGGCTTAAATGTGGGTGTGGTCAGTGGGCATCGAAATATTCCTTTTTTTTTTTTATTATGAATCCTCCAAATAAAAACTTGAAATGGTGAAAAACAGTCCATAAGTCAATGACCATGTTTTGAAGATTCTGAACAGCAATCTTCATCTGTAACACCTTTGGTAGATTGTTTAGGTAGAGTATTCATGATGAAATTTTGTTGAGTGGATGGCAGCTGCATGTTGTGAAGACAAGTGTAGAGGATGATATTTCGAAAGTCTTTTGCATTGCGTCTTCAGGTCAGTGTGTGTTTTTAGGTATTGTGGATCTTTTATAGTGTCATGCTGGATTGCAGAGAGTGTGTTATGATTGGTTTGATTATCACAGTTTCTCATTGGAGGAGAGATTTCCTGCATATTCAACCAATGGCAGCCACAGATTACTCGCCTTTACTTCATAATGTCTGAGTAATGAAAGTTTAATGGTGTAAATATAAAATGATTCTTTGATTTTTCTTGTTGTCTTCCAGAATTTGTCTGTGTCAATGATTTTAGTTTTCTCCCAGTTTATTTTTTGTTCAGTTGATGTAGCATAATGTGCAAAGGCTGAATTTTGTGTTTTCATGAGTCTTTTACTCTTTGTTCTTTTATTCTTGTTGTGAATTTTCTTCCCATTTTTCAAATGTATCATTGCAGAAACATGAAATTTCATAGATAATGTTTTTGAGATTCTCTTTTGTTGGTTGCTGTTTTTTACCAAAATGGACCTTAAGGTATTATAGGTTCTCCACTAGACCTCTATGTTGAATACCTATAACATTTCAGTGTAAATCACAAATGCATAGCCAAAATATTCAACAATGCCTATCAGTGAGAAATGGACCCTCATTGCATCATTTGCAATGGCTCTCATCCGTCCTCGTTTTGTTTTTGCCCCAAATGGTTGGAACAAAAAGAGGTGCAGCATTTGAAAATGTTTTCATAACATTACTAATCCTGAGGCTGGAAAGTTGCTGCTCACCACTTTATCATGGATGTATGCTGCTGCACTTCATTCTACTACTACAGTGGAGTGCAGATGGATATCTCTGTGCTTCCAAATGAAAAGTCTTTTGACCTCCACAGTTAAAGTTGATGAATCAACATCATCTGTCTGTCCATAACATATTCGATTAAATCTAAAGATCCACTTTCTTTGGTTCCAGGTGTAGGAATTTCCTCAGGTACATTTTATTCCCTCAAGGTGCAAAATGATCAATCATTCTTGTCCTCAGTTGCTAGAATTTTGAATTTTATTTCAACAGCAAAGACCAATTTAATTGACCTAGAGTAGGATCCATGGAGGTCAGTAGACCTCCTTCAAATAAAGACAGTAAAGTAAAAAGATGTGGTCATAAACATAAGGGTTCTACACCCATTTTACTTAACACAAAAAAATGGCCTCCTTTATACAATGGAACTGTCGAAGTTTACATTCTAATGTGGATGACATCAAAGCACTGATTTTCCTACCATCCTGTAGGACTTACCTTAAAGGAAACATTTCTGAAACCTGCTGATACAGTCACCTTTGACAGTTATCTTTATACAGAAATGACATATTGTGTGATGGATGAGTGCATGAAGGGGTGACACTGTTAGTCGATCAGCATGTGCGCACCCTGTCTTTGTCACTTAACACGCCATTGGAGGCTGTAGACATCAGTCTTTTCTTTGGTCATACCATCACTGTTTGTTCTCTCTACCAGTCCCCCTGGAGAGACCAAACTGCTCTCATTGAACAGTTGCCATCTGCCTTTTTAATTCTGGGACTTTGGTGGACATGATCCCCCCTGGGAAAGTGCTGATGTTCATGAGAGGGATTATTCTGTAGAGCATGTGTTCTTTTATCCTAACCTTTCTTTTTTCAGTAGTGGTTCTTATGCTTATTGTTGTGCACACCTAGTCTGTCCTTTACTACTGTTGAGCTCTCAGTTTCCTCTCGTTTACTACTCTCCCACATTTTATGGGAGGGTTGAAATTATCTTTGAGGCAGTGATCATTTTCCTATGATTTTGAGAGAGATTGATGGTCATTGGTGCCACTCGACCCACATGCCCCAGTTGAAGATGGATCATGCAAACTGGCCCCTTTCTCTGCTCTTGTAGAAACTGATCCTGCCATCGTCTGTAAGCCAACTATGTGGCAGCTGTAACTGATTGTATTATACAGGCAGTTGCTCTGTGTATTCCTAAAACCTTGACACGTTTTCCACGACATTCTCATCCATGATGGAATCCTGCCTTCCACATGATGCGCAAGGCTCCAAAATGGGCCTGAGATACTTTTCGCAGGTATCCCACTTTCTCAAACATCATCACTTTCTAGCAGACCTATGCACATTTTTGGTGGGTCAGGCGTCAAAGCCAGAAGGAAGCTTGAATTAAGTTCATAACCAGTTTCAAAATCATATGGGACAAGATTTAAAAGATCAGTGGGCAATGTAATTTTGTCTCCCTCTCAATCGTGCTCTCTAGCCAGTAAGTAGTTTATACCCAGAGCATTACTGATACTCTTGGTAAAAGCTTTTGCTGGATATCTAACACTTCTGCTTCTTCTTCTTCCTCCACCTTCTTAGCCATCAAGTCTCAGGCAGAGCAATTACTTGTTTCCTTTCCAGCTGATTGTCTCTGTGACTGTAATCGTCCCTTTTTGCTGGTGGAAATCAAACGGACCCTTTATCAGTGGCAGTATGCCGGTTGGTCTTGGTGTACACTCTGAAATGCTGTGTCATCTGTCTCCTTCTCTTAGTATTCTTCTGATTGTTTTTAACTGGATTTGGCAGGAAAGTGTTTTTCCTGATGCCTGGCACCATACTATTGTCCAACATTTCTCTAAGCATGGGAAGGATCCCTTGATTCTTATATCGTACTGCCCAATTGCTTTTATGAACTGTGTAAGACCTCAGAAAGGATTGTTAATGCTCATCTTGTTTGGTTTCTCCAATCAAACAACCTCCTCTCTCCTAGCTACTGTTGGTTCCAATGACAGCACTCCACCATGAATCTTGTGTCAGTATTCTTTGACATTTGAGAAGATTTATGATAAAACATGGAGGTATGGCATTTTGCAAGATCTCCATATATATATAGAGAGAGAGTTACGTGGTCATTTGCTCATTTTTATTAATTTTTTAATGGATGGGCAATTCCAAGTAAGTGTGTGTTTGATACTTTCCTGTTCTTTTTTACAGGAACTTTGGGAACACAGTACCTCAGGGCTGTGTTGTGAGTGACATATTTTTCAGTATAAAGATTAATGCCATCACTGAGCAACTATTTCTCACTGTTGCAAATGGGCTCAATGTCGATGAATTTCACATTTCATGTCAGTTGTCAAACATGAGGTATATTGAACAGCAGCTACTGGTCGAGCTAAATCATTTACTGAAGAGGACCACAGCATATGGCTTTAACTTCTCTGATTGTGAAACAGTTTGCATACACTTTTGATGCCAACTGGGTATTCACCTTGACCCTGAACTCTGCATCAGTGAAGTTACTCTGCCTGTGGTCCCTGATACAATGTTCTTGGGGCTTATTTTTTACCATAAGCTGACCCTTATACTACATATCAAGCAGCTACAGGTCAAATGTACAAGAGCATTAAACATCGTTTGTGTCCTATATACTTTTAAACTTTGTTCTTTACCAAAGCATCCCTTTCTTGGTGGGCCATACAATTTCAGAAAAGACTACCTGCCATTGCTCCTATTGGCTTTTACATCCAGACGCAGTTGGATGAATTGGGTTTGTTCTTGGATAACATTGCTGCATCCATTGGTCAGTCCAACCCACCATGGCTTCTTTAAGTCATCTGAGAAAAGCAGACACTCCTGATTGGAAATACTGTCTGCTATTGGTTGAACATTCATTTCTGTTTATACAAATTGTTCGAAATCACATGACTGTGTGTGCTCTGCCATACTTACTTAATATTTACTTCTATTCAGTTTTTCTGGATATCATATCATGTTGGAAATCATGGGAATAAGCTTGTCAATACTGTAGATGAACCTGTTTGCTCTAGCACAACCACTGCTGTGTCTGTTCCATACATGGATTGTGGTCCTGTATTCAAGACTTGGCTCTGTGCCAGTTGGCAGTTGACTTGGAGTAAGCAACATGTTAACAAGATTTTCCAAATAAAACCCCCTCGGTGTGGATTCCTGTATGTGGTGAGGGGACCTCTCTGGGAAGGTTCTGTTCTGTCTGGTTACCTTCTCTGGGATCTAAACATCCACCTACGTGTTTGCCGTGCGTGGTGACCCGTAAAGGGAAGGAGAGGATCCTGGCAGTTGAGGGGTCCAACCCTAACACACTACTTTGGCCTCAAATTCCTGTAGATGGGCAGCCTTTAGGTGGCCCCCTTTGGGTCAGTCGGCTTGTCCACTTGGGCTAGAGTCAACCAAGTACCAGTATTGGAAGTTCTCAACAGGTGTTGTGGACATTGTGCGTGATGCTGGTGTTTGGGTATAGTGCTCACGAAACCATGGCATTGCTGCATGGTCCTTGCATGACTTTGTAGTATGTCCCCATGTAGGGTACCATGGTGGGTGGGGTCAGTGGGTACAGAAATTTTTCCTTTTTTCAATGGATCCTCCAAAAAAAGTTATATAAAATTGTGAAAAAACAGTCAATGGGTAAGTGACCATGTCTTGAAGACTCTGAACAGCAATCTTCAACATCTGTAACACGTACTTCATTTTCTTGTATTACATTCTCTTTCGGAAAAACCTTTAGGGCAATTGTCCCCCTTTTTTTTTATTCAGAAGGGACTATAGGGACTTGCTGGCTCTCTAAAGTCAGTAAAGAAGCTTTGATCTGGAGACATATTGGTTGAAACATCCACATTCCGACACAGTGAACTCCTTGAATTCAAAGGCAATTGGGGATATACCTATTGAGGTTACACCTCATGCTGCTTTGAATTCATCACGAGGAGTTATTGTTGAGAGGGATTTAAAGAACGTCCCCGAGTCAGAGATTCTCGCTGGTCTCTCCACTCAAGGAGTTTCTGCAGTGAGGTGCATCTCCACTCGCAAAGATGTAGTTACACTGGCAACAAATACCTTCATTTTGACATTTACTACATCACGTGCACCTGCCACCATCAAGGCAGGTTATCTCGTTTGCAGGATTTGTCCATACATTCCAAACCCTCTTCGATGTTTCCATTGTCAGAGATTCGGCCACTCATAGACTTCTTGTCGTGGTTTCCTGACATGTGCTCATTGTAGAGGCAGGGACCACGATGCCTATGACTGTGACTTGAACCCGCTTTGTGTAAACTGCAATGGTTCTCACCCCTCTTACTTTCATTCTTGCCCAAAATGGTTGGAGTTAAAAGAGGTGCAGCGTTTGAAAACGACACATAACATTAGTTATCCTGAGGCTCGGAAATTGCTGTCCACAACTCCATCTCGGACATATGCTGCTGCACTTCATTCCACAACTGCAGTGGGAGTGCAGACAGATCTCTCTGTGCCTCCAAAGGAATCGTTTTCAAAACAAATGAAAAGCCTTCCGACCTCCGTGGTTAAAAAAGTTGATGAATTGACTTCCACTCCTATCTCTGTTCCTCCCATACCTTCCAATAAACCTCAAGATCCACGTCCTTCAGTTTCAAATACAGGCATTTCTTCTGATACATCTTTTTCTCCCACCCCAAGAGGCAAAACAATCATTCGTTCACGTACTCAGTCACTGGATTCCCCTTCCAATAACAAAGACCTGTCCACTCAACCCAGGGCAGGATCCATCTGGCACCATCAAGGTGGGTTATCTAATTTGCAAGGTTTGGCCACTCAAAGACCTCCTGTCGTGGTTCCCTGACATGTGCTCTTGCGGTGACAATGACCACGATGCCTATGAATGTCGCACGGACCCACATTGCGTCAACTGCAATGGTTCCCACCCTTCCTACTTTTGTTCTTGCCCAGAATGGTTGGAGGAAAAAGAGAGGTAGCTTTTAAACACGACTTATGAGATTAGTTATCCAGAGGCTCGGAAATTGCTGTCCGACACTGCATCTTGGACATTTGCTGCTGCACTTCATTCCACAACTAGAGTGAGAGTACAGAGAGATCTATCTGTGCCTCCAAGAGAATTGTTTTCAAAAGAAAGAAAAAGCTTTTTACCTCCATGGTTAAAAAGGTTGATGAATTGCCTCCTACACCCATCTTTGTTTCTCCCATACAGTCCAACAAATCTCACGATCCACATCCTTTAGTTTCAAATACAGGCATTTCTTCTTATACGTCTTTTTCTCCGACCCCACAAAGACCTGCCCAATCGACTCAGGGCAGGATTCATGGAGGTTGATAGACCTCCAAATAAGGACAGTAAGGAAAAAAAGACATGGACGTAAACAGAAAGGTTCTCCAGCCACTTCGCCTACCCGTCATTAAAAATGGTCACTTTGATACAGTGGAATTGTCAAGGTTTACATTCTAATCTAGATGGTATGAAAACACTGATTGCTTCTCACCATCGTGTATGTCTTTCCTTACAAGAAACATTTCTAAAACCTACTGTTACAGTCACCATTTGGCAGTTTTCTCTGAAGAGAAATGACAGGCTGTGTGATGGACGAGTACATGGAGGGGTGGCACTATTGATTGATCAGTATGTGCCCACCCTGTCTTTTGTCACTTTATACACCCTTGGAGGCTGTAGCCATCCGTATTTCCTTGGGTCTTACCATCACTGTTTGTTCTTTCAACCTGTCTCCTGGAGAGATGTGATCAATCCGACCTTGATGCTCTTGTTGAACTGTTGCTGTCTCCATTTCTAATCCTGGGGAACTTTAATGCACATTATCCCCTTTGGGGAAGTACTGTTATTGATGGGAGGGGTCGCTGTGAAGCATATGCTGTCTGATCACAATCTTTTTTCAATGCTGGTTCTCTCACTTATTTTCACACACCTAGTCAGTCCCTTACTGCTATTGATTTCTCTGTTTGCTCCCCTTCATTAGTTTCCCGTATTTCGTGGATAGTTGACAATAATCCACTAGGTAGTAATCATTTTCCTATACTTTCGAGAGACACTGGCCATAGTCGATGCCACCCTACCTGTGTGCCTTGGTGGAAGCTGGATCAGTCAGACTGGTCTACTTTCACTGCTCTTGCAGAACATGATCCTACAATTTTCTGTCAGCCATCAATAGACGACTCTGTGGCAGCAGTAACTGGCTGTATTATACAAGCAGCTGCTCAGTGTATCCTAAAACCTCAACATGTTTTTCATGATATCTTCATCTGTGGTGGAATCCTGCTTGCCACATGGCATGGAAGGCTCAAAAATTGGCCTGCGATACTTTCCATAGATATCCCACACTTTCAAATTGCATCACTTTCCAGTGGGCCTGTGCACATGCTAGGTGGGTAAGACATGAAAGCCAGAAGGTATCTTGGATGAAGTTCACAACTAGCATATCTTTTACCACAAGTTCCAAGGTCATATGGAACAGGATTCGAAAGGTCAGTGGGTGCTACAGTTCTGTCCCTCTCTTGATCTTACTCTCTGATGGCCAAAGGGTAGCTGACGTATGGAGCATCGCCGATACTCTAGGTGAAAGCTTTTACCGGGTATCTAGCACTTCTGCTTGTTCCTCCACCTTCTTGGCCATCAA
Source organism: Carcinoscorpius rotundicauda (assembly GCA_011833715.1). NCBI lineage: Eukaryota > Metazoa > Arthropoda > Merostomata > Xiphosura > Limulidae > Carcinoscorpius > Carcinoscorpius rotundicauda. Next base: position 69,899,777 of record CM022399.1, on the reverse strand, counting down.
GACTCATGTAGAGCATTCGCCTCTTTTCTTTTGAACTGATGGTCTTTTTTACTATAATTGTCCCTTTACACTGGTGGAACTGAAAATGGCCCTTCATCGGTCTGGCAGTACATCTGTTGGACCTGATGATGTACACTATGAAATGCTGCGCTATATCTCTGGTGCTTCTATTGATATTCTTCTAATTGCTTTTAACTGGATCTGGCAGGAGAATGTTTTTCCTGATGCCTGGCTCCAGGCTATTATCTTACTTTTCTCTAAACCTGGGAAAGATCCCAAGATTCCTTCAAACTGCTGTCCAATTGGTTTGACAAGCTGTCTCTGTAAGAACTTAGAGAGGATGGTTAATGCGCATCTTGTTTGGTTTCTCAAATGAAACAACCTCCTCTCGCTCACCTAGTGTGAGTTCCAACGATAGAGCTGCACCATGGACCATCTAATTCGACTTGAAACATCAATCAGAGACGAGTTTCTCAAACACTAACATCAAGTATCAGTATTCTTTGGCATTGAGAAGACTTATGACATGACATGGAGGTATGGCATTTTGCGAGACCTCCATATATATGAGTAACGTAGATATTAGCTCATTTTTGTTAATTTTTTAATGGACAGGCAATTCCAAGTATGTGAGTGTTTGACACTTTTCCAATTTTTGTACAGTAACTTAGGATTCCTCATGGCTATGTTTTGAGTGTCATACTTTTCAGCATAAAGATTAATGCCATCATTGAACAACTCCCTCTCACTGTTGCAAACGGGCTCTATGTTAACAACTTTCACATCTTGTGTCAGTCGTCAAATATGAGATGTATTGAGTGGCATCTCCAAACATGTTAGTTATCCAAAATGTACTGAATAGTTTCTGACAATGTAAGGTTCTGACATTGGATGGTCTGCCCATCCTGCTGTGTCTTGTTATCTCCATTTGTAATTGTACTTTGAGTCATTTGAAGAACTCAAAGATGTACATTTTTACACACACACACCTTTCAAACCATTCTTCTGTTCCAGTTTTTTACAGATTTGTCAAATCATATGCCTGTGAGTTCAGTCAGTTTACGAGTCTGTTGCTTCTCACAGGATTCTTTATACAACATTGTATTTACTGCTGAGTTAGAGTTGTGTGCCACTTCTTGCTTTTAATCATGTAGACACTATGGTATTTCAGAATTTTTTTATGATGTTAATATTCGTGGAAACAAGCTAGCTGACACCAGAGCAAAGTCTATCTGCTTTGGTGTCTGGCAGTTCCTTATTTGAAGTTTGGTGTGATTCCTGTACAAACTGAAAAGCTTTCTTGGCATAACTTCATTATTGGTCAAAGTTCCCTTATCTGTTGAAGACTTGCAGGAGAATGATTCACCATTATGTGGTTTTGTGACACTGGCGTTTTAGTTGCACAAATTTGTCATTTATTTTGTCACTATAATTGCTTGCAGTGGCACCATTTTTATGTGTTTTGAGATTTAATGTTAAACTGTCATTATTGGTGGTGACAATAACTTTTTCATGGTTTTAATTCTTTGTGAACTGTAGTTGTTGTGTTTTTAACTTTAATTTTTAACTTTTTCACAAAAATATCAAGGGCACTTTTGGTCGATAACTGTCACTACCAAATTGTGAATAGAGTAACATCACTATTATATTTCATTTGAAATTTGACAATAATAAAATGTAGTTTTAGAAGAGTAAAATATTTAACTTTTTATATTTTTTTTCTGTTTCTACTTGAAAAGCTATCACTCAAACTGTGAATAGTTTGCCTTGTGTGATTTTTAATTTCAGTGTAAAATATACTAGAATTATTTAGTTTTCACGTTTCTATGTATGATCCCTAAGACCTAATAGAATATCAGAAGGTTATTTAAGGTAATTATTTTAATTTTCCATTTTATCAAATGCTGCTATCTAGCTATTACTTTCAATATTCAGTGCAGTGAAAAATATTCAAAAAACTAAATTTTTGGCTTCATCTTCAGGCAACAATAAAACACCATTTGTGTATTTGAGAATATTGTTACATATCCTCATGAATCAATTCCATGATTTCATCTTTTCACTTGCAGCTTATTTTTAATATTTTATTTATCTTTCAAATTCTGTTGTTTCTGTCAATGTTGAAATGCCACCTGGTGCTTGTGAGCCATTATAATATTGTGAATGGCAGAGAGTTTTCCACATGTATATTTGTATAAACCATTCATGAGTAAGGTGATGGCAGGTAAATTAACAAACATCATTAAACCTTTCAAATGTAAATTTTAAAACTCTGATAACAAGTAATTAACTTTATACATATAAAAGTAAAACCTAAAATTTTAACTGTATCAAACTAATGTGTGTGAGGTGAGGAAAAATAATCCAGGGACACTGATATCAACAAGGAACAAGTGGCAGTAAAACACATTTCTGAAAGTAATTTGGGGCCTACATTTCTTTCTAGTCAACAGAAATTACCTGGGAAGTCTGCTGTTTCTCTTGGTTGTTAACATGCTATTCAAGTATAGAAAACTGTAACTTAGCAACATGTTACTTTTGGAATTGGTGTGTACCAGAAAAAAGCAAGTAGTAACTTAATTCTTGGAATGATGTTTATGTAAAATGAAATTAATGTTAAGACTTTGACATGTCACATACGGAAACTCATCCAGTAATAAATATAGTCAGACAAACATGTGAATCTTAGATACACAAGCATCCAAAAGAACAGAAGCTCCAGTTGTTTGTTTCAGAGGTTTCCTTCAAATGATGAAGTAATAACTTAAATAATGAACTTTTAATTGTAACATACCTGGTAGTGTCAAGTTTGTCCAAATTACATTGATAGTAAATTATTTTAATTCAATTTTCAGTGTGACTCAGCAACATTTTGTAATGTTGTCAGAAAGGAATTTAAAGAGTGCCCCAGAAGCCATGGAATTACTTTTGCTGAACAGATGTATATAAATGGCATTGTCCTTTTTGCCAGAAAGCACCAATAACCAAAAAACCACACTGTGAAACATTTCATGCGATTGTACAACTTCTCATGTTTATGGGTTAGAAATGATAATACTGGTATTAAAGAACCCCTGTCATTTTTCCTTTTTATATTCTATTTTTTGGATATTAGGGCCAAAAATGGCTATTATGGAAACCATTCTCAAGTTCAGGTGCATTTTTATTTTACATAGGTATTGCAATTAACTATCAATTTGTAATTTTCTTAGCCTCAGATTCTCATTTTTTTTATTATCAAATTAGATAATGTTTTTTGGCACAATTCTTTCTTTTATTACACTTTTACTAATTAGTTGGTTCTATTGGGAGCAGACAAAATGTGAAGCTAAGAAGACTTGTAAATTAAAATTTTGTATGACAAGATGTTGATTAAGTTTAGTTTATTTGTGTATGTAAGATTTTTTCTGCATTCTGTTTTTGTTTTTGATGAAAGCTGTCACCTCCTAATGAAAATCTAATACTTATTGTCTTATTTTGTTGATAAGACCTAACTACAGTTTAACTCTATCTATAGCATATTTATGGATCTATCATGCACATTGCTGATAACCTTTTCAGATGTTGTATATTATTTCTATCCAGTAGAAAATGATGCATTGAGTTTTCAGTGTAAAATATTATGCTGCTTCAGTTTGAAAGTTTTCTTGGATTCGGATCAAAGAGCTTAAATAATTATCATTGGTCTTTTATGTCATAGAGAACCAGTTAAATTATGACAGTTACAATAAATTGTCTACTTTGTGCTACTTGTGTGTCTTCTTAGTTTGCATTATTTAAGTAACAAACATTTAGCATACTGGTACCATTAGTAGTTTAAAAAAAAAAAAAAAGACAAAGGCCAGCACTACAGTTTGTCCTTTTGTGTATATTATTGTTATAAAATTAGTAAAATGTAAAAATTGGAAATTTTAATTAACTTAAAATAATGAAGTTCATCACAATATATGCACTTGCTGAGTATTTTACATATTATATGTTTGTATTATTAGCTTCATGGCATTAAAATTATTTTTCGTGGTGTGGGAAACAGAATATTTATATTTTATCTCCTTTAACCTAGTGCTTATGTTTCATCTCGGATGATAGAAGTTCAAGGGCCTACAAGTAGTTTGGTGCAAAAATATTTTAAAAGTGTACTACATGTTTGAAAAGCTAAGGAAATAATTGTATGGATAAATGACTGCACGTTTACTGTTGAAATTACACAAGTTCTTGATAAAATTGTCAGGTGGTTCTGGAGAAGTAACCGAAAGCCTCTCCAAAGTATTAACATTAGACAGTTAAGAGAACAAAAAGAAATGCTTTATTTTAAAGTGTAAATTTGGAACATAGAATATTACTTGCAGATTAACAGGCAGTAAAATGCCTGATTGATTTATATCTTCATTATGTAAGTATGTAAATTTGTAAAAATAAAGCTTAGTAGTTAAAAATGGAAAAGTACAAAATAGATTGAATCTGAAAAGGCATTGTGATGTATTAAGATGTTTTTCCCCTAGCCTTAAGTTTGTTTTTTTTTGGAAGAAAATTTGCCATTACTGCAGGGAAAAAAAGGGGGGGTCTAGTATTAGCTGAATTCAACTTAATTTTACAAAAACTTAGTGCTTGCTATTTACAATAGACTGTATTGTTTAAATTTCCTATTTCTAGGATCTTTACTGTGTAAGAAGTGATCTGGGAAATCTGCTTAAAGCTTTGGGAAGGTTAGATGAAGCAAAGGTAGGAAATAATGTTGGTGACCTCCTAATGTGTAATGTCCACCTTGTAAGATATTTCATCCTTTCCTAATTAATGTCTTTCACACTAATATGTTTTATCTTTTTTTTTGTCCTTATTCTGCTAAATTTTATGGTTTGAACTTGTTTAATACTTCATTGAATCTTTTTATTTCATATACTTTCAGATACTCAATTCCTCTTTCTTCAGTCATTCCCATTTTCTCTTTTCAAAGGCAGCTTCTTAAACATAAAGATTTCATTATTGTTGTATATGAACATTATGAACAGGGCAGGTGATAGCAGCGTTTTTGTTTTTCAGAGAAGCTGTCAGCGAGGGATTTCATGTTGCAAAAGGCTTTCAAAACATTACTAGGTGTATCTTGCAAGTGTTATGTATAAAGAATATGAGCAAATAACATTTCACCAACCATTAAAGGATAAACAAGTTTTTTGTATAACATTTCAAACATACAAAAAGTATGTACAAGTGTTGAAGTAAGCTAATTTTTGGTTGAGAAAGATGGTGTATTTACAGTTTTAGTAATGGAATAACATTTATTGTGGTCTTGTGATAATAAGAATACCATGAACAAATATTTTATACACTGATCTTGCTGAGAAAACAAATTAGTAGAGGAGTTTTGGAGATCTGAAATTTCAGTTTCTAGGAAATTAATAATCTGATTAGTTTATGGGATTGTGAAATGACAATTAAATAGTATAAAAATATAGAAGTGATTTTAAAAGAATTGCAAGTAATAAATCTGTTTTAATAACCACCAGTAGAATGAGCAACATTCAGTTTAAAAACATTGAACAATAATTTTTTTAGTATAAAAGATATATTACAAATGTTTTGTAAAGTAGCTTTTTAAGATGACTAGTTATTTAAGAAACTTCATGTATATATCCTGAAGCTGAATTTCTTTTATTCACGTGCTCACGAGTTGTGAAGGTAATCAACATTTCTTGGGATAGTAAATAATCTCTGTAATTGCAAAATCTTTCTGCAACGTAACAAAAATTGTACATATGTTGCTGGAAAATATTTTGTATTAACTTTTTCAAATTTATACAAAGATTTATGTCAGTGGCATATGATTATTAACATAGGTGTTTTTTGTTTCAGTATTGATACAGCCTAAGATGTTTTGACAACCTTGTTGTGTGAAGTGCGCAAGCTTTTATTTTTTGTAAAACTATTTGCATTTGTGGTAAAAAGAAGGGATATTGCTATCAAAGTTACCAAAATTTCAATAATATAATTCAATACAGATTTACACAGTTACATTAAGTTTGGGATTCTGTACAGTATCCTGAAATAGTTTGTTGTTGAAGAATTGTGCAATATCCCATCTTTATGCTTCATATATATTGCAGCGAAATACAAACTGACTGTTCATAAACTTCAAAATAATTAAATATTCATTTTCAAGCAGCCTTTGAAAAATCTTTCTACATTCTTTTTTCCTTAGCTTCATGTTAACATTCATGACAGAATTTTTGAAATGTAAATATGTTGCAACTTGTTAAATGATTTTTTTATTTTATTTTTCTAATCTACAAGTACTTCTTATTACAAGAGAAAGTCTTCTGCCACCACATCTAGGGAGCATAAGGGAACTGCATCTAGAAATGTTTGCCATGGCTGATTTTAAAATGGAATTCAGATTTTTTTATGTACAAGAATATTCAATTATTGAAAACACTTAAATACTTGGGTAACAAAATTCTACATAAAAATATTTTAAACAATTACTATTAGTAAAAGGACCAGTGATGGTGAACTTTTGGTTCTTAAAAATTTCAGTGCACATTTTTCTTTGAGCATGGTCAGTTATTTCCGTTGCATGCCAAGAAATGTTAGTGTATTTTCCTTTTTTCTTTTTTTTTTACTTTAAATAAAACTTTTATTTTATGCACTAATTATGAAGCTTTAACTGGCAAATGTATTGAATATTTTAATTGATCAACACCACTAACACATTAACATGCATATTTAAAACATTGTTTGTTTTCTTGTATATACATAGCAATAAAGTAAATTGGTTTCTAATCTTAACTTTATATTTTTATTCAATAAATCTGCGACAGTAAGGCATTAAGAGATTTTGGCTTTCTGTTGGGTTATATTGTATATTTGTAAGATGCACAAATAATTCTGCTATAAACCAATATTATTTTAGTGGATGAAAATGAGTGATATTCTGTGTTTTAAAGCTGTTTTCTAAAGTTATGTACTTTAAAAAATTTTATTTCTCAGTTAATCATACTAAAAGAATATTAACCCTTAAACAGTGGGAATGTTGTAGGTAGCAGCATCGGTTGATGATGGCCACTATTTAAGGGTCAAGTTTTATTGTGTTTCAGTTAAACGTACTCTTATTTGCTAATCTCATGAAACTTATAGGCAATAGTTATTACATGTAGTCACAAAACATCATATACATATTCTGAATATGTTGTGCAGTTTATTATGACAGTAGTAACTATTTAGAAATGCATAAGTTTTTTACAAAACAGTTTCTAGTTTTAGAGAACTATATTAATTTCTGCCTTAAATGTTCAGTATAACAGGTATAAAATTTTGGTGTTGGTTGAATTATCTTGTAATAAATCAGTATTACAAAGAAAAATATTTAACTGTATTATCAAAATCAGGACATTTATGTTGTTCTGGTGCATGCTCTTTATTGCAGATTGTTGGTAAACTTTTTATATTTTTCAACCATTACAAATTCTCTCAAACTAATCATTAGTGTCCATGAGAATGAATCTCCAGTTATAACTGAAACTGACATTAATCTGTTTGAAACACAATGCAACCATTAGATTTTCTATTGGTTATAGATGATATATTATCAAACATAGAACTATTAAAATATCCTGAAAGGCAAGGGGTGCAAAAAACATTGTGTTAACTGAATGGGTGCAGCTTTCCAAAAAGATTAAAAACCACTGTTTTAGTGAATGGTTGTCTTACTGTTTTTGAAATATAAAGTATTGTGAACTGTTTTAACTTTGAATTTTTTCACAAGTTCTTGAACCTTTTTGATTTTATAATATTTTAAAGGAGTTTTTGCTACAGTTTTTAATAGGTAACAGTCTTAAAAAATTATTGCGATTAGTTTGATGTGTGAGTGAACATATTAAACTTTAAAAAAAAATGGCGTACCTTGCTGTAGAAATAATATACATGAAAAGAAATTTGCAGAGTAAATTGGGTATTGCATCTGCCTTGGTACTTTTAAATATACACACAGGTGAACACAAAGACACTGCATGCTAGTAAATGCTGCTCGGCTTTTATCTTGTTTTTTAGTATTATCTATTGTCATATTTTAACACTGGTGTTATAGACAAGTTTTGAGAATGGAGAAATTTTTATCCTATTCCTAAATTCACATACAGATTGTTTTAAAAACACATTATTGAAATAGTTATGCATGAAATTATAGTATTTGGACATTTGAAAATTTGTATACCATTTTGGAATTAGAGTATATGCTACAGAAGAGATTTGGAAGGATTTTTTTTAATTGTTGTTTCCTATATGTGTTGGCAGGAGGCATCTTACAGCACTATCTCATGTGGATTTCTCAACACTATAATGATTAATTCTTCTTTCTCTTCCAAAGATCTTAGTCATACTAATAGGTGATTGTGTGTCATTCAGTGGTGATCAGAGTGGGTAAGCTGCAACGCAAGTCTGATGGCACCTGGAACCACCACCCAGTGGGAAGCACATCGATCAGTCGTGGTAATGAATACATAGTCAGTCAAGTTCATCTGGTTTGTTATTTGGCTTATGTTAATTAAACGTCTACACACAAAAAATTAATTTTTATACTAAATTCTTAAGTCTGTTGATGCTCATAGTATAAACTTTTTTCCAATCTAGTTTCTTTAAAATGTTTGTGTTTGCTTTTTCTTCTAGTACAAGTTCATCAGGAAAAAAGCTCACTAATCAGTCATTGCTTTAAATAGAAAAAATGTTTTTTTCTTTTGCTTTTTTTTTACCATTCATTCACAAATGGAGCGTACTGCTAGCTATGCGTGCAGCTGGAAGCTTAGCTTGCGTACACCTTTGTAGGAGCATTATTAATGTCAACAGAAACTGTAGGTGGCAGTACAAGTGGACTGTAACCTCATTCGTTGAATAGACATGTCTGCTCCTGCCAAGGTATTGGCCTGCTGCGTGCGATGCGTGCCTGAAAGCTTGTGTACAAGCTCTCAAGCTGCGATATTTTTTATTTTAATTTACTCTCATACCATGACATCAGAATGCTGACATTGTCTAATATAAATTGTTTTTCTTCCCCCGTCTTCCCTATACCTCTTTTTTCATCTACCCCAAACCATTTCAAGGCATGTTATTTGAAAGCTATTGAGACTTGTCCAGCATTTGCTGTTGCTTGGAGTAATCTAGGATGTGTTTTTAATGCTCAAGGTGAAATCTGGTTGGCTATTCATCACTTTGAAAAGGTGAGTTGCTTCACTAGATGATTAAGTAAACATTGCAGGCTATTGAGATGAAACTGTACAACTATCTATTACTGGGATTTTTAGTAGTTGTTATCTGAAGAAGTTTTTGATTGTTCCATGTGGATTTTATTAACTCTTGCAACATATAAAAAATCAATTCATCTTAGTTGTACAAATTTTTTTTAAGATTAGCTGCTGAAGATATTATGAGAGTTGGTAAACTGAAAAATATCTAAAACAGTGAACTTAGAAATTAAGCATTTTGTACATAATTGCAACATGGTTATTGAGAAGGGTATTAATTTGTAATTTTACACACGTGTGAATACCTTTTTAAGGAAATTGCATTATCTTATGCTTGTACTTCGTCATGTATATTACTAGTTTTTTTGTATACTAATACTGCATGTCCAGAAAAGTTCCAGTGACTATGCTTAAATAGTAAATTTAACTAGTTTTTAGACACTTTGACTAACTAATTCGATAGCCAATTTGTAACTTTGTCTTTAATAAAGTGAACATGTATTGAAGTAGGTGTTTAAATTGGAGAACACTTTTTAATCTGGAATTTGAAATTCTTTAAAAGTTGAGTTGAAAATATCAATAAAAGTTATTAATTCTGTGTATGGTGTACTTTAATATCTTTTGTAATTCGCCCAAGTTAATTTGAGCAAACCATTTTTTGCAATGTTTTAAGTATTTGCCCACATTTATTCATAATACAATCAGTGCTAACCAGATATCATTGGAAAGCTTGACCAACAAAGAAGCAGGAAAGTACAGTAAAAGCAGTCAAATGTTGGTAAATTCTTACGTCAGTCAGTCAAAATTAAGATTATGAATATGCCACAAATGCATTTAATTTAGCAACTATTAGTAAAATTCATATCAATTACTGTACAGAAAAGCCAGTGTTTAGTAACTAAAGTATAAACAAATGTTAGTCTGTGCACTGGAAGTATAATGTAATTTATAGAAAATAAAAGTGGAAATTTTTTTTCTTAATTTAGTCTTCATTGATTAAAGAGGTTTTTTTTGTTTAAAATATTGACCTGTTAGGAAATAGCTTAATGCAGAAATGATGCAAGTCGAAAATTGAATCAATGTTTATACTTTCATGATAAACTTTATGCACTTGTCTCTAGGCTATATGATCCCACCTTGTCTTTACTTTAGACTAATTATACCAACACTTACTTCACTTTCAAGGATAATGGTCCCTCTGGTATCCGTGATGAAATCATGATGGACAGGCAGTTGTTAATTATTCTGTCTAGAAAAATGTATTTTGCCTTTTATGACACCATTTTCAAGAAATCAAGAGTGATGTGATATACATTGGCTTTTAATATAGATTAGATGTGGACACTTAACATAAGAAATAAATGACCCTCTAATGCTAAACTGTTTTTGGGTTTTTTTAAGTTAAAACTTGTTTTACTTTACATTGTCCAATTAAAGAACAAGTTAATCTTATGTCATTTATTTATAATATAAAAATTCTCTTCTTTACACTTAGTATATGCACAACAAAAATATGTAGGGACATAGTAACTTAACAACAATGTCAGTGCTAAATAAATCTTATGGTAAAACCATTCTAGACTCCAGTTTGCACAGGAACGTTGTTGGATGCAATACTGATCAAATCAAGTATGTTAATAAGTGGAAAGGAATGGTATATCAAAGTAGTATTTTGAGCTAGTTGTTAAAGTACAATTTGATTGCATAACCTTTACTATTTTTGTTGGCTTAAGGTAATGTTGATAACAAAAAATAATCCCATATTGAAATAAAAATGAAAAAAACTGATTATTTCATCAGCTATATTGTTTGAGATATTTAAAAGTTGTGAACATAACTAGCTAAATTAAATTTTTTGATACTGCTGTTGAAAAAAATATGAACATTTTGGTTATATAAGGAAATAAAATCAAATTTTTATTTGTAATTTCATACATTTACCAACTGTCTTCATGACTATTCTCATGAAATTAATCTTCTGACCAGGAAAGACAAACTAAGGACCAAAACTGGAAATATTTATTAATAAATAAATGATAGAAATAAAGTATATAAGATATGCAAATATAAAAACTTTGCTGTTTTGTTAATTACACGAGAAATTCATTTATGAAACACTGAGGGGGGGCTGAAACCAAGATTGAATAATGTATTTCAAATGTGTTACTTAAACAAGATGAAACGGTCTTGTTTTGAAAGAGTATAATCAGGTGTGCGTTATTGCAGTATGATTTAATTTGTTTTTAACTTTTAGTTTCATATTATTTTTCATTTTTATTTTATTTCATTTCATGTTTCCATTTGTACATAACACTGATTTATGTAATTATCAGAAACATTGATAGTAAGTGTATCCAACTGATGAAAAAGTGCATTGTAAGTTTTATTAAATAAGAGTCTAGAAAGAAAATGTGCTTAATGTGTTCTTACCAGGACAATTTTCAGTTTCTCTTTAATTTGGTAACTTGTTTGATGAAATGGTTTTATTTGGTATAACTTACACTAATGTATAACTGTCAAATGGTTGGGAAGTACTACCATTATCACCCCATAGTACAACCTAACTTCACTTAGAAACAGAAAAGTATAGTTTACATGAAGAAATTAGCTTAAGCCTTAAACAGTAGGAACGTTGTAGGTAGCATCATCAATTTATAACTGCTGTTTTAAGGGTTAAACTTGTGATTACAGTGATACTTTAGTCCTGATAATACTTGCAAATATTGATTACTTAGTTTTAAAGAAGTTATCTTAACCAGTTAAGAATTATACCTGATTATTTCTAAATTATTAGATGATTTTCACTTCTTTCTTTACTCAGGCTGTTAATTTGGATCCCAACTTCTTAGATGCATACATTAATCTGGGAAATGTGTTAAAGGAAGCTCGCATATTTGACAGGTAGGTCATTGTTTGATTTTAAATGAAATTTTTTTGTTATTGGAATAGTTTTTTCTTTGAAAATAAGCATAATCAAAATATACTGAATCGAGTGTTTTACCATTATATGTTTAATATTAAAGCATCGCATTATTTTTACATTATTTAGTTGTTTTAAGTTAAGGATAATTATAATAGTGTACTCTAGTACAGTGAAAAAAATTTGGGCTTGATTGCTGATGGATGGATTTAAGGTAGTTTATGATATATATAAGATTGCATGTTGTTTTATATGTGATCAATGCTAGTGTCTGACTGCATGTATTAGAATTATTTTATTAAATGTGAACATAAATTACTTTCTTTGGTGAAAGAAAAATCAAAGTTTTATTATTAAGCCTTTGTGTCAGTTCATCAATTGTGTGGAGTTCTGTTTTTTCATATGTGCTTGTGTTACAATATTATAATGGGAGTAGTTCTAATATGGTTTCTTTTGTATGGTTCTTTTCAACTTGAGGAGAAATTATAGTGAGGGTTTGGTTAAGCTGCAGATAGATAAACAGAATGTCACATGAAAGAAGTCTGTATTGAGTTTCTCTATCCACCTCTATTGAATGTGACAAACTGATTTGGGGGGGGGGGTTAAAATGTTTTCACAAGTTATACTTTCTATTAGCTTCTGTTTGTAATTTAATAGGGTAATGTGAACACTTTAAGTGGTTTGCCCATTTTATGGGGGAATATCCAATTGGCATGGCTTAAAGGTCAATAAAGAAAAATCTAAATATAAATAAATATTTCATGTTATAATTTCAAATTATTCTAGAATGACAAAGGGAAATTTAGATTTTGTGCTTATGACATTGTTCAAAGTGATAAATAGTTAGGGTAAAGAGAAATAACAGATAAATTGAAAATAAAACATTTGAAATTTATTTAGCAGGTTTTAGAAAGTAGGCAAATGAAATCTTGAGATGAAAAAGTAATTTTAATCTTAGCATGAAAATCACTGCACTTACAGCAGTAAACACTAAATATACATATTTGTGGAGAAATTTTCAGTGAAAATACTTCATTAAAAAGTTTTTTTTTTGTCTACAAATTTCATGAAGATGCACAAAACGTAGGTACTATAAATGTCAGTGTTGAGGTCATGAATTACTCCAATTCGATCGAGCCTGAAGTGAAAGTTGACTTTTTTGCAATTTGTCAGGGTTCAAATGCCACATCATCTCATTTTGATGTACATTAAAAATTATGTTAAACTACTATTCTATAAATTAATGTTAATATGTTAAAAGTAAATATTAAAATGATAAATATAAACATAGTTTAATGAGTCATGTGGTGTGTTTACAATTAATGTATTTGATTTCATACTAATTATGTTATTTTGTACAAATTAGGAATTCAAATTACTAATATTGACAAGTTAGAATACAAAATAAGAACCTCATATATCTATTTTGCTAAAATGTGGCTTATACACTGAATCAGAAATTTTTCATTTTTGGAAATGGTTGTTTATATACACTTAAATATGATGTGATTTAACCAATCAGCAGCTTAGAATGTCCACCTCGTGGCTTTTCAGCCATTTTAATTTGTGGAAGGGTTAACATTCTTTTGAACCAAGATTTCATAAAGGTAATTGTTTCTTTCGTCTGCTTGAAGTTTCATTTTTCGTTATTGAATCTAAATACATTTTAGTTACTAGGCTTAATAAATTAAAGTGGAATTCTGTTGTATCATTGTAGTTATTTTATGTTTCCCCCCCCCTCGGAGTGGATTCCTGTACGTGGTGAGGGGACCTCCCAGGGAAGGTTCTGTTCTGTCTGGTTACCTTCTCTGGGATCTAAACATCCGCCCACGTGTTTGCCGTGCGTGGCGACCCGTGAAGGGGAGGAGAGGATCCTGGTGGTTGAGGGGTCCAACCCTAACACACCACTTTGGCCTCGAATTCCTGTAGACGGGCGGCCCTTGGGTCAATCGGCTGGTCCACCTGGGCTAGAGCCAACCAAGTACCAGTGTTGGAAGTTCTCAACGGGTGTTGTGGACATTGTGCCTGATGCTGGTGTTTGGGTATAGTGCTCACGAAACCCTGGCGTTGCTGCATTGTCCTTGCGTGACTTTGTAGTGCGTCCCCTTGTAGGGCTCTATGGTGGGTGGGGTCAGTGAGTACCGAAACTTTTCACTTTCCTATGGATCCTTCAAAAAATTTAATTAAAATTGTAAAAAAACAGTCAATGGGTAAGCGACCACGTTTCGAATACTCAGAACAGCAATCTCCAACTTCAGTAACACACATACCTCATTTTCTGATATTGTATTCTCTTTCAGAAAAATCTTTAGGGCAAATGTCCCCTTTTTTTATTCAAAAGGGGCTCGAGGGACTTGCTGGCTCTCCAAAGTCAGTAAAGAAGCTTCGATCTGGTGACATACTGGTTGAAACATCCACATCCCAACACAGTGAACTCCTCTTGAAATCAAAGGTAATTGGGGATATACCTATCGAGGTTACACCCCATGCTACTTTGAATACTTCATGAGGAGTTATTGTTGAAAGGGATTTGAAGAATGTTCCTGAATCGGAGATTCTTGCTGGTCTTTCCACTCAAGGAGTTTCTGCAGTGAGGCGCATCTCCACTCGCAAAGATGGAGTTACACTGCCAACAAATACCCTTGTTTTAACATTCACTTCACCACGAGCACCCGCCACCGTCAAAGCAGGTTATCTCATTTGCAGGGTTCGGCCGTACATTCCAAACCCTCTTCGATGTTTTCAATGTCAGAGATTCGGCCACTCAAAGACATCTTGTCTTGGTTCCCTGACATGTGCTCGTTGTGGAGGCAAGGACCACGATACCTATGATTGTGACATAAACCCACATTGCGTCAACTGCAATGGTTCTC
This sequence comes from Carcinoscorpius rotundicauda, assembly GCA_011833715.1. Classification (NCBI taxonomy): domain Eukaryota; kingdom Metazoa; phylum Arthropoda; class Merostomata; order Xiphosura; family Limulidae; genus Carcinoscorpius; species Carcinoscorpius rotundicauda. The sequence continues at coordinate 69,884,754 of CM022399.1, read as the reverse complement.
ACCCCTCTTACTTTCATTCTTGTCCAAAATGGTTGGAGGAAAAAGAGGTGCAGCGTTTGAAAACGACACATAACATTAGTTATCCTGAGGCTCGGAAATTGATGTCCACAATCCCATCTCGGACATATGCTGCTGCACTCCATTCCACAACTACAGTGGAAGTGCAGACAGATCTCTCTGTGCCTCCAAAAGAATCGTTTTCAAACCAAATGAAAAGCCTTTTGCCCTCCGTGGTTAAAACAGTAGATGAATCGACTTCCACACCCATCTCTGTTCCTCCCATAACTTCCAACAAACCTCAAGATCCATGTCCTTCAGTTTCAAATACAGGCATTTCTTCTGATACATCATTTTCTCCCACCACAATAAACAAAACAATTACTCGTCCGCGTCCTCAGTCGCTTGATTCCTCTTCCAATAACAAAAACCTGCCCACTCGACCCAGAGCAGGATCCATGGAGGTTGATAGACCTCCTCCGAAGAAAGACAGTAAAGACAAAAGACGACGTCGTAAACCGAAGGGTTCTCCAACCACTTCACCTGCCCGTCCTTAAAAATGGCCACCTTGATACAATGGAACTGTCGAGGTTTGCGTTCTAATCTGGATGATATCAAAACGCTGATTGCTTCCTACCATCCAGTTTGTCTTTCTCTACAAGAAACATTTCTCAAATCTGCTGATACAGTCTGCATTCGGCAGTTTTCTCTGTACAGAAATGACAAGTTGTGTGATGGTCGAGTACATGGAGGGGTGGCACTTTTGGTTGATCAACATGTGCCTACCCTGTCTTTGTCACTCAATACACCCTTGGAGGCCGTAGCCATCCGTATTTCCTTGGGTCATACCATCACTGTTTGTTCTCTGTACCTGTCCCCTGGAGAGACATATGATCAATCAGACCTGGATGCTCTCGTTGCACAGTTACCATCTCCATTTCTAATCCTGGGGGATTTTAATGGACACCATCCCCTCTGGGGAAGTGCTGTTATTGATGGGAGGGGTCGATCTGTAGAGCAGATGCTCTCTGATCACGATCTTTCTCTTTTCAATACTGGTTCTTCCACTTACTTTCATGCACCAAGTCAGTCATTCACTGCCATTGATCTCTCAGTTTGCTCCCCTTCATTATTTTCCCATTTTTCATGGAGGGTTGACAGTAATCCACTAGGCAGTGATCATTTTCCGATCATTTTGAGAGAGACTGGCCGTGGTCGATGCCACCCTACCTGCGTGCCCCGGTGGACGCTGGATCAGGCAGACTGGTCCACTTTCACTGCTCTCGCAGAACTTGATCCTGTCATCGTAAATCAGCCATCAATAGACGACCGTGTTGCAGCGGTAACTGATTGTATTATACATGCAGCTGCTCAGTGTATTCCTAAAACCTCGACACGTTTCCCACGATATCCTCGTCCATGGTGGAATTCTGCTTGCAACTTAGCACGGAAGGCTCAAAAACGGGCCTGGGACACTTTTCGCAGATATCCCACACTTTCAAATCGGGTTGCTTTCCAGCGGGCCCGAGCACATGCTAGGTGGGTAAGACGTCAAAGCCAGAAGGAATCTTGGATTAAGTTCACAACCAGCATATCTTCTACCACCAGTTCCAAGATCGTATGGGACAAGATTCGAAAGGTTAATGGGCACTACACTTCTGTTCCCCTCTCGATCTTACTCTCTGATGGTCAGGAGGTGACTGATGTCCGAAACATCGCTAACACTCTAGGTGAAAGCTTTTGCCGGGTATCTAGCACTTCTGCTTGTTCCTCCACCTTCCTGGCCATCAAGACTCGGGCAGAACGATCACCTCTTACTTTTCAAACTGACTGTTTCTTTGACTATAATAGTCCCTTACCCTGGTGGAACTAAAAATGGCCCTTCATCGGTCTGCCAGTACATCTGTTGGACCTGATGATATTCATTATGACATGCTACACCAAATCTCTCCTGATTCTCTTGATGTCCTACTGACTATATTCAACCGGATTTGGCAGGAGAATGTTTTTCCTGATGCATGGTGCCAGGCTATCATTTTACCTTTCTCTAAGCCAGGGAAAGATCCAAAGACTCCTTCAAACTATCGTCCAATTGCTCTGACGAGCTGTCTCTGTAAGACCTTAGAAAGGATGGTTAATGCTCGTCTCGTTTGGTTCCTTGAATCAAACAACCTCCTCTCACCCACCCAGTGTGGGTTCCGTCGACAGCACTCCACCATAGACCACCTAATTCGTCTTGAAACATCTATTAGAGAGGCCTTTCTCAACCGCCAACACCTTGTATCGATATTCTTTGACATAGAGAAGGCTTACGACACAACATGGAGGTATGGCGTTTTGCGAGACCTCCATACATATGGGTTACGTGGCCATCTACCCATGTTTATTAAAAATTTTTTAATGGACAGGAGATTCCAAGTTCGTGTAGGTTCGGCACTTTCACGTTCTTTTGTACAGGAACTTGGAGTCCCTCAAGGCTGTATATTGAGTGTCACACTTTTCAGTATAAAGATAAATGCCATCACTGAACAACTCCCTCTCACCGTTACGAATGGGCTATATGTTGACGACTTTCACATCTCATGTCAGTCGTCAAACATGAGATATATTGAGCGGCAACTACAAACTGCCCTCAATCGTGTACAGATGTGGACTCTTGCGAATGGCTTTAATTTCTCTCTTTCCAAAACTGTATGCATGCACTTTTGCTGCCGACGAGGTATTCACCCTGATCCTGAACTTCGTATCGGTGAAGTTTTGCTGCCAGTTGTCCCAGAGAGAAAGTTCTTGGGGCTTATCTTTGATCGTAAATTGACCTTTATACCACACTTAAAGCAGCTTCGGGTCAAATGCACCAGAACACTGAACATCCTTCGTGTCCTCTCTTCTACCAGTTGGGGGGCAGATCGCCGTTCAGTGTTAAAGATATATCGTGCTCTTATTAGATCAAAACTTGACTATGGATCAATGGTCTATGGCTCTGCCAGACCCTCGGCCTTAAAGATACTGGACCCCATTCATCACCAAGGTCTTCGACTCTGCACCGGAGCTTTCTGTACCTCTCCAGTTCAAAGCATATACATTGAATCTCGTGAACCTCCTCTACACCTTCGTCGTTTGCAACTGTCTTTACAATATACTTCGAAACTTCGTTCCTTACCAAAGCATCCCACCTGGGAATGTGTTTTCCTTCCTCGGTGGGCAGTACTTTTTCAGAACAGACGATCTGTCATTGCTCCATTTGGCCTTCGCATCCGGGCGCAATTGGATGAATTGGGTCTGTCCTTGGATAACATTGCAGATTCCACATATCGATGCATCCCACCATGGCTTATTACAGCCCCCCAGTGTTACCTTTCTTTCAATCACCTAAAAAAGGCAGATACTCCAGACTGGAAGTACCGTCTTTTATTCAATGAATATCTTTCAAACAGTCATTCAGTTCCCATTTATACAGATGGTTCCAAATCAGGAAATTCAGTGGGCTCTGCTATGGTTTGCTGTGGGTCAGTAGTTGCACATGGAATCCCCTCTACAGCTTCTGTGTTCACTGCTGAACTGTATGCAATATCTCTTGCCCTTGATCACATTGCAGCTGAGCAGTACTCCAACTGCAGTATTTATACTGACTCGATTAGTTCTATTCTTGCCTTGGAATCACTTCACATTAGCTCACATCCTATTCTAGCAGATATTCGAAACTGACTGGCCCATTTCTCACTAGCAGCTACTTCAATTCAGTTTTTCTGGATACCAGGCCATGTTGGTATTCATGGGAACGAGCTTGCAGACATGGCAGCTAAATATGTATGCCTCAGCTCCATCACCCCTATGCCTATTCCGAACCTGGACTATGGTGTTGTCTTCAAAGCTCGGCTCCGTGCCAGTTGGCAGTCCACTTGGAGTGAACAACGCGACAATAAACTTTTTCAAATTAAACCCAAAATTGGAGTTTGGCCATCTAGCTTCCGTAAAGTTCGGAGGGAAGAAGTTGTTCTCACTAGGCTATGCATTGGTCACAGTTTTTTAACTCATCATTTTCTTTTATCTGGAACTGCTGCACCAATGTGTAGTTTGTGTAACACTCAAATCACTATGAGCCATGTTTTACTTTCTTGCCATCGTTACAATCCTCAACGACGGCAATACTTTAAACATGTTTTTTTTTCAGCGTCAATCTGTAACACTGGACAGAGTTATTGGTGATGGTGACTCTGTTCACCTTGATAACGTTTTTAATTTTTTAATGGCCATTAATCTTTTTAATCTTCTTTAAGTGTGGTATCTTTATTCATTACACCTTTTTAATTGTGGCTCCTTCTTAAAGTTTTATTCTCTCTCATTCAATGCGACATTAAACAATAGCCAGAACATTAAATAACTCGACACCAGGACTGGAAACGCCAACTTCAGGTGACTAACGCTTCTGTTTGAACTACTCGTTAGTCTTCCTGGTGAGTTACTGTTATACTTTCGCTGCATATCATTTCGTGCTTTTACAACCTTTTTGTACTGGCCATATTGACTCATAACCCGGAACCAGGACGGAAAGACCAACTTCAGGTGGCTGACAGTGGTTTATATACTACCTGTTAGTCTTCCTGGCGGGTTATGATCATTCCCATTCTGCTACAGGTTGGCCTGTACAACTTTGTTGACTGGATGTCGTCATTGGTTTTTGTACCATTTCCTGTTTTAATTGCCATTTTGTTTTTATCTTCAATTACCTTTACACATTTTACTCCATTTACTTGACTTTTATCTTTTTACTGGATATTTGGCTACTCTTTATTATGATTTTTCTGAGTGTCTTTTTAAACTTTTATTCCATTACATTTTGATATTAGCTACTATGACACATAACCCAGAACCAGGACTGGAAAGGCCAACTTCAGGTGACTGACGGTGGTTTTTGAACTTGTTCGTTAGTCTTCCTGGCGGGTTATGATCATTATTATTATGTTAGAGTAAATAGTTTATAACTTTGAAGACTGGGTGTCACCATTGGTTTTTACACCATTTTCTGTTTTAATTGCTGTTTTGTTTTTACCTTCATTTTCCTTTACAAATTTTACTCCATTTACGTGACTTTTCTCTTTTTACTGAACATTTGGTTACTCATTGTTGCGTTTTTGCTGTGTGTTTTTTAATACTTCTATTCTTTTACATTTTGATACTAGTTGATATGACACATAACCCAGAACCAGGACTGGAAAGACCAACTTCAGGTGACTGACGGTGGGTCTTGTACCTGCCTGTTAGTCTTCCTGGCGGGTTATGATTATACCATTTTGATAGAATACCTACCTTACAACTTTTTACACTTTGCCTTCTATCTTAACCTTGTAGACTAGGTGTCAACACTGGTTTTATTTATTTTTTTTGTTTTACGTTCATTTCCATTTATGTCTTTTACTACATTTTTACCGGTTGTTTGGCGCAGATAGCCTTGTTGCTTTGTGCCATAAAACACTAAATCAATCAATCAATCAATTATGATTTTTTTTGGTTATTCAACTGTATTTTTAAAACCTAAAAAAATTGTGTTTCATATTCTACACAAAATTTTTAAAATACTTAGCAAGCTATGTCTGGCAATATTTGAGTACAAAGGTCATAGTGAGAAGAGATGATTGTTTGCTTCTTGATTTATAATTCTATGTTTAAAAAAAATAAGTTTAATAATTTTTTTCTAAATATATAGTGTATGATAATTGAAATGTAACTATATATTATAAAATACCAGTCCACTAAAACACAGTCAAAACATGGGAGAATAATGGTGAGTTTTATATTATTGTATATGCGAGTGCAAGTGCACCACATCTATACAAATTATGTAATGTTAACTAGGAATGACTGGAAAGTCAGTATAAAAAGTAATAAATGTATATGTAAATATAAAGCATCAGAGACTAAAGCTATTAAACATTGTATTTTCTTGTAATATGTAGCGTGAAAAAAGCATAATTTATATTCATGGATTTTTGTTATGAGGTTTATCAAGTGACAGACCCCACATAATGAGAATAAAGAAAACGAAATATAAAGTATTACTGAAAACAAACATTTGAAATATGTTTAGGAGATTTTAGAGATCACACAATTATTTTAGAATTTGGGGTGAAGAATAGTTTTTAAATCATAACACGAAATTACTTTGCACTCAGACACTGGAACGCTTTTCAAATACAGATCTTAGTGAAAATAATTCTTTAAAAAAATCAATTTTTTTATATATGAAGTATATATAGTATGGAAGTTAGTTTTTACCATTTCTGTTGTGCGGAAATTCATAAGTAATAATGTGCTTACAAATATGTACATAGTTAGGATTAATTTAAACATTTTGACATATTAATTTGTGGTATTAGATGATTTTTTCAGCTTTACAATGTAGCAATGCAAGTATTTTAAGTAATTAAACCTTTAAACTTTCCATTGTCATTATCTATATATTTTTAAGTGATTGTCAAATATCATTATACATTTGTATTTACATTGTGGAACAGAATGGATGTGTGATGATCTGCATTATTCTATTAATTTGTAAAATAGCATAAATTATAAGTATTTTCAACTCTCAGCAAAATTTGGCATGACTTGATAATGTAACAACAGTTAATTGGAACAAGTAATTTACTTTCATTTGGGTTTGATGTAAAAATTATCACAAGTACTAAATTATATTAAAAGCATTTAAATTATTTCAAATTAGTTTGAAAGTTAATGACATTTTGAAACAAATTGCAGGAGCAAGTAATGTTTCAATAAAATACTTTTTCTTGTCACCAACTTAATGAGTGGGTATACATATTTATATGAAAATAATTATTAAAATATTACATTTTACAGGGCAGTTGCAGCATACTTAAGGGCTTTGAATCTCAGTCCTAATAATGCTGTTGTTCATGGAAATCTAGCTTGTGTCTATTATGAACAGGGGTATGTTATGTTTCCTTACCTTTCAGAGTAGAATATCTTTTTAATTTTTTTTTCCATTTATAGAATTTGTATAGAAGGCGTTATTTTAAGTTCAAGTCTAATTTTTATAATAATTTGTTGAATTTACTTTTTCTCTAGGCTGGTAGTACAATATTATCTATATTAGTTATAAGTATATTGTAATGACCATATTTTAAAGACATATATATATCTTATTCACTGATATTCTGACTTTGGAATATAGAATATATTGCACATTTATTTAATTTAAAGATATTTTATCAGTTGGTAAAAACATTTTGGGTGTTTTATTTTGCCACAGTTGTGTTGAGTATGCAATTTAATTATCTTAAAAAATCTGCTGCTTGGCTTAGAGCAGGAGTTCCCATATTTTTTAGACTTGCTGAGCTTTGCATCAGAAAGAAAAAAACATTCAGGAACTTTAATAATAAAGTTTAAGGTTTTAGAATGCACATTTGTTAGAAATATTGATATTAAACAAGCATTTTTATTTGTTCAAAAATTTCTGCATGCAAAATTTATCAGTAAATATAAGTGTACTTGTTTATTTATAAGTGACTCAGATGGACTTGCACATTGAAGTTACAACCGTAACTCGAAATATTGAATTACTTTGCGAAAAAAAGCAAATCATCTTCAATATTTAGCCTGTTTCTAAATTTGATTTTTGTAGTTGTATACAGTGAAAGTGTTTGTTCACAAAAATGTTATTGGAAAATGCATCACAATTTTTTAAAGATCTGTTACTTCTTTCAGGTTATTCTATGGCCATGTTTTGTGTAATTTCATCCTGCTGAAATTGCTTTCAAGGTGTAATCAGTTGAAATATCTATAAGCTGTTCTTTCTCTTTCAAAGGCATTATTGGTATTTGCAGAGTCAGCAAAGGGATTTTGAATACACAGCATTTTTTCTAACTGAGGAGGGAAGTACTCCCCAAAAGTTGTACAATAATTACAAAAAAATTACTAAAAATTACTGTGTGGGACTTAATGTTAACTAAAAAGTTGTCAAATTTTAAAATGTATACTACAATGAAAATTATAAGTATTAACCTCATTGCAGTAGTTTAAAGTTTGAAGGCCAAGACTGGTTTACACTCTGAAGACTAATGGTCAGTTTCATATTATTGGGTATTTTAACAAGAGTGTACATGGACTGCTTTATTGGATGTATAGGAGACAGTCATGTCCGGACAAGAATATAGTTTTTCTTGACATGTATGTGTAAAAGTACTTTGGTTGAATTCACTCCAAACAAGAAATAAATTTTGTCAACCTCTAACAGGTGTCATACTCATTATTTTTAGTTAGCATTGAGCTTTAGATGTTATGCATACTTACGTTCAACATTTACATTTGTTAGAAATAGTTTATTCTACACCAATTCAATAACAGTTATTTTATAATTCATGATTATTTTTTGGTGGATGCTGTTGATTCTGTTGTGGTATGCTGCTTTATTTGTGATGGCATTTATTTCGTACTTAGATGTAGTAAGAGAGTTAAATTATATTTAGGTTTCACTTTTATATTTTGTTCAGTTATGCATTAACTTTTAAATAGGAATTTTGAAACAAATAAACAGTTTTTATAAAAGAACTGACTAAAATCCTCCCATTACACTTACTGAGTGTGTATTAAAAGATTTTGTCAGAAGTTAAGGTATCTTTCTCATGCTGTTTTGTTGTGTGGGATAAATAAAACATTAAACTATAAATGAAAATGTGAAGGTGTGAAATTGTGTGACCCAAACAAGTTATTTAAAGAATATTAATGGAAAGTTAAAATTTATACACATTTCTATAAATTTTAAGTATTTTCACATGTTACTTGGTTCTACTCATAAGATTAGTTATTTCTGTTCAGTATTGCCCTCAATATGCATACTTTTTTGTACAGATGTCACAAACTATCCCCTCTGACATGTCTTTCATACAAATCATTGTCTTCACCAATAAATAGTGGAGCATTATCTGCTGAAGTGATGCATACTAGTCCATATACACTCTTTTACTGAACTCGCACTTCTCATTTGGTGGCATTTGGTTTTGAACATACTCTTTTATTTATTATACTTCATGTTCTTTGCTTCAAAGTAATTATTTTTCAAATTACTTTGCTTTCAATCAATCCTGAGGGATATTTTGCAGAAACCCTTCCCTTCTCTCCTTTACTTTAACCTGCATATTATTTTTGACTCTGGTGCTACTTCCTTTTTTTATTTTTTGTTGCAAACATTATAGGTTGTGATGCACTGGCTTTGGTTGTTTACCCTCAACATCCAAAAGATATGTCATGTCTTTTGATACAATTTCTGAAATCAATCTATCTCCAAACCACCCTTATGAATATTGTAGCCCATTTGTCTCAGTCAGAATATCAAATGCTTCTAATTCCTGATTCCCATTTATACACCTCTTCAGCTCTTAACCATCCTTTCTACTCATAATATATCATTGCCTTCTTTAATTATAGAGTGTACACACACACACGTGCACGCGCACACACACAATTACTTACTTACTAGGATTAGGAACGCATGGCTGGGCAAGGGTCTGTGTAGATGTGCTATAGGTGTTTTGCGTCCTGCTAAAGTAAGGTAACAAGAGCACTCCCTATCACCAGGTAGCATCCGTCAGAAGCACTTTGAACATTCCTCGTGCTGTGGACAGGTGAACACATTCCACATCCCCTAGGAGAAGTGATGAGTGGCTGGAGATAGTAAATGTATGGTGCCACAACTACTTCATATTACTACCCATGATCACCATGGGATCATTTTGTCACCCTGGGATGGGCACAGCCTCTGGTATAAAAAAGGGATATCACCAGTGCTTACCTCCATGTACCGATAGCATCTGTCACACTATCATATTGCGTTTTATCTTGGGTGGTTTATCACTTTTGGGCCTTCTCCTTCAGGCTTACCTTGGCACCTTAAATGTGTTGCTAAGTTGTCAGGTAAAGCCTAGCATCACTGTGCTCTATGTCTGTGATATTATTATTATAGGAGCAATTGCTATCTAATGGCTCATTTTGAACATGAATCAACCAGTCAAACATGGCAGGACTTTTGTGTGGCATTTTGGGTGGTTTGGTTGATCATATTTGAGAAGTTCACGTTTGCTTGTTAAGCTCAGTCATCCTTTTTCTTTGTGACTTCATTCATTGGAACCTTTTGTTCACAACACCCTCTTGGCTCAGTTACTTACTGCTCACGAGGTTGTATCAGTTTTTGGATATATCGTCTTTAGTGGCATCTCTGGTCCTCCTTGGTCATGCTGCTCATTTACAATTCCTTCATTGTGTGCTTCATAAACAATGGAGCCTTGTTCAGGATCCTCTTTTCACCTCTGATTCCTTATTTGAGTCTTAAAACTAAACCTACTAGTAGACTAAATGAAGACACAGCCTACCTCCTTGAACTCATGATTCTGAAGAAAGTGTTAGCCTTTTAATAGATTATTAAAGCTGAGAAAACTACTAGGACATAATAAGCTGTTAGTTGGTTATTCATGTCATACACTGAAATAAGCGTATACAAGGGACCATTTAAAAAAATCAAAGGCCACTGTGATTGATTCAATATGTAAGACGTTTAAAAAATTGGATATGATGTTCTTTAATATTTTAGGTTCTCAGTATTGGTGATTTGAGTTTGTAATTCATACAGAAGTATAGATTTGACTTCACAAACATCTGATTTTAACCATTGCTGGATTCAACATACCAAATAATTCACAAAAATCTATATTTAGTTGTGTTCTTTAATATTTACTTTTAAATTAAAAAATTAACTTGTATATATTAAAGTTTAAAATATTTACAATTTGATTCCAAACTTATGAATTTATGAAATTGTACTTCACTAAAATTTTGAACTCAATTCAACAGCTGTCATAACGTGGCCTTTGACCCTTGACCTGTCACAGAAGAATTAAGTAATTTTGTAGTTATACTGCTTATACCTTCATAATTTCATGGTGATAACAAGTATTTGTAAAATACAAGAGACTGTGTCCATAGGATTATTTCTTATGTGGATCCATCCCTACATTTGTTTATTTTGATGCATTATTTTCATCATTCTTGACCTAAGCATTATGATTATAATCTACCAAAAATACTTTTTTTTTTAATGAAAGTAAGATTATTTTTAATACACATTGCACATGAATTGGGGGTTTACAGAATTACAATGTACATTTTTAAACTTCACCTCAGAGTGGATTTACCAAAGTTTTATGTTTGTAGTAATATTGAATACTATTGCAACTGAAGCTTTTTCCATTTTTTAGATTGATAGATTTGGCTGTTGACACATATAGGAGAGCAATAGAATTACAACCAAATTTCCCAGATGCATATTGTAACCTAGCCAATGCACTGAAGGAGAAAGGACAAGTATCTGAAGCTGAGGAGTGCTATAATACAGCCCTTCACCTCTGCCCAACTCATGCAGACTCTCTAAATAACTTGGCCAACATCAAACGTGAGCAAGGATACATTGAAGAAGCCACCAGACTTTATTTGAAAGCCCTAGAGGTACAAAAGTTTTTAAAAATTGTTGTGTTTATTGTATTCAGTAAAAGTTGAAACTTAACATTTGTTATAGTATTAAATATACTTTGTATAGTACTAATAGGGTTCTCAATCTGGAATTCCAAGCAGTTGATTACAAAATACCTTTACATTTGGAAATTTGAGTTGATCCTCAGAGAAAAAAAAACGATTTTATATTTCTAACATTTTTACTGATTTTATATATTTTCTCCTTTGGTTAAGAAAAATAGAAAAAATTAAATTTTGTATTTTGTTTTGTATTAAGAAATTTCAGTGGGTTTCATGTGATTCAGTGATGCTTTTAGTTCACAGTGATCAAAACTAATTTATTGTGAGCACCAAAAAATTACATGCAGCTTAATTATAGTGCATTTTGATATTACTTTAACTTGTATGCATAAATACAGCCTTAATTACATTTGTCTTTGTTTGCATTTAGTTATTATGGGATATCAAGGCAACTGTAATAAATTATGGAAACACTAGCTAGATTTCTGCTTTCACAAATGGCTCAGGTGAAGGCTTTGTCTTGTCTTTCAAAAGCAACATCATGTAGGATTGTTTTATTATGGACAAAAATGAAGATAACTAATTGATATCTAAAAATTGGCTGTTTTCGATAAACGTTTTTTAATGTCTCAAATTTTAGTGCAATCTCTTGTTATACCCTGTGTACAATTCATCAGTGTATTTGTGTAATGAAGGTTTAAAGGATAGTAATGTCTGGCAAGATAGAGCTAATGTAATAATATGAATTTTTATTTTGAATCAATACTTGTATTTATTCAGTTTTGTCAAGGAATAATTAAAATAATTCCTCACTAATTGTGTTTTTCTTCATTATGAAATTTATATCAAGAAACATTGCTTATAGCATATGATATAATGATGCATTTTACAGATTGGGCAGGTTGTTGACAAGCTCTATACCTCCAAGAGACAGACAAACAATATTACCAGTGACAGCTAAAAGAAGCCTGTGAAAAGTGAAACACTGATAACAGTGTATAATATCAATTATTTGAATACAGTAGTCTAACTTTGGTATGACTTACTTATTTGCCATAATGATAGTAAGTCGTTATTGAAAGGATCAGTAACATGACCAAGTTCAAGCTGTGTCATTCACCATTAACAACGTTTTTTTTTATTATAATTATTATTAAAATGAATAAAAGTTCCCACACAGAAGTTGTTCGGCCTTTTGACGAAAAATCTTGTTCTGAAGTTGCATTTGTAAGAAAGTAATCCTTGGGGGTTTAGATCAATATAACATTGATTTGTTAAGAAAATATATCTATAAGGTTATTATTGGGAGGAGTCAGATCTGCAAAGGACTACTGTATAAGACAATTTTAAATAATTCAGAAACAAAAAAGTAAAGTATAGCATGTTCTATTGATGGTAATTTAAAAGTATGGACCTTGTACAGGTTTCCATGAATTTGATGAATCTATAGAAACAAGTGAACTGGCACTAGTGAGTAACTGAATATATAGTGTTTGCTTAATAATTAGATTTGATGCTTAGGATATCTGTGTAATGTATTAGAAAAACTTGCAAGTTGTTAGGCAACAAATACGAGACTTGAGACAGTAAAGAATGGAGACTGAAGAAAAGATGAACATTAATAGTTTGACAGAATTGGGTTAATAGTTGTGTTTACATTGGGCCTTTAGATTAAGGAAAGAGCTCCAGATTGAAATGTTACATATTAATTTGGTAATGCAAATATATATATATTCAGTATGTTAGTGTTTGTTGTCCAAATACAGGAAACCATCAAAATAACGTAGGTACTTTGATTAAGAGTTTTACAAAGTATCAGAATATATAAATTCTGATAGACAACATTATTTAAGAACAAAAAACAAACCTTGACACTTGATTGGTATGAGGCTGCAGTACAATATCCAGTGTACAGAAATGTTTGTGCCAGGTACTGTAGCCTCTAAAGTTGGTTGTATATCATTATAGCATAGAAATAATGTGACTGAAAACAAACCTTGACACTTGATTGGTATGAAGCTGTAGTACAATATCCTGTATACAGAAACGTTTGTGCCTGGTACTGTAGCCTATGAAGTTGATTGTATATCATTATGGCATAGAAATAATGTAACTAAATATTATAGGTGTTTGATCACTGGTCTGATTTTGTGTATGAAGTGTCTTCTATGCATAATTAGAACAGAATTTACAGTATATAAATTTGAATAACAGTTTCACAAATGAGTAAAGTTTGTATAAACTTAAAATTATTTTTGGTAACATGATCAATCCATAAATATATAACCTCTTTAATGCAACATTTTTAGTACTTTGTGATGTAGGTGAACATGGTATGCATGTTTTCAAAGCCTGTATAAATAAACATGAGTGCTGTGTATGAATGAGTGATTTCATTCAGAAATGTAGTTATTTGACAGGTATCTGATATAGAAGTTTAATGTTGTGCATGGTTAATTGAAACGTACGAAAATGTTGCTTTAATAAATCTCATTTCTGAGAAAGGATACTTTGCAAAGAATGTTTGATTTTGTAACAGTGAACATACTTTCCTTGTATTAAGTCAGTGTACTAATTACAGCTGTTAAAATATTTTATCATTTAAGTTGTAATGTTTTTTGTGATTGAATATGATTAAAAAGTGAAATTGACATTTACTATCTTTAAACAAATGGTCAAATGTTTTTGTTCATATTTTGATAAAGTATCAATTATCTAAGAAGAGCATGCCAATCCTATTAAAAATTTCAAGATGACATTTAAGTAAAGTGTGGCTCTTTTAACATTTCTTGTCTGCCAAACAGTATATTAATAAGGTTTTTTAATTCAACATTTTATTTCCAGGTTCAGCTGTGTCTTACAAGCATAGATTGAATAGTCAGGAAAAATCATTTCGGTCATGGAAGGATTTAATAAAATTTTAAAAGCATTAATTGTTGTTTTTATGCATCATAGGCCATTTTACATGGAAGTTTAGTTTTTTTTAGTACATTGCAAATTTTTCTTACTGTAATATGTGCTGCTCAACTTGTGAATTTCGTTTCATTGAGAAGCATAGACATACAAAAGGAAAATGTAGTTGATGTTCTTGCACATTTTTGGCAGGAATTTTGTAATAGACTAAATACATGGAGGAAAATAACATGAAATATTTCATTGCATTTTTAAGGCAGTAGGTTTTTGTGAAAGATAATACCAAATATTTATCAAGAAAATTTGTGCTATTTTGCTTTGTATGACTGTTATAGTGGTTGTTTCAACCCTTGAAAACCAAATCTTTTTTTTCAGGTATTCCCCGAATTTGCTGCTGCTCATTCAAATTTAGCTAGTGTTCTTCAGCAACAGGGAAAACTGAATGAAGCTTTGATGCATTACAAAGAAGCTATAAGGTAATTTTAAGGTTTTCAAACCTTTTGACTACATTAAAGTTACTTACATATTGAAATTTTACATAACTTGAACTAGTTTAATAAAATGTTTGTTATGCCTAATTTACTTTTTTTTTGTACACTCGATATTCAATGACAATTTCCACTATTAAAATAATAAATCTGTATTAAGAAAATTTCAGCTGATAAGTGGGTAAAGGGAGTCCAGTCACATACCTCTGAGCATGTTTTATTTGCAGTTGGTGCTTTGAAATACCTGTTTGTTGCAGTGTGAGAAGATTACATAAATATTCTGTAACTAAAGCTCTGAAACAGACAAGTGGTGTTGCCATTATCAACACATATACCAGGATTATATCTGTTTGTTGGTGAAAGGTCATTGATTGTGGCTGGCCAATCTTGCAGACCTACCTCAGCTAAGTCGTTATCTATGATTTTGGTAGTGGATGTAGATCTAGGAGCTGGATCAGGTCTAGCTTTTTTGTAGTACCAGGTCCTGGCTGAGACAATCCCCCTCTGATCAAGTGATAGAAAAGCACTGCATCTTGATTTCAAGGACTGTTTTGAGTGGTTTTCATCACTATTCTCTTATGAAGCCAAATTCAAAATCAGAATAACTGTTACTGCTTTCTTAATCTGAGTAGTTGAACAGACTCATTGATTGCTCAGTAGTGAAACATTTTTGTGGTCTCTTTTTCCACTTGCCATTTTTGAAGAAATCTGAAAAAATCTGTCTTGGAAAATGCTTGCTGACCTACAGTTTATTTCAAAACAAACAATAATGGCGTGTGGAACATTCAGTTTATTTTTAAAAGGTGTATAACAGCATGGCTTAGACTAGTTTCATACAAATGGACATAAATGTCACTGAACTTTGCCATCTAATCTTTACCCAGATTATGGCAGTATCTACTTTTGTTTAAGTTGTTAATGCATTACTTACGAGGAGACTACTTGGAACAGAAATGAAATCTGTAAAAAAAAAAAAGTTTTCTACTGTATTTTTGAGGCAAAATATTACTGTTTTAAAATTTTTTTTATACTTTATTTTTTGGTATGAAATGTGTGCCAATATAAGAACCATTTAACAATTTTTTTATGTAGAATTTCTCCAACATTTGCTGATGCCTACTCTAACATGGGAAACACTTTAAAGGAGATGGGTGACATCCAAGGAGCATTACAGTGCTATACCCGAGCTATTCAAATAAATCCCGGCTTTGCTGATGCTCACAGTAACTTAGCTTCTATTCACAAAGTGAGTAGTAATAAATTATATTTCTTGTTGCAAAAAAAATTAATAATTAATAATAGGATTCTTATTTAATAGATATTTGTTTCAACTACCTCACTGGAGGGTCATTCCCAGTAACCTACAACTTGACATAGTTTATAAATTTAACTTTTAATACAGGAAACATATCTTCACTAAATTTTTCATGTAATTAGTAAATGTTACATAAAATATCACATCTGTTCATTAGGGTTTTGAATTATCTGTTTGTGACTGACTAGACAACCCTCATAACTAGCATAGAAAATTAGGAAATTGATTTCTTGTTGTTGGTGTTCTAGAATGACTACAAATTAAGACAAATTTAGTCAAAATAGCTTAAATTTAATAACATTACAGATCATCTGTATGACATTGATCTATCAGCTGTATCTAACTAATATTATACTGCAGTGTCACTGTATCCAGTAATATAAAACTGGCCTTTACAAAGTGAGCTGTTTTTGATTTGACTTATGAACTTGTTTATAGAATGCTGGTTTTTATGAATAAAAGTAATAAAACTGCAAGAAAACATGTATGATGGCTCTGCCTTTATAAAGTCTTGGTTAATCCAGTAAACATGGTTGGAATTTGGATATTTGTTACCAGGGTGATAATAATTTAGTGATACTGGTGTAAAAGTATGAAAGTGCTAATGAATACTATGTATTACTACTTAATTACAAATGTTTAATTTTTTGTTAAACATAAAACCATGAAATACTTTTAGAAATAATTTCTGGCCCTTTCGGTATTACAAAATTGCATTATACTTGCATGTTGATCTTTTTCTCCCCTGAAGCCTTGTTTATTCTTTCAAGTGGAAGGGGAAATTAAAAAACTTGTATTAAAATTTGGATATGAACTATTTTTTGATGCCAGTTTTGTTGAGATACAATGACAGTAAAGATCTTTAATTTGATTAAGGAAACAAAGTAAATTTATTAATTTGGAAGATGTACATTCTTAAAACTTTTTGTTCAAAAATAATCTTAAATTTTTGCCTAGATCATATTGTTTTGATAACTTGAGTTATTTGAGGTATTATTTGAGGCACATTTTTTATTTCTTAGTATTGTTGAAAAGAGAAGTCTAATGTATGCATGTATCAAATAGCATCAATTTAACCTGTTTTGAAAATACAATTTTTTACATATGTAAAGATGGTTACACTAGTAGTATGCAATATTTTATGTAGAAATAGATGCTTAAAGGAATTTTTAAAGGAAATATGAATACTTATCTGAAGATTGGTTGCAGCAGTAATATTTAGTGTTTCATGTTGAAATAGCTTTTTGTTTATTAAAATTCATGCAGTGTAAACTATGCTTTATATAAAATTTGCTTCAGGACTCAGGAAATATACCAGAAGCTATTGCTTCATACAGAACTGCACTGAAGTTGAAGCCTGAGTTTCCAGATGCATATTGTAACTTAGCACACTGTTTACAGGTATGCAACTTTTGTTTTCAGTACTGTTTAATGAGCTGATTTTTGAGTTTAACGGCTAGAATTGTAAAAAAAAGAAAACATATTGGTAGAAGTCTATTATTATGACATTTACCGAAGGTATTGACATCAAATTATGAAAAACTATTTTGCAGAATTTTTGCCTCCATCAGAACTATTCAACAATTCCTTATTATTGGTTTTACTCATATTGTTGTGTTTGTTTTTATCTTGTAATGAAATGGGAGAGAAACTGTACCGACTGTGTTTGAAAGTGTCACAAGTAAAATTGCTAATATATTTGCTTAAAAGTGCTTATTTCTGGTATAATAACTTAGATTCCTTTTTAATTGACTCTTAAGTCATTTGAAAATGAATATCTTTGGTGATTATTGTTTTAATTAATACAAAACTGGAACTTTTAAAACCAAAAATGACACTTGTAAATTTATTTCTTAAGGGTAGCATAAAACTGCACAAGTAGTGTTATTTTAAGTGTTGACTTTGTTTCTTTTGAATATAGTTTTAAGTTTTTATCTTATAGTTTTCTTTAATGTCTGCACATTATTTGTAATTAAAGGACAGTTAAGTAATGCACAGAGATCAAACAAGTTCTGTTTAATAAAAATTCATATAATTATCTTAATGTAATAACTGAAATTCTTTTTATTCTTGACCATTGGCAAAATGTTCCACAAAGGATAATACTCTCCAGTTTTTGAAGCATAGGTAGTTTTGATTATGACAGCTTAATCAACTATTGTTGCAAATTAAATTAATTTTAAGAACAAAAGTTGTCACAACCATGGGATGTGCTTTACTTCTTCAAGTGGTTATCGCTTACCACTGAATTTTCTCTGATGTTCTTGGGAAGCATAATTCTTGATTATAGTTGAAGTCAATAATTACAAAAAAAGTAATTTTGCTAAATAACACAAAAATTCTCGTAAAATTTTTTAACTCTTTACCTGTAATTATATATTACAGTAGCAGTTTACTTTATGCTTTCCAAAGTGCATTACTGAGAATTTAGTGTAGTTTTAAAAGATGCATGATCATATTCCTAAATATTTTCATCATGGTTGCTGTTATTGAGTACAGATACAGTGTTTAAACATCCTTTCTATAATTACCTGTTAATTTATTAATGTTTTCATGTTTTTAGTGAAAATGTAATTGACTTTTATGAGCATTTATTTTATTTGCATCTTTTGTTATAATTTGTGTAAAAATTGAGAAATTTTGCCACTCAAGATAACAATTTTTCACTTCTATAAAATACAAATTGCCAAAAAAATCTATTTTTCTGTTATAATATTGAAATACCTATAGTTACTAAGCTGTTATATGCTAATATGTAGTTCAAATTCAGTTAACTGATATGGAACAGATTTTAAACAGTGTATTTTTTTTTTATTAAGCCGTATCACAGACGCTTTGTTTTAAGATCTATATGCAAACATGTTGTGCTGTGTTTGAGCATCAGTTATGATACACTTCAACCTTTTATGTCTATTAAGAAATGTTCCCAAAGCTCATTTATTCTCTTCAGAAAACATTAGTGCCAAACACATTGAATACAAAAGTGGATATAATAAATAGTTATGTATTAAAGCATTTGTATATTTTTTCATAGATTGTTTGTGATTGGACTGACTATGAAGCTAGAATGAAGAAACTTGTCAGCATTGTGGCCGATCAGTTGGAGAAGAATAGGCTTCCGTCTGTCCATCCCCATCATAGCATGCTGTACCCACTTTCACATGAATTCCGAAAGGCCATTGCTGCTCGTCATGCCAACCTTTGCCTAGAAAAGGTTTTGTCAAGTTTAGAAATTACTGTATATGGTATTAAGGATGTTCTTACATGGTGTAAATGTTGACATATTTTGCTTTAAATTCACATTTAAGATATTTTAAACTGTTATTTTGAAAATTTAGTCTTATTTTAACCTCCTCCTAGAATCTTTTTCAAAGTTCCAGTGTAGCAGTTTTTTTAAGTTTGTATGATCTAGTACATTAAGGAATTTGGAATATTCATAATTTTGGAAATTTGATGTAATATTCAATTTCAAAAAATAAGTATATCTTGCTTTTGAAAAACTTTATTCCTGCTTGACCTAAGTATATGATCAATGTTTTCTTAGGTCAGCATTTATATTTCATTTGAACTAGGTAGTATTTTAAAAACCAAAACAATGTGATGGACATTGAAGTATTATCTGTGTAGTGCTATCATTGTAGTAACTTCTGTAGTAGTACAGATTATAATATTGACTCATTTAGTTCCACATAAATTACTTTGGAAGTAGGAAATTGAACATAATTTATTTTTACAGAATTTGCAAGATTTTAGTACACATTAAACAAAAAATCAGATTTTTTAAATTAAATATTTATAACTACTATTTAACTTGCAGTTTTTCATATTTCATTTGAGCTCTAGTACATTTGAAAGCTTAAGAACTGGATTTTTTATGCACGTGGTAGACACATCATGTGTAGCCTCATTGTATAGCTCTGTGCTTAATTAGAAACAAAAATGCCCCCAGCTAGTACAGTATGTCTCTGGATTTACAACTCTAAAATCAGTGGTTTGATTCCCCTCGGTGGGCTGAGCAGATAGCCCGAGGTGGGTTTCCTATAATTAAAACACACACACACACAGAAACAAAAATAATTGTGGCCACTAGAATGTCATTAAATAAATATAAAAGTTTCTAATGAACTTATTTTTTCATTTTCTTTAATGTAATAATATTAGTGACACCAGTTTACAATGAAATCAAGACTTTTAAAACGTGAAATAAATCTTTATTTAAATACATCACCAAATTCTTAATTATATTCAAAATTCCAAGTTTTAAGTATTTCATACATCTGTTTTTTATTTTGCTGTTTTATTATTGGACTAGGGGGAAAAAATAAATTGCAGAAGGAATCAATATTATATTTTCTTCTGTGTACAATATAAATAAACTGGTCAAGTTGCAAATAGTGGTACTTTGAGAGCTGTTGTGAGGTCCTAATCTATTAAAAATTATCCTTTTGGTACAGATATGCTAATTGGAGTTGTACATAATGAAAAGATTGGAAATTACCTTATTTTTTATTTGTGCCTGCCTGCTGTCTGATTTAATTACATCTGAATCTTAATGTATGTTGCTGTTCATCATAGACAAACAACATATAGTAAAGTGCAGAGTATGTCTTAATCTTAGAGTAATGAATATTTCTGCAGAGACATCAAAGAAGAATCACCAACACCAGGATGGGATTTGTTTGTTAGTGTTGTTAATTTTACATATTAACACTATACAGGTTTTTGAAATTAATTGTGAGAAGGATCCATTAACAGGTGTTGTTTTTATGCATATATATATAAATTACCTTATTAATTAGAAAGTAACATAAACAACTGTTTGACACTTGTGATAAACACCAAGTGTTATAGGAGAAAATGCATAGTTGAAAATGTATGATATGCAGATATAATTGTGACTTCTTCAGTGTTGATTGCTAAACATTTTTTGTGCACCATAAACTTATGGTATTGTTTAGAATTTGTTTTTCAATAAGTAAAACTAAGCTGGTTACTATTATATAAGTACCTTGATTTATTGTTTATAACATGTAATGTTGACTTTCAGATTCAAGTGTTGCATAAGCCTCCTTACCAACATCCAATGGATCTGAAAGGAAGTAATGGGCGACTGCGTATAGGATATATTAGTTCTGATTTTGGGAACCATCCAACTTCCCATTTAATGCAGAGTGTTCCTGGAATGCATAATAGAGAAAAAGTAGAGGTTTGTATTATTATTTTATTAATAAATTTTATCAGTTAATTGGTTACAAAAGTCTACTTTAATGCTATTCACATTCCATTATTTTCATTACTCCTTTTCTTTGTATGGTCCTCACAAAATGGAAAATTGTAAATACATAAGCATCACATAATCTTGTTTCTCAGTTATGCTCTGGAATAACTACTTGTTGGTCATTTTTTGTTTCTTTAGTGGATTTTTATCATTTACAAGAGATGCTGTAAATGTTGGATACATTCTTTATTTCTGTTATCAAGCATTGAAGGTATACATTTTAAAGAATGGTTGTATTTGTTTTTATTCTTTTAAAAGTTGATGGGAGTGAAACCTGTGGATTGGTTGAGTCTTGAGTAGATGTTAGAAGTTGCACTCGGTGGTCAGTCACAGATTATCTTACTCCTGTGGCTAGTGACATTATCCTTTTAGAAGCTATCTCTTTTCGGGGAAAAGTGGAGTTCAGCTAGGCCGATAAAATATTTATAGGTAAAAATATAACCATTCAGGCAGGAGACCATCTAAAAGATTCTTATGACAATATGGAGCTTCTCTTTTAAGTACAACCAGTACCAGTGGAGTCTATGTGGGGACCTCAAGGTCATTGGTCTTCTTATAGGTATGCAAGCGGGCTTCACAAAGTACTATTGCTTTCTCTGTCTCTGGGATAGTCGACTTTTATCCCAGCATTACAAGCAGAAAGACTAGGGGTCTAGAAGCACTTTCGTTTCTGGCAAACACAGCGTCAAGGAGAATCCTCTGGTTGACATGAAGAAGGTGCTTCTTCTTCCTCTTCACATCAAGCTTGGCTTGATGAAGAATTTCGTGAAGGCCATGGACAAAAATGGTGCTGCCTTCCAACACTTGTCTGCTGTGTTCCCAGGTCTCAGTGCTGCTAAGCTCAAAGAGGGCATCTCTAATCCGAGAAGTGCTGAAGGATACTGATTTTGAGGAGCTTCTTACCTTAAAGGAACTGAGAGCATGGGAAGCATTTAAGTCAGTCTTTAGTGGCTTCCTTGGTAACACGCGCGTACCAAATTACCAAGCCTGTATTGAGAAGTTGCTAAAGACTTATGAGGATATGGGATGCCGAATGTCACTCAAAATTCATTTTCTCCATTCCCACCTCAACTTCTTCCCTCCAAACCTTGGAGCAGTGAGTGATGAGCACGGAGAAAGATTCCACCAAGATATTACGAAGATGGATAGCAACTACCAAGGCAAGTGGAACCCCAGCATGATGGGAGACTTCTGCTGGATGCTTTTGCGTGACATTCCTGAGGCAAAATACACCAGATCATCTAAGAAAACACACTTCTAACTGTCTGCAGTACTATGAATTGTGTACATTGTGTCATCTAAGTATATTTATTCCATCAATGTTCTTTATCTATCCTGTTTTATCTGTAATAAGCTGCTGCAACTGTTGAAATAAGCATGTATGTACTCTGTATATACTAAAATGAGACTATTTAAAAGTCAGAAAACTAGAGGTGATAGAGCAAAACTGTTTATAAATTTGAATTCAGCACACCCAAATTAGTAAAAAACACCTATTCACATTCTTGCCTCAGACAAAATATATTTTTTTGTAAACCAGTGATATCTTTTAGCTGAACACTTCTCATCATTTGTCTGCTTTCACTATTTTTTTTCTTCAACCACACTTTCCCTTATTATATGAAGTTTTTTGTTGTTTTTTTTAAATTTGATATCATGAAATGTAAACTGAGAATGCAGTGGCCTTCAACTTTCCATTCATCTAGATCATCCACAGCAATCAAATTTTGTTCATAACTTGATAAATCTCTTTCCATGATGTTCATACAATTTATCGTGTATTTGTACATCCTGTTGGTTTATTGTTTTAACATGTAACTTGTATACATATGAAGTGTAAATAACATATATTCTGTAGGTAGGGGATCTTTTATTTTGGGCAATGTGTGTTTATGTAAAAGATAAGAGGTGGTAGTGTGGTGAACCTACAGTTAAATGTATTGGATGAAAAGGGTAGCTTTATTTGTGAACTTTATATAGAACATAGATATGTTAAGCTGGTAATTTAGTGTACTGTTGATTTTATCTCTTTTTTTTTTATATTTGTGTGTTGGCTCTTGGGTTTTTCAGTAACAAGCATCTTATGGAATTTAAAAATTTAATGGTTTTATGTGTATCTTGATGTGATTGCAAAAGCAATATCTCTGTTCAGTGTGAGAACTGTTATGGTGATTTATAAGTTTGTTATAGTGTTTGTCTGTTGTGTTATCTTTTTTAAATAAATCTTTAGTATTTTGTTACAGAAACTAATTTGTATGGTGATATTTAATATCTTGAAGTATGTCTCTATTAGTTGTTGGCATCATGGAACAGTTGACAGGTAATTTCACCTTAAGCTTCTTTATAGTATGCAATGTGTGTATTATTGAAGAAAACTAGGATAATTATCCTGACTTTTCCCATATATATGTTGTCAGTGTGATCAACCATTTAACAACAAATAAGCCATCAGTTTCCATTTTAAATTATATTGTTTTGGCAAATATTTTGGTAAACGTTGCAGATGCTTTGTACACAACAGAGATTTTAAATAAGTAGTGGTCTAAAGATTTGTCCATGAATATATGAATTTGGTGTGGACTGCTTTGAGATGCAAAGTGATTTTCAGATTTCATTTGCAAAGCTTCTAAAAAAAAACCTTCTAAATTTCTTTTTTTCCCTAACTCACACGTACTCAGTTAATTTTTTTGCAGTTGTCTGGTGCAGTATGTAGAAATCAAGTTCTGAATTTTACTTGTACAGCAGTACATGGTGTAATTCTGAGGTATTTAAATCCAAGAGTTTTAGAAATATAAGTATCTTGTGCACCAATTTAATGATGTTATTTCTAATAGTAAAAAATTAAAGTGCAAGATTATTTTTATTTTAGAAATATTTTCTTCACAGTGTATTTTTCAATTTCATTTGCATAAACTCTAGAACCTCTTAAAAGAATAAAGTTTTTAATATAAATGCTTATATTTTTAATATTCTTTACAATATTACAAAATCCTGTATTACCATAAATGGTAAAATGCAATACAATTAGGAAAAAGGAAAAAAGTCTTAATTTTGTAAAATATCTTTAGACAGACAATCTGTTAAGTTTCTTTTTTAGCAGATTAAACAAAAATGAAATGTTATAGTACAAAAGATTTTCTGTTTGATTTGTAATTTCATGTCTTTTCTTTTTCACTTAGTTAATTTTTAATGTTTCATTTTTCTTTATCATTTTCCACTAACTATTAATCTCAATACAAGTCAACAGTACCCTCAAGGCATATTAGTTTCTTTAGATGTGTTCTATCCTTTCGCAAAATTTTTGTTCAGCACATATCTGAGAACAGATGCAAAGCATGATGTATATTTAAAAAAGTTAAGATTTAATTGGGCATTTTAGAATAAAACTACGTAACTAACTAAAGTATAATAGTAAACCCTGAATATATATATTTGAAAAAACAGCTGGTGTGTACATTTTTCTCTACAAGTGGATTTTCTCGTAATGAATGATTAAACCCTAAATACAATTTAACATGTATCTCTAACCATAACATATTTAAGAAAGAACTGTAAGTGCTGTACTTCATGAAACAGCAAATAGTACTGCTCAATTATATGTAATCCATGATAACAACTGCATTCGAATTTCAGAATAGCCATGTTAGATTAAAATGGGAAATGAGCTCTTTTTAGAGAGTATACATATGTATATATAATGTAGGCTATATAGCTCAAATAAATTCATTGAAGTTGGGTGACAGTTGCCAGGACTTTAAAAAAAAACAAAACTTGTTTCAACTGTATTCATTTAGAAATCTTTGTAGTGTGTAAATTAAATGGTAATTTAAGCATCTTATTGTCTAGACATACCTCTATTCAACTTCTGTTAAATTGTGGAAGATACAGTGAGCTAACATAGAGAATTTTCATTGCTCGTTGGTCTTATAATAATATCACTGAAGTTTTAAGAAATTTTGTGAAAGTTTATTTTGAAATAAAGGACTTAAAACTTGGATAATATAGTTTTGAATGTAACACAGTGACTTACACAGAAAGGTATTTAAAGTAGCTCCCATTACGAAAGGAATAGTTTGACCAACCTTTTAACCACCATCAAGAAAGTAAAAACTGAATTACCCTTTTCTTTTTTTTGCTAGAGTATCTGCAAATTGTAATGAAGGAAATTGCAGTTTATTGTAAATAGTTTAAAGCTTATAAAAGTATTTGTGTATACGAGAATTTGTAAAGTTTCTTCTGAAACTTGCCTTTTTAGTCCTCTGCTGGTACAGCGGTATGTCTACAGATTTACAATGCTAAATTCAGGGATTCAATTCCCTTTGGTGAGCTCAGCAGATAGCCCAATGCGGCTTTGCTATAAGAAAACATAATACTTACCTTTGTTTTTCTAATATTTCGCCATTCTCTGAAGTATGGAGATTAAGGAGGTCAGCATATTCATTATAATATAGATATTACTGAGGTAATGTGCAACTTTATAAGTCATAAACTAGAGAGTAAGACCCACTTTTCATACCCACCACCTGTCACATCCTCTTTCACAAATTCTTATTATTTGACTCTGGCTTTTTAATTTATAAAATGATTTATTATATTTTGTTTTCAGTGGAGTGTATTGCCTATTTCTTGAGCTTGAAAGTTTCTCATGTGGTGTTTAGATCAAATATCTCGTATGCCACTGTTAGAGAACCAGTTAAATTGAGATATAGGGCATAGTTTGCATTTTATGTATATAGTTCTTAATGACATTATTTAAGTAAATAAGAATTTGGTGTATTAGTATCATTAGTATGTTGAAAAAAAAAAAAAAAAAAGAGGGGAGGTCCTAAAGTTTTATTAGCAACTAAT
Source organism: Carcinoscorpius rotundicauda (assembly GCA_011833715.1). NCBI lineage: Eukaryota > Metazoa > Arthropoda > Merostomata > Xiphosura > Limulidae > Carcinoscorpius > Carcinoscorpius rotundicauda. Next base: position 69,858,377 of record CM022399.1, on the reverse strand, counting down.
AGCAAAATTGTAAAGTTTACTAAACACTTGCCAACTTCTTAGGATACACACATTTTATTAGAAGTGGTATGGAAACTGCAATGATTACTTTGCAATTATGAAGTTGATTAAATGACTGAGTCTCTGTGGAAAAAATATTAAGGAAAGATTCTTTTTATGTTTACAGTTGATTCATTCATTTAAATAGATAAATAAAAATTTGGAAAACTGTGACTTCATTTTTCATTTCACTTTTCAGATTTATAAATAGTTGTTTTGATATTTAAATAAAATGTACATTAGTTATTGTGTATATCTTGTAACTCATAGGCATACCCACATTGTTAATATTAATACTTTTAGAAAAATATTAAATCAAACTTAATTGTTTTGATCATTTACTTTCAGAATATTCAGAAATGTTTTGAAATTCAAAGCCAGTATCCCAGTGCTTTACTTCCTTGTGCCAGTGTTGAATGCTATAAATATGTATTTTGTTTTGTGATGCACTTGTGTTAATCATTTCATGTAAATGTAGTATATTCTTAATACCTTACTACAGTTAAATGTTTTACAATAATTTCTAGATATTCTGTTATGCACTAAGCCCTGATGATGGCACAACCTTCCGTAACAAAATAGCTACAGAAGCTGAACACTTTATTGATCTTTCCCAAGTAAGTTTTTATGCTTCGTAACAAGTAAAGATTTTATTATAATTATAATTCATGGGAGGTGGTAAGTAATTAATTACTTTTGGAACTTTGAAATTTTGTCATCATTTAGTTATTCTCATGCAAGTGGATAAAGTATGTTGCATTTCTGTATTTTTTATTGTTATCTTTCAAATCATTGCTTAAGTTGAGACATTAAAGTGACTTAAAATGGTTACTTGATAATTGGCATTTAATAATTATAATGATTTTAATTATTCTAGATTTTTGTAATATTATAACGTGACAAGTATTCATTAAATATTTTTACATGTATCTATTCATGTATTGTTGGTCAACTCTCCTGTAATTTTTAACAGGTTTTACTTAAATAGGTTTATTTCTAGAGGTGAAATACACAAAGTTAAATCACATCTTATTTACAATTGTAGCAAAAACTGATTACATTTTTTGAAAAGTTTTTGAGTGTTTTTAAGTAATAATACTAATTTATTATGTGAAAAAAAATTCCATGAGCAAGCAACAAAAAAATCTGTAGCTTTTATAGTCATGCAAAAATGTATGTGAAGAAATCTACAGCAAAGCATTTGTATTTACAGTTTTTGCAGTGCATAATAAAAAGTCCATGTATGACAGTGTAGAATTAAAAATTCTGAATTATTGTACATTAAGATGTCTGTCATATCAAATGAAGAGTAATTGAAAATGTGTTTAAAACATGAAAATAGGGAGGTTATTCTCATGTTAGTACATTGTTTTGAAAATGCCCTCGACATGTTTGAAGAACAGAGTTTTTTAGTGATTGGCTATCATTTTTTCTGGTATATATGATAGTTTTTAAGTTTAGTATATTTATATTCATAAATACATGCAATAAAAGAATAGTAATCCCTCCCACAAAGTTGATAGGGAAAATGAAAGTATGTAAAATAAGTCAATTTTTTATGCTTTATTTTAGATGACTATATTATTGAATAAGATGACATTTGATTGACCCCATTCACTATGGTTTCATTTCTAGTTTGAACTTTTTAAACTAAAATTTAAATTTTACTTATGTTTAATTTCAGCCTGTGTTTTTAAACCTAATTCCAAGCTTAGTTTTTGTGGTCTTACAGCTGTTAAGAAATGACAAAGATAACAATGTATTGCAGAGAGAAAAAGCTTCTTAACAACTTTGGCCCATTATATTTTTTTAAAAAAATACTCAAATTTAAAATGAGTTTGTCATAAAGAAACAAAGTGAGTATATACAAAAAACAATTTAGTAATTTGCACAATTAAAATTTCAACAGTTAAAATAACCATTGTTAAATTATCTACTTGACCCTTTGCATATGGGTTGAGGACAGAGAAAAAGCATATCATAAAGTGTGACTTGCAGGCTTCCATTCAGAATTTTATTAAATGACAATTTTTATGAATGTGTGTGAATAATTTTGGCATTACATTGTAGTTTATAATTCAAATTTTGTACTATGTTTTATTTAATATCTTAGTTTTAAGATTAAATGTTTTAAGAAAACGCTAATTTTCAGTTTTCATGTGGTACGTTGCTTTCTTCTTAAGGTCAAAGTATATTTTATGATGCCTACAATATAATGTGTAAAGTTTTTTTTACAAATTACAATCATTAACAAGCTAGAATATATATAAAAAAAATCTCTTACCTTGTATATTTGCTAAGACATATTTAGTAAATCCACTACCCTGGTACTGCACACTCCTTACTCTAGAAGTATGTGTTTACCTCTGCCCCCATCTTAAAAAATATTTTTTTCAGTTCTAAAATGTTTATACAAGTAAAACTTACCATTTGTTTGGAAGAAATATGAAGAGTGGCAGTTAAGGTGAAATGATCAGAATTTGTTAATGCTCAGATACACCATAGTTAAGAATCCTGATAAATTTTAATGAAATTTTGTGGTATTGGTATAATAGTTTATCACATTGTATTTCAGACTGGAAAAAAAACGTGGGTTTTATATAAACATTCTCCATGTATAAGATTAGTATACACAAAGCATGAGTACTGTAACTATTCAGTATGATAATGTGAGCTGCACATGCACAACCTAATTTACAACTATATCATTAAATCCACAGTGTAAATCTCAGTGAAACAATATTTGTTTTAATTTTATGCCAGGCTGCATGAGAGCTATCTCCACTAGCCATTCTTAATTCATGTGTGAGAGATTATAAAAAAAAAGTGCTGCGAAGTTAAGGTGATGAAAAAATAATACAAAAATCTTCGAACAATTTATGCATTATGTAAATTGATAAAATGTGAGTTGAATGTTTGCAAAGTTATTTGCAACTTGTGTGGCATGATTATTAGGCACATGGGTCATAGGCTAATGGAATTAAGTTGAAACAGATGTGAACTATTAAGAATATGAAGCTTTTAACATTAAGCAACTGTTGTTTCATATTACAATTTGAAGTTTTTCTAGAAAGAAGAGTAACTTCAAGTTTTTTGCTGTAAGGTTGTTAAACCAACATCATATAGAATTAGGCTAGAGAAAGTAACAGATAAGAACGTTTTTTGAAAGAAATGCATGATATTTATCTTGTGTTTCAGAGAATACACAAATGAAAATTGAGATTTTAAGGTAAAGGTATTTTAAATTTTAACATGAAAGTCACTTTGCAGTTGAATTCTTTTCTTACTCCTTGAAGTCATTGAGGAATTGTAGTAAAATTTCTTACTTGAATATTTATTTAGGGATTAGAAGAGTAGTAAAGCACACTAATAGTCTTGCAAAATATATGCATTATTAAAAGTGCAGTGGACCTTTCCAGTATTGGAAGAGTTGATGTTTGAGTTGCATTTACATTAATTGTTGTGAAATTAATGTTATGTTTTGCATAATAACACAGCAGAAATCTAAAGATGCTCATGAATTTCAGTACGAATGTTTTGATTTAGATTCCATGTAATGGAAAGGCAGCAGATCGTATACATGCTGATGGCATTCATATCCTTGTTAATATGAATGGGTATACTAAAGGAGCCCGTAATGAGATATTTGCATTAAGACCAGCACCAATACAGGTAAATCTAGTTTACAGAATTTTCTTCATAAAAAATATATAAATTTAATGTTTAACAAAATAGTAAAATTTCTTCAAAGTTAGTATTAGATATTTGTATTTCCTGGTATGTAGGATTCTTGCAGATAGTGAACTAAACTAAACCTTCAAATGTTCACATGGACTCTTTTTTTACAATTTGTAAAACTATTGTGAGACAAAACTTTCTAGGAAAACTGTTAATATAGATGTAATGAATTGCAGAATTGAACTTTTGAGGAATAAATCAGCTGTTAAAGATGGTGAAATGTAATCTTTCCATTTTGTGCTTTAATTTCCTTTCCTTGTTTTTTTTTCTATATACAAAATGGCCTTGTAGATATTCTGGTGAGATTTTTTTACATGTTATATCAATCATATCTTCTTTCCATGTGAAGCTACTCATATGTACATGTAGGGTTGTTAAGTAGTCAAATGTTTTTACACTAAAAGATTGCTAGAGTAAACAGTCAAAACTAGTGCTTTGGTATGACTGATCTAGAACTGATACCACATAAGTTTAGTCAGAAAAATGCTGAATACTTTTATCTTGCTCAAAACTACAAATTAATGAGGTTACAAGAACATTTTTAATGTATTATACTAAAAAAGAAAATGGATACTGTTTATAGCTGTGGGAAGTTTAGTCTTGGTTCTTCTCTTGCATGGAAATGCAAGTTGCTGAATTTTACACTTCAGTTGTAGATTATGCACTTGGGAACTTGATACGTTTTTGGTGATTTCCATGTTGTGGGTTATTGACCAATTGACATTAACAGACTTTAACCATAAAATGTGAATGTTTGGCTTCTTGGATTTTGCACTTTGAATTGCTTTCCGTGTCATTGGCACATGCTTAAGATATCCCAAAATATTAGGATCTCCTTTTTTTACAGAAATATCAGTGTGCCTATTAACAAGTAGATACTTTATGCGACTAACACTGCATTGAAGGTCTTGGTTTTGATATTCAGAAGTAAAGTGAAGTAAAACTGGCCAATATTTTTCAAACTCACTTTTTGCATCAAGCCTTGTGCACAGCTGTCATTACCTCATAGATTTGACAATACTTGAGATGTCTTTGATCCTTATCTTTACATTTGTGTAAATATATTCAACACTGGTTCTGCTATAACTTTTCCTTACTGTTTTGGAAAGCTCTGGAGGAGGGCCATGCATAGCAGAAGGAATTTTTGACAAAAATCCTGTCTTTTCTGCTGCTCTTATTTCTTTTTATTTCTTCTGTCTTGCAAACTGGCTTTCTGAAACTCAGTAGCTCTCTCCCACTTTTATGTAAACCTGATCTTTTCCCTGTATACTTCTCCATTTATTTTTAGTTACTGGGATGACTTCACTGGCTCTTCCCTTTCTTTTTTGTCTCTGGTTCCAAATCTATCTTACTGCTATCTTTTTCTTAAAGGTTGCTATTACTTTTTCCTTAAGATTTGAAATGTTTGTATGACTCTGTAATCATCCTCATAATTCATTGGCTGAAAGAAATTTGGTTTATGCTCAAATAACAGAACTTGCCTTTTCCAACCATAAAGATTTTTGTGCATATATCTTTTTGAATTTAAAACTTTAATAATATAAAAATTGAATTCAAATTTTGTGCACTTTTTATACAACTATTAAGAGATCTCTTATAGTATAGCTTCTGTATTGTTCAGGTAATTGGTTTCCAATTACAAATCTGCAAAACATTTGGAAAAAAATTGTAAATGCAGTAACTGTAGTAGTGTAAAAGTATTCAATGAAATATTTGAATCATAACTAGTTTGTTCTTGGTTTGAAACCTCTGAGCAGTGTTTTGATTTTGGTGTCAGTTGCAAAGAAGAAAAAAAAAGAAAGAAAGAAAGAAAAACGCCTGCTGCCACTGTAGATCAAGAACTTTTTTAATTAAAACTTTTAACAATTGGGGGAAATCAAAAATCAATTTGTTAATATCAGGATATTGCTGGAAATAACATTTATTTTGTAAATTGTATCCCAAGAAACAATAATAATAATTTTGGAAACTTGAGTAAAAGCAAAACATGTCCACTAATAGAAGATACAAAATAACCTAATTTCAAACACTGCTAATTTACTTCTGCATTATTGCACTTCCCCATCTTGTTTAATTTAATCTGATCTATAAAAATGTTTTTAATGCAGAAGAAGTGTTTTAAATTTTTTTCATTAATTGTTTTGTTCCATAGATGTATTTGACTTTAAAAAAAAATTCCTATAGGTTTTCTACTGATAGGAATAACATATTTTTTATCATACTGCATGTAATTGTTTAAATTGTAAGATGGTTGATCCTGTCAGAAAATTGTATTATAGAGCTAACATGTTTATCCATAATTAAATTTCCCTGATTTAGATGAGTGTAACATAATTTTTCACTATCTTGAAAAATTAAGAATGTTACCCTCTCAAGTGGATGCTTGTGGATTTGTAGTTATTGATGTTTAATTTCCATTTTAGTCATTTGTATGTACTTTATTGTATAATGTAATATTTGAAGGCCAGCCTTCATGTGTCTTTATTCTAAATTTTAGTGAAATCATTATTTGAAATACATGTACTGGTGTGTGTTTTAGTCCTGCTTGCATATTTTTGTATTATATTTTATTCCTTGAAATACAAGTTCATGTAAATCTTTGTGCTTTCTTTCAACTCTTAGATCATGTGGTTAGGATATCCAGGTACCAGTGGTGCCCCTTTTATGGACTATATCATCACTGACAGGGTTACCTCACCAGTCCACCTAGCCAGTCAGTACTCTGAGAAGTTGGCATACATGCCTGAAACGTTCTTTGTGGGAGACCATAAGCAAATGTTCCCACACTTGATAGAAAGATGTATTATTGGAACAAAAGACTCTCAAGGGAAAAAGCCTGATTTAGCAGATAACATTAGTATCTTCAATGCTATAGATCTCTCTCAAATTATTGACAAAGTAGAAGTGAAGGTAAATATTTACATTGGAGTATCAGTAAGTTTATAGTAATAAATGATTGGTTGAAGTTAATGTTACAGGTCATGCTATTTTTTAGCATATCAATTGTTTTGATATTAAAGTGCAGCATAAATAAGTTCTTAGTGTTAACAGCTTGCGAATTTTGCACTGTACTTTGTTTTTCATCTGTATGACTTTTTGTCTACAGAAATTTTCCAATTTTTCAAGCACTGATCACCATTAAACTTCCAGGGGTTCTTTGGTATGCTTTAAACAGGTTCTAAAAACTTTATTCATTTGTTTTTCGTATTAATTAACTTGACAACTTCTTCAGTTTATTTCTTTGCTGTTGTAAGTGCATGATCCACATAATCTCTGAGGACAACAAAATAATGTCCGTGCCAGGCACGGAAGTATATACAGATATTAGTTTAATTCAAGTACAGTTTAGTTAATAGTGCTTATTTCTTGCTTCATTCTAAACAGAAAATAAGAGAAGTGGCAGTAACACCAACCACTTCAGGTGAGAAAGATGCAAAAACTGAAAAAGTAGAAGTTGTGAAAACTGTGATTGAATTACCAACCACCACCCCAGTTCAGAATATGATCAGCTCAGGCCAAGTTCAAACTTCAGTTAATGGAATTCTTGTACAGAATGGTTTAGCAACAACCCAGGTTTGTATTTGTTGTAACAGTACTCTCAGATTTCTACTTAAAAAAGTATCATTAAATATCTATTTGGTGTTTATGTAATTCTGTGCATGTACAAATTTGAGTAAAAGATATTATTGAGAGCTTTACATTGTGTTGTTTTTATACTAGATCAATAATAAAGCTGCTACTGGAGAAGAAGCTCCAAAATCTATATTGGTGACTAGTCGTCAACAGTATGGGCTTCCAGAAAATGCTATTGTGTACTGTAATTTCAATCAGTTGTACAAGATTGACCCAGCTACTCTGCAGATGTGGGCTAATGTAAGTATGACTTGTTTATAAAATTAGCTGGTAACTGTTCTAAGGGTAAAATCATTTTTGAGCTATATACATGTTCAGGAATGAGAAATATGTTTTAATTTCATTGTTATTCACACAGAGAATAAGACTTGAACCATTTGCTTTTGGTTCAGTTGCAACTTTTTTAAATTGAATATTCAGTATTTATCCTGCATATAGATTCTTTCACAGCATTCTAAATAATATTAACTTTAAGATTAATAAAAGGTATTTAAAATGCAACATTTTCTTGTCCTTTTTCCTTTGTCTTTTATGAATGGTAAAAAATTCTAACCTATAATTCAAAGTAACCATTTGATTTCAAAATCCCACAAGTTCTACTCTCACATCTATTAAATTAATGGTATTGTTAAGAATCACAGAAACTTTGACTAAAATTTACATCCCTCTTCATAAACAATAGGTGATGAAAGTAGGTTGATCTGAAGGAGGGAGTTCAGTTCCAAGAACTGTTAAGCAAACTTGTGTATTTCAGCAGCTGTCATTACACAATATCATCTATCGTTAAAAAAAATGTCAACTGGAATGTCTTCTGGTGGTAAACCTTTAACCACTTGACACTCTGTTTTAAAGTAAATTTCATTTGGTCTGACTTGTGTAGCCTGAATAATCTTCTGTTTGTCCACTGATGTTTGTAATACAGTGTCACTATTAGCATCTGGGTCAAAAGTGTTAGCTGTAAACAAATCAGCTTGAATATTTACCTGGTCTGTACAATCCAGACCTCCAAGATCAGTTTCTGGATGACTAGGCTTACAATTATTATTTATAGCTACATCATTATCCTTAAATAATTTGGAGCAGATTATTGTAAATACAGTTTCAATTGCACTAAAATGATTGCATGACCATATGATCTTGTAACTATAATGTTCACCAAAACAAAACACTGCATAAACCTCAGGTAATAGCTATTTAGGATTTTACACAACAACATTATCCTAAATTTGTATTTTATTGTCCTCTAAAATTTGATTATTTAAGAAGAAGAAAATGCATTAAAAATAGAAGGATTTATGTTACTTAATTATTCAGAAAGTAGATAAATGCTGAGAGGACATGGATATATTTTAAAAATTTATTTGGAAATTAGTACATTTTGTCTTGTATTTAGTTAGAAATTCTAATATTTCTTAGGAAGTACATTTAACTATTTGTTATTGCTTCTTAATGTATTGAACATTTGGATGTTCAGTTATGACCTGTTTAATACATTGGTAGTTTAAGTAAAAGTTGGTACACCATTATGTTAATATGTTGAATTTTGAAGTGATGTAGGAATAAGCAATTAATATCTGATAGTGGCATTTAGTATAGGTATGATAATACTGGTTTGAACACCTTGTATATGGGCTGGATCATTTTGACCAACCTTGTAACCACCAATCACAAAACTATACATACTGTAACTTTGAATTTATTTAGTGTATCTTTGTCATTGTGGTGAGCTTTTAATAAATGTTACATATCTGTTGTACATAAACGTGTTTTTATCAAAACATTTCTGAGTTTGCTAGATAATTCTAAAGAATAAAATTCGTTCTCACTTTCAGTTTTCATATTTCATTTTCATAACCTTTAACCACCTAAATAAATATAAAATGTTTATTACGAAATTTATTTTATTAATTTCAAGTACACAGTTTAGAACAAGTGTAATTGTGCACATAAAATAAAATATCATGAAACTATTTGAAATGGCTTCCAAATTAAGCAATAAGTGGATTAAAAGTAGGGCTGCAACGATTACGGACTTTTGTAACCTGTTAATCTTTGCCTCGTAACCGAACCGTAACAGGTTAATCGATGTAATTGTCTCAGCCCGAGGAATTTGCACGTGACGGCTGCACCGAACGTTAACAAAAACTCTAAAGGCTTTCAACAACAACAATGAAAATTCAAACAAACAAAAAGGCAAGCAATTTGTGAAATTGTGATAGGCAAACATACCAATGTCAAGGTCAAATAATGGAATATTTACATGCAAATGCCGATAATCATATTGTTTTCCCTCGTTTATTTTTCTCGGAAAAAAATCTTAGATTAACCGGTTAAGAGCAGTAATCGTCACAGCCCTAATTAAAATATCTCAGCAATAGCTTCCAATGAATCTAAAATAGAATAATTCAAAAACTTTCATTCTTAAAGATCTAGTCTTGAAGGGAATGAAGAATTTATTTTTCTTTGTTTGTTTCAGATAAACTAGGAGCAAATGTCAGATTTTTTTTTTTTTTTGAAAGACTACATGATAGGAGGGCATGACATGGGTTTTGTGGAAGAATCTCGGTGGGCAATTTGGGGTGAAAAATTGTCACATAAGTTAATTTTGAAAAGTTGTCTAAATAGTTCATTTTAAAATTAACTTAAAACATGTTTTACTTAAATGTGAAAGGTAACCAAACAAATGATGGAATGGTAGCAAGCAAAGCCTTTTATGTTGTGTGTGTAAAAAGTCTCTGAAAAACTAAACCATCATTTATTTGATAATGTTCTTGTTTTTATTGTTTATGTAACCTATTGCAGAATGCCTTCTTCACACTGTGATTATTTCTCATTTAAAATCACTAACTGCGGGTAGTTGAACAAATTTATTTTTGTTTCAAAAGAGAATATTTTACTAAATTCTCAATCGTTGATCTTAGTTTTTCTGTATCATGTGATGCTTTCTATGCTCCAGATTGCTTATTTTAGATTTTATTTGTACAGTTAAGCACATTTCTGGCTTTTTCACCAATAACATTATTGATATTTAGTCTTTAAGCTTCTTGCTTTACTAAGGTATTTGGGGGGGAGAAACAGTTCCATATCTCTCAGAACAGGTCAGTAATTCTCTGACACACATTGTTGGATTTTTAACCAGTAGAAAGATTAGGGTTTTCTTCTGAGCTTTTTTATGAAGCTATCTCTCTTTCACACTTGGTATATAGATATCGAGTCTCATTCTTTGTTGCTTGCCGTAGTGGAATTCATTTCACTAGCGGCTAACATGAGTTTTTCACTTAATTGTAGTTCATCTGTAAATCCAGTTAATGTATAATAGTTGAAATTCATTCTAGTTTTATCTGGCGTACTTTTGTTTATTTTGAAATGTATTTAAAAGTTGCTTGAAATACTTTGTGGACAATCAATATTTGTAAATAAAGTAGTTGTGGACAATCAACATTTGTAAATAAAGTAGTCTTATTGAAGTGCATTTTGAGTTCTTATGGGCATATTTTCTTAGTTTTTCTGTACATTTTTTGATATATTTTTAAATACAACTTACTCATTAGTTTAGATAACACAATGTAAATTTAAAAAGAAATCATGAGATTGGCTCAGCCGTGTTGTGACTGAAACTATTTGTGTAAACTGAATTTCACTTAAGTCATTTGATAGGGTTTAAAGGGCACTTTGAAGTAACATTTAAAAGAAAAGGTATAAAAAAAATTAGATAGCTGAAAGTGTGGTATATAATCATGCCTATTAAAATGCTATCCCATGTGTAGCTGTTTTTGCTGATAATTCCTAATTGTAGTATTCATACCTTGATAATTAAAAAGAGAGAAAATAATTTTCTAAGAAAGGGTTTTTCTGGAAAGTACTGCGTGGAAAAGTTTTGAATTGTGCTAATATGAACTAATGTTTTTATATATTGCAAGTGGTCCAGTTTATTGAAAAAAGTTTTTTTTTAGAATTTAAGATTTTCAGTACTAAATGTCATGATCTTACTCTGAGGAGAGTGCTTGCACTTAAAATGTGAAAATGAAGTCTTAGCAAAAAAATCCTACTTTAGGAGAGGTTGTACAGATTAAATGTAAACCATAAAAGAAATATTTGTTTTTGTCATGAAAGTTACATTTTGTGTGGATTGACTCAGTAAAGGTTTCATAATTTTACAGAAAATCTTCAGTGGAAATAAAACTTTTTGTATACAACCAACTTTAATAGTTAGTGAGAGTAAGCCTAGTACATTTACAGATGTGTAAAATTTTGTCAACACACATTCAAAATGATTGAGCTTAGTTTCAGAGAGTTAAACCTTAACTTTTAAAGCAATTTATATTTCTTTCTCAAAGTAATATTTTGTTGTTTTGAGTCCTTACAGTAAAGAAGAAAAACTTTCCAAACTTCATTTTCTTGCAGATACATTGTTAACTTGAGAGAAACTTAGTCCCACTTTTCAGACATTTGTAATTTAATTTCGCCTTTTCATGAATTCAGATTTTAAAACGGGTGCCTAATGGAGTTCTGTGGCTACTGAGATTTCCTGCTGTTGGTGAGGCAAACATTATAGCTCATTCAAACAATATGGGAGTGTCTTCTAATCGTATAATATTTTCCAATGTTGCTGCTAAAGAAGAACATGTTAGGAGAGGCCAACTTGCTGATGTTTGTCTGGACACTCCTCTATGTAATGGCCACACTACAGGCATGGATGTTTTGTGGGCTGGAACACCTATGGTCACATTACCAGGAGAAACACTAGCATCTCGTGTAGCTTCATCCCAGCTAACTTGTCTAGGACTATCTGAACTTATTTCTCATAGCCGCCAAGAGTATGAAGATATTGCAGTGAGACTTGGAAATGACAGGGATTTGTAAGTGCAGTCTTGACTTTTATTTTCTACTTTATTCCATACAGCTTTTTCACACAACTGTCAAACATGAAATAACATTGTTATACTTTAATAATGAAAGCTTGATATTTGTAAACAATGATTACAGAAGCATTGAACTAATTTACTAATTAATAACTAGCTGGATGGAAGATACCTAAATTCATGATTATTGATAGGTTATCTTAGGACATGCAAAGTTCTGTCTTTTGTGTGTAATTGTAAAAAAACATCCATAAAACTGCAGAACACAATGTGAAGCCATAACTTTTGATGTATTGTACTAACTTTGAAGATCTGTCAACGAATTCAAACTTGCTGTATCTGATCAGTGAACCTCTTTATAGTAGTCCTGGAGCTTAGTTTCTGTTTCAGAAGACTTTCTTTGTATGACTTTAAAATTCCAAAGAATGTCACTTCTTTCTGCATAAACCCTCTGTATGGATACAGTAGTTTCCCATTGCTATTGTAACTGTCTACTTAAGAGTAATTCAGGTGTTGTATTGAGCAGTTTAACTTGCATGGAATGATGTAAAAACCCATTTAATCCATCAACTGCTTAAAGTATACAAAATGTAATGGAAGATGTGATTAGAAGCCTTATTCTTGGTGAAATTGTACAATGTTGGATGTGTTTCACCACCACCCCCACTGCCAAAAAAAATTAAAAAAAACATTATACAGAAGGTCTGTGATGTTGATCTTGTAATTTTGACCTTGACTCATTCTTTTGATCGGTACCCTAATCCTAGCACAGTAAGTAGCAATTATCAAAAAGTCCCTTCAAACAAAATTTCACAAATTTGGTGTACCACTTTAGGACTTTTTTTTTTCTTTAAATCATTGACTGGTAGTAAATCATCAGACTTATAATTATTACAGTTATCACAGGAGTAAAGGCTTTGTATGATCATGTGTACTACCCAGTAGTTAAAACTACATTGAACATGTCAGCTGTTAATGTTGCCATAGATAATGTTGTTTTGGTATTGACACAGATGATGCATAAATAATAAATGATGTATCAACTCATACAGTAGAAGACAATACAACTAGTCCAAAATCTGACAACCCAAATTGCTTTCTAACTTACACACTTGTCATTTTCCCTAGAAAAAAAACAAGTAACATTCCCACCCTCATAAAAACAACTCACTCTTAGCGATCTGGCACTACAACAAAGCAAGGAGCCACACTGCACTCACATGTGAATTCCCATCACTATTTGCCAGCCAGTGTCAACAATACATCTTCCTGTTAAACATGATTTATGCCCTCAGTAAAAGTGATTAATCATACATGCAATGATTCTTCATCTATTGGCACTGATAAGGTAGGATATGTGACATCCTACCATGGAAAGTGTGATTTCTTGGTATACTCCTGTTCTCTCTTCTCCCCCTTCCCAAAGCAAATTTCCATTACCTTTGGATCTATTGATCCAAACCCTGAAAAGCTCTATTTCTTTTCTTCCTTTAATCCTTAAACATTTGAAAAACAATAATGAAGTTTAAGAAACAAAATATTCACTTTAAACACCTATTGCTGTACTTGACATGCATCTCTGTTTTCATTGATTTGATCGATTATAGTTGATCTTTCCCTGTCAGCCAAGCAACTGTCTAACAAAGCTCTCCCTGCTCCCTTGTGCTACCTAATCAACCAAAATATCTTCAATTCTCAACAATTTAAGATAGTTCTTAAGTCCCTTGCCTTTTAATTTGCAATTACACAGTGGAGAGTGAAGAGAAACAGGTGTTTCTGACTGCCTGTGGTTAGTTTTCATTCCCAAAGGGGGAATGAAATATTAATTTAACATAAATCACCATCATACAATTTTGTTGATGTCATCACTCTGGAGCAAAATGTAAGATGGCCCACAGCTTGCAATGTGGAAATGAAAAAATTGTTAAATAAGTAACACGTTTTTTGTTTGACAAATGAAAGCTAATAACCATATCTACTTAATTAGTTCAACATGTTAGGTTATTAGTAAAAATAATACTTATTGGGTTAAATATTTCAAATTTATATTCTGATGCATTTGAATCTTCAAAGTATGAAAAATCTATAAGTAGCATACAAAAATGCTTATAACAAGAATTGTGTTTTCACAGTGGAAATATATTTGAGTTTAATATATGTATTTTCCTAACCTTTATCTCATCTTTTGGAACTTTTATAATTTTTTAAAAATTGTTACTCTATTTCAGTTTGAAAGCAATTCGTGCTAAGGTGTGGAGAGCCAGAACAGAAAGTAATTTGTTCAACGTGAAGGTGTATACATCTAATCTAGAGAAGCTGTATAGGAAAACATGGGAAAAATATGATAAAGGGGAAAAACCAGACCACATCACTAACTGGCCTTGAATAGAAAGTGAGGGGTTAATGTCTGTAAAAGGCATGGCTTTCATTCTTGTGAATTTTGTGTGTGTTTGTGAGTTTTCACACATGTGGCCTAATGATATAGGACCTTTTGATCAGTAGAATAAACATGAGGATTTTGAAGCCTACAGTATGAAACTTAAGGAATTTGACAGAAATAATTAACTTCTGTTATAGCGGTCTTTTAGTTATGCAATATTATGTCCCTTATGATCATACATTGTGCTTTTGTTGATTCAAATAAAGGCCTAGAAAGCATTACTGTTCCAAATTTATTGATGTTTTTTGTGTCCTTTTCTGGATTATTATGTAAGTGAGAATTTTTCTGTTCCCACACATACACATTAAAATAGCATTTATGTTGATATCCAACTAATTACTTGCTAAACTTTGATTATTGCCACAGGCCCTTGTTAGGCAAAAATTGACATTGAAGAGAAGTAAAGAGAATTCTAGTAATTTCAGTGTGTTTGGAAATGTATCTTCTGTCGATTGGCAGCCTTGAATGCCAAATGGCTTATATTTCAGTCATAATCACGTGTTGTTTTTTTTAAATAATGGTATTAATCCGAATCGTATTTAGTTAAGTTGTTTACACGAATTACGTCATTAACTTTACGTGAGGTAGTTTGTGTAAAACAAATGTAAAATTACGAAGTTCAGTACACGTTAGTATATACGTAAATAAATGTAACTTATTGCATGTAATGTTTTCTATACATATGATACACAACAGTTGCTACAACACTCATTTTAAAGTTATAAATCATTGTGTAACTTGTATGTTTGTACGTTGTTTGTCGCAGTGCCTATAAATTAAAATGTATCACGGATAAATTTGTTTCTAGCAGTTAACGATCATGAAATTCCTTGCTGTACATGTCACAGTAAACTTAAAAAAAAAAAACGTTTTTTGTTTTTTTAAAATTAGTAGTGCATGTTTTGAGACTTCACCGCGTTTAATATACATTCATTGTAAAAACGAAGGTGGTTAAGTTTTTTAATAATGAAATTTTATTTATCTCGAAAGGTTAAGGTCGTTTTTCCTAATACTTTACCAAGATGATTTGTGAAAAAGTGTAATTTCATTTTTCGGCTTTCATTATACAATAATACATCAAACAAGAAAATGATCATATATTGGTAAACGTGAAACAAGTTGAACACATGACCACTGTGTAGCTAAAATGAAACATGTGCAAATAAAAACGTGAAATGTAACCGAATTTGGTTACTAAATTTAGTAAAAGGAACGGGCCTTTGTTTTAATGCTTTTACATGAACTTTGTTAATCACGTAAATCACAATAGGACGATCTATTACTCTTATTTAATACGGGCAAATTACTTTTTTGTTGGAATTAATATAAAGAACGTGTTATCGCTTAGCTATAACTATTATTATTAAAAGAAAAGGCTAATACAGTCAAAATTTGATAGGCCTAGTTAGCATCACTTAAATTACGAATGTAGCTACTGTTCTTTTATTCCATTTGTTAAGAAAGACTACCATATACATTTTATAAAAAAAAGTAAAAAAAATTAACTGTGGCAATGATTCTTACACTTTTATTGGTTGCTCCAATTTGGTTTACTTGGGCAGTTTATGAATATTACTGTTAAGTAATTTGCCCGTATTAAATAAGAGTAATAGATCGTCCTATTGTGATTTACGTGATTAACAAAGTTCATGTAAAAGCATTAAAACAAAGGCCCGTTCCTTTTGCTAAATTTAGTAACCAAATTCGGTTACATTTCACGTTTTTATTTGCACCTGTTAATGCATTGTTTAATGAGACTGTAAACTGAAACGATGTCGTAATTTGTATATTGTTAGTCATTTAGGTCTCCAGTAATCACCTGAAAGTATAAAACAAAACGAAGGTTTAGACTTCTTAATATAGATTATGCTAATGTCTAAATAAAGATGGTATACCGTCTGCATGTTCTATAAAATAAAGAAATGAATCTTGCTGATACGAAACATTTCGTTTTTAAAAATGAAAGAATACAGTGGTTTTGTTTAGTACGTTATTTCAATAACTCGTCATTGTGTATAACTGTTAAAACTAATATTATAGTGATTTTAGGCAAAAAGAAGCGAGATCATTTCGTTACCCTCTTTCTGTTGTACAACTATTACTGTAATTTTCTTGTTTAAAATCAGTGTAAGTTGCAGTTATTAAATTCTAAATATAACAGTTAAATAATTTTAAATGATTTTCCTTTGGGAAACTCCGAAGGCCAGTGTCAGAAAATGGCTTTCATACAATCTTTATCACGAATGACGTTTTACTTTCATTATCTGATTGTTCGCGTCAGAACTGTGAAATCACATGACATAAATTTTGTAAGACAATTTCTTGATGTGTGGCTAAATACAAGTGAGGAATAGTAACTGCACAAGGCAAATAGAAGTGAAACATGACACACTTTGGAGACTTACTTCAGCCGGAAGCTCTAAGGTCTGAGATGTGTTCTTAGCGCTTTAGGTCTTCCTTTTCAGTGCAAATTAGAATATCAATTTTAGACCCTATTATTTACAACGGAATGTTGCAATGCTAAATACAGGATAACCACAACTAAATATCTTTAATTAATGAGGACAAAAGGCTAATCAAATTGGTTTTTTGCTGCTTTTAACCTTTTTTTCATTGTATTAATACCTTTCATTGATACTTGTCTATATTTTCAGTATTTTAAATTAAATTTTTCCAAAATATTGTAGAACTACATTAACAATGATGAAATACTGAAATTGTAATTTACTCATTACGTAATTTTTATTTTTAGTTGACAAAAACAATTGATGTATTTATGTCGATAACATTCCAAGAAAAAGTCAAGTTATTTGGCTCGGTTATTACTAACGTGGTCTGATGTGTGACTTTACTGTCATGTTTTCTCGGTTCTCAACAAATGGTCATTGTTCTTGCATTATTTCTTCAATTCAGTGTGGCTCAATACTTTTCTATAGCAGTCCCTACAAATTTGTGTACTTGTTTGGGACCACTTATTTTTTAAAATGTTAGATAGATAAGTCCATACACTGATATGCAAACGTATTTCATGCTGAAATGATCTGCCCAAATACAGCATCAATAAACTTTCAAGTTCAAGTTTACTATGATGCACTATCGCTAAAAGATACATAGCTGTTTTAAATCCACCTACTTTTTGTAGTGGTTGTAAATGTTTGCAAGCGAGAATAAATATTCCTCATGCATACTGGTATGATTGTATGCGTGGAGTCGTCTCGTGGCAGTGATTGATCTTTCACATTTAGACGATGTAACGGAAACCGTGCATTAAGGAAAGCGATTTTCTTGCAGTGTTTGATGGCCATGGCGCATTATAAGAGTTTGTCTTTGCAAGTAGGAGCTATCCACTTCCCCCTTAAGTATAAAATACACTATTCATTGACAGTCCTTACACTTGTTTTTGTTTGTTTGTTTTGTTTTTTGGAATTTCGCACAAAGCTACTCGAGGGCTATCTGTGCTAGCCGTCCCTAATTTAGCGGTGTAAGACAGCTAGTCATCACCACCCACCCCCAACTCTTGGGCTACTCTTTTACCAACAAATAGTGGGATTGACCGTCACATTATACACCCCCACGGCTGGGAGGGCGAGCATGTTTAGCGCGACCCGGGCGCGAACCCGCGACCCTCGGATTACGAGTACACGCCTTAACGCGCTCGGCCATGTCAGGCCACCAGTCCTTACACACCGAGAGGAAAAGTGTACTTGATACGAGCGACCAACAAGCATACATGTTTTTATAATTTATGCTAAAAATATTACACGTAACATTTTTGTTATAAAATGTATGTGTATTTTATATATAGCATATGACACATACGTAATTGTGTTGTAAATTACATAAAGTGACAAGTTTACCAACATTACATTGTGCAATGGATATTTAATAGGTTATTAATTTTTTAAAGATATAATCTTGATTTGCTCAAGTGATTTGAGAATCTTCCTTCTAAATTGGTAATGATGTGATCCACGTATTGCAGTGCAACGCTGATGCAGTGGTGATCTGATGAAGAGGCAGGGCAGTTGGCTATTTGTTATAATTTCGCATATCAGTGACGGTGTCGTTTTAGTTTGTTTTTTTAAACTCGTATGTATATCTACTATCTGTATGTTAAACAATGCATTGGGAAATAGCTAATGTAATTTAAACTTTGAACATTATATAATTTTATTTTATATTTTTAACTGTACATCTCAATGTGTTAAGTTCTATTGATGTGAAAATGATATTTATGAATGCAGGTTTCACAAAATTTTCTTTACTAGCCCAATTGCTAGACTAGTGACGCACAAGCCAGCATTAAGCAATAGTATTAATATGAAATGTTTAACTGCAATAATAGAAAGTAGCAAACTTCACATTAAAATAGTTTTGGTATCTGATTACATAAAAATAACAGAACGAGATGTAATACTAGCATTCCATGAACGTTTATTGTTGCTCTCGGACATATTTTATATTCAACTTTATAGCTGCTATTTATAACTTCTTATAAGATGATAGGTATACTTATATAACAGGCCCTGATTAAAATAAATTTTAGGCTGCTGATTATTTTACTTACGTACACAGCACCTGTAAAATGTGCATTATTAAGTAAAAGAGAAATCTGAGTCGCTCTCCTTCTTGGCCCAGGCCTTCCTTAAAATGGTTTAACTATCACATAGAGTTGTTATTTTCACGTGTATAACTTAAGACATGAAGGTGATTTGTGAGGAAACTATACACCCGACGTTTTCAGGAATATCTCCTGTAGTTGCTTTGTCAGTTACCAGGTGGTAGGGTGAGTTACATTCTACACAACTTTCTACCATTCAAGGTAAAATTTCTTTTTTTGGATGGTAGGGATCATTTGTACTGCAATCACCCTGATCTTTGTTACCAATGTTGATGTCTTGCTGAAGACTGTCCTACCTCTATCATCCTGGGACTTGGAACCGCACAAGATACACTTAGTGCCATTAAACTTTTCTTTAGCTTTGAGATACAGTGATTCTATTGGAGATTCAAACAGATCTGGTATATTTTATTTTTTGATAGTATCACCATAAAATCTGACAAGCTACCTCGCCCTATCAGTTTTTGTCTTCTTGGGTAGCTTCAGTAGTGGAACCGATTCCTGTTGCTGGACCACTTGAAGGACACTTTTAGCTGGGATGGTATTGAGTCCAATGACCCAGACTTTCCAGTTTTTTAGTGACATCAGCTCTATAAAGATAATGGTACCAACCAGCTCATCAAAATCAGAAACACTGACGAACAATGCCTCTTCATCCATCATTGAATTGTAAACGTCAATTTACTATTCTCTGCCTCCACAATGACTTTATGCCCCTCACTACAGAGGAAGTCCTTGGCATTTTGATGTAATTATGAGGCTTTTTAGGTTATTGACGAATTCATCTTCACAGGGGAAAAGTGTTTCATAAAATTTTTATAAGAACAAGATATGAAAGAGATTTACCAAGACTAAAATTTATTTTTAAATACTAAAACACCAGATTAAAAAATATGATTCATTGAATCTAACTAGCCAATGATATAAGATTAGTGCATAAAATAAGGAAGGGAAATCATTACCCTCAGTTACCACCGTGAATTGGGTACTGGTCAAGTGACACATACGGTTAAGCCACTGTTAATATATCATATGACTGTTAGTCTTTGCCATTGTTGTTCCTTTCGGTCTTTCTTTCATTTACAAATTGTGTTACAGCTTTCAATTACACATATAACATTTTCATGCTTCACAACTATATTAAAGGAGAAGAAGGAACATTTTGGTTCATTTAGACTGTCCTATTCACAAAACTAAATCATCACATATGTTTACGCTCATTTTCGCCTGTAAAACATGTATCCAGAGAATCTTAAGTTCTTTCCAATTCTTAAGTTTTTTATGAGACATACTGGCTCTTTATTATCTATCTCTGCTTGACATTAAAAACAGATGCCACTCTCTTTGATCCAGTTTTATTCAAAGCCTACAGTCTAATTGTTATGTAAACAAAGCTAAGTCCAGTAGAAAATAATGGATGTCGATAGTTTTCAGATTTTTACATAGCAAGCTGATTCGGGTGAGCCAGTGTTAATGTATCATATGACTTAGTCTTTGCCATTGTTATTCCTTTCGGTCTTTCTTTCATTTACAAGTTGTGTTACAGTTTTCAATTACACTTAACATTTTCATGCTTCACAACTATATTAAAGGAGAAGGAACCTTTTGGTTCATTTAGACTGTCCTATTCACAAAATGAAACTAAATCTTTAAGAAATATGTCTTAAAGCCAGTCATTTAGCTATTTTTCAAGTTTTTTTAATCTTACTTAAATTAACTATACCCAGCACATTTGAAGACAATCTGTAACAAAGACCAACTTCCCTGGTAGTAAGATAAGGCTGACCTCTTCCTAGTCCAAATTTATATCTGTATACCCCTAGTCTTACCTTTCACAGCATTAATTATGAAAATGAAATACTGGACACGCCCCACTTATTCCCCCAGAAATCTGAAGCATCTCAGTCAGATCCGTATAATTTTTTTAAGCAAATATAATTTAAGAGATTTTATCCCATCTTTCTATGATAGCCTTTTCATTCCAGATATCAACCTAGTAACTATCCTCTCAACTCTTTCCAACAATTCGTGTCCTTTATAAAGTAACAATCTTAAGACAGAACATAATGCTCTAAATGTGGCCTAACCAATGACATTATAACCTATTTTTACTTTTATTCAGTATTTCTGAAGAGACAAAATCCTATTTGCCTTTTCCCTAGCAACAGCACATTGCTTGGATTGCTTAAGAGACTGATCAGTAAAAATACAAAGATATTTTTCACCCATAACACTATTAAGGTTATTCCCATTACAAGTATACTCATAATTCAAAATGTGATATTTTACTTATATTACCTTGCATTTATTATAACCAAAAGATTCTTCCCTTTTATATTTTCTAAATCATCAAATAATACAAAACTATTTGCAAGACAATAGCGTCCCCATAGCTAGCAATAATCAGAAGTTTAATTTCGAGACCCTATTGTCTGCGGACTTGTATCGTTAGAAATTGTTTTATGTAGCTTTGTTCTTAATAACAAATAACTTCATTGATGTAAATGAAAAAAGGCAAAGGTTTCAACACTGAGATACCCCACTCGTAACATGAATCTAGTCTAAATTCCATTTATAGAAACTAGATGTAAGAAAGCAGAGTTGGCAGTGGGTGGTGATGACCAGCTACCATTACTCTAATACTACGCTAATAAATGAGGGACGGCTAGCGCAGATAGCTCTCGAGTAACTTTTCGCGAAATTGAAAACAAACCAATCTCTACTATAAATCATAGTTTATTTTGTTCTTTATAATGCCCTTTGTACACTTGCAAGCCCTTACTCTACATAAACATAAATCGATTCCAAAAAGCTTTTTTCCTATTGAACTGATCCCATTAATCCAACCAGCCAACTTGCTCTTCCTTACCGATTAATCTGATTGAGCATTTAGTTGTAATTAAGTCTTGCCAGTATCCCATACAGAGCCCCCAGTGGCTCAGCGGTATGTCTGCGGACTTACACGCTAAAATCCGGGTTTCGATACCCGTGGTGGGCAGAGCACAGATAGCCCATCGTGTAGCTTTGTGCTTAATTCCAAAACAACCCTTACAGAATTAAGTTATCATGGCCGTTTTACTGAGTGCCTTGTGCTCAGCAAGTCGTTCCGTTATTATACCATCTCCTACATCATTAATTCCTGTGTGTACTACAGATACTGTGTCACGACTAACACCCTTTACTGAAGCAGATGCTTTGTTTGTGATGTCCTCTAGTTATGCCTCTGAATAGCATAATCTCATTCTGTTTTTTCCCTAAATTGTCTGAGGCAACGGTCAAAGCTGGCTTCTTCGTTGGGCCACGAACAAAGAAGATCTTGGAGTGCACAGAATTTCCCAAGAAGCTCAGTTGGAAGGGGAAAAGAACTTTGGGCAGCTTTGTCGCAGTAGTTCAGAACTTCTTGCGCAATCACAAAGCAGAAAATTATGTGGAAGTGGTTGAGGCTCTGGTGAAGAACTACAGCAAAATGGGCTGCAGGATGTCCCTGAATGTCCATAACCTGGATGTTCATCTTGATAAATTTAAGGAGAACATGGGAGCATATGCAGAGGAGCAAAGCAAACTCTTTCACCAAGATATATTGGACTTTGCACTCCGCTACAAAGGAGCGTATGCCGAAAACATGATGGGAGACTATATTTGGGGTCTAATACGTGAAATTGATTTACATTACATTCGCAAATCTCGAAAAACTACTCATTCTAAACATCTTTGCTCATTTTTTGTATAACTTTTGTATAAATACATGTAAATTTTAATCCATATGTTGTTTTACTCAGACCTTATGTAAATAAAAATGTGCAAATTTGCCCATTTTTACACAGAAAATAGTTTAAATTCTAAATTTCATTATTTAGGTCACAAAAGCAAAGTTTGAAGATAACAATGGCCATTTTCTGTACATATACAACACAAGCAATTAAGAAATAACTCGCACTATTTAGGAACAAAATTTGTGTTACTTAGTGCTATTTGAAACTGTTTCCTCCCCCTCATCATAGTGTGTTACTTTGTCTTCAATGAAAAACTGACCTTCTGAATAATAAATATCTCAACGTAAAAATGTAAGCATTGTCTCGTCATTAATGACAGTTATCCGTACACTGTATTTTCACAATTCGTTCCGGGTTATCCATTGCAATTAATCTGAATTTCAATAATTCTCAAAGTTAAGAGCACGTCATTTGTCTTCACGTTTTACTGTATTCTCATTTCCCTTTTATTTATTACCATACTCTTTATGTTATTGGTTCATGTGTGTTAATGTTTCATAAAACACGTACGAACACCTCACTTGTTTTATGTACATTTATTGTCAACTACCTATGTTCACCACTACTATTATGTTCACCAAGTAGTTTATACAGTTTGCTTCCAGATACTATGTTAACCACCTTGGCAATGTCATCTTGTGCTGTAAAAGTTAAATCATAATACATTTCAGGTTTCACAAAATAAATAACCCTATTAAATTTCAGGCAAATCAAATTCGAACTAAAAGTTTTATTTACCAAGATTTAAATTCATGCTGTGGTCACTAAATGTTAATACACACATAGAGAAAGGAGGACTCCCTTGTAGATCATAGATCCATCATATTAACCATGAAGGTCAATGTGATATATGGCCCAGCATGGCACTTGACTTGTAATCTGAGGGTCCCAGGTTCAAATCCACGTTTCACCAAACATGCTCGCCCTCCCAGCCGTGGGGGTGAATAATGTGACGGTCAATCCCACTATTCGTTGGTAAAAGAGTAGCTCAAGAGTTGGTGGTAGTGGTGATGACTAACCACCTTCCTTCTAGTCTTACACTGTAAAATTAGAGAGGCTACCGCAGATAACCATTGTGTAGCTTTGCGTGAAATTCATATAAGCCATCTGTCATGCACAAATCAACCTCAGCTTGACTTGACAACATCTGGACAACAGATCCAATTCATTTAACCAATAAGAGTCTTCTCACGTGACAAAGAAAGAAATTAATGAGTTGCTGTATTCATCTATCTGAAATGTATGCATAACCTTAAAGTGATTTGCTTCTTTCTGACAATAAATATTGAAAATAATCAAACTCTGTATTCCAACACTAACACTCCAAGGAAGTCAGTACAGGGGTTGCTTTATTAGATGTATGTATATGTGGTGTTGAATCTAACCGAACACTCTCCATGTCCTCTCTTCCACCAATTTGCACCTCTCCGGTTTACAGTCTTATGAACCTCATCTTCACCTCTGCCATTTGCAACTCTCTGTACTGTATATTTATAAACTTCATTCCTTACCAAAGCATCCCACCTGGGATTGTTTTCCTTCCTCGGTAAGCCATGGTTTTTCAGAACCAACGATCTGCCATTGCTACTTTTGGCTTTCTCATCAAGACACAATTGGATAAATTAGGTCTGTTCTTGGATAACATTGCAGTATCCACTCGTCAGCCCATCCCACCATGGCTAATTACAGTCCCCAAATTTGCCCTATCTTTAACTCATCTGAGAAAAGCGGACACTTTCAATTGGAAGTACCGTCTTTTATTTACTGAGCATCTTTCAAACAGTCCATTCCAATTTATACGGATGGTTCCAAATAAGGTAACTCTATGAGCTCTGGATGGTTTGTTGTGGTTTGGTGGTTGCACACAGTATCCCCTTTACAGCTTCTGTATTCACTGCTGAACTGTACCCATTTCTTTGGCCCTGAATCATATTGAAGCTAAGCAGTACTCCAACTACACTATTTATACTGACTCGCTTAGTTCTCTTCTGGCCCTGGAATTGCTTCGCGTTGGCTCACACCCTGTTCTCTCTGATATTCATAACCGAATGTTCTATTTCTCATTAACATCTTCTTCTATCCAGTTTTTTGTTTTGGATATCAGGTCACGTTGGTATTTGCGGGAACGAGCTTACAGACATGGCAGCTAAATCTATATGCTCTGGCACTCTCACCACTATGACTATTCTATACACGGACTATGGTCCTGTATTCAAGGCTCGGCTCTGTGCCAGCTGGCAGTTGACTTGGAGTGAGTAATGTGAAAACAAGCTTTTACAAATGAAACCCTATATTGGACTTTGGCCGTCTTGCTTCCCTAAGGATCGGAAAGAGGAAGTTGTTCTTACTAGACTACACATTGGTCAGTTTTATAATTAATCGTTTTTTTTATCTGAAACTGATGCATCGGTGTACAGTCTATGTAACACTCAGATCACTATAAGCCACATGTTACTTTCTTGTCATCGTTACGACTCTCAATGACGGCACTATTTTAACACTGCACGGTCCCAAGGTCTGTCCGTAACATTAGACAGTGTTATTGGTGATGGTGACACTGTCTATTTTGATAAAGTTTTCAGTTTTTTAAAGGTCATTAATCTTTTTAATGTCATTTGAGTGTTTTTAATTTATACACTAAACCTTTTTAATGTGGTTCCCTTTTAAGAATCACAATCTCTCTAGTTCGATTTGAAATTGGAAAATGGCCATGACATTAAATAACTCGACACCAGAACTGGAAAGGCCAACTTCAGGTGACTAACGCTGCTGTTTGAACTACTGGTTAATCGTCCTGGCGAGTTAGTATTACAATTTTGCACCATGCCTTTTGACATAGTGACACATAACCTGTAACCAAGACTGGAAAGGCCAACTTCAGGTGACTGATGGTGGTTCTTGTACTTACCTGTTAGTCTTTCTGGCGGGTTATGATCGTTACCATTATGCTACAGAAAGTCCTTTCCAACTTCTCTTGCTGTAGTTTCTATCTTAGCATTGTAGACTGGATGGCAACATTGGTTTTATGTTATTTATTTTTTTCAATGCTGTTTCATTTTTACCTTAATTTTCTTTTATGAATTTTACTACATTTACTTTATTTTTACCTTTTTACCAGACGTTTGGCGCAGATAGTCTAGCTGCTTTCTGCCATAAAACTCTAAATCAACCAACCAACCAATCATGTTCTTCTCTCCAGCAAGGTTAAGTAAGTCCAACCAACACTAGTTAAGAAGTGTAGGAAAGGTGCATATAGCGCCTTTTCAAGCAATTACGAGTGCAAGAGGGTGTGTTTTGTCATTGGTGTTGGTCCACAAGGCTGCTGCTCTCTCTGCAGTGCAATTACTGGTTTTCAAAGCTTTGCTGCAAGAAATACTTTAGACATTTCATAACAGAAAGAATGGAGGGTACCATGATTAGCCCACACTTATGAGGACAAACTGAAAGAGACAGGGTGAACATCAACAGACTATTGTTGGGTCTCCTCTGCAGAGAATACTTCTTGTATTTCTTGTCTACTCTTAGAGCCTGCAAGAGTTCATTGCTACCTACGTATTGCCATAAAATATATTAAGAAGCAGGTAAAAGCTTGGTTGATACATCAGAACAGTAGAAGAGATCCAAGTTGCTCCAGGAGTTAATTTCACCAGCCAACTGTTTACTGAGTTTTATAAATGTTACGCGTGGTGAAGACTTGTACCTATCACCGCTAGTTTGGTGCTTTGGTAAAATATATAACTTACCAAGTTGATATGTGTGAAGTTTGTTTATCACAAAAGAAGGTAATGGGACAAACACTTGTCATACATGTTGACAGCATATAGAACAATGAAACAAGGATCAGCCGTCTCTTTCCTGAACCTGACCATCTACAGGTGGGAAGTTTTATTCAACATGGATTTTATATATGGTCCTCCACCCCGAAACAATGTCTCTCGCCTCCTCAAGAGCATGTTGAGTGGCTAAGATAAAGAATGATCAGTGCAAATGAATGTCACTAACAACACAACGTCACAACAGAAATGCTAGAACCAGACAGCGAAAGCACAGATTTTTCAGTGTGACAATTGGGTATGGATATGATACATGCTACTAGTGTGAAAGAAACTGGGATTCAGCTGGATTGGTCTGTACCTTATACCCTGATATGTTTGAGCAATAATTGCTGAGAGAAATGCAAAAGTTCATGAAACACGCTAAGTTGCTTCCATTGCACTAAGGACTTACCTTCCTGACCTTCCTTCAATGCAAGGTAAGTTGTAGGTACTTATCAGACACTTTTCAATGAACTAGATAAAGAGTTGTTGTGCACAGAGGGAACTGCTGTTTTTGACCAGCAGACGACATGCAAGCTTCCTGGAGTCATTGATTGAAAGAAAGTAGCAATCCTTGCTTCCTAGGCTATTGGTTAGTAGGGTCTGGTAGAATGTACAGATGACATTTTGCAACAACTAATCCATTATCAAAGCTAGAATACTTAGTTGCAAAACTATTGATCAAAATGGTATAATTATCTCTTGCTTTCCAAGCTCCAAGTAGGAATGTGAAATACCATGTATGCACCACACTATATTCTTTCATTCAGTAGCACATACATACATACATACAGAGTTATATATATAATTGGAAATTGTAGATTGAAACTCAAATCTGATAGTACAATATTGGCTTTTATTGCAGTGATGAACAAGAGTAGTTTAATTCTTTGACGATTGGTGTTGTTGGCTAGCTGCCTTCCATCTAGTTTTTCGGTCAAAATTTAAGGAAAGCTGTTCACAGAGTTCTGTGTGTAGCTTTGCAAGAAAACAAAATACATCTCTTATTTTATATGCAACAATGTTGTTTTTGTATCTGGAGGTGAATGTTTCTATGCATTTTTAATTTGGCATGTATTTCCATTTGCCATGATATTTTGCTTTCCTAGCCAGTCGGTGTGTTTTCTGTAGTTTCTCTTATAAAGTATTCGTTCAAGGTACTTAGATTTAGAGAATCTACAATAACTTTAAATGACTTAGAGTTATCTCCTATTTTCAAATAATTTAAAGCTACTTCAATATCACAGGCCCCCCAGTGTCTCAGCGGTATGTCTGCGGACTTACACGCTAAAATCCGGGTTTCGATACCCGTGGTGGGTAGAGCACAAATAGCCCATTGTGTAGCTTTGTGCTTAATTCCAAAGAACAACAACAATCAATATCACAGTACTTTCTAATTTTCAACAAAGACAATTTATATTTTCTCGTGTTAATTATAACGTTTCTCAGTTTATGAATTTCTTTGTATTACTATGTTCGACAATCTTGAAAATATTTCAAAGCACCCATGCCATATTCATGATCTTCAAAAATAATCAGACATTTCATTTTTTTGTGTTCATTTTGGTACATCGATGACATACTGATCTGTCTGCTAATGTGTAAGGTTGTGTATATTCCTGCTAAATTAAGGAATATTAGGAGCAGTATTTCATTTGTTTAACTATGCGAATGTCACGATCTAATGTAACTGAGACTGACCGTTCGCACCCTATACAATAAATGAGGCGAAAATGGAAAGTTTCAGCCATTGAGGCCTGATAACTTGATTATCTTGCCACCTGTATGACAAGCAAGTATGTGCACGTTTTACAGCAAAGCCACATCATGTTACCTGCTCAGTCCGGTGAGGAGAATCGAACCTCTGATTTTAGCATTATAAATCCATAGAGTAACTGCTGTACTAGCGGGGTACTTGTGACAACCACGACGTGGACTCGAATAATTTTGCAAATTACCAGCTTTACAGATGAATGAATGAAAACTATGTCATTTCAAGTGGTTTAATTCTGCTAAGTAATGTGTCATAATATTTTGTGATTATTACATTTTGCCTTTAGATGGCATTATGATTTTTACAACAACATTAAAAGTTCTGGATCGTCGAACAAACTGTAAAAAAAAAGAAGCAAAGTTCTAATATAATAAGTATGGAGTGAGTGGACCGTGTGAGAATTTCCCATTCATTAACTACACTACATGGTCAAAAGTATGGGGATACATGACCATCACACCCATATATGTTTGTTGAACATCTCATTTCAAAAACAGTTGGTCTGCCCTTTTCTGCAACAACAGCTTCCTCTCTTCTGGAAAGATTTTCACTAAATTTTGGAACATGGCTGCAGGGATTCGTTTCTATTCAGCCACAAGAGCATTAGTAAAGTCTGGCGACTTTTGATATCAAGATCTGGCTTGCAGTCTGCATTCCAGTTCATCCTGAAGGTGTTTGATGGGGTTGATGCCAGGGCTCTGTACAGGTCAGCCAAGTTCTTCCACACCAATCTCAGCAAACCATGTCTTTATGGACCTCGCTTTTTCATGGGGGCATTGTCATACCAAAACAAAAAAGGCTCTTTCCCAAACTGTTGCCACAAAGTTGGAAGCACACAATTCTCTAGAATGTCATTGTATGCTGTAGCATTAAGATTTCATTTCAATGGAACTAAAGAGCTAAGCCCAAACCATGAAAAACGGCCCCAGGCCATAATTACTCCTCCACAAAACTTTGCAGTTGAAACAATGCATTCAGGCAGGTAGCGTTCTCCAAACATCCGGAAGACTGCCACTAATCTCAAGCATAAGATAGACGATCATGTATCAAATGATGAAAATGTATCCTCATCTGTAGTATCAATAATACTCAAGGAGAATGGAATACATGGTCGTGTAGCAGTTATAAAAACACTTTAATTCGATCTCCAAATATTATCAAGAGATTGAAATTTGTTGAAAGGTGCAAAAAAATGGACTGTTAATGATTGAAAAAGGGTGTTGTAGATGAACGAGTCCAAGTTTGAATCATTTTGTTTATTGCGTAGGCTGTACGTTTGGCAAAAGAAAGGAGAAAGATATATACTTTTATGCATAGCATTTACCATAAAGCACGGTGGAGGCAGATTAATTGTTTTGGAGGTGTTTTCATGTTAAAGCGACAGGAGATATTTGCAAAATAGGTAGAATAATGGACTACCGCAAGTTCCATCAGATATTGATCCGTCATGGTATTCTCAGTGGCTTACGTATCATTGGTAAAGGATTCTACTACAAAGAAGATAACGATCCCAACATTTATTCAACCTATACAGAAATTATTTAGCTAAGAAAGAACCTGCTAAAGTCATTTAACTAATGCAATGGTCCCTACAGAGCGCCGATCTCAACCCAACTGAGCAGAGATAAAATCTAATTGGTCAGTAACTTGACAAATTAAAAGTTACTTCTAAAGAAACGTTATTGGAGTGTATTAGAGATATTTGGAGTACATTCCCAAAGGATTATTTGATATGTTGTAACAATGCCTTAAAGACTGTCCGCAGTTATTAAAACAAATATTAACTGTTTCCTGAACTTAAGCACTTTCACTGAGTTTCTGTTGTACTGAGTATGAAAATTAATAAAACCTTATTTTCACTTGTGATTTACTTTTCATTGTTTGTGAAAGTAGTTTGATATCAAATATTTGATTTTGTCGTAACACTTTTACACAATGCTACATATCATCATATTTTCACTTTTATGCTCTTTTTAATATGGCCTGGTAGGGCCAAAAGGTTAAAGTTCTCGACTCATAATCTGAGGGTAACGAGTCCGAATCCCTGTCACAACAAACATGCTCGCTCTTTCAGCCGTGGGGGACGTTATAATCCCACTATTCTCTCGTAAAAGAGTAGCCCAAGAGGTGCTGCCTTCCCTCGAGTTTTACAATATTAAATTAGGGATGGCAAGTGTAAATAGCCCTCGTGTAGCTTTGTGCAAAATTAAAAAAACAAACAAACACTTTTAACACAATTTCTTGCTTATCAGCTCTTTTCTTTTTGCTCTTCCAAGGCCTGGCATGGCCGAGCGCGTTAAGGCGTGCACTCGTAATCCGAGGGACGCGGGTTCGCGCCCGGGTCGCGCTAAACATGCTGGCCCTCCCAGCCGTGGGGGTGTATAATGTGACGGTCCATCCCACTTTTCGTTGGTAAAAGAGTAGCCCAAGAGTTGGCGGTGGGTGGTGATGACTAGCTGGCTTCCCTCTAGTCTTACACTGCTAAATTAGGGACGGCTAGCACAGATAGCCCTCGAGGAGCTTTGTGCGAAATTCCAAAACAAACAAACAAATGCTCTTCCAAGCACCAGAAAAACTTAAAGACGGTTGATGAATATTTAGAATAGCTATAAAGGGATGTGGAAGAAAACTCTCTCTTTTTTTATTTTGATAATCTACCTCAAAAATTAATTATCAACTGGACTATTCGCTCTTTCTGTTAACCTTTTGCAGAATAATCTTATACTTGTATGCTATTTGAATGTTTCATATATTCCTTCTCTGTCTATTACAATATTTATTCTGAAGCCATTCATTGCTCAGAATATATATAATGGTATCAAGTGATAGAGAAAACTGATAAGTTCATGTTATTTCTAGTTGTCGGTGTTCCTACTTATTATCGAAGCTAGACAATACCCCTGATGGATAAAACATTGCTTAGGACGGTATGTTGTATAAAGATATCGACGACTTCATGCCGCTCTGAGTAAATACAAGGTTTCGTACAAACTAATAAGCTTGTATTTGGTCAGGCTGGACTTTATTTAGTGAAACAGCCAGTCTGAAACTTTGGCTTCTTTTAAATAGCTTGGTATGATATTTCACCTGTGTTGTATGAAAGAAGAATCAATGAAAGCGACGGTCCTACGTGATTAAAACATCTTAGGGTATGGATACTTGTGTTCCATTATATAATAAAGATTACTCATTTGGCGTTTCCCACTCTATTTGCCCCCCAGTGGCTCAGCGGTATGTCTGCGGACTTACACGCTAAAATCCGGGTTTCGATACCTGTGGTGGGCAGAGCACAGATAGCCCATTGTGTAGCTTTGTGCTTAATTCAAAACAACAACAACAACAATAACCCACTCTATTTATTTAACATAGATCGAGCAAGAATTTTACTTTACTATGCACTCAAATTTTTAGTGATCGAGCTCACCTATCTCGTGTAGTTCTGAAGCAGCAGTTCTTAAACCTTATTGTTTGTGGACCACCTGGAAGTGAAAAAATAACCCACTAACCACCTGATTTCGTTTGTCATCGATAAAAAAGTAACATAGTCATTAAAAGTAATGGTAAGAACGGAGTTTTTTGTGTGTGTTTTTTTTTGCAATCTGACATGTATTTTGAACTAACCCGCGAACAGCCTGGAGGATCCTCGTGGGTCACTAATAGCTACGAACATGTTGAGAACTATTGCTCTAGAGTTGTAAGTAATTTCTTTCTTTAAGTTAATTTCAACGTTAATGATAAAACTTACTCGCTTATTATATTCGTTGCTGTAAATTAAAGTTGTTGACATATAGATATAAGTATTGCCCACCTTTTTCCCTTTGATGCTCGTGACGTCATTTTGACTCTCTGGAACGTTTAATGATCACCATATGGCGCTACTAGAACATTCATTAACTGGAAACAGGTTTGTCTTAAAAGTGCTCACTTGTAGGAAGTGCTTTGACTGCAGCTTGGTGAGTAGTGGATGTTAAATAAGTAGTTGATAGAAGGTGAAATTTGTGAAATGTTAGTAGAAGAAATATTATTAAGAAGTAAATCGTGCCATGAAGTACAGTTGTATATTAAGAATGAAAATAAAGAAAACCGTTTTCTAGTGATGGAAGTGGGCGTTTGAAACTGGAATGGCATCTGCTTTGGTGACGCCAGTTCTATTCCGATTCGATACTTTGACGTATTAGTAATAGTACTACCTTCGCAACTTGTAACTAACTAATCAGATTCGTAGTTTTTTGTATTTTTGGTTGTTGAAGGTGCGTAAGAAAGTACCCCTTTAGTGCGTACTTGTTATATACACTATCATTATTATCAGTTTCAATTATTTATCTCGGATAGTAACTTTTAGTTCTGTTATTTTATATATTTTTGGATCGTGTTTCATTTATGAAAATTGTATGTGAACAGAAAAGTGACAGTGGCAAACTGTGTATGACAGAAATATGGGTAAGTCAAATAATACATTTTTGTGTACATTTTTATTTTACAGTGCTAAATACAAGTGGAATTAATAATCTTCAGGTAGTTCTTAGTTGCGAATATTTTACGCATTGTTACAAGTAGACGAAAGATTAATTACGAAGTATTTACGTATTATTCATAGTAACATACTTTACACAATTATATGTTTTAAAACGGCTGGTATGGGTAGAGATGTTAATAATTTTTTGTTACAATTATCAAATTTTAATAAACACAAGTTGAGAGGTTAATGGAAAATCGGTACGGCTGTTGACAAATATAAGAATGCTGGAATGTGAAAATTATGATATACCACTACAAGTGTTCTGGACATCACAAATCCTAAGTTTATTTGTTATTAAAGAGTTAAACTGAGATACAGAGTTATTGTTTAAAATATGCATTGTTTCAATAAGCTGTGAGTGATGTTGTGAAGAGAAGAAAGAGGTGAGTCTCAAATTGCTAATTATATATCACTTGTATACATATGCAAATAATTAATATCTGCACTGTTACTTATTGCTTCAAAAGTTTCTCTGCTGGGTACCATTACCAGTTCATTATTTACCTGTCCATGTTACTAATTTACAAATCAGAGAATATTTTTCAGCCTTGTGATGAGAGAGGTTTCAAATGTTTTAATTATTTACATAAAACATAATTCTGGATAAAGTATCTTATAACTTTTAACTGAATATCAAAGCACTTAGCTAGCTAGTACTGAACATTTTTTGTTTTATTTCATTCAGGTACAGTCAAGTCTAAAAAGAAAATTAAGATGTAGGTGTAATACAAGTAATATAACATATGCAGACTAGGAACCATTTGTTTCTTGAAGGCTTTCTTTACACATTCAATACTGAGAAAAGTAAAAGTTTAAGGCTATTTGTTATTTTTAGCCACAGCATAATAGCTCTGAGTTTTCTAATACAAAATTGTAGCCAATAGCTCCAACCATTACTCATTTGAGATCTAATTGTAGATGATTCCCTCTTGTTAAGGAAATTCTTGACTCCCATTTTTAAACTTTTTAAAATAATTTAGCTTCACTACTATTGCTACTAACAATAGCAACTCATTCCATAAGCCAATCAGTTATTATCAGTAAGATAATTGCCTAAAGCATAGTTTGTATTTTCCAAATCTTAAACTTGTATCTCTTCATCCTGTTTATTTTCGTCACAATACAGTGCAAAGAAACTAGAGATATTTATCCCACCGATCTCTTAAATATTGTAAGCTTCAATAAAATTATCTTTTTCTCATCTTTTCTGGAGAGAAAATAAGGTAAAAGATATTAACCTATTATAAGTTAAATCTGATACAGGTTTACCTGACTGATCTGGATGAGAGAAAGGATGCAGAGTTGGCATATTTAGATTAAAAAAGAAAAACTTTATTTAAGGTATTACAAAAGTGTTAGCTATATAATCACATGACCAGAGGTTGGAGAAAAACTAGTTAATTGGATGGCAGAATAGTTGGATAAGAGAAAACAAAAAGTTATTATTAATATAGTTTAGCCAAACTAGGCCTTTGAATACTGTTGTACTGTTTCAGAGGTCTGTGCTTGGCGTTTGCTCATCATTTTTTATGTTAAAGATTTGGGTATAAGTAGTAATGTTTGCTCACTGCATTACCCTTGGTTATTTCTAGTTGTATTCAGTGTTGAGGTATTATGGAATGACTTTTATTAAATAAGTTGGACAAATATCTGACAAATAAACTTTAAAGATACTAAGTGCAGAGTAATTAATGTGAATTTCATAATTTGGATTGCACTCAATATATATATGGGAATAAACTCAGTAAATTGACTGAAAACATGTCAATCCATCAAAATAGTGCTCATTTGCAAGATAAAGCTTAAGGAAATTTGGGGTAATTTTTGTAGACATATTTACAAGTCAAAATAGGGATTTTTTTATCTGTACAAATAACTAGTTAGGCCACATTTATAATACTGCATACAGTTAAGAGCCTTTTATATCTTTGCTGTATTCTGATGATTGTAAAATGAGATAAGTTTAAGATTTATAAAAGACAGACTAAGCGGCACTGAAGTTTTTTTTTCTAACATAGTGGTTGATTTATAAAAGGAGTTGCCATCAACAGTATTGAAGGATGGCACTTTACAGTAATTTAAGAAGGGAATTTATGGTGTCTTTTAAAGTAAATAGTGCAATTAAATTTTTATATTTCTCAAGGGTGGATATGAAATGACAGTTTTGAAAGATCAAATGGTTCATTTCTGTTATTGAGTTGTGTTTAATTAAGAAATGTATAATCTTTAATACTTTGCTCTTTCCAATTCCAATGAATGCATCGAAAACTAATCTCCTTTAATTATTACATCAGTATTCTTATTACTTACAACACTGATCTTGTATTATTTTTTATTGACTTTGTCTGTCGTACTAGGTAATCTGTAACAAATAATTGAAAAACATCTACTCGTGAATATCTTGACTGTAATCATTACAGATTTAACTTTGTATTTTGTTTCATATATTCCATCATAACAGTCCATAAATATATAAACAGCCAACCAGGTGTAATTTTAATAATTCTCATTTTCTCCATTAAATATATAATATGTGATATTTGGAGTAAGAGCAGGATTTGTCTGTTCAAATAAATATATAAATCAAATTTAAAGTTTTCAAGACAAGCGATATGGATATATTTAGTACAGGTTGCTAGTCATAATTAATAGCTTCTAATATTTAACAGAGAAGTACAAATTCATTACAAAATTTGTAATATATATTTTGATATAATGGTTTCATTGTATTTGATGTTATTTTACTTGTAACCTGTGCCTGTCTGTTACATTCTTTCATGTGCTGTTATGAATAAATTGCTGGTTAGGCCACTAATTTTTTTGAAGAATTTAATTCTTTGGAATTAAACATTAGAAAAATAAACTAATAATTTGAGGACACAGTAAGTCCCATAACCAGCAGGACCATATAAAAACAAAGCAAAACATGGTAAGCAAAGAAGCATTATAATTGAGATAATACAGATTAAGGTGTTGTACAATATTTGGAGGTAAAATTGTTAAACACTGATTTAATATCAGAAATGAAGCTCTCCCATAAAAATAAGTTAGCAAAATCTAATTCATCTATGTCTACCTTATAAAGAAAGAATATTTAGTTTCAGAAGAAAGAAAATTTTGGATGAGTACATGGGAACAGAAATACAAAATTACAAGTATCACATAAAAGTGATGCTTACATTCCCAATCATGAGCAAAATCTGAAGTAAATTAATTCATATTTGCCATACAGAGTTCTCCAATCAACAAACAATGGTTTTAACTTTAACAGCAGTAACAATTTATGGAGGAAAATAAGCCATACTTGTGGAGTGGGGGAAGATACTTGACTTAAATTAGTACAAATGTGTATTGAAGATAGTGTTTCATTTTTAACAAATAAATCAAAGTTCCTTATATATCTGTAAAGAGGGATGAGAGTAGAAGATTTAAACTTGTACCCCCTCGGAGTGGATTCCTGTACGTGGTGAGGGGACCTCCCAGGGAAGGTTCTGTTCTGTCTGGTTACCTTCTCTGGGATCTAAACATCCACCCACGTGTTTGCCATGCGTGGCGACCCGTGAAGGGGAGGAGAGGATCCTGGTGGTTGAGGGGTCCAACCCTAACACACCACTTTGGCCTCGAATTCCTGTAGACAGGCGGCCCTTGGGTGGCCCCCCTTGGGTCAATCGGCTGGTCCACCTGGGCTAGAACCAACCAAGTACCAGTGTTGGAAGTTCTCAACGGGTGTTGTGGACATTGTGCCTGATGCTGGTGTTTGGGTATAGTGCTCACGAAACCCTGGCGTTGCTGCATTGTCCTTGCATGACTTTGTAGTGCGTCCCCTTGTAGGGCTCCATGGTGGGTGGGGCCAGTGAGTACCGAAACTTTTCTCTTTCCTATGGATCCTACAAAAAATTTAAATAAAATTGTAAAAAAACAGTCAATGGGTAAGCGACCACGTTTCGAATACTCAGAACAGCAATCTCCAACTTCAGTAACACACATACCTCATTTTCTGATATTGTATTCTCTTTCAGAAAAATCTTTAGGGCAAATGTCCCCTTTTTTTATTCAAAAGGGGCTCGAGGGACTTGCTGGCTCTCCAAAGTCAGTAAAGAAGCTTCGATCTGGTGACATACTGGTTGAAACATCCACATCCCAACACAGTGAACTCCTCTTGAAATCAAAGGTAATTGGGGATATACCTATCGAGGTTACACCCCATGCTACTTTGAATACTTCACGAGGAGTTATTGTTGAAAGGGATTTGAAGAATGTTCCTGAATCGGAGATTCTCGCTGGTCTTTCCACTCAAGGAGTTTCTGCAGTGAGGCGCATCTCCACTCGCAAAGATGGAGTTACACTGCCAACAAATACCCTTGTTTTAACATTCACTTCACCACGAGCACCCGCCACCATCAAAGCAGGTTATCTCATTTGCAGGGTTCGGCCGTACATTCCAAACCCTCTTCGATGTTTTCAATGTCAGAGATTCGGCCACTCAAAGACATCTTGTCTTGGTTCCCTGACATGTGCTCGTTGTGGAGGCAAGGACCACGATGCCTATGATTGTGACATAAACCCACATTGCGTCAACTGCAATGGTTCTCACCCCTCTTACTTTCATTCTTGTCCAAAATGGTTGGAGGAAAAAGAGGTGCAGCGTTTGAAAACGACACATAACATTAGTTATCCTGAGGCTCGGAAATTGCTGTCCACAATCCCATCTCGGACATACGCTGCTGCACTCCATTCCACAACTACAGTGGAAGTGCAGACAGATCTCTCTGTGGCTCCAAGAGAATTGTTTTCAAAACAAATGAAAAGCCTTTTGACCCCCGTGGTTAAAAAAGTAGATGAATCGACTTCCACACCCATCTCTTTCAACAAACCTCAAGATCCATGTCCTTCAGTTTCAAATACAGGCATTTCTTCTGATACATCATTTTCTCCCACCACAATAAACAAAACAATTATTCGTCCGCGTCCTCAGTCACTTGATTCCTCTGCCAATAACAAAAACCTGCCCACTCGACCCAGAGCAGGATCCATGGAGGTTGATAGACCTCCTCCGAAGAAAGACAGTAAAGAAAAAAGACGAGGTCGTAAACCGAAGGGTTCTCCAACCACTTCACCTGCCCGTCCTTAAAAATGGCCACCTTGATACAATGGAACTGTCGAGGTTTACGTTCTAATCTGGATGATATCAAAACGCTGATTACTTCCTACCAGCCTGTTTGTCTTTCTCTACAAGAAACATTTCTCAAATCTGCTGATACAGTCTGCATTCGGCAGTTTTCTCTGTACAGAAATGACAAGTTGTGTGATGGTCGAGTACATGGAGGGGTGGCACTTTTGGTTGATCAACATGTGCCCACCCTGTCTTTGTCACTCAATACACCCTTGGAGGCCGTAGCCATCCATATTTCCTTGGGTCATACCATCACTGTTTGTTCTCTGTACCTGTCCCCTGGAGAGACATATGATCAATCACACCTGGATGCTCTCGTTGAACAGTTGCCATCTCCATTTCTAATCCTGGGGGATTTTAATGGACACCATCCCCTCTGGGGAAGTGCTGTTATTGATGGGAGGGGTCGATCTGTAGAGCAGATGCTCTCTGATCACGATCTTTCTCTTTTCAATACTGGTTCTTTCACTTACTTTCATGCACCAAGTCAGTCATTCACCGCCATTGATCTCTCAATTTGCTTCCCTTCATTATTCTCCCATTTTTCATGGAGGGTTGACAGTAATCCACTAGGCAGTGATCATTTTCCGATCGTTTTGAGAGAGACTGGCCGTGGTCGATGCCACCCTACCTGCGTGCCCCGGTGGAAGCTGGATCAGGCAGACTGGTCCACTTTCACTGCTCTCACAGAACTTGATCCTGCCATCGTAAATCAGCCATCAATAGACGACCGTGTTGCAGCGGTAACTGATTGTATTATACATGCAGCTGCTCAGTGTATTCCTAAAACCTCGACACGTTTCCCACGATATCCTCGTCCATGGTGGAATTCTGCTTGCAACTTAGCACGGAAGGCTCAAAAACGGGTCTGGGATACTTTTCGTAGATATCCCACACTTTCAAATCTGGTTGCTTTCCAACAGGCCCGAGCACATGCTAGGTGGGTAAGACGTCAAAGCCAGAAGGAATCTTGGATTAAGTTCACAACCAGCATATCTTCTACCACCAGTTCCAAGATCATATGGGACAAGATTCGAAAGGTTAATGGGCATTACAATTCTGTTGCCCTCTCGATCTTACTCTCTGATGGTCAGGAGGTGACTGATGTCCGAAACATCGCTAACACTCTAGGTGAAAGCTTTTGCTGGGTATCTAGCACTTCTGCTTGTTCCTCCACCTTCCTGGCCATCAAGACTTGGGCAGAGCGATCACCTCTTTCCTTTCAAATGGACTGTTTCTTTGACTATAATAGTCCCTTTACCCTGGTGGAACTAAAAATGGCCCTTCATCGGTCTGCCAGTACATCTGTTGGACCTGATGATATTCATTATGACATGCTGCACCATCTATCTCCTGATTCTCTTTTTATCCTTCTGATTATCTTCAACCGGATTTGGCAGGAGAATGTTTTTCCTGATGCCTGGCACCAGGCTATTATTTTACCTTTCTCTAAGCCAGGGAAAGATTTGAAGATTCCTTCAAACTATCGTCCAATTGCTCTGACGAGCTGTCTTTGTAAGATTTTAGAAAGGATGGTTAATGCTCATCTTGTTTGGTTCCTTGAATCAAACAACCTCCTCTTGCCCACCCAGTGTGGGTTCCGTCGACAGCACTCCACCATAGACCACCTAATTTGTCTTGAAACATCTGTCAGAGAGGCCTTTCTCAACCGCCAACACCTTGTATCGATATTCTTTGACATAGAGAAGGCTTACGACACAACATGGAGGTATGGCGTTTTGCGAGACCTCCATACATATGGGTTACGTGGCCATCTACCCATGTTTATTAAAAAATTTTTAATGGACAGCAGATTCCAAGTTCGTGTAGGTTCGGCACTTTCACGTTCTTTTTTACAGGAACTTGGAGTCCCTCAAGGCTGTATATTGAGTGTCACACTCTTTAGTATAAAGATAAATGCCATCACTGAACATCTCCCTCTCACTGTTACGAATGGGCTGTGTGTTGACAACTTTCACATCTCATGTCAGTCGTCAAACATGAGATATATTGAGCGGCAACTACAAACTGCCCTCAATCGTGTACAGAAGTGGACTCTTGCAAATGACTTTAATTTCTCTCTTTCCAAAACTGTATGCATGCACTTTT
The DNA here is from genome assembly GCA_011833715.1 of Carcinoscorpius rotundicauda. Taxonomy (NCBI): domain Eukaryota; kingdom Metazoa; phylum Arthropoda; class Merostomata; order Xiphosura; family Limulidae; genus Carcinoscorpius; species Carcinoscorpius rotundicauda. Next base: position 69,817,881 of record CM022399.1, on the reverse strand, counting down.
GCCGTCGACGAGGTATTCACCCTGATCCTGAACTTCATATCGGTGAAGTTTTGCTGCCAGTGGTCCTGGAGACAAAGTTCTTGGGGCTTATCTTTGATTGTAAACTGACCTTTATACCACACTTAAAGCAGCTTCGGGTCAAATGCACAAGAGCACTGAACATCCTCCGTGTCCTCTCTTCTACCAGTTGGGGGGCAGATCGCTGTTCAATGTTAAAGATATATCGTGCACTTATTAGATCAAAACTTGACTATGGATCAATGGTCTATGGCTCTGCCAAACCCTTGGCCTTAAAGATACTGGACCCCATTCATCACCAAGGACTTTGACTCTGCACTGGAGCATTCCGTACATCTCCAGTTCAAAGCATATACATTGAATCTCATGAACCTCCTCTACACCTTCGCCGTTTGCAACTGTCTTTACAATATACTTCGAAACTTCGTTCCTTACCAAAGCATCCCACCTGGGAATGTGTTTTCCTTCCTCGGTGGGCAGTACTTTTTCAGAACAGACGATCTGTCATTGCTTCGTTTGGCCTTCGCATCCGGGCGCAATTGGATGAATTGGGTCTGTCCTTGGATAACATTGCAGATTCCACAGGTCGTCGCATCCCACTATGGCTTATTACAGCCCCCAAGTGTGACCTTTCTTTCAATCACCTAAAAAAGGGGGATACTCCAGACTGGAAGTACTGTCTTTTATTCAATGAATATCTTTCAAACAATCATTCAGTTCCCATTTATACAGATGGTTCCAAATCAGGTAATTCAGTGGGCTCTGCTATGGTTTGCTATGGGTCAGTAGTTGCACGCAGAATCCCCTCTACAGCTTCTGTGTTCACTGCTGAACTGTATGCCATATCTCTTGCCCTTGATCATATTGGAGCTGAGCAGTACTCCAACTGCACTATTTATACTGACTCGCTTAGTTCTATACTTGCCTTGGAATCACTTCACATTAGCTCACATCCTATTCTCGCATATATTCGAAACCAACTGGCCCATTTCTCATCAGCAGCTACTTCAATCCAGTTTTTCTGGATACCAGGCCATGTTGGTATTCATGGGAATGAGCTTGTAGACATGGCAGCTAAAGATGTCTGCCTCAGCACCATCACCCCTATGCCTATTCCGTACATGGACTATGGTGTTGTCTTCAAGGCTCAGCTCCGTGCCAGTTGGCAGTCCACTTGGAGTGAACAACGCGACAATAAACTTTTTCAAATCAAACCCAAAATTGGAGTTTGGCCATCTAGCTTCCGTAAAGTTCAGAGGGAAGAAGTTGTTCTCACTAGGCTACTCATTGGTCACAGTTTTTTAACTCATCATTTTCTTTTATCTGGAACTGATGCACCAATGTGTAGTTTGTGTAACACTCAAATCACTATCAGCCACGTTTTACTTTCTTGCCATCGTTACAATTCTCAACCACGGCAATACTTTAAACATATTTTTTCCCAGCGTCAGTCTGTAACATTGGACAGAGTTATTGGTGATGGTGACTCTGTCCACCTTAATAACGTTTTTAATTTTTTAATGGCCGTTAATCTTTTTAATCTCATTTAAGTGTGGTATATTTATTTATTACACCTTTTTAATTGTGGCTCCTTTTTTACAGTTTTATTTTCTCTCATTCAATGTGACATTAAACAATGGCCAGAACATTAAATAACTCGACACCAGGACTGGAAAGGCCAACTTCAGGTGACTAACGCTTCTGTTTGAACTACTCGTTAGTCTTCCTGGCGAGTTACTATTATACTTTCTCTGCATATCATTTCACACTTTTACAATCTTTTTGTACTGGCAATATTGACTCATAACCCGGAACCAGGATGGAAACTTCAGGTGGCTGACGGTGGTTTATATACTACCTGTTAGTCTTCCTGGTGGGTTATGATCATTCCCATTCTGCTTCAGGTTGTCCTTTACAACTTTGACTGGATGTCGTCATTGGTTTTTGCACCATTTCCTGTTTTAATTGACATTTTGCTTTTATCTTCAGTTACCTTTACACATTTTACTCCATTTACTTGACTTTTATCTTTTTACTGGACATTTGGCTACTCTTCATTACGATTTTGCTGAGTGTCTTTTAAAACTTTTATTCCATTACATTTTGATAATAGCTACTATGACACATAACCCGGAACCAGGACTGGAAAGGCCAACTTCAGGTGACTGACGGTGGCTCTTGAACTTATTTGTTGGTCTTCCTGGCAGGTTATGATCATTATTATTATGCTATGAGTAAATAGTTTCTAACTTTGAAGACTGAATGTCACCATTGGTTTTTACACCATTTTCTGTTTTAATTGCTGTTTTGTTATTACCTTCATTTACTTTTACAAATTTTACTCCATTTACGTGACTTTTCTCTTTTTACTGAACATTTGGCTACTCATTGTTGTGATTTTACTGTGTTTCTTATAATACTTCTATTATTTTACATTTTGATACTGGTTGCTGTGACACATAACCCAGAACCAGGACTGGAAAGACCAACTTCAGGTGACTGACGGTGGGTCTTGTACCTGCCTGTTAGTCTTCCTGGCGGGTTATGATTATACCTTTTTGATAGAATACCTACCTTACAACTTTTTACACTTTGCCTTCTATCTTAACCTTGTAGACTAGGTGTCAACATTGGTTTTATACTTTTTTTGTTTTACCTTCATTTCCATTTATGTCTTTTACTACATTTTTACCGATTGTTTGTTGCTTTGTGCCATAAAACATTAAATAAATCAATCAATTAAACTTGTACTGTAACAAAAAGAAACATTTGATCACACCATACGCTTTTGAAATTATTAAATATAACAAGCTATAATTAAAAAAGCAGGAGCTAAAAATTCTTAGTCAAAATCTTCAGGCCCAGAACTGAGAGATTAAATTAATCCAAAGTAGAAATCTTTAAATGTTGATAATGTGCACAAAGTTCAAAAATCATGAATGAAAAAGCTTGCAGAAATTATTAGAATTAACTCTCAAGGTATGCTTTTAAAGCATCTTATTTAAATTTATAAGCACAGGTATTACATTTACTATAAATAGAAATAGTATATCTATTGGAAACTTTCTGTTGTATAAAAACTGCACAGAAAGAAGCTTCTTTTCTCTGGTAATCGATTTTTGCATGTATTGAAGATTCCATTGAATCTTGGTTGGATGTGGCCTGTCTCCACTCTTCATTTGACATAGTTTTCTCATCTTTCTAAGTTTTCTACCAGATAGTTTACTACATCTCCCATCTGTGTTTCTAGACTTCCTTCATCAGCTCCACATTCTATCAGAGCACAAGGGAGATTTCACCTTTATCAGCAGGTATCCTTTGCTCACTTAAAGTGTCTGAACAATGGTACCATTGACTATCCTAAGGGGCTGGTTATGTGGGTATCCACTTCAACAATTTGTCTGTATGGGAAACCATTGCTACTGACTGGGTCATGCAAAAGGTTGGTCTTGAATTTCATGTCTTTGTCTCTATTGTCTACTATACTGGTTGTATTTCTTCTACCCAGGCGGTTATTGAGTATAAGCCATTGAGGCTCTTCTGCTCAGAGAGGCAGTAGTGTGTAGTTCCTCTCTTAATGGTTTTTACTCCTGCCTTTTTGCATCACTAAATAAGACATAGTTGGCAACTTGTCATTGACCTTTCTCATTTAAATTATTTCCTCCAGCTTTCTCAGTTTAGCATGGAGTACCTTCCCTTTGGTGATACTTTGCACCTGGTTTATATATGAGAAAGTTTGATATCACAGATTACTACCTTCATATTCTGATTGCCATCATCATGTTAATATCTCTGTATCCTGCAAGAGAGACAGGTTTTGTTAGTTTTGTGCTCTACCATAAAGCCCTGCATTCACCCCACAAGTTTTTTTGCCAGATAGTCAAATTCTTTTCACATCATCATCATTCAGTGGGTATTCACACCCACCATTATATATAGACTGTTTACTCTGCCCACTGCTTAGAGTTTCACACAAATTCTTTTATCCAAACCTGGGTTTCTCATCAAAGAGGCAAATTTTACTCTTACTCCTATGCAATACCATTTCAGAGGTATTTTTCAATTCACATCTCAGTTGGGTTCAACCTTATTTTCTACACCCTCTGTCCATAGAGTAGGCCATTCTTCTGAAACAGAACCACACAAGCTAATGGAGTGGGAGATGACTATCTTTTTAGGGGATGTGGGAATACATGGAGTCACTCATTCCTTTGGATTGGGGTCACAGGTGTTTTTTTTCAGTGGTTGTTATGGAACTAATGAAACATATACATGGATATACTAGACTGTCTGTGTTTCTACTGGCTTCCAGCCTGCTTGATCTTGGCTGGTAGTTGAACAGAGACAACATGACAGTAGGTGTTCTTTACATGCCCTTACATCTTGAGATTCATATTTTTATAGATGGTTCTCCTCAGTGATGAGGAGTTTGTTTGCAAATATTAAATTCCAGATCCTCTGGACAGAAGAGAAACTTTCTCTCCACACATATCTTTTTTAGTTTGTAGTTGATCAACAAGCTATATCTTGGGCTGTTGTTATGTTGCTTCTCTCAGACAATTCCATGGTGGTCTCCTACATTTCCTGCCCTTCCTTCCAATGAAATGACTGACTTTGGGTCTGTTAATTTGGATCATCTCAAGTGAATAGGAAATAATAACAGGGAACTTGTATACAGGTGGAGAGAATCACAAGATTTAAATCACTATGAGCAAGATAGTATGGTATAAAGGCTGAGATAAAGTTAAAGTATAAATGTTATTGGAAGTACATTTTTGTTAAAGTAAAACTGTTGCAAATAGTCTTTAAGAATGTGTAAGTATTATTGAAAGTACAGTTTTGTTACAGTAAAATAACAACTTAAAGTACAAAAGTTATGTTGGGAATCATAATCATAATTTATTAAATGACCCCTGACTGTATAGGTTTCATAATATTCATAAACACAAGTAAAAGTATTAGTAAAACAATATGTTGACACTTCAGCCCTGTTTCTTTCCTCCACATTATCATACTTTGTAAAATTTTGTAAAGGAATTATTTTTACCCTTTATACAGCTTAAACAAAATATTTGAAGCTACATTTTATATTTTTAGTTAAGAAGCTAAAAATTTCTTCTTAGGTTAAACTATTTTCTTGACTTTTTATTAATTTATTTTGAAGTACACACTTTTGTCACCTTCATATCTTTTCCCAAATGCATGGTCATCTGTCTGAATGACTAGTTTGCAGACAAGCATTCAGGTTGTATGGTTTAGTTCAGAAACTAACAAATAGGTCTTGCCAATTAGAAATTATTGCCACAGATTAAAATAATCTTACTAATTACTGTAAAAAAACATGTTTGTTTAAAGTATTTTCCCAACACTTTATTCTAAATTGCATATTGTTTGTACCAGTTGTAGCCTACTGGGTACAAATTTTGTTTCACCTTTGGTTTGAGTAAGGTTCAAAGTTCCTCTTGTGCATTTCTAGCCTCAAGGGTAAAGAATGGAATTCTTTTCACACCAACATTTGTGTTTCTATTACTCTGTGGTGTTTTTGCCTGAAAATGTAAAAGTAGCCTTAAAATCATGTACAATAAAATTTAAAGTCTCTTGGAAGAAATGGTTCTAAAAACTTTCATATGGTATTAAAAAGTTAAAAAGATCCAAGTGAATGTCATATATGGGTAATATATTTGTTGAAAAGGCATAATCAATTTGCAATTAAATATCTATATGTGTATGGAACTTTTGCCTGAATATTTTGGGTTATTTTTGCCTAAAAACACTATATGGGCCAGAATTTGGGGAGCAGTTGCCCCATTTGACTTCTCCACATCATATGCCTGTGTGTGTGCAATATGGGAAATCTTTTACCCACTTGGTAACCAAATGTATTCAAAGTAATGTTTCAATATAATTAATATTTAAATCCCTACACCCAAAGTCTTCACACTAAAATGCAATGTGGACTAATATTTAGAAGATAGATCACCTTAATATATCTATTGCTGTAACTTATTTTTTTTAGTGACATTTCAACCATGATTGAAATTTTTTTCTTGATAATGTATTTAGCCTTAAACAAGTCTGTTGGTTAATGTATAGTTATTAACTGATAGGCTTGTCTGGTTGAAACATTACCAAAAAAAAAACAAAACAATTATGGCTTTTAAAGGCTATTTATCTCTAAAAGTCTAATTTTGTGTGTGTGTGTATCCAAAAGAGTAAAGTTTAATGGTGTTATCAGGATAACGTGAAGGTAAAAACATAACAAAAAGCTTATGCTAGTATGTAGATAACTTTTAAAGTACAGAGTGTTTTGGAAGTCTGGATCCATTGGGAGAAATACAGTGTATTTTTACTTTATTTTTCTTGAAATTGCATGCCATTGATAGCCACACACATTAATTCTTGGTATACTGTGTTATCAAGGTATTCTTCATCCAGAAACATTTGCAACTGACAAATATTTTGTTTACCTTTTAAGAATGTAATGTCTAATTTTCTTATGGATCTAGATTTCTGGAACACCTTTTACAACATAATTAGCACATTTACTTTTGACACACTTTTTTTACTGTACACTGTGCAGTGTCAGATTTGTAATGACACAAAATACAGATCTTCTGAAGGACATTGACTCTGACCCTCCTAGATTCATACTTTCATGCTGCAGAGAGAGATTTTCAAGTAGTTCACACATATCAGCTTTTACAGAATCTGTAATGGAAACTTCTTCATAGCTGTTCATGATGTCATAATTTCTTGCATTTGATATCTTAATGTTTAAAGTGTTTTTCATGAGTTATCTTTTCATTTTAATAGTCATCTCAGCAGATATAAAAATTGAAATTTTATGTTCAGTTAGATTTAAAAAACAGTAGTTTGTCATTAACATAGAAAATGTGGTTTTATACACTAACATTCAAATATTAGGGTATTAAAAACATCTTGTTATGTGTAGTCATACCCTGTATATTAAAGGTAGTTTCAGTAACTCACATAATGTTGGAAACGATTTTTTATTAAGGCCGTCTTTTTAAGCTGATTCTTTATTTTTTAGAAAATCCTGGATTCCTCTCTTAAAGTCTTGTAAAGTGCTGCCTTCCACTATTGTTGATGGCAACTCATTCCATAAGCCAATCACTTTTCACTCTTAAAATTTGAGTTTTCTCTACTCATTACCTTCAGAATACAGAAGAAAGAAATTGGAGACCTTTATCCTAATGATTCCTGGATAATACTGTAAACTTCAGTAAGTTTTTATCTCTTACCCTCTTTTGCTCAATACAAAATGAAAGATCTTAACCTGTCCCTATAAGATAACTGTACTATCCTTGAAATTATATTATTAGCCTTTTTCTGAACTCTTTCCAACAGTATTATATAATTCTAACAGTATGCCTATCATAAGAATTTGATTTACTTGGCTTATATGTAAAATCACATTTTACTAGTTGTTCTTAATGACTACTTTAAGAATAAAAGTATAACCATATTTAAAGATTTAAGTGCTTTATTTAATTTAGATATTTTGGAAGTGTAATAAGTGTAATTACATTTATTATTAGTTTTGATTAAAATTCATCATACGTGAAAGAGGCTAATGCCATTTTTTTTGTCTGAAAAGAAGCACTTTTTCACTACTGCATGCTTGCAGTATAACATTGGTGTAGTAACCATAATTTATTCAATTCTATATGAAATGAGTTATTTGACAAACTGATTTCTATGAAAGGTTGTACTGATTATTTCTAGCTATTTGTGTATTTGAGGCAGCACTGCAGGTCATTTGGCAGTGTGTTTGAATTATTTATATCCACAGAAAATATAGTTTAAATGTTATCATATTTCACCTAAATGTAAAATAAAATTAATCTTAAAGGATTCTGTTGATCTAAATGTAAAAATTTATCAAAATATTTTTACAATTTTTTGTTCATTATAAGGAAACCATAAATGCTTACAAATCATTATGATTTAAGATTAAGTGCAGTAACAAAGGTAAATTTAGCAGTATAATATTTTTGGGACAAATGTTTAAAGTACAAGTTGAGGTAATCACTTAACCTGCAGTAAAATAATAATTATATATATGGATGGAAATGAGAGAGATTACAAATAACATAGTAGAATCATGTTTGACCATTTTTTTTTTATTCGTTGGAGTTTTTTAATCAACTTCTACATACATACATACATGATGCAAATTTCAGCAATCGTGAGTTACTTAAAGACTGGTGTCTTTTGAGGAAAGAAAAAATATTTAGTTTTATAGACATTTTCTTAAAGAGTTAGGTTATTAAGTGAAGTTGGGAAAAATGTTATCTGATAAGTACCTGAGCTTGTGTTACTAGTATGAGGGTTTATTTTATCTTGCCAATTTACAGTTGAAAAGTATCATTAACCCCAGTTATACTGATAATAAAATATTTATCTCCACTCAATACGAAACTGGCTGAACTTTAAGTTTATTTCCATGAATTTTTTCATCAAATCTATCTCGCAGAAATATTTTCTATTTGTGCTTCTTATACCTATGGTACAGGTACACTTGATTATGTTCTGGTGTTATTGTTACAATTGGTAAAATTACATATATTGTTGTAGCAACATTATTCTTTCATTGGGCTGGTTCTTTTAACGTTATTATGTGACAGTGAGGTTCCATTCCGTTTAACAATAAATTATTTTTTCCCAAACATAAAGGTTACCGTCGCATGTAGTCCTAAGTATACCAATATTGTTTACATCTTTAAAACATTCAGCAGAGGTACTGTAACCAAGGACCAAACTTACCTTCTCACCAAAGTGTAATAGTGTGTATGTTAGTACCTATATATACACCATTTATTTAATGGGACTACAAACAAATACCCATTAAAACATTCACACTTTAGTATTCAAGATTCAAACAATTTATATAATTCTCCTCGTAACAAGAACAATTTCACCAGGGTTGCATGTGAGGATTTGATTATATTTTTAATGTAGTACTGATGAATGAATTCTTTAAAAAATTGCTTTTAATAAATGGAACCACTTGTAATATATTGCATTTTATATCAGTAGAGTATATGAATTTTCAGCTTGATGCATCGAGTTTTGTACAACTAAGGAGCACAATCCAAACATCTCATTTGCAATACTTTCCAGATAAAGTCTTTTAGAAAATTTTCACTTTTTTTTTTCTACCATTGAGACACAAATATTACGATCAGTGGATTAGTAGCACAAACAGTTCTTTGTGTAGCATTGTTTCTTATAATTCGCACAATTTATAGCTAATGGAACCAGTAACACTCTGAATATGTTGGATAAAGGAACTACCAATACGTGAAAGTTGGAAGGTTACTTAATGTTGTTAAAAATGGCATTTTTATATGAACAGCAAGATCAATAGCTTTATCATTATTCTACCTGCTAATTTTAGAAATTAATTTAAACTGAGTATGATATGCCATTCTTGGTACCTTTTCAAAATAGTCTGTGTCTTAATCGTCATGTAACATTCATAGTAATTGATATTTCACAATGACTTTCATACTGCAAACCACACAACTATAAAATACGTATCTGCCATGTATGTTGCACCATAAAATTTACATTGGAAGGCATGCAACTATATATAATACCCATGGCCGTGTACGTTGCCCAACGAAGGATACAAAACCTAGAGAAGCAATTGGTAGAGCGCGTAACTCTGCTACGCAGCGTTGTGCAGATTTACATAATAAAAATGAGAAAATATGTTCGGACTTTTTCTGGGAGAAGAAATGAGTAGTAATATTACACATATGTACACAAAATTCCATCAAAATCTGATCATTTTTGACTAAGTTATAGAGCAAAAATGGTAAGGAGAATTGGTTCATGTGTTAATGGGGATTTTTTTTCATTTGTTGCCTTGACCTTCCAAAAATTTATAATTTTGGTCGAGGTTCAATTATATTCCAATTTTTATCCACATCCATTCGGCCTTTTTCAAAAAATCCTATTGTTAAACACGCACGCGGATGACGAATATCGCGGTGTTACGGTAATATGTGTAGGGTTAGCTTCACTTCTACATCTCAAGCCAACTGTGACTGGCCTATTACAAAAGCTTAGTGAGCATATGCAAGAGAATGCCAGGCGCCCGTTTGGATAACTAATTTATTTGTGACAACGGGAACACAATTTCTGCAGTAAATAATTATTTGCCAACGCAACGTTTGACGAGTTGTTTTTCCAACCGTGGTCATTTTAATGATGCTTTATGGACGAAAGCATGTGATGGATACCTACTTGCGACAGGTTTTTGATTATCTATTCCATTGATATTATGTGATTTATTTGTTCTTTGAGAGTGGAACGTATGTGAGAAAATAAGGATTAAGTTACTAGTAATTATTCATGTCATAATCGCAGGGTTTATTCAAAAACTAAAATTAACTTGTGATTTTTTATATTAATAGAAGTAATAAAATAATATCCAAAGATAAAATTAATCAATATAAGGTGGGAACCCCAGAAGTATTTTTTTTAACCACTGAGTGATTGCCAAGTCAAAAGCAAAAAACCTCAGGACAATCCATGGGGATTTACATGACGTCATGGACATAGTGCTTGTTTTCTATGTTGTTGTTTAGAATTAAGCACAAAGCTACACAATGGGCTATCTGTGCTCTGCCCACCACGGGTATCGAAACCCGGATTTTAGCGTGTAAGTCCGCAGACATACCGCTGAGCCACTGGGGGGCTTGTTTTCTATGACTCTGCTTACACATAATTCATGATAATACACGACTTGCATAAGAGAATTAATAAAAAAAATTGCCGTCAATATAACAATTTTTCTAATTACTTTTAGTTTATCTCTGTGTCTTACATAAAACATTTAGCTACTTCAACTCTTGTTATCAGTTTTTAACATGATTGTTGTAATAATCAAAACCATTAAATTATTCGGTATAATACAGTATGTGGACCTTACTTTATAACAAACAGTATATATTAAAAAAGTTCATTTTAGGGTTAAATTGAGATAAATTTAATATTAACATGAAATCTATTTAGATATCATACCATACACTAATATCAATCTAACTTAGGTTTTGCAGTGAAAAAAAAATCGATTGAATTTTTTAAATGGGTAGAAAAAAAACAGTACTTTTAAAGTAGTAACGATAATATGAAATTGATAGGTGATGGTAAGATGAGATTATTATGAAAATTATATTGCACTCAGTTTAAACTCTTGATTTGAATTTCGAAGTGAAGTGTGATGAAACTAAAGCTGTCATTTTGGGTTACATGCCACATTTCATAATGAACGGAAATGACAAGGAATTTTAACTAAACATTAAAACTGTCATTTTGGTTACGTTATATTTCTTAGTGAACCGAAATGGAACTATTTAGTGGCTTCATCAAATGCTGAAAAAACTGTCATTGTGGTTGCATGTTAGATATCTTAATTAAACCAAGAAGAACGATTGGTGATTCTTATTAAATATAAAAGTTGTGGTTGTACATAAAGTTACTTTTGTGGTTACGTTATACTAGAAGTTCACGATATAGTTAGCCCCCGCTAGTACAGCGGTAAGTCTACGGATTTACAACGCTAAAATCAGGAGATTCGATTCCCCTCTGTTGGCTCAGCAGATAGCCCGATGTGGCTATGCTATAAGAAAACGCACACACGACATAGTTAACGATACAAGGATGAATGCTGAACCTTGCTTGCATAAAGTGAAATAAGTAGTATTTCCTTCATTCTTTCTGTAAGTTTGATTTGTAAATGACGTAAGCTTCATAATTGCAATACATTTACTTTATCTAGTTCACACTATAACAGTTCATGAAAATTCGTCTTTTTTTAATATAGCACTTATACTACTACTATGTTTGTATAACCGACTCGTAGGTACTGGATGACAGAGCAGGTGGTATATGTATTTTTCTTTGCTTTCACCCATAACGTTTTAGAATTAGAGTAACATCTACTGCCAGTGATATATTAAGTGATGGCTTTTGTTATGGACCATTCTTAAGTAGTTTCTATCAGGAGGCTTCTGGGGATTATACTGCAGTCAGTGTTATCTCCCTCTGCTTTATATGCTTTCTAAAGGGACAGCTTCGGAACCCAAACACATTTCAGTGGAACTTTAGGAAACTAGATGTATTAGGTTTTAGAGCTTTAACATATTGCAACTTCCTATTTAATGAAAAGAAGACGAACATTTATTTCTGCACTGAAGTCTTTACACGTCTAGTATAGAAGCTGGAGTGTCATTCTCCCTTCTGTTTCAACAAATACCCCGGCATGGCCAGGTGGTTAGGGCGTTTGTTCGTAATTCGGGGGCCGTGGGTTCAAATTCCTGTCACACCAAATATACTTGCCCTTTCAGCCGTGGGGGTATTATATTACGGTCAATCCCACTATTCGTTGGTAAATGTAGTTGAAGAGTTGGCACTGATAAATTAATTCTTAACCCAAAGACATTTAATTCTATGGGAAATAAATTCATGAGGCGCAAAACGTAGCTTAATGATGAACAGTACAGCTACAGAAAAGGGGAAATCATATTGATTGATCGTGATAAATGTAAATGAAACTACGAAATTGATTTACTTAAGGGTACGTAAAGTTCTGGTAATTTATTGTTGCACTGGCCTTGATATAATGTTTCAAAAATGGAAAAAAATAACAAAGGTGGTCACGGCTTATATCTGCAGTGGGTATATTAAACACCTAAACAGTGGAGAAAAAAACAAGTAAAGTCAGCATACTATTAGGGTTATCACAATGTCTATAGTTGACTTTAAACTATAAGCTGCTCGCGTCCATCCTTGCCTTCGGTTTCAGCTGGTGCTTCGAAACATGTTCTTGGAAAATGGGTCTTGCAGACCTAAATCCTTGCAAATTGTGTTCGTTTATAATTGCAAACTAGATTACTGTTTCAGCTGCAATGGACCCTGAGTTCTTTGGATACTTTTTGTGAGAAGCTGTTTAATTTTATTTACCTTCAGTGTGTTTTACTCGGACCAAATCTTACCGTGCCTTAGTAACGCTGTGCAAAATTACATATACTTCTTTCTTCAGAACTTCAAAATTATGCCTTGCATTATAACTACTAAATAGAAAAACGTCATCCAAAAGAAACTTGTAGCATACCCATCCTTCTAGAAAGAAAGAGAGGGTTTGTTAGTTGTTGTTTTTTTTGTACCAACTACATTTCCAACCACAGTAACAAGGGTTGGCCAAGGGCAAGGTGAGTAAATTTGTCATAAATCATGAACAATCCTCTTGATACCTTAATGAAATTTAGCTATCAGCAGAATCGCCAGTAGAAGAGTACTTTAACGGATGTTAGTTTTTTTATGGCTATTGGCATATTATATAGTCTTTATTAAAAAACAAACAAACAATGTAGAGCAAAACACAATTTTCAACTCTTCTTGTGAGTGTGGGATACACTTTGTTGGATAAAACTTACAAGTGTTAGAAACAAAACTGTAATGCTAGTATCTCTGCAATGCTCATCGTGCAAATTATCATGAAATACAATAAAATAATACTAAAATAATAAACTGTAAACCACACAAGAAAAAGACTAAGCATTTTTCATCCATAGCTGATAAGAAACCAAGTCAATCTAATGTGTAAGTCAGTAAAATCAAGATCTTTATTGAAAATAGATAAGTGAGTTTATTCACGTCCTAATAGGGAAAACCGTAACGAGTGGCTGTCACACCGAGAAGACCCAAGATGGAATCCTGGCCACCATTACTACATAATTAGTTCATCTTAGAACTTTTTTTCTTAAGACAACAGACGTAAGAAGGTGAAATTTAACTAGTTGTTATTTAATATCTAGTTATAAAAAGTAACAAGTAAGTGGACTTTGGTCATATTAATTATTAGCAATGTGAACAGCCAAAAAAACTGTAAAGTTCTACTGAAACAACAACCTTTATTATTTATGTAGGAGTGTGAATACATATCACAATTAGTAATTTGGAATAAAGTATTCATTGATAAAACTTTAAAATGTATACATATTAGTAGAAAATTGTGTTGAAGAATAACTATAAATGGGGGCACTAAATGTTTTACCAATGTGTAATGTTTATATGCGCGGGTTTATTTTTGCTTTTCGTAGCAATTACACCTTAATTTCTACAGTAACGAGCTGTGCCTTGTCGCAGTTTTTTTCTGTACGTAAATTTCTACGCACAACAAAAAGTCGAAAGGCAGTTTATTTTCAACAGTCAGTTTTTTGTAAGTAGATTGGTCTGTTAAAGACAGTTTACAGGCGTGTGATTCAATACACTGAAGGCCGCTAAAAATAACAACGACATTATATATAGAAGATTCTGATAGAACTTTCAGTATTATATTATTAAAATGTGCTTTACTAATTTACCCTTAGTAAAAGGAAAGTTTCGTCAACGAAAGCTTACGGGTACTCCAAGGTAACTAGCCGTCAAAAGAAGTGTATTGGTGTATCAACAAAGAATTAATCTGCCCACCGTGAAGGTCGATAAAAGATTCAGTTCTAGACTACATAAAATACTTTAAGTTTGTAAAACATATATACAAACAGTCATTTGTAAGAATTAGTAGTAATAACTGTAATTGTGTTTTTGTATATTAAAATATATTTGTTTAAAAAAAAAAAGAAAATTGTATGAATCAATCTTGTTGGCAAATATAAAGTTAATACACATTAACATTTAATAAACTTATAAATTAAAATTCCCAGCTGTTTGAAATAATATTTAACGTATGTAATATAATAAATCGAAGACTTGTCCGAGATAATTATAATACATAACCACTATCAGTATCTTTTTTTTTTTTATAGGAAACTTCCTCAAAAGGGGGCCTAAGTGTGCCTGGAGAGTTCGCCTGTATCTATGCGCTAAAATAACGTTACATAAGGTACGCTTAACGTTAGAATTTACTGTTGAGACGTCTGTAAAACACGAGCAAGCTTTGAATAACGAGAAGAATTATATAGGCTACAACGTAGTATGAACTTCAAAAGCAAGAAATAAATATTTTCATTTCGATGTTATTTACTTTTGAAACGGAACACTTTAGGACTGATGGACTATATTCAGTTCAGTACGTTACATGAAAACAAACTTAGGAGTTTTGCCGTATCCGTTCATATTTTATCTAACAGTTGTCCATCATGCCCGTAGCTCTGCACGAATGACATCTTCCTTTGCAAAAGGCTCCATCATGAGATTGCCATTTTCAAAGCGTTTACGGCGCAATTTTCACAATTAGTTTAGTATACGTCAACGACGGTTTCTCATTACATGTGTTAACAGCATGACTACACAGAAATTTAGTACCTTGACCGGTATGTCTTCAAATGAATAACCATTTCTCTTCCCACCTTCTTTAGGTATTGCAATGATTGAACGGGAGGTATGACTTGGAACCTTACCATAGGAAACCCAGACCCTTTTGCTTTTTTTTTTTTTTGTACAGGGAGATGTTAAGAATCGTGGAAGTAAATACAAGGATCGAGATCGCCTCTACTTACTAACAAGTCAATGTTCTAAACCTTTTGTGTGCCACACAGAAAAATACTGACACTGTATCCAGCGATGTTGATGAATCGTGAAAGCCTGGCGACATACCGTGAACTACTTTTGGAAATTCTGTAGTATGTTGGATCAGTAAAAAATGTTAAAGGTAGACTGGCATGCGTTTCGTTGAATGTCATCACTTTCTGCCATTTTCCACCATCTAAATATCGTTTCATGTTATTTTTTATCGTTTTAGTCAGACAAAAATCTTTCTTCATTCTGCACATACTGTTGCCTGGAGTACATGAATGGGTTTTGCCATTTGTTTTTGTATTCAGGAATTCTCAGCTGTTAGAAAACGCCACACTTTACTGAACAAGGCTGGAGTTCGACTTTTTGCATTTCTTTGTAGATATTCGTGAGCCTCACGTTGACTCATTTGTGTTTGTTACTGTCATTAAGTAAAAGAGTTGTTTAAATTTTAAAAATTCTAAATCACCAATCTGAACACATTTGTGTTCTTAGTGCGTGACAATTTTGCTGTTACATACCCTTCCCCAAAGCGATCAATTGTGGGTAGAAGTACACCATGCAGTATCAAAATGTGGTACATATACAGTCTATTACATTGCAACTTTATATCGACTGTGGTTGTCGTGATTGGCCGGTATGTATATTTAAAATCGTTTTAATATAAAGTGCTCAATCCCCTTTGTATTGCACAAGGCCAACTTTCGCAAAGATAACACGTAAATAGAACTAAATACTTGTTCTCGCTGTGGCTTGGCGATAATTTTCTGTGAAATCTATCAGGGGTCCTGTATGTATCTGGCAAAACTGGCTAGGTCTCTGCAAGTTGTAAATAACGTTTTTAAATTGCATATTTTTTCGTTATTATTGTCAGAAAATGCTTTCAGACCTTTTGATCGCAAACTCCTTCTCTAGCTCTTGCTTGAGTATGTATATTAGTTTTCAATTATATTATCTTGATTTTTGAATTTTTCCCAAACGTTCTTACTGGTAAAGGGTATTTCTTGGTTGCCTTCAGTTTCACCAAAGCGTTTTGTTTAAAAATCGGAATTAGCACGTAAAGCCCATTCAAAACAATAATCGAAGGTTATATACTGGAACTTTACAAAGTTTAGCCCTTGTATAAGATTTTCTTGGCTGTAATAGATTCACATATTTCATGAACGTTATCATGGATATATAAACGATCGGACCAAAGAATTTGTTCAGACATAAGCAGTGCCTATACTAGAGTCTCCTAATTAGGGATAAAGAAGTTTGGGAGCTTTCAGAAGTGGTTACGGCCAGGTAGTTAACCAAAACATGAATAACAATTCATAGTGTGCAACCATTACTAAGTTCTGACATTACCCAGTTTAGAAACGTTATTGTTCAAATGCCAGAAACCAAAACCAAAAAATAAAGTTTATAAGTTAGGAATTTTACTTGAATAATAAAAATCGAAGAAAGGTACGACAGCAAAAGGAAGCTTTTGTGAAATTTCTCTTTTGATTAAACAACTTTGTACTGATATATTCGTTTATAAAAAAAAAAAAAAAGTATTATACAAAACGATAAACCAAACATCGAGCAGTAGGTCTTGTAATACATATTTACACACCATCGATTTATCTTTAACGTTGCAAGTATGATACCAGTTATGGTAAAATTGAGTTGTTAATAGTGTACAAACATTAAATATATATCTCCGTTGATTTGTTTGTCGTAGAGCACAAAAACATTAAAAATTCAACATATTGAAAACCGCTGAAATTAATTTGTGATAGTAGTATATTCAGATGTCTTTAATTTTATCGTTTTTAGTTTTTCTTCTGAAGGATTTTTTTTGTAATTACCACTCTATATAACCGATGTCGTGTAAGAAGACTATAAACTCGTATATTACTTGTGTCAACAGAGGGAGCTAAAACATCAGATTGTAAACGTTATTTTTATAAACAACATTATTGTGCGCTGCAGTTGTAACAAGGTAACTGCTTAATTGTGAAGTCATTATTTTATCAAAACAGTAAAAGTTAGGACTGCGTAAGTGGGTTGTTTCAAAAACGTGCATCCTTGAAGTTGTATTAATCTATGTATGTCATCAAGCTGTGAGGTGTTAAAGTAACATTATACTGGTTTGATGGTTTTTAAGACTCACTATTTTAAAAATCTCATGTTCAGTTGTAATCCCCGAATGCAACATACAACATTTTCTTCCAAACTAAGAATAACTGAAACATTTAAGTCCTTCTCATCTCACAGCTTCTGTGCAATTTATTCTGTAGTTTGAAATACGACCCATTGCAAAGAATATAGAAACGCAGTATCGGTATTTACCTTTTAAAACTTTGCAATTAACTCACATACGTTACCGTAGTAGGGTCTTTAAAAAAATATATGCAACGTATTTCATTTAATTTTAACGTATTTTCTTTATGGCTTAATATTTATGGTTATAACCAATAGGAGGTTGGGATTTGTTGTTTTTAATCCAGTCCCTCCTCGTGATTTTTACTTATTTGACTTCATTTGGATGTAACTATTTAATTTCACAATAAAATAATATTAATAATAATAATATACAGAATATTATTGTATGAAGTGTCTACAATTTTTGTTTATAGGGTTTCTTTGAAAATAAGAATCCTTATCACATATCAAATTACCTGAAATGGTGTTGCATTCGATTCACAGGAACTTCTCATTTTTCGAAAAAAAACAATATAAACATATCACACAAAAGTGTTAAATCAAATATGCAAGTACACTGTTTTAGGATAGATTATTAGGAAAAGTTAAGCGTGACACGAAAAACATTTTATAGCTTGGGTTTCTTTGCTGAAGATATAAAAAGAACTGTTCAGAAGAAATGTTATTTAAAAATCAACATACAAACGAAATTCAGTAGTAAATTTATTGATATTATTCAGCCTTGTTTGCTTTTATCGTATAATAAAATGCAGGTTTTTCATTTCTGTTTGTATCATATTTTAAAACTGAAAGATAGTTTCCTTTATAGCGATTTCTTAAAGTACCATATCAGTGTGAGCGGTTGAATTCATTTCTAGCTCAATTGTAATTTTAACCCTGTTCCAAGTAGATGAATACTGTAGCAAAAGAGGTACCATCGTAGAAAGTAAACTAGCACACGTTATCGTTATACATATGTTAAGAACCGGGTGCGGTTGTTTACTGAGTAAACTTGTATCTAGCTTGTTTGAAAACAAGCAAAAACTGTCATACATATGATGATTAGGAATGTCGTAACTAGATTTATTGCCCGTAGGTTATTACATAAGACGGGGGGAATTTTGTTAAGTGCTTGATAAATATTGAATGTCATTTTTACGCAGAAAACAATAACACTATTAGGGCAAGAATGTTTCCTGGGATGGCATCATCCTTTATAACTTACATAAAATGTACCTTTGTTACTCGTGTGACCAGTAGACCATACAATATGAATACTTTAAGGCCATATAGTACATCACTGAAGTTTACTAGTTACGTACGTTTTTGAAGATAATCGGTTGCCCGTTACTCACAGGAAACAAACGGTACTGGTTGAATAAATATAAAACATTGACGTACGACCGAATGTCTGACAGGTTACAACAACAGGAAACAGGCCAACACATTTGAACGTTGATTGAATAGTGGCGGTCGTAGAACAGCAGTATCTATCAACAACAAACGAATTATTTTGTGAAAGAATAATGTCCAATGCGAAGAGCTGTAATAGCTCTTATCAAATGAAAACAAAGTCATGAAACAAGTATTTATGTGCGAACAAACAAGCCGACAGTGGATTCGTCGTGATTCTGTGAACATGTGTCGGGAGAGTTTCTGAGAAATGACCGTTCAGAGGTAGCGAATTTTTTCTTCACTGCTATCTTAATGTAGACAAGCATTAGGGGCCAATTGATTATTGTTACTAGCTTAGTTCGTACTTGTTTATAATGCATAATATTTTGTTCTTCACATGCTGTTGAAATTCAACATGTACAGCACTAAATGAACATTTATATATATCGTTATGTATTATAATTTATTTCGGGTAAGTCTCCGATTTATTATTGTATGTTTGTTAATGTATTACTATTTACTCTAACCAGAAATTTGAATTTAGAAATTAATTAAATGTTATACTGTATCAAATTTATGGCATTTGCCAACAAGATTGATACATAATTTTCTTTTTTTAAAAACAAATTCTAATATAAAAAAACAAAGAGTAAGGGTTATTAGTAATAGTTATTACAAATTATTGTTTACATATAAGTTTTACAAACTTACAAAAAAATTATCGAACTGAATCTTTTACGGTGAGCAGATTAATTCTGTTTATAAACCAGTGCACTTCGTTTGACGGCTGGCTACCTTGGAGTACCCGTAAGCTTTCGCTGACGACAATATCTAATGTCCTCCTATAAATACTAACGTCCGAAGTCAGTTCACTGAAGTTAAACTGTTTATAATGTTCGAAATATATAAACATTCTTGGTCAAATGCTGTAGTTTTCCGATGAATAGGCGTTAATTACAATTATAGCTTCCGAGACCTATAATACACTGACTGTATCTGACTAATGATAATCTCCTGTTTCTTTCTTAGATGCTTTTATACGAATCACGCGATTTTCTCTAAGTTTTAATAATATTCTAGCGCGTTTTCGTAAAATATTGTTGATTCTTACTCTCGAAAATTTTATAGAAATTTACAACAGGTAGGGCATGCACAATACACAGCCAACAATACATGTCTCATGCAAAAAGAAAACTATAAAAGAGTAGCTTTTAAAATAAACGTATAACAGTAAATTTGTCACACGATACATATAATAAGGTCAAGTACCAGATATATAACTGAATCCATTTTGGTGACCTCCATGGATGAAGGACCTCTTAATGATGAACCTGAATAAATATTACTTTATTCACATATTTACCGACTTGCAAGGTTGTTCAAAATGACTGAGCCTTTATAGATAGGTTTAATAAAGATTTGGCAAAGTTGGAAGACAGATACAAAACTGAACAGCAGCTGACATGCAAGTTTATCAGATTACAGGATTCTAAACTAGCTTTCAATTAACCATGAAACACTTTTACTGTATGCATTACAAATTAGCAAGGGCAACTTTCTATCCTAAACCACATCATGATTTTTCACTTCATATGCACATGTAAACACTAGACTGACTGAGCAAATGCAAAAGCATTTTAAAAGTATGGTAGTCTCAGAATCTGTAATCTATGCAATATTTTGCATAAATGCTTAGTGCATGCCACTTAATGCTTCTAAGACATAGAGATTGACTTTCATAGAACTTGTAAAGTAACAAAGTTTACTGTTATCATCCAGTAGATCTTTATTTCTTTAACTTATGAAAATTATTTTCATAAATATTCCATTTTTTGTCATAAAGTTCAAAGGAAAAAAAGTTAAGTTTGTTTTGATTATAGTGAACTTTCAAAGTAAGATTAATAAAATGTTATACTAGTTTTTGCTTATTATTTCACCTCATTTCTGCTGTAGTGAATGATCTTCATAAGTTGTTCAGTTATTTCTCTTTGAACTCCAAACTGACCAAAGATTTAGTGTCACATTAAAGCTATTTTGCATATAGACGTCATTAATCATAACCACATAAAATATAGTAAAAAAATTAATGGCCTGTATCAGAATTAATTTTGACACTGTTTGGTATTTCATAGTTAGTGTGATGCCATCAAAAAGTGATTGCTTTAAGAAGGGTACATAACAGTCTTTTCCTTAGCCATGATAAGCAGTGATGTTTGTTGTAATACATAAGAAATCCCAAACAAAATACACAGTAACAAAATCATCTACACATTCTAGATGATAGTATTTAACATTGTTAAGAAGGAACTTGACATGGAAAAGTGACAAAGTTTCCTGCACACAAGTTGCTTTTATGATATATCCATGAAAGGAATGCCAAATTTAGAAAACTGAATGAATAATACTTAGCTGCAGAGAAATGGCAGTGTTGGGAATTCTGAATGAAGTATATTTGATAACCTTAAATCTGAATGCATTTTCTACTGGACGAAAAAATTCATGAGTTGACTTACAAGGCATTTAACAAAGACTATTTTGAAATGATTCACGATAAAGACCGGATACTGAACCATTAGGGACCAATACTCTTGACCCTTTTTACAACACAGAAAAATAAAAATCCAAACTTTCTGCAAACATGAGGCTACAGGGTATCAGTTCCAGTCATGCTTTATATTCAACTATCATAAACCTCAACCTGATGGAAAATAAAATGGATATTCCATTCAAATCAAGGGATGAAGTGCCTGTGGATTTTTCTGTTATCAGATTGTTTAAACAGTCGGAGAAATTGTAATTGTTGTACATTAGGTGGTTTATGAAAGCCTACCTCAGAAAATTGAAGTCTTGCAATGGAACCTTTGCTCTTTGCTACAGAGCTATTGTAAAGCTGCACAGTTATCAGCTAGAAGATGACTGGATGTTTGTATATGCAATGTGATGACATTGTGAGGTTCCAAAATCATTTGGTTTAAAATACTTAACACTGTTTAATTTATTGATGAGTGAGTATCTTCATATTTATGTTGGTAAGAGCTATGTAAAGTTATTATTAAAGAATATTTTGCTAATGTAACTTGAGTTGTTAAAAAATATCTCCTTAGCTATTGCTGTTCAGTTTACTCTTTAGTTTAGTTGGTAGAGCATTAATTTGGTGTGAGAGGTCTTAGAATAAATACAAAGCTGAGGGAAAAAAAGGATTACCAAGAAACTACTGGTGTCTTGCATGCAATTCTCTCATGCTTTTATAATTATACTCCATGATGATGGGCCTTCTTTGTGTAATGTGTAAATATTAATAGTTTGAGTTGTTAAAAAATGCTTTAATTCATTGATGATGCTAAATTAACCATGCGTCTCAGTTGACAGCAGCACAGTGATGTGCTACCACCTTGTTTGAAATTTTAATAAATAGAAAAAAATCAATTCTGTAAACTTTTAACTTCACCTCAGAAAACAACTTTGAACAAACTGGGAGGAAAAGTAATCCATTTATTCTTCCACATCTGAATCTATAATACAACTAGAAAGCAGCATATTTTGGAAACTGTGAATATGATATGAAATGCAAACATCAGTATTTTCATCATAAATCCTTCTACCCTAGTCAAGTTTGTGAGAGTGGTAAATTATAGTACTTTTTGTAAAATATATTACTTTTAGGATTCTTATGAAATTATAAATTGAGTAACTGCTTTACATATTTAGGAAAGAAGCTCTTGCAAATATAAAATATCAAAGTTTAAAATGTTCCACTAGCTCTCAAGATTGTTCTTAGAGAATGTAATTTGTTGATAGTCATTTTATTATACCTAAAATGTGCACCAAACTAAATGTATCTGGAATGAGGCTTTCATCTATAACCATCTGAAACATGTTACAAAAGTGCCCATTTGTTACGTGATTGGAATGGTAAGAAGCTTAATTTTACAAAATGGTAGATGTAAATCATGTATATAATTTGATGATTTCTGTTTTATGTATTTCCACCATATGATGATATCATTTTAGAGGTACTATTATTACAGTTGTCTAGGTTTAGTATTTCACGTTAGTGACTAATACATGCTTTTGGGATCTGTAGGTGCTTGGCTCCAAGAACTGGATATGTGATAAATCCTAACCATGGATCTATGTGTACCAAAGGTCCTGGGGTCAGAATTAGACAAGAACTATCACAATTTGGTTACTCTGGGTGATGAGAAAGAGAGAGAGTCATGTCAGTTCTTTCTGCATTTCTTTCCACTGGTCTGTTGGGCCCAAGAAGAGAGGAGATTGGTGTCTTGTCATAAGTCTTTCTTACTTTTATCAATTCATATTCTCCAAGGTTAACATGTGACTCGTTCCTCACTCTGAGTTGTTTTTTTTTGTTTTTTTTACTAGAACTGTGGATGTCCAAGTTTGGTATCATCAGCTCTTATCTTTATATTGGTTGCATCCCTCTACTGTTAGTATTTTTCTTATGTACACAGGTGAGATTCTGCAGTTTAGGGTTGTTGTCCTTGAACTAGAAGTTGCACCATGAGCTCTACTGAATCATACATGCTTCTTTTCTTCACCTCCATTTCCTAACCCTATGTACATGCCATTTCATGAATGACTGGTTACTGCTGGCACATTCTTGTTGTTGTTAGAATGTCATATTCATATTCTACTTCTAGAAACAACCAAGTCAGATTTCATTATCATAGTTGAAACACCTATTTTCACTAATGTGTGTTATAATCTGTGTATTTTTCATCACGTGCTCAGCTGACTCATCTAGCTCCACATAGAACAAGAAGTCTGGCTTTTACTCATCCCTTCTCCCTCTGCATGGAGAATTCTTTTCATTTTAGGAATGTGGATACCACTGATCCCTCACATCTTTGAGATGAATGCACAAGAGATCCCTTCATTGGTCTTCATTGTGATCAATGGATCATAAATATTGATTCATTGGATTCTCCACTTTCCTTATTCAGAATCATTCTTTTACCTTGAGAGGTTTTTAGATTGGGACAGGACTAAGATATGGGTTTTTCTGCCATCACCTCCTCCAGACATCCATCAATTCATAAATGCTTTGCTTCAGACATGAGGAAGTTTATCTCAACAGTCAGGAATTACAGGGTATACATATGAATGACAAAGTTTTAGACCTTCCTGCTCTTCAAAAAGCAATTCTTCATGGTTTGGATTTATTCAGGGAAAAATTACAAGACTTCAACGATTCTGTGATGATGTTTTGCACTTTCTGTCCCAGGGTTCTTTGTTTTTGAACCTTGGATCTCCTTTCTCAGGACCACTCCTGTCATGTTTCTCTACTATCTTGCTATGTTCCATGGATAATGACTTCAGTAGCAGGTCAATTGTTTCACCACAAACAGATTATCTGAATAGATCAGATGCTGCATTGCTGAGTTTTATTTTGCATTGAACTTCATTTTAACACACTAAAGATTGGTGGATTAATGCCATTTCTTGAAACACCCAGTCACTGGAAATTTGATCTTCAGTATTTTTTGAGTACTCACTGAAAATTTTCTCTGAATCCATAGTACTCTCTAGATTTATAAAGTTGTTTTGGGTCCTTTGTCCCAAATGACCGATTCAGTTATATAACTGGTATATCAAGGCAGCATTACTTTTTAAAAAAATTTATTTCAACACCTGTATAAGACTTCAGCCTCATTTGCCTTTCTCTGAAGATTTATATTTCATTGCTGTTAACTTACAAACATTATTAGTTTATGGTAATTGTGCATGTGATGCTTTATCATTTCATGCCCTCAGTCTGGTTCTTTCTTAAACACTGGCAACCAGGGAAAAAGATAAATTCTTTTCACCAATTCATTTGACTACTATTTCTCACTCTTATGATAAATCTAATTTTGACTATTTCTTAGGTCCAGTGAGGGTATTTAAAGGTGCTGTTGCTTGCACTAATGCTTTTAGAGATGTATAACAGTGACTTTTTATTCATTAGGTTAATTCAATGTTGCAATATTCATTGCTGGTTATGTTAAGAAGGTAGGTATGAATTTTATCCATTTTGCTAATTCTGGACATTTTGAAGATTAGGGTCCTTTTGCAAGCCTTATCTAATCTGATTCAATGCATTTCTACATCCTTAGCAGCCTGGTTGAATTGCCCACTGTAGGACATTGTGTGGACTGGTATGTGAGTCTCCCCAAATACTTTTATTTCATATTATTTGCCTATCCTCCTGTAGCTACTTTCTGCTAGATTATACAGATGGATGAGTATTTTCATTGCTATGCTTGTCTTTCCTATACCTTTCAGGGTCCCTTACCTCATTTATATGTAACCATACTCTGTAGTGGGTGTTGCCAAGGTAAGTATGCTTTTATCAAGTCAATTCCACATAAGTTACCACTAATTAATTATACTTTATGTAGGTTCAAACAGGATTTATATAAATGTGTACAATAGGACCAACTAGAGCGTAATTAGGCAATATTATTGTGCTGTGCTGGACTACTATTCATGAACTATCATTAGTAAAGAATAATAGAATTCTGCCTGTTCCTTCCAATCATTGGATTGGATAAACTGGAGTTGGTTTGGTTACAGACATTTAGAGAACTTGGTGCACTTATTACACTTTCCAGAGCACTGTTCCTCAGGACTTTCAAACATGTGTGTCAATGACCCACCTCCCAGATTCTGCTAGTGGAGCTAGAGAATCCTCACCACAACCAGTTTACAATCACAGGGGTGATAGACAGAGGTTTTTGTTCTAGAGTGTTAGAATTTCTGTCAATTTTGGAGAAGGGGGAAGTTAAGAGCTCTTCTACCCATGATTCTGTATGTTATTTTCCCAGGTGTCAGTGGAAGAGGCACCAGCTTATGTGGGAGACAACTTGTAATACCAATTCTGATTTGATGCTCAGCTGTCTGATTGATTGAGTGCGGCCTTTTTTTTTTTATCAATATTGTTTCCAGTACATTCTTTGCAACCCTCAGATTATGAGTCTTGTGCTTAAACCACCTGGCCCTGCTGTGCCTTTAAGTTTGCCTTTTTCAACAATCAATAAACATAACAGGTTCCAAACTAATTTTAAATTAGAGTAACCGAAAAGAAATTAGAACACATGATGCATGTTTAAAGTATTTTTAAATGTTATAACCGCGGATCATCACGATAAAAGCTAAACAAATAAAAAGGAAACATTAAAAAAGTATTATAGGACTTAGGCATTGTATTTATTGTAACATGAAAGAATGTCTTGATTGAATCAAGAGGTCTAATTTTCTGCCAAGAAGATTACCAAAAGTATAATTCTCATTTGATAAAGTGTATCATTGATGATACTCGTGGTTTGATGTAATGTTCAGAGATGGATTCTTCTGCAGTAGATGTACGTGTTTTGATTTATTGGCAATAAATTCGAAGAATAAACAGCATATACTCCACTCGATTTTAAATAATACATTCAAAAACAATTTAACGTATATACACGCATTTTTTACGCTATAAATATCACAGCTATATCTTAAACATCACATAGTTCTCTTTTTCTTGTCAAAAGTCACCTCAGGCTGATTCAATTTAGAATTTAATTGACAAGATATTTTTCTGTACTCGCGTCACAGTAGTATCAATGAATAATTCACTTACGGCTATATACTCGCACGCTGACTAATTTTAGAATTCTAACTGAACTTTTTCAGTTCTTCCTACTTGTTCGCTGAGGCCCCACAAAATAATGAAAATTCGAATAATGTGACGTCAACAAGGAATTGCAAACCAAACTCGTGACTCCTACTGAGTTATATAACCAATACTATCACCTTTAAAATAATAAATTTTAACTTTCTAAACTAAAACTAAACAATTATTAAATATTGACTCGTTGCTGTTTAGAATTAAGCACAAAGCTGCACAATGGGCTATCTGTGCTCTGCTCACCACGGGTATCGAAACCCGGATTTTAGCGTGTAAGTCCGCAGACATAACGCTGAGCCACTGGTGGCTATTGACTCGTAAAATAAATTAAATTAACAGCACCTAAACTAAATAATCTTGTATATATAATAATTATTGAGATAACTTTCAAAAGTCAATAAATTATTATTAACATTTGTGGCAAATGTAAATCTCCTTTTAAATGTGATGGGAGTACATTAAAGTAACAAATAAGCTTTATTTTATTGAAATGTTTGAATTTTGCTATTTTATAGTCCACATATTAATAAATAAGATCTTTTATGAAGATCTGTGGTTTACCGCATTGCATAAATGTAATGGAACTTTGCAAATTTAAGTTTCTTGTGTTGAAAATAGTTTTGTACAAAACTATGGCGTCACCCTGTTATAACACTGTTAACTTAAGTCATTTGACTTTTTTTTTTAATGCTACTTTAATAAGTACATTTTGAACTGCCCCCCAGTGGCTCAGCGGTATGTCTGCGGACTTACACGCTAAAATCCGGGTTTCGATACCCGTGGTGGGCAGAGCACATTGTGTAGCTTTGTGCTTAATTCAAAACAACAACATTCTGAACTGATACAAAAAGAGTGTATAGCAAGATCTTGAGATTTTTTTGTCACTAAGAAATTTGATGTGTTAAAAATCGTTACATTTTGTTTAATATTGGAGGTTTGTGAGCATTCTCATTTGTAGTAGGTACCACAGTTTTACAAGACCTGTTGTTTATTCGAATTCGGATATTTTGTTTGTGTAAAGTTTCGATTTTGACGAAACCTTCGACTGGTGGGAAAAGTTTTCGTTACACATATCTGCAGTCTTGATACATGGTACTGCTGCAATTTTATTGTTCGTTGAGTTATATTAGTTCAATGTTTCTCGACTACTGGTTTGCAGACTGCCTACGATCCATCCTAACCACATTGCTGGTTCGTGGGAGTTCAAAAATTAATTGAATATTTATATGTAAGCTGTAATGGTTTTTGTTAAACTTGCATTTTACTGGTCTATGACAGTTTGAGGAGGTAACGAGTTGGCTGTTAGAAATGAAAAGACTGATAAACGTTGTTTTAATTTATTTCGTGAAAATAATGGAAAATCCAACAACAACAGCCTTTACTTGTACACAGTTGTAGGCTTAAGCCTAACTTCGCAAAACACTTTTTGCTTTTAACAGAATTTATCTACTAACTGACTGGGGACTCTAGATGAGCTAACAAACCATAAACCAACAAAACAGGCGTATGTTTGAAACTTCATCTGCATGCCTGGATGCGAAGGCAGTTTCAAATCGACGGTCTTACATTGAGAGTAGACTACTTTATTATTCCAGGCTTCAGTAGCGTTTCCAGTGTACTTACACGAAACTAGTTATAGTATTTAGGCTTAACGTGATTATCGCTCAGTTCTCAGATAACAACACTGACGTTCGGCCTAATGCTATTACATTGCAACTGAGGCCATTAACGTTAAGCTTAGTACTCAGTACTAACCTTGCTCACATGAACTTGTTCAATTCAATTCATGCACGTTTTCAGACAATCCTAAATTGATTTTGTTGATTTGTCGGTTATTTACGGTATCTTTGTATGACCATGGTGCTATAGTATTATACTACTAGTAGTAGTATAGTGAATACACAACAACGTTAAGAATCTTGTCTTACGCAATTTGACCTAAAAAGTCGAATTATCGCCTTTAGACTGCTCCGATCAGTCAGTTGTTCTCCCAGCTTTTCAGAAATGTAATGTAACTAGTCGCAAAATAGTTTAATTGCACCTGAAAGTTTGTCGTCGTTGTCTTTATGTTTGTCGTGGATTGTTCGTTTATTCGTCTCAGAAAAAATATCACCAGAGGGCCGGGTCGGGACATCATGACGTCAGGATAGGATTAAGGAAGAAGTGAGGAGAATATAATTGTAATCTCCATTTTTGGGTATAAAATGGCATATTTGACAAAAAAAATTTTTGGCTATTTATTAATGGGAATAAAAACAATTGTGATCGGTCTTAAATCACATTTAAGATCGGGCACCCTGTATTTATCCCCAAAGTAAATCTCAGTTTTAGATTTTTTTTATTCTGGGCCAGGTATGGCCAAGCGTGTTAAGGCATGCGACTCGTAATCTAAGGGTCGCGAGTTCGCATCCCCGTCGCGTCAAACATGCTCGACTTTTCAGGTGTGGATACGTTATAATGTGACCGTCAATTCCACTATTCGTTGGTAAAAGAGTAGCCCAAGAGTTGGCGGTGTGTGGTGATGACTAGCTGTCTTCCCCCTAGTCTTACACTGTTAAATTAGGGGCAGCTAGCACAGATAGCCCTCGAGTAACTTTGTGCGAAATTCAAAAAACAAACAAACTGTTTATATTACATAATCACAAGGGAATACGTACATGCCCAAATGCGCTTATAGGTTATATGTGATCTATGAACGGTGGCATTGCTACTGTGGCATTCCTTTCTAAAAGTTTTCTTGTTATAATAAATCTCAAAAACGTATTTGCACACAAAGGAGATTTTTTCACAAGTTGTTTGAAGCCAAAAATTAAGGCTCACAAAAGCTTTAGTGAGAAACACACTCATAAAAATATTACAAAACACACATGAATAATGCAATACTAATGCAAATAAAACTAAAACAAACGAAACAATAATATAAATATAACGTAATAAAACAGAAGTAGAAAAAAATCGTAAAACTAGCCACATCTCTGTACACATGTCACCATTTCGTTTGACTTGTGTGTCTGTGGTATTATATTCTTATTTTTCTGTAGATGTAACTGAATAAAGCAGTAAAAGATAAAACAGAACAGTTCACTTCCTATAATTTCTTATAAATAGCCACAGCAGAAGGGATGATTGAGAAAAATATTTCATCTTCAAGGTCAGACATCATAACGTACGAACATCTTTTATTTGAAGTTTTATCAACATTTTGTTCTGCTCTTAACAGTAATCTTTCGCAAATCAACGACTTCGTACTTCAGAGTAGTTTTGTAATTTCTCGAAACTTTAGTCACTTACCGAGCCAAAGACAACTTTTTTTTTAACAGTACGGAGTAAAGTCGAACACGGCAGATAAGGACAATTACAAAATAATCGACAAAAGTTGAGTGTGGCATGAAAGAGTTAAGGGGAAAAACTTTGTGGTGTCCTATTCTTTGTTACCCTAAGCACGTGATTATTTTACTGCATGGATAATCCAGAGCTGATTGGCTTGTATTTTCTGTTTCACCCTGTACTTAGATTTTTATGAAAAAACATGTATATGTAAGAAAACTTATTTCAAGGGGTAATGATACTATCGTATGTACAATAATTATGTTTTCAGTTATGTAAAATATAGAAAAATTAAACTCACTTTTCAATACAACCATTGCCTTCGCAAAACTTTATTTAATATTCTACAAAAGTTTTAGGTGCCACATACCAGGTTGTTTTGTTGTAGGCTGGAATATAATAATAATTGCAAACGAGCCAGGCCTGGCATGGCCTAGCGCGTTAAAGCGTACGCTTTGTAATCTGAGGGTCGCGGGTTCGCGCCAAACATGCTCGCCCTCCCAGCCGTGGGGGTGTATAATGGGACAGTCAATCCCACTTTTCGTTGGTAAAAGAATAGCTTAAGAGTTGGCGGTGGGTGGTGATGACTAGTTGCCTTCCCTCTAGTCTTACACTGCTAAATTAGGGACGGCTAGCACAGACAGCCCTCGAGTAGCTTTGTGCGAAATTCCAAAACAAACAAGCAAACGAGCCGTTTTGAGAGGATTTTCTTTTCCGTGTAAGTGTAACCTGCGTGCTTTTTGCGTATTTTTACATGTGCACAGACTCAGTAGTCAAAAGTAGAGATTTTAAAGTATTATATGAATTGAATTTTACAATTTAAGGTGCTTTTTCCCTAAACAGTTTATTCGTGTTTTGTGCAATTCTTTGCACTCCCTATTATGAATCAATCTCATTGTTCACGACAGAGGATCACAATTCAGAATAAAAATAAAAGATTATTAAATAACTTGTGAAAAAAAGGTCGTTGTAAGTTGCTTATTTGAACTAATCAGAATGGTTTTTCAACGAGTTATATTGAATTCAAGAAGCAAAAAATGTTTTCAAAAGTTTGACAATTAACAATTCTTAAGGAGAATATTCACGAAACATCAGTCGCAGAAAAACGTTATAATTTCATTTCACGATATAGTTTATAAGTCATCATGTTCTGTACAGAATTATATTACCACATATCAGATCAATGATAAGTTTTTTTTTCTCAGGAGATAAACAACACAGGGTTGAAAAAGTGTCAAATATAGATGTGATAATTTGTATAATGTGTTTTGCAAAGATATTAGACCTTGATTTTTTAAACTCCAAGTTGAAAAGAAATGTTGATTTGTTTTAAGTTTCGTTATAAAAACAGTTCTGTTTATATTTGTTTTTTTTATTAAGTATTAATTTGATTGTGTACGCTGCATGTTTTTTGTTTCTCACTAATCTTTGAGCGAATAGATTGTGCGAAAAATATGAAAAATAATGATTTTCATGGAGTGAAAATAATAGACTAGAATGGATTAAGGGGTGAATAAGAGTAGTACTTTTAGTTATTTTGGTCGTAGTCTAAAGTTATGTAATGTTTTAAATACAATTTTTTATCACTGTCAGTTTAGCATAACCTGGCGAAGCCTTTTTGATACATCTGATTCTTATAACTAAATTAGTAATTTGTTCACTGTAATGGGAAATTTTTATTGCAGTGTCAGGTACTGGCTGTACCACGCTACTTTTATAAGTGCGTGGTCATGCTCTAGTTGCTACGTTTCCACACATCGTGAGGGCATTAAGTTTTGTCATAAACAGAGCTGAACATGCAGTTGTAAAAAACTAGCACTAATTTAAAATGTTATACTACTTTAAGGAATTAGCCGGTAGTCTATCAATAGCTGAGATTAAGCTTCGAAAAATGTTGTTAATGATTTGATCATTAAGTTTGTTGATAGTTATAACAAATGTTAGGCGTCACCATCCTTCACGTAAAACGCTTTGATTGTTGTAAAAACGTAGATAAATTTTACATTATACTCTGATAATGAATATATTTATTAGAAACAGAACTTTGACTTGGTTATGAAAATATAGAAGTATATTGGGAAATAGTATAGTTTAAATAAATAAAAAAAACGACACAAGAAACGAGTTTTTAGTATGAATTGTGTAGACCTACGGTTTTCTAGCAAGTTAAACGTGGTAAATTTTAGGAAATTTTGTGGATACGGTATTTGGACAGTATGTGATATTTTCAGCATGTTAAGCGTCACCCTATATATGAGCCAAATAACTACGTCAAAAGAGACTGGTTCAAACAATAACCATCTTTAATTTCAAAACGCTGTCCGCACATCAGCACCCGCGAGCTTAGTATCGGTATTTGTAAAATGTCCATTTCTTATTTTGACAGGGATAGTTCCTAGAATTAACTGTGGAGATGAAGGTTTAAATAGGTCACTAGGGCTAAATCCTAGGATGAGCAGTAGACTGGTTGGATTTGTGGGATGAAATCAGTGGGAAAAGGGAGCATTTTTGAATAGGTGATTTATATTTAAACAAGACAGGAACTGGCTTACTTGTAAGGGAGGCCTGGCATGTCCAGGTGTTTAAGATGCTTGACTTGTAATTTGGGGGTTGCAGGTTTGAATCCTTGTCACACCAAACATGCTTAGCCTTTCTGTCATGGGGGCATTATAATGTGGCAGTCAATCTCACTATTCTTTGTTAAAAGAGTAGCCTAAGAGTTTATGGTTGGCAGTGGTGACTAGCTGCCTTCTTACACTGCTAAATTAAGGAGAGCTAGTGCAGATAGCCCTCATGTAGCTTTGTGCAAAATTCCGTAATGAACAAACAAATGTTTGCAAGGGATATTAACTCTGCTGTAAGGGAAGTTTCAAACTAAGGTTAAACAGTGGTGAGGGCCATCATAACCTAAATGCAAAAGAAATAAAATGTATAGATAAGTTGAGCATAAGAAATAAGTTTAGAAGTAGTTGTAGGAGTAGGTTTAATTGTTACTATTGTAATGATAGAAGTATAAGAAATAAAATAGATGAGGTTAGTGCATTGGTATGAATGGAGAACTTTGATATAATGGTAATAACAGAAACGTGGTTAAACTTGGATGATTTTAATGATGTATTTTTTTAAATAGGGAGTTGTAGGTTATTTAGTAGAGATAGAGTATTAAAGAGATGGGGAGGAGTGGCTTTGTGTGTAAAATGTGAGTCACATCCCATTGAAATTGAGAATGTGAAAGATAACAGCAAGGAGATTGAATCCATTTGGGTTTCTGTTAGTGGATATAAAGGGAAAAGGCTTTTAATTGGAATTTATAACAGACCACCAAATAATACTGATGGAATTTTGTGAGAAACACTACAGTGAGATTAAGATTTCAGCTGTTATTGAAGTCATTATTATAGGTGATTTTAATTTCAAGATTGTAGATTCCTATATGCTAAAGGAAGAAAGATGTTTGAAAACTGTTCAAGATATTTTTCTTCACCAATTAGTCGAGGAACCTACAAGCAGTGGTGCTATTTTGGATTTATTGCTAACTTCAAATACTGAAATGATCAAGGGGTGGAAATTGAGAACATCTGAGAAAGTGATAATTGCTTTATTTGGTTCAATATTTTGGTACATATGGAGATAAGAAATAATTACATTTTGGTCACAAATTTTAAACTGCAAAAGTTGAAGGGGTGCAACAAAAATTATGAGTTTATAATTGGGCAGCTGTGTTATTTAAGGACACTGATTAGATATGTAAAAGTTTTAAAGATCAGTTTTTAGTATTGAAGATAAATATATTCATTATTGAAAGAAAATGGTAGCTGGTTGCAACTGGAAAAAAACCCGTTGGTTTTCAAATAAAAGAGAAAAATTGAAGACCATCATAGGTTTAAAATTTAAATTTACTGGTACAAAGGGAGAGTTTGAAGATTAGAGAAGATCAAGGAAGTTGGTGAAGCAGGAAATTAGGACACCAAAAAGGGGGTATGAGAAAGGTTGAATGGATTCAAAAATTAACAGTAAAGATTATTTTAAATATGTTAAGGGTAAACAAAATGTTAGTGTGGGAGAAGGATCCTTGATGGATAATAAAGGAAGGTTTGAATGTGTTAATAAATTTTGCTTTTTCTTCAGATTTTAGTGACAATTTAAGCAGTATTTTACATTTTGAACAGTTGGTGGTTGGAAACAAGATGACTGCATTAATTTTTAGCTTGTTAAGAAGAAAATTTGTGAAGTTTAAAGAATGATGATTCTCTTGGGTCAGATGATATTTCCTTAAGGGTTTTGAAGGAGGTTAAGAACTGGTTGTGTGGGTTACATGCAACTATTTTTATCATAAGTCCACGAATAGTGGGAAGGTACCAGAGGATTAGAAATTGGATAATGTCACTTCAAAAGTGATAAAAACTCTCTAAGAAATTATAGGCCCATTAGTTTCACAACAGTTGTGGAGAAAGTTTTGAAAGGTCTGATAAGAGATGTTATGCAAAGCTAGCTAATAAAGTTTAATATTTTATTGGATAATCAGCATGGTTTGATTAAGGGAAAATCTTGCCTTACAAATCTTTTTGACATACTTTGAAAAGTTTACAGCTTATATGAAAGAGATCAAGAGTGTAGACTTGGCATATTTTGATTTGCAGAAAGCATATGGCAACATGCCACATAAAATGCTTTAAAAAAAAAATCTAAAAGTATGGTGGATAAGTTAGCAAATTGGATAGAAGAGTGGCTGAAGGGAAGAAAGCAGAGGTTTGTTACAAATGGATTTCAGTCAAGCTGGATTAGTGATACAAATGGAATACCTTGGGGCTCAATCTTAGGATTTTTGCTTGAGTAAATGAGATCTGGTGAAGCTGCAAGACACCTGGCATTTTTCAGAAGTTATAAATTTCTCAATCTGAGTTGATATTTTATACAGGGATTATAGATATCCAAGTTTGTTGTAGTCAGTTCTCTTTCTATACACTGTCATAATGGCAGTGTTCAACCTCAGTTTTTATCTTTTTTTGTGCACAGGGGTCAAGTACTGCAGTTCTGGGTTTTTAACTTTCAGACTTGCATTGGCTTCCCATGTTTTTCTCATCATCCATCCATTGCATTCTGTTAACACCATTCCATACATGACTGGCTGTTTCTGACATCATGTTAGTTGTCAAAACATCACATCCTGATTTTACTTTGAGCAACAACCAAGGCTGGCTTCATTCTTAGGGATGAGACATTTATTCTTGCTCCTGTTTAGCATGTCACCTGTTTGACAACTTTCTCTTTTACATCATGTCTTTCAATTAGGCTTAGCTGACTCCTTTCTGGCTTACCAATTGAAGTAGATCTATAAGTGTCATGTTTCCTGTGTCAGTTCATGCTGCTCTAATATTGCAGATCAGACCTCCTGTGTTTCTCTGTGGAAACTTTCTTCAAAGAAACAACATTTCATCAATGAATGCATAATTCAAGTTTCTGATTAATTTCACTTTATCTTTGTGCCTCATAGACATCTTGCAGACAGTTGTGGTTACATATTGATAATCTTCACTGCCCAGTGTTCAGTTAGATCACTTGTGATCTATTTCTGGACTGTTGTAAGTTTCACTGGCCTGATTAGATCTGCAAAGTCAGAATTCCATTTGATATTCACTCAGTCTGACATTGGCTTTATTTGCTCATTTGTAATCTTAACCCTCCCCTTTTGTGTTATAGTGCTACACCTTGTAAAAGTGGAACTGTGTGCATTGTCAACAGTTTGAAGGGGGATAGGATAATCTAATTGGATAACGTGTTTCTTACATCATGATGGACAAGTATGGTACTGATATATAATTGTAATTTGTTGTTTTATGTGGAACTTGTAGCTTATGATATAATATCTTATCCTTTTTCTTACACAGCTCTATTATTGATCAGTGATAGGTATGATAGGATCAAAATTAATTAGCACAAAACCTGCTTTGTTTTGCATTTTGTGATGCAGTACTAGTTATTTTAACCTTTGATCTTTGATTAAATATTCCAGAGATTCATTTACTGTAATGTTGTACACAACTAAGCTTCTGGCAATTTAACACTGGAACTGATGTTATTGACAGAGTAATGTTTCTTTCTCATTTGATGTCAGATACATGTAAAAGAAGTAGTCAAACTAATTTATGAAATTTTTAATAAATACCTTATTAGTTTAGTATTTGTACTTTCAATTCAACTAACAGTAACTCTAATTATAAATAAAGCAAAATACTTGATCTATAACACTTTATCCCTCTAACTGAAAATCGTGGTAATACTGGAAGTATTAAAGGGTTAAAATTCAAGGAGCTTATGTGAATATATAAAATATATTAAAATGCTCAAATGATTAGTATAATACACAATTAAAATCTTTATTCCAAAACAGATCAATAGTCTTAAAAGGCTCTCTACATGTTTACATGGTCCTCAAGAGTGTGAAAAACAAATACTATGCAAAGATACAAATACAGAAACATATAGGTCATGTGACTACTTAGTTTACATGCTTAGAAAATATCATAACTTCTATGTACTTTCTGGTTTTCTAACATATCATTCATTTTTAAGATATGACTATTTTTACTATTTCATAATATCTGTACTTTTTCTAATATTTGTAGTTGTCATATTATTTGGTTGAAACAGTAACAGTTTTCTTTCTTCCTGGATTGTGTGATCAGCATAATTTACATGTGTAGTTAGTGTAAAGTTCTCTGTTTTTAATATTTTTCTGGTGTTCATTTATTTTAAATGTCTTTTAGTTTGACAAATGTATATACCACCACATTCAATTTTATAAATACCCATTTTTTTCCATATATAGATCACTGAATATAATTAATCAAACATCAAATAAAACTCAAAAGAAAGACAATCCAGTGATATTTTTGTTTTGATTTTTAAATTACAAAAAAAACAAAAACATTTAACACGGCAAACCTAGGATGTATGGAAGAAATAATATTTCAATTTTATCTATTTTATCACATGTTAATTTTGGTTTACTTTTATCATCATTTGTGATTTTGTTAAATTTACTCATAGCTATATCAACAGTATTAGGTGAGAAGCCTCTATCTAGTGCTTTGTATTTAATCACTAACAGCTCATTATTTTTAATTCCTTTGAATTAGAAGGTACCCTAAAAAGCCTGTAAAACTGGAATTAAAAGCTTACACTTTTTGGTACTTTGTATTATATGATTTCTTAATGTTGCAGCATTTATAACAGAAAAAGGTTTAAGAAAAACAGTACTTTTTAAACTCATCTTTGATTTCTTAATTAATAGATCCCAAAACATTAAGGTGTTATTTTTTTTAAATTTTGTACTTTATTGATTAGTAATAGGTGTGATGCAGGTTCAAAACTTACAGTTGATTATGAAAAATTAGGACTGTTTTTAAAAAAGTAATTGCTCAGTGAATATCATTTATCAAAGCGACGTAACATACTTTTTATCTTGTCTCTAAAGTATACTGAGATGCTTTTGCATTTACGTACATATTTCTGTTAGTTTGTCTGTTTTACATGTCTTGTTTCATATCTTTAATATATCTTTCACTTTTGAAAATTCACATATTTTTGGTTGTATATATAGATGCACCTCACAGCTGTGGTAGTGATATTAAAATGCATAACTTAGCAGAGTATTTCTAGTACTTCTTCTGAATACTGTTTGTATTAATTTTCCATATTGAGCTCCAGACTATACTGCTGTGGATAATTTGTTAGTATAGAGCATAATTATAATTATGTTTAAAAACATTAGCCTTCATTGTTAGTGTGGATTCCATTTTTATGCTCTTGTGGTAACATAAATAACTCTTTAAAACCAAATTTTTCTTGCCAGTCCTGAATGAACCCTGTTATTTGATATCACATGATAGTTACTTTTAAGCCAATAGTTTTTTTAATGTTGTAATCTCGCACTAATTTGCTTTGCATTAAATTTTCTAAAAGTTTGAATTCTCATGTCCAAACATTCCACTGTTCAGATAAGACTTCTTCCTTAATGTTACATCTTCACACAAAAAGAAAAAGATGTCATTGCATATCAATGTCTTTCAAGTGAGTCAGATTTTAAAAATTTTTTACAGTGTAGTGCATTAATAGTACTGAAATAAATATCAGTTATTTTTCTTCCTTTATCTAACATACTGTCTTTTATTTTTGTTTTTCTCATTTAGTTATTATATTTTTCTTGTTTTAATCCTTTTTTCATAGGAAAAACATTGTTCTAAGCGGTAACCATGGCTACATCTCGTACTCCAAGGGTTATCACTCCAGACTATTCACTCGTGGAAGGTCTTGATGATGAACCATCAGATAAAAAAGTTACAGAAACTGGTAAGTTACTTCCTGAGATGTTAGTTATCATTTGAAAAACAGGGAATGGTGAAGTGATCCTCAGTTGTATTAGTAGTAAAATGATTTAAGAGTGTGTGGGCTATAAATACAACAGTAATATCTCAAATAGTATACTTGTTGAGTACAAGAGGTTGGCTGTAGTGACTAAGTCTGTTAGTAGTTTAAAAAATCTACAGCTGTTTTGCTTTTTTTCTAAGGATTGAATGTCATGCTTGAATTGTCTTTTTTTCTGTGTGTATGTTTAATTGAAATATTGTAATTAAAAAGGAATGCAATAACTCCCATAGGTACATTGTTGTATCCTTGCACATGAATGATTGTATAACAAATGGCAACTCTGCCAGAAGTTGAAGTCTTTGAAAAATAGTTTGTGAGAAAAGAAATTTCACAAGGTGATTTGCTATATCCAGTCCAAATCCATTATCATCATTTCCTTTTTAAATTTTTTTACTATTAATACTGAAGGATGCTACATATGTGAGCAATTATACATCAAAGAATTAGTCATTGTTTCCATTATGTATGTAATTTAAGAAAATTGTTTTTTTCAGGGTATTAACTACAGGTTAATCAGAATTTGGTTTATGTATCAGGGTGCTCCTCACTTTTGAAGTTTTGATTTACAGTATTCTCACCTCCACATTTTGTTTTAACTTTAAGTGATTCACACTAAAGTTTTTCTATATTGATTAATATTTTGGGATTGCTAGAAGTAATTGAAATTTTACCTTGTAGCTCACATTATATCTACATATTCTGAATATGCTAGAATGTTGAAGAACATTCCATATACAAATAATCTGTGTAGCCACTTGAGGGGTAAAGGGCTGTGTCCTTGTATTTGTTAACTTTCATTAAACATTTTATTGAACTATTATTTTATGAATTAATGTCAATAAGTCTAGAATCAAATTGTAGGTGATAATTCAAAATTTTTAATATTATATATGAGTTAATTTTTAAATTTAAAATTGAACATTAAAATAACATTTAAATATAGATTTCAGTGAGTTGTGTTATGTTTATATTTTTTTTATGTCAGAGTAGTGAGTCTGAAGTTTTATACAAAATAGGAACAGAAAGTTACTAATATTGACAAGCTAGAAATTAAAATAAAAACTTTCTGCCTTTTAATTTTCTTGAGATATGGCTTATCTACTGAATCAAACAAGGTGGTCCTGTCTAACTTGTTCTATTTTCTGATATGGTCCTTCATATACACTTACTTCAGTGTATGGTATATGAATAACCAATCAAGAGCTTAGAGTTATCCCAAGTGTGCATTTCCCTGCCATTTTAATCTTTCAAGAAGCTTTTACGTTTTTTTAATTCAAAATTTCAGTTATGCAAGTTGTTTCTTTAGTTTGCTCAAGATTTCATATTTTTTAAATCTAAATAAATTTTAGTTAATAAGCTTAATATTTATAGTTGAATTCAATGGTATCAGTGGAGTTATTTATGGCCTTTTTAGTCATTCAACTGTACATGTATAAAACCAAAAAATTTTGTGGGATATCCTCCACAAGCAGAACATTAAAAGGCTTAGCAACCTATGTCCAACAACAACTGAGTATAAAGATCATAGTGAGAAAAGATAATTATTTGCTTTACTTCTTGGTTTATAGTTCTATATTTTAAGAAAAATAACTTTAATTTATTTCTAAATAATACAAGTATATATAATGTATAACAATTGAAATGTGACTATATATTATGAAATTTATATTTTATATTACTAGGCATGACTTGAAGGTCAATATAATAAAAAAAATATATACAGTGTTATGAGACTTAAGTTACTTAAACTAAACATTTATATTTTTCTGTTATGTAGTTATTCTAGCATGATAAAAACATAATTTATATTTATTTCCTAATTTTTATTATGATAGTTATGATGTTGATTAAGTAACAGACCCCACATAGTTAGAATATAAAAACTAATATAAAGTATAAAGTCTTTCTGGAAAAAACAACAACATTTGAAATGTATTTAGGAGGTTTTAGAGATCACACAAATAATATTTGAGATTTTTTAGATTAATAAGTTTTTTTTAATCACAACATGAAATCATTTTGCACTCCAACTAGTAAATAAACAGACTCCATTTTCACCTCTCCAAACAAACTCTCCTGCCCACCCAGTGTGGGTTCCAATAACAGCATTCCACCATTGATCACCTAATTCAATTTGAAACATCAATCAGAGAAGCCTTTCTCAAATGCCTATATCTTGTTTCAATATTCTTTGATATTGAGAAGGCTTATGAAACAACATGGAGGTATGACATTTTGCGAGACTTCCATATATATGGGTTATGTGGCCATTTTCCCATGTTTATTAAAAATTGTTTAATGGACAGGAGATTCCAAGTTTGTGTGGGTTCGACACTTTCCCGTTATTTTGTACAGGAACTTGGGGTCCCTCAAGGCTGTGTTTTGAGTGTCACACTTTTCAGAATAAAGATAAATGCCATCACTGAACAACTACCCTCAGTCGTGTACTGAAGTGAACTATGGCAAACAGCTTCAATATTTCTCTCTCTAAAACCGTTTGCATGCACTTTTGCCGCCAATGCAGTATCCACTCTGATCCTGAACTCCATATTGGTGAAGTTTTGCTACCAGTGGTCCCTGAGACCAAGTTCTTGGGGCTTATCTTTGACCGTAAGCTGACCTTTATACC
Source organism: Carcinoscorpius rotundicauda (assembly GCA_011833715.1). Lineage (NCBI taxonomy): Eukaryota > Metazoa > Arthropoda > Merostomata > Xiphosura > Limulidae > Carcinoscorpius > Carcinoscorpius rotundicauda. Next base: position 69,776,689 of record CM022399.1, on the reverse strand, counting down.
ACACTTAATGCAGTTACGGGTCAAAAGCGTAAGATCACTGAACATCCTCCATGTCCTCTCTACTGCTAGTTGGGGGAGCGGATCAATGTTTTATGTTAAAGATATATAGTGCTTTTATTCATTCAAAGTTGACTATAGATCAATGGTTTGTAGCTCTGCCAGACCCATGGCCTTAAAGATGCTAGGCCCCATTCATTATCAAGGACTTTGACTCTGCACTGGAGCTTTCTGCACTTTTGCCATTTGCAACTGTCTCTACTTTATCCTTACCAAAGCATCTCAATTAGGGATGTGTTTTCTTTTCTCAGTGGGCCTTACTTTCTCAAAACAGATGACCTGCCATTGCTTTTTATGGCCTTAGCATCCAGGACAATTGGATGAATTAGGTCTGTCCTTAGAAAACATTGCAGAATCCACTGGTCAGCCCATCTCCCCATGGCTTATTACAGCCCCCAAATGTGACCTTTCTTTAAGTCATTTGAAAAAGGCAGATACTCCCAATTGGAAATATCGTCTTTTATTTACTGAACATCTTTTGAACAATCTTTTGTTATGTAAATGTCGTGTAAATATTTTGTAAATGACAACATGTCGTGTTGTGTTTAAATTTTCATTTCTATTATTCATATTTCCATATTTATATTATTTTTTTGAAGTTTAAACTAATAAAATATGTTGTTATTCATTTAGGGTAACATTCAGAATTTTCTTGAATTAAGTAGACCAATCATATGTTTGTAAATGAAATGCTGGCGACTTCGTGTCTAGACGTTTAGTCTCATGCAAGAACGGACATGCGTGGATTGCTCTGGAGATCTGTAGAAATTTCGCGGTGTTTCGAGGAGTCTAGGCCTACAATATATAAACAGACGAAGATGCGAGAGAGAAAAAAGAGATTCAGACATAAGTTTTTATTCGAAGAAAAGAAGAAAGGAGAGTCAGACATTAGTTTTATTCAAGAGAAGAGTCATTAGAAAAGAAGAGTCAGTCATTCGTTTGAGAAAGATTAAGTGTTTGCTGTGATTATTCAACTCGGATTTGTGACTGAAGTTAGATCTACGGAAGCTGTGATTTTACTTCGTCAATCTCTACGATTCATCCGAATTAGTGCTTATACTATAAGTCAACACGTGCGGAACAATTTACGGGAAATCGAAAAAATTAAAGGCGACAATTTTGTGACGTTCATCGGAGGCATCGTGAAAAGAACTTCGTCGAATTTATTGAATTGTGAACTGTTCCTGAACTTCTTCATTTAAACTTCGGAATTTCTTCGTGGGACCAAATTCACACCCTAGACTGGAATTTGAGACTTTCATTTTAGATCATTATATTAGATACAGGCCAGTACCATTTTGTATTGTGTTTAATTTTGAAGGTTGAAACTAGTACTATTTTGTGTTGTAATTAATTTTGAATGTTTAAACTTAATAGCTGTCATTGTTATTATATAATTTATGTTATATCTGTTAATAGTTTAGTGTAATAAATTATACAAGCTGTTATCTGTGTTTTTCTGTTGCGTTTAGTTTACGAAAAACATAAACAAAAACGTAACACTTTCCATTCCAATTTATATGGATGGTTCAAAATCAGGTAATTCTGTGGGCTCTGTCATGGTTTGTTGTGGTTCGGTGGTTGCTCGCAGAATCCCCTTTACAGCTTCTGTGTTCACTGTTGAACCGTACGTGATTTCTCTTGCCATGAATCACATTGAAGCTGAGCAGTACTCTAACTGCACTATTTACACTGACTCCCTAAGTTCTCTGCTGGCATTGGAATCACTTCATGTTGGCTTACACCCTGTTCTCCCTGATATTCAAAACCAACTGGCCTATTTCTCATCAACATCTACTTCTATCCAGTTTTTTGGATACCAGGCCACATTGGTATTTGCGGGAATGCGCTTGCAGACACAGCAGCTAAATCAATCTGCTCTGGCACTATCACCACTGTGCCTATTCCATACATGGACTATGGTCCTTAATTGAAGGCTAGGCTCCGTGCCAGCTGGGAGTCGACTTAGAGTGAGCAACATGACAACAAGATTTTTCAAATAAAACCATATATTAGGCTTTGGCTGTCTAGCTTCAGTAAGGTTTGGACGGAGGAAGTTATTCTAACTAGACTACGCATTGGTCACAGTTTTTTAACCCATCGTTTTCTTTTATCTGGAACTGATGCACCAGTGTCTAGTTTGTTTAACACTCAAATCACTGTAAGCCACATTTTACTTTTTTGCCATCATTATGACTCTCAACGACTGCACTGTTTTAAACATGTTCTGTCCCAGAGTTTGTCTGTAACATTGGACATTGTTATTGGTGATGATGACACTGTCCACCTTGATAAAGTTTTTAGTTTTTTAATGGCCTTTAATCTTTTTAATCTCATTTAAGTTTTGCATATATATTCATTACACCTTTTTTAGTTGTGGTCTCTTTTTCAGAATCTTTATCTCTCTAGATCAGTTTGACAGTGTAAAATGGCCAGAACATTAAATAACTCGATATCAGGACTGGAAAGGCCAACTTCAGGTGACTAACGCTGCTGTTTGAACTACCCGTTAGTCTTCCTGGCGAGTTGTTATTACACTTTTGCTGCATGTCTTTTAACACTTTTCTTACTTTACCTTTTGGTACTGGTCATAATGACACACAACCCAGAACCAGGACTGGAAAGACCAACTTCAGGTAACTGACAGTGGTTCTTGTACTTACCTGTTAGTCATCCTGGTGGGTTATGATCATTACCATTCTGCTGCAGTAAGTCCTTTACAACTTTGTAGACTGGATGTCATCATTGGTTTTATGCCATTTTCTATTTTTAATTTTGTGTTTTGTTTATACCTTTGTTTCCTTTTACGAATTTTACTACATTTACTTTACTTTTACCTTTTTACTGGACATTTGGCTAATCATTATTATGATTTTGCTTTATGTCTTTTAACACTTTTCTTATTTTACCTTTTGATAATTGCTGTTATGACAACATAACCTGGAACCAGGACTGGAAAGGCCAACTTCATGTGACTGACGGTTGTTCTTGTACTTGTTGGTCTTACTGGCAGGTTATGATCATTACCATTTTGCTATAGAAAGTCCTTTACAACTTCTCTTACTCTATTTTCTCTCTTAACATTGTAGACTAGGTGTCAACATTGATTTTATACTTTTTAATATTGATTTCCTTTTGTGTATTTTACTACATTTAATTTATTCTTATCTTTTAATTGGATGTTTGGTGCAGATAGACTAGCTGCTTTGTGCCATAAAACACTAAATCAATTAATCAATCAATCATCCTCAGGAGTTTGGAAAACAAATTCTGTGCAACATAAATACAAAGTCACAAAAAAAGATCAGTTTTTTTACTCTCACGTTTCTTTGTCTTTAAAGATATTTTATAATTCATAAGATTTTGAACATTAACTGTTATTGATCAACTGTAGCATTACATAGAGGTTTCTCACCTCAAAAAATGATAAAAAATGCAAACTAAAATTAACATTTGATGAAGTTGAGAACAAAAGTAAATTGCTTCTGTTGTATGTCCCAGGATTTCCTGTCACATTTTTTTTGTAAATTCTAAAAACAAAACAACGTACCTCATTTACATTTTTTGGCCATTGAATAAAATTAGTCAAATATCAAATAAAACTAAAGATGAAATCAGTCAAATGGAGAAAATGGTATTATAAAATTGAATGTGTATATGTTTGTGTGAATGCACTGATCAAACTAGAAGAAAGTTGAAATTTAGATTAAATGAATATAAAACTGTAAAAGAAATATTGAATATGCGTGAAAACTCTGTACTTGGTAAACATGCAAATTATGTTGGTCACGTCATTTAACTAGGGAAGACTGTTATTTTGGCTTCACCTTGATCATGACAGCTAAAAATATTAGAGAAACTATAGAAATAATGAAGCACAATAAAAATAAATTGATCTTGAATGAGGAATAAGAATTAGAAAATCAGAAAGTGAGTACATTGCATGATCTTTTGAAATATGTAAACTTGTCACATAACTGGCTTTTTATATTTGTTACATAGTATTTATTTTTCACAAGGTTGACATGAATGATGATCAAACATGTGGTGTCTTACAATCATTGCTGGTACAGTGGTAAGTCTTTGGATTTACAATGCAAAAATCAGGGGTTTACTTCCCCTTGGTGGTCTCAGCAGATAGCCCAATGTGGCTTTGTTATGAGAAAACATGCACATTTACTACCATTGATCAGTTTTTAAATGAAATATTAATTGTATGTTATACAATGTTGATTATTTGAGTATTTTAATATCACCATCTGAAAAGAATAAATTGTTCTGATTATGGTTTTGTGATTTATTCCAACATGTAACTTGGCATCACCTAGTAACACTAGAAATTGACTTTTGATATCCATGGTGGTCAGAGCACAGATAGTCTATTATGTACATCTGTGCTCACACAACAAACAAACTTCATTTCACCAAACATGATTACAACCCTGATAAATACTGTCTTGACTTAAGATATATCAATTAATTGCAAGACATTACCCTGTTATTTCACAACTTAACATCTCTTCATAGCTCAGAAAGTAACTGTTATAACTTTGGAATTGAGATTTTGCTTTTGCTTTAACTGTTAATTTTCATGCAGAAATTGTAATATGTCCTGTAGACTTCCGATCACAAACCACCATTTGATCCATTAGGAGCCTGGAACTGGGATCATGGAAAGAACATTATAATAGTTAAATTGTTTTTCTACATGAGCTTCATCTAACCTTGTAGAAATTGCCTGATGTGTATTACAAGTGTTTTCTTCCTCATGTAATGAATCAAAATTATATAACAGTGCTTTCCATCTGAGTGATCTGCTTATTTACCATACATTCCCATTTCAATCAGTTGTCAAGAGATTAATCAGTGGCAAATAGCTTTGGCTTGTACATGTTTTGGAAATTTACTAAAATTTAAACATATATGAGTACATAGTAATAACACATTACTTATAGTGATCAAAATGTAATTATTTTAGACCAAATATTAGTATACCAGTGATAGATTTTTAAGTTGTAGGCCAGTACATCTAATGAACATGAGTTATTTTACAACTCAGCTGCAAAGTGCACAGCCCATAAATATTTTTTTTTACTTTATTATTATTAATGTATGATAGTAAACTTAGCATCAAAATATTGTTTATAATTGAAATGCTGATATTATAAAAGTTTGAACTCAAATATAATATTTTGCCTCTGTTCATACAAAAAAGCTCTGTTGCTGCAAATTTTCACTCACTACCATCCTTGTTGCTTCATTTTATTATTTCATACTAACATGCAACTGATCATGCAGCAACCTTCTGTCAATAGGAGTGTATATTGTCTAACTTCTTTCTTAAACTCTGAAGCTTTTTATCTGACAATGCAAAAGAAAACTACTTCACTAGATGAAAACAGACACAGCTGCATTAGTACCACAATTTTTGGTCAGATCAAGTTGTATTCTAAAATCCTATGTTTTCTACATTAAAATAAAGTAGAGAACAATGTTTTGACCTTCTTAGGTGATCTTCAGGTTTGTTAACCTGATGATGACCTATGAAGGTCAAAACATTGTTTTCTGCTATATTAGTAAAAGTGTTAACACCCATACTAGCCATCCTGAGATACATTATTACTACTGGTTTGCTGAATATTTATCCTAAATGTCCAGTATGCTTTTGCTCACATAAATGTGAATTAAGTGAAGCCCTTTTTGACATATTTTGGTTAAAAATGGAGTCCAAAAAGCAATATTTAGATTATATTTTGCACAACTTAATTACAGTGGCAGTGATGGAATAATCTTAAATCATGTGAGAATAGAACACATTTTGCTGACAGTGTGAGGCTCTGATAAAAATATTTTAGGATATTTTAACAATGCTAAAAAAATGTTATAAAACTTGGGCTGAAAACAACGTTGATTTTTTTTCAGATGATCATAACCGACATGCAACCAATTTTAATTGTAGAGGATACTGGAGTAAACAAATTAATGTTATTTATTAAACCAGATTACAGAATATTGTGTCAATAAATCATTATTGGATGAATTTAATTTATGTTATAGTATAATTAATGCTTATTCTTTAATCAAAGAAGGTGATTATCATATCCATTGCTATTATTATTTCTTATTATTTGATTGTTTTTATACATCTATTTATAAACATATATGCAGTAATTTATAAAAAGCTATTTGTTTAAGAATAAGTAATAACACTTGACAATATTTTCCTTTAAATGAGTTGAAATAATTTTTAAGAAACCTGTTGTTAAATTTAAACTTTTAATATATTAATCAGAATATAATACCCCAACACCCCAAAGGATAATGTATAGAAATTTTGTCTCTTGAGTAGAAACTCACTTGAATGACCAATGTGATATACTGTGTTTGCTTGATGCAATGATTTAATCAAGTCTCCACAAGCAGGTATAATCCTTTTCATGAGGATGAAATATTTTTAAACACATTATTGAAAAAAGATTCTTGTTTTAGCTGTGGAAAGGAAAAACTTTGCATGTTTAAAACCTACAGTGTTTATATTCATTAGAGACTGTAATGTCCTGTTCAATTTTTAGAAAAACATATTAAACCAGGGAACAGTTTTGTAATGATTATATATTCAGTAAGCACATTCTTGTTTGTGTTAAATTAACCTTGATCATGTTCAAACTTAATAAGCAACTGGTCTTTTTGTTTTAACTTAATATGTATACTACCTTACATCCATTATTTTCATGCAATCTTGTAGTTTTACATTATTTTGAAATATGATCAGATTTATTAAACATCTACAATCTTCTAGTTTTAAAAAAACTCTTCATGTTGTCCACATTTATTAAATATTTAACATTTTTTAGTTTCATTATTTATTTAGGATAATTATTTGCTTTAATTAACCTGCAGTCATTTTATATTAAAATGCTTTTAGTGTTAAAATTACTAGTGGTTGTGAAAGGAGTAAGAGTCAGTCCTAGCCTTTTTTAAATACAGTTTCTTAGTTATTTCATAGAGTTGTAAAACTAAAAACAAGTTTATGTGTAATGGCAAAGCATAAACTTGTTTGTTTTTATGTTTTTCTTAACAGATTTATTGTTTTTTCTTTAAAGTGCTAAGTCTCCATTTTAAAAATAGAAATATAGCTATTCTTTATCTTTGAAGATTTGATGAAAATCTACAAATAATGGTAACGTTTTTTTTTCAGTAGGTCTTATTATTTGAATTTGTGATAACGTTGGTTACATTTTGTGTGCTCCAGAGTGCATTATTCTGCTGTAATTTTATTCATAAATGTAGTGGTATTTATCTTTATTCTGTTTAGTAAAAAATGGGGGTATTATATAAGATTAAAGTAACTTAACTTTTGTACCACTTTATCTCATAACTGTTACTTTATCTGTTTGGCATTCAGCCATGGGTACTGTCTGAAGGTAACTTTACAAGAAATGTTAAATTATCTCTAATTAGTTATCATAAAGGTCATAGTTGCTTTGTTCATTATAAATTTATATTTATTTACTTAGAGTGCTTATGTGTATTGTTTTACTGATAGTTAGCTTTAAAGCTAGTAAAATTATTGAGGTATTAAAAAATGAAGAGTACATTCTTTTAATGTGTATTCTTTCACACTAATGGTAATTAATAATTTTGATTATGTACAGGTACTAGATGGAAAAGGTTTCACCCACTTCGAGCTGTTCGCAGGATTTTCAGGTGGAAGATTAAGCGAGATGATGTAGAAGAAAGTCATGGTCCTAACAAGAAATCTCATTCTACTAGTGAATTGCAGAACGTTGAGATTCAGGATAAAAGGTAAATTAACAAATACTTTTTTGGAATGTTGTTTATGTTTTTGTTAAAATATCTTTTTTATCTTTGTGTTTATTCTGCTAGTACATAATTTTTCTGTTAAAAAAGCAATAAAGATTTATTTAAAGATAAAACTCCTAGATGTGGTTTTTACTCTCCTCTTAGCAACTTTTCATAGTATGCTGCTCCTGCATCTGTTTAGTACCTTGTGAAGTTGACACACGTTTAAGTAATCTGAATGTATTTAATCAAATAAAGTAAATAAATACATAATCATTGTGCTGGTAGTTAGTTTCTGATTGATTAATGAACAGCTATAAATATATAAACTTTCAAGTTTCCAGAAAGATGAATTGTCATTTACTTTGTTTTCCAGTTGCTTGAGATAAACAATGATCAAACAAATGTATCATAGAAAAACTTGTGTGCATGATTTTTGTGCCTTTCAAAACAGAAATCAGTCTTCCTTTTGTTTTATGCTGTTGCCTGGGGCATATGGGTAGCTTTTCTTGTTGATCGTTATGTTTTTAATTTTCACATGTATAAGATGCCACACTTTGTGTGCCTCTGCTTAGGTATGACTTGTTGTAGGTTTTGTTTTGGATTGTTGTGATGATGCATTGAATTGATATTTCTTTTATTACCAACTTCATTAATTACAAAGGAATTTCCTTATTGGGGAAAATCATAACTTTATGATCTTACTAATATGAATATTTTGCCTCAGAATGAATTGTTACATACCTTTTCCAATAGTGATCAGTTTTAGTGGGCATCACACTACCTATGGATACACCAAACAATATCAAAATGTGCTTTTGTGCATTCCTTTCCATTGTAACTTTATATTGGCTTTGGTTGTAACATGACTTGTACATTCAAAATAATCTTAATATAATATATTTTTAGTGTAATATACTAAACTCAAAAGATGTTTTATGCAGGTGTGCAATATAAAATTATAATGTAAGTTCTAATAAAATTTAAATTGTCTTTAGAGCTTTTAAAACAAGTGGTTATTTTTCTTTTTTAATTTTTTGTATGAAAAAGCTATTATTATGGAAATGAACTTTGATAAAATTATTTTGTGGCCTCTTTAAATTCAACATAATAATAAATGAAGTTGCTTGTTTAGTTGAAGTGTTCAAGGTGATACCAGAACCTGAAAAAACAAACAAACTGTATATTTTGGACTGAGTAAAATTCAGTTGTTAACAAGATAGTTTTTAATGGTAATTAATAAACTGCTATACCATAGTTATTTTGATAGTTTCAACATAGTGTGAAATTTAAATTTTTCTTTAGTTAATAAGATAGTCCTGTGTGTTAATTGAAAGGATTAAAGTAGTTCTTCCTTTTTTATTTTTAGATATAACAAACCAACCACACCATATGCTTCAACAATCAGTGTTTCTCATGACAGTATCTTTTCTCCAGACCAGAATGATGAAATGGACTCTGGTAACCTTCATAGAGCATTTAGTTCTTCTTTACCATTGCATTCTTCTGGTTTAAAGGATTTCAGTGTAAGCATAGCTATAGTTTTGCATTTTATAGAATTTAACTTTTGATGCAAATAAACTGATAATGCTCCATGAATATTTTCATTTGTGTGCTTTAATACTTGTTATTAACTCGTATATTTGTTGCTGTTATAAATAATTTTATATACACACACCTATACTTTTTAAAGTATTAGGTGGCTGAGCATATTTCTGAATAATAATTGAGTATGTTTGTTAATAGGTGAAAGTGCTGCTACTTGTTTGATTTTATGAGGTTAGTGAATATTAGTTTTATAAAGTACCCAGTTAAGCTAACCTCTACTCTTGTACTGTTATGAAGAATATCATGAAAAAACAAACATATTGGAAAACATCATCAAAGTAGAATATTAAAGTTATTAATATGAACAACATTTTTTTTTAAATATATATATATAGAAAAGTTACCAGGTTATAGAAACTTTTGGAAAACAATAAAACATTTGGTTTGAAACATAAAACATGTTAGAGTTTTGTTTCAGCCATGGTTTAGTACTAGCATTATAATTTAAAGTAGCTATCTAAATATAGTCATATTCATGATGTTTTAGATGATTAAAGGTGTTTATTTTAATCTTAAAGATGTGAAGTCTTCTGTTCATTTGCTCCAATGGAATAGTCAAATTCTCAAAAGCTCTTATAACATAGACACAGTTGTAATTCAGATGATAGATCAGGCTTTATATTTATTTTTAGTATTTTAAATGACTTTTCAACCTATTAAATCAGAAGCTTAAGTGCTGCACATCTCTTAAATTCTTTATAGGTATCGATTTATAGTTTAAGTAAAAGAGAGCTCAGAACACCACGCATATAAAGATGTAAAGACTTCAAAATACTTTTAATTGCTAAAATATAGTGGATCGTGTGAAGGGAATTAAAATACTTTTTAAGTACAATAGAAGTAAGAATAAATACTTATATGTAACTTTTGAGATTTGTTTAAGATTCAGCAGTATTCCAAAATAAGAGTATTGGTTCAAATTGTATGTTTGTGACATTTAAATATAAAGTTTATAGTTTCACATGTATTAGAACTCAAAATACCAATATTGACAAGCTGGAATATAAAATAAGAACCTCGTATCTTTTCTATTTGCTGAGATATGATTTAAATACTGAATTAAACACAATGGTCCACTCACCTCTTTCCATTTTTAAAAATAATCCCTTATATACATTTATTTTAAAAATCATACGTGCATAACCAATCAAAAATGCAGAATGTCCCTCTGGTGGCTCTCTTAGCCGTTTTAAAATTCCAGAAAGCCAACTCTTTCTTTCAAACCAAGATTTCATCTAGGAATTTTATTTCTTTAACCTGCTCAAATTTACATATTTTACTAAAAAATACACCTAAGTTACTAAGCTTGATGAGTTATAGTAGAATTCTGTTGTGTTGATATAGTTATTGATGACTTTTTATTCAAATTTACAGAAAAACCTAACAAAATTTTGTTTCACATCCTCCATGTGCAAAATGTGAAAAGGCTTAACAATTTATGACAAGCACCAAATGAGTAAAATAAATGTCATAACTAGATGATATAATTGTTTGCTCTATTATTTATTTACTATTCTGTGTTTTAAGTAAAATGTTTGCATAATTCTTTTTTAAATATTAATAATGTATGATATTTTAAATGTAACTGTATTTTACCAAATGCTAGTTTATCAAAATACAGACAAGAAAGGTCACTTTGTGAAGACCAAAGATTAGTTTTATACTGTTGGATACAGTAACACAAGTGTACCATGTCAATGCAACCTTTGTAATGTAAACCAGGCCATAACCTGAAGGTCAATATAATAAAAAGAATAAATATTATATAAATGCATAATGTTTTGAGATTTAAGCTATTTAGACTTAACATTTATGTTTTAGCATTATAATTTGTAGTCATTCTAAAATGAAAAAAATATAATTTATATTTATTTCCTAAATTTTTAAAGTGGTTACAAGATTAATCATATTAACAGACTTTATATAGCTAGGGTGGAAAAAATAACAGATAAACATATTTCAAAATGTTTATTTCCCATAAAACTGAATTAAGGAGGTTTTAGTGATTACACAAATAATATTTGCAATTTCTGGGACAGAGTAGTTTTTAGTCATTACATTAAAATCACTTCATATTTGGACTAGCAATGAAAACAACTTAATATATTCACAAACAAATCTTTAGTAAATATATTTCTTTTTTAAGTCTGATTTTTGTGTGCAAAAGACTTTAAATCAAATTTTGTGAAGGTGCATGTACAGCATCAGAAGTTACAGTATAAATACTTGTATATATTATAACAAGTACATCATGTCTCTGTTCATGTTGCAGTCTTTATCAGTGTTCTGAAATTGTAGGTTTTTGAAATGTTTTTTTTATTGGGGCTATATTTATGCCACACAACTAATTAGGTAATTTTTTGAGTAGTAATTTTGGTTTACTTCATTTTATGTTTCTCTTAGTTCATGGCTAAAAGATGTCTTTTTATTTTATACATTTTCTGTTCTAGCATTTATGTTTAATCATTTGTTTTAGATGATATCTAATTACATTATTAGTTGTACATCTTTATTTTGCAATTTTGGTATTTATTTCATAGAGAGCTAGAAACGGACATACCACCACTGCAGTATGTTTTACCAATGTTGTAAGCTGTAAGCTAAGGCTTTTATTATTCTATTTTTGTTTACAAATAAGGATTTAGACAAAAAGAACAACAGAGTTTGAGCTTCATAATAATTTGAATATTGCATTGAAGTCATAATGACCTCATGAGGTTGAATGTTCCATTTTACCATATGATAAAATGTTGGGTATTAAATTTAATAAGGACTTTTTTTTACATCATTCTTTGGTTTCATTGTGAGTTTCAGTACTTTTTTTGTAACATACACAGCCATGATTTATATAGGTAATAGAGGATGTGATTCTCAGTGACAAAGGTGTCATTAACTTTATGGTGAGGTGAGTCAAGAGCCTTGGTGATCAAGATGTTAAAAACATAATGTCACTGTAAATCATGACTCTTAGTAACAAGATATTGAAATCATGATGGCAGTTCATTTGCTGAAGTATTAAAAGTATCTATCCAGCTTTCACTTTCATCATATGTATTGCTCACATAAAACACTTGACCTGATCGTGAAAGGTAGAAGACTTTTAAAATATTGTCCTCTGAGCTTGTGTTTCCACAATAGACAATTGCCATCCATTCAACATAGTTTTGCCATGTTTATTTAATTACTGGTAACTGGAAGATTTTAACAAACAAAGATTACTGTGTTTGAAACAGAATTAATTATGATTAAAATAAGAGCTTCTACTCTCTTATTTTGTCTTCATTTGACACAAAGGGTAATGTTACATGAAAATTCAAACAATAAATGTTCACTTATTAATCAAGATAAAAAGAAAAAAACTTCAATGATTAAAATACTGTAAAAACAAACACTTGTAGTACTATATGATATGCAGTTGTAAGAAACAAGAAACACTGAATAAAACATGAAAAATAAAATACTGTTGACACTGAACTGTCTGAGGAAGTGGATGGATAACGTACAAATTATTCAAAATACACAAAGAAAACTTGCATATAAAAGTGTATTTCTTAGTTGAGAAATGCAATTTCACATAGTGCATGTTAAAAAATTATACGTAATGGAACAACATGTCAGGCTTTTGTAAATAATTTAAATCTGGATATCGGGAAAACACCTGCAGTAATTTCACTGTCAAACCTTGTTTGTTCTTTTCAGTAAACCTAAGTTGTTTTTTCATTATAAATACATTTCATTTATATTTTGAGATTTTCTCAACAGTTAAAAAAACCCACAATATGCAACACTAAAAGTGATAACAGAATTAAACTACAAAATAATCAGTGATGTTGAGAAAACCCACTTGTAGAGAAATATATATGCAAAAATGGCTCGTTTGGGTTGAGAAAATATATTACATAGAAGGTTGAAACGTATGACTCAATATTTTGACCTTCAATGTAAAATATTTTCTCAACCCAAACGAGCCATTTTTGCACATATAAACTACGATATAACAAAAGGAAAGTGGAATAATATAATATTTAGGGGCATCAAGGGACCAATTTATATGTTTTGGCTGGCTCATCCTCTAAACTAAGCTGAAACTATCAAATAAATAAATGAAAAATAAAAATAATAAATTATCATTCCTATAGTTATCAAGCTTTCTTATAAACTTACTTAAATTACTATCTCTACAACATCTGAAACAACCCATTCAAATGGCCAGTAGTCTTGTTAGAAAAATAAAACTTTTTACTGAAGATGACTTATCCTGCAAAAATTTATATTTTTGTCTCTTTGTCTTTCTAGAAATCAATTCCCTTTACAATCTTAAATACCTCAATCAGATCTTTTCTAACTCTTCTTTATTCAATAGAAAATGGTTATGGAGATCTTAATGTTTCCTCATATGATAACTTCCCTATTCAAAACCCCTTTCTAGTAATTTTAACTGTTTCTAACAATTCAATTCCCTTTCTAAAATAAAGAGCCCGAGATTGAACATGATACTTCAAGTGTAGCCTAACCAGTGACCAATACAATGAAATTACAATCTTTATAGTTTTATATTTGGTACTTTTGTAGGTATAACCTAAAATTCTAATTTACTGTACCTCTAGCCACACTGTATTGCACAAATAGCTTAAAAGACTGATAAACAAGAACACCAATATTCTTTTCATTCATAATACTTTTAAGGTTATCCCCATTTTATTTACATGTATAATCCAAATTAAGATAACCCACATGCATTATCTTGCATTTATTATAATTAAAATCCACCTGCTATTTATTTATACAACTCACTGAATGATTTAAATCCTTTTGTAAAGCACCATCATTCATTTCACAGCTAGCAACACTCAAGAATTTTATGTCATCCACAAATTTAAGTAATTTATTGCCCATTCTTTCATCTATGCCATTGATCTAAATCAAAAATAGCAAATGTCTTAAGTATGACTGAACTCCATTTATAATAACCCTCTGCTTTCTTCCATCCGATTGCTCTTCTGTCAAATTAGATGACTTATCATGCACACCTGAAGATGTGTTTTACAAGCCTTTTATGTTGCACATTTTCAAATGCTTTTTAAAAATCTAGATACACCAAATCTACGTAAGCAGTCATTTTTCAAAGAATGTTAAAAGATTTATAAGGCAAGATTTTCCCTTAGTTAAATCATGTTGAATGATTTGCAAAGCATTTTTGATCAGACTTTCCAAAACATTTTTCTGCAATTGATAAAAAAAGATTAATAGGCGTATAATAACATTTTTATTACCTCTCTTGAAAAAAAAAAAGCTAAATTAGCTAACTTCTAATCTTACAGTACCTGTGCGCTATTCAAGAACATAAAAAAAATAACATGTGGCTTGCATATCCAATCCTTAACCTCCTTCAAAAGCCTTGAGAAAATATAATCTGATATGGGAGATTTATTTAAACTTTCCAGTTGTTTCCTACCAAGTTGAGAATTACTGTATTGTCCAAATGTATTGCCATCTGTCAACTGTCAAAAATGAGGAATACTTTTACAATCTTCCTTAGCAAAAACTGATGAAAAATCAGTATTTATTAACTTGGCTATCTCCTAATGATCAAATACAAGTCTTCCTTTTTTCATCTATCAAGTTCCTCCCTCAATCCTGATATCTTGTTTACCCTTAATGCACTGAAAGAAATCTTTACTGTTAATGTTTACACTTTCAGTCAACCTTTATTTATATATCCTTTTTGATGTCCTAATTTCCTCTTTGACCAATTTTTTTGATATTCTGTTACCTTCTAAATTTTCTGTCATACTCTCTAAAGCTGTTTGTTAGCCAGCCTTTTGTTTTACTTTCAGACACCCTTTTCTTTCTATGAGGAATATATTTATCTTGAATGTTTAAAAGTTTTCCTCATCTAATCAGTGTCCTTAGGTAACTCAGTTGCTCAATTAGCAAATCATAATTCTTGTTACATCCCTTCAAGATTTAATTTTTGTGAAATTTGTAACCAAATTATTATTATTCACAATCTCTATATGCAGGAAAACATCAAACCTAATGGAGAAATGATCGTTTGCACCCAGATGTTCCCCATTTTCCACCCTCTCAATAATTTTTATATTTGAAGCTAACAAATTTAAAATAGTATTGTTTGTAACAGATTCTTTGACTACTTGGTGAAGAATACCATCTTAACAATTTTTCTAAAACCTTTCTCCATCACAGATTTAGCAATCTGTATGCCTGAAATTAAAATTATAATTATGACTTTATTGAGAGCTGAAATCATAATCTCATTGTAAAGTTTCTTACTAATTTCATCAGTATCGTCTGGTGGTCTGTAATAAAATCCTACTAAAAGCCTTTTCCCTTTATATCCACTAATAGAAAACCAAAATGAATTCAATCTAATTGCTATTATCTTTGAGATTCTCGATTTTGACAGCATGTGACTCAAATTTACAAGTAAAGCCACTCCTCCATCTCTTTAATACTCTTTCCCAATAAAGTAATCCATATCCCTGTATTTCAAAGAAATTTAAATTTCTGTTATGTCGAAGTTCTCTGTTCCTGCTTGTGCTGGCTTGGCATGGCCAGGTGGCTAGGGTGCTCAAATCCCTGTCAACCATGAGGTGCTATAATGTGATGGTCAACCTCACTGTTTGTCAGTAAAAGAGTAACCTGAGAGTTGGTGGTGGGTGTGATGACTAGCTGCCTTCTTTCTAGTCTTAAATTACTAAATTAGGGATTGGGCAGCACAGATTATCCTCATGTAGCTTTGCACAAAATTCAAAACAAACAAAACTTCTATTGCTCTAAGGCCATCAACTTTGTTACTATTTTAATGTTGAGGTATGATAAATAATGAAGCCTACTCTTGTTTGTTCAATATTTCATTGGTGTTTCTAGAATTGGATATGATAGAAAAAAAAAAAAAGGAAATACAACTGACCTGATGTAAGAAGGATATATGTCAAAAAGTTAATTATTGCTGTAACTCAGTAGGTAGTGCCAGTAGTCCTAATACCGTAATCTGTTGGTTTTAAATTTATCAAAGTAAGAAAAAGTTTTAAACTTGCATTCTTTAAGTTAACATTTTCACTCTAAATTGTCGAATAACAGAGTAAGCAGACTTGTTTGTGTAAATTTAAGATGAGATGAATATGAAAGATCTTTATTTTTATGGCTGAGTAGTCATAATAAGACAAGGTAGTTGTAATTAAAGCAGATACTCTTTTCTTTTGTGATAGGACACTTTAAGTATATTCTGTAGAAATTAAAATCTATTGCTCTTCATCTCTTAAGAAGGAATCTAAAATATTCTGAAAATTTTGTAGTCATTTTTATGTACTAGTAATTTTATTAGCATATTTAATAAAGCATCTTTCAGTTGTCTTTTCTTATTTGTTCTTGTGCCTACATTGGAAAAAGTTTTCATACAAATTTCAATAAACACTTATTGTAATTACCTTAAAAGGAATTTTGTGGTGCCCCATCAAAATATTTCAATGACATTGTTACTTTCTTTTTAATTATTATTTTGTAAGTACATTATAGACAACATAATATTAGATTTATTGTTGTTATGTGTTGAATCTCTGGGTAATTCATAAAGTAAATTTTAGAGTTATTTAATATTCTTTTAACCTCTTAATATTAGACTTCTATAAATTGAGTTGTGAATTTCATTTAACAATAGTATGTATGGCAACTTTGAAATATATTATATTACACCCCGTAAAAAATTGCACACCTTTTAATATTTTTGGAATATCTTTATACATATTTTTCTTTTGTTAAGTTGGTAATTTTAGGTCTTTTCCCTTTTCACTACAGTTAATTTTAATATTTCTTGTCCTTTATCTCAACTGTACTGTAGAGGCATATTACACTTGTCTGACAGAAATGCACAACCCTATTAGAAACTTATTCATGTACCTCTTAATATTATAATCATTGAGAACTGATACAAAGTATTTTGTATGTTGAAAAAGGTTTTTAAACTTTTAAACTGTGCATTTTAAAACCAAACTAATATGTAATTAACTTAAATATAAACCTAAGACCCAAATACAATACAACTACATTTCTAACTGTAACATACAGGGTGGTCGCTAGAAAAGCGGAAAATTTGAGGGTCAAATGAGATCATGAATAAAATGCGTGCTTACTCATTTCTATTTTGATTTCTTTACATCATGAATAAAATGCATGATTTTAATATCATAAAATGCGTGCTTACTCATTTCTATTTTGATTTGTTTTAGGTTCTATTTGATACCCACATCATGGAAGGAAACAGGAAACAGCTTTCCTGAATAAATAGCTATTTGACAAATTTTCTGCTTTTCTAGCGACCACCCTGTATTTGTGTAAGAAACAATCATAAGTGCTATAGTTTATCAAGCAGCCAATAATATCAGTCATTTAGATATATTCCTTGACAATAACTGTGTGCAATCTTCAAAATAACCATTATTAGATTATAGCGTAAATTGAGTTCTTTCAAATAACTATGCATATGTATCTAATGTCTACATGTAGGCTATAAAGTTCAAACAAATATGTTGAAGGTGGGCGTACCTTCTGTCAGGATTTGCTTGTTTCAAGAACATTCATTCAGAGACCTTGAAATGTACAAGTCAAAAGGTCATGTGAACATCTTATAGTCTAGAGGTACATCTACAGTACCACCACTGTATCATTGAATATACAAAGGTGTCAAAGCAGATAATTTTCATGACTTATTGATCTCATGAAAATAAATTTGAAATTTTAAGTAGTTTTTCAAATGTTTATTTTGAAATAAAAGGTTTAAAACTTAGTTCACTTAACCTGTTGACTGCCAAGTATTTCAGCTGCTGTGGCAGCTTCTATGCCAGGTTTTTTCAGCAAAATTAAGTAAGTTTTAAAACAAAGGAAATAAGCAACAAATACAATTTTTTCTCCAAGCCAGACTTATAATGGTACACAAAATATGAAACAATAACTCATCCGTGGCATGGTGTTACTGATTGGTTTGGACAAGTTATCTCATTTACGGCACTGAACAGGTTAAAACTTCAAATCATATTATACATTACAATGTTAATTTTATTGACATACATTGATAAAAGAAAAAGATGCTTAGTTAAGTTTTGAATGCAACACAGCGACTTGCAGAGAAAAGTGTTTAAAAGGGTATCCTTGGCAAAAGAATTAACACCTACAAAACATACTGGCTAAATTCCATAAACAGTTTTGAGTAAAATTTTTTAATTTGTATTGTAATGTTGAAAAATAAAAGTAGCTGTATTAGTTGATATCATTCCAATTCAAAGTTTTATGACATATTTTCAAATTTCTTAGGATCTATTTTCAAGTGGGTCTAAACCAGATATTGGGAAAGACTCCTAAAAATTATTTAAAGTTAAACAAATGTATATTTCTTAATCCTTAACCATTAAAACAATTGTTTAAATATTTTAGAAAGCATATAATTTTCTTTATGAAATTAAAATAAATTAAAAAAAGAATTATAATATGCAATATATTGAATGAAGGGAAGTTGGAAACTTTTGTAAAGAAAATAATTACATATGTCTAATTTATTAAAGACTTTTACTAAACCTCCCTTAGAGTTTTAATAATGCCATTCTAATTTTCAGTTACAGCAAGCTATTTTCATTAAAAATTACTCAATTTTTTTTTAATTGAGAATTACTTGGAATTACAATTCTAGGACTGTTTGCTGAACAAAATTTCTTGACATATTATACTAGTTGTTTCTTTTTTGACTTAGCTAAAACTATTCTTTTCTAAACATGGTTGTAGAGCTATTAATTTTCATTTTTATTTCTTTTGTAAACATTTTTTAGCTAGTCTTACTATTTATGTATATGTTACATTTAATGTTAAACATTTTATGCAGTTTGTTTTGCTATATACAGGAACATTTTTATGTCTAATAATTTTTACCCAAAGAAAGATTTTCTTTCAAATAGTTGTTGGTGATAAAGATATCTTATATTTACTTTCTATTTTGATTAACTACTATCATTCTGAAATAAGTTTTGAAAGTTGGTTTAAAAAAATAATCTTAAATTCAAGATTTATTATACTGTGGAGGTGTTGATATTGCTTTTGGAAGTGACCTGTTTGATACAGTTACCAAAAATTTGGCTTTCATGAACTCCTTTCATTAAATATAATTAATTATTTTGAAAGTTTATTAATTACATGTTTTACCTAGTACGCTATTGTTTTTTGTAATCTGCTAAGTTTAGAACTTTGTTTTCAGCATAAATTATTTTACTGTTAATTGTGTCATTTATTACTGTGTGTATTTGTGTATGTATATATGAAGTTCATTCCACAAGGTATAGGTACATTTTACTAGTGAGAAGAGGGAAGTGTAATTATAAGTAGTTACATATATGTTACAGACATTAAGTGGTTTATCAAAATTTTTTTACTCACATCTTGTTTATAAAGTAGTATCTTGAATTTTACTTACAGAATATTAGGTTTGTGCTAATTTTTCAGGAGGAGCTTTTTAACAGGGTTCGACAACGACGAGATTCAGATGATGAAGATATAGGCTTACCTCATAGTCCTTGTACTAGTCCTACTACAGCTGATATATTAGCTCAGGGGCTTAAGGTAAAATCTTACAGTAGTTATTGTGATCAGTCCAACATTGGTTAAAAACTTTTTTTTGCATTTGTTTTATTTTGAAATTACCAAAAATGTTTTATAGATGTCTTCAATTTAACTTTTTTTTTAGCTAAATATTAAATCAGCCTGATGGAAAAAAAAATTGTTTCCATAACTTTATGGTGGTGGGGTCATGACCTTAAATGGTTTGATAACCACTGTCCTAGGGGATGACAGAAAGTATGAGTAAAAAAATATGAAAACTCGTCAATGAACCATGGTAGAGGTTCATTGTCATTATTTGACATTGTTTGGCCAATGTACAGCAAAAATGACTGAATATTGTAATAAAACCTAGGCAGTATTATTAAATGCACCATTTTATATTGTGTTGGACAGTATTAAATTTATTGAACTACCTGTCAAATAACAGTAGATGTATAATAGTTGACACCCAATCATTTTAATACAGTTTATGTTATATACGGAGCCTCATAATCTACTATATTCTAATGAAAATAGCTGTGTGCAGGCTGTTGATATAATTTAATATTTATATGATGCATGAAATATGTACCACAACAATTATTAACATATTTTTGCACTGTATTGATGTTGCATATTATTTGTTTATATACTGGGTTCTTGATCTTTTGGGCAGGATACCACTGATAGATCATGGTTTGTTTTTGATTATTTATTACTGCATGGTTAATTTTGGCCATGATACACAAACATTTAAAACATTATTCAAATGTCTAGGCTGTCTCTTACAACATAAATCTTTAAGCCATAGTTTAAAAGATAGCACCAAGTTCAGTTTCAAGTATCAGATCAATAATCACTGTGATGGCTGATGGTATGTGTCAAATTATAGCCAGTAATGTGTGATTGTGAATTTTATACATACTGCAGATAGAGTTAGCCATCTTTGAAGTATTACTATAAGGAATGGCAAGAATTTTGCAATGACAAAAGTTATGGTGATTCTAGGCAAAAAGCAGAAATTTGGTGGCTACACATATTATATTTAAAAATTATTTAATTTTGGATTAAGTATGTAGCAGTAATTACCTATTAGAGATTAGGGTCATCTCTGAAAGAGGGTCATAGAAACATTATGATCCAAACTCTGTTAGAAATGGAGGCCGGTAAAGGTGTATTAATATGATCAATTCATAATTGTTAACTAACACATTTTTGACTTTGTAGTGTGTGTGGAATGCCACTGTAAAAGGAAATCTGGCCATCTAGCAAAATCATGTATGGCCTTATTATGGAAAAAAAAGGAGAAGAAGATAAAGGGCGAAATATTACAGCCATAAGAGATATTAAAAATGCTTATTTGTATACTTAACCTACTATATTATGACATGTTGTCTTGTACGCATAAACATTCAATATAAATATATCTATATTTATGTACAGTTACAACAGAAAGTGTTTGTACCCCTGCATTCCGAGTGGTTTTTTGCTCATAACTTTAAAAAGTATTCTGAGTAGGCTAATAGAAGTATAATATATTATAAACATTATACTGACACCCATCTACATAAATTTCTATATTAATTAAATGACTAATAAACTGTTTATAAACAAATAACCAAAATAGGAGGAGCAGAAAGTGTTTGTACAGTTCAGAACGTGTGAAAAAACTGATATTCCCGTAAACATTTTGTTTAGTTTGGCGAATAAACTACATTATACCATTCCAGAATTAGACACTGGGTTCATAATTATTGCAATTTAGCCAGCAAAAAATGTACTTCCGGCAATTTAGCGCTGTCTCTGTCATTATCTGTGTGGTCATCATGGCGAACAGGAAACAACTGTCCAGTGATTTTAAAAAACCGAATTATTGTAAAATACAATTCTCATGTGTCTCTTTCCAGTATTGCTACACAACTTAATGTGTCAAAATCTACTGTTCAAAGCATAATTGCTAAGTTTAAGTGTACAGGATCAACTGCTAACCTCCCTCGTTCTGGATGCTCCACCAAAATTCCAGAGGGAACCAAGAGGAAGGTTCTCGTAGAAGTTAGTAGGAACCCTCATGTAACACATAATGACATACAGAAACTGGTAAGAGAAACTAGGGTTGAAGTAAGCACCTCTACAATTATGAATATGTTACACTCTTCTGGGTTCAAAGCATGCTGTCCTTGTAGAACTCCATATTTAAAGCCTGTTCATTTAGAAGCACAATTAAGGTATGCAAGAAAGCATGTAGATAAACCCTTTATCTTTTGGAAGAGTATTTTTTGGTCAGACGAGACAAAAATTGAGCTTTTCAGCAATAATGATTTTTGCTATATTTTCCATAAGAAGGAGGAATGAAATCTTCCAAAGAACACTGTCCCTACAGTTAAACATGGAGGTGGCTTGGTCATGCTATGGGGTTCCTTCAACTCCTATGGTGTAGGCAGCCTTCACCATGTCAACAGAATCATGGAAAAAGAAGAGTACATTGATATATTTGGTACTTATATCAAGAATGATGCTCAGAACTTGCAGCTTGGGCATCATTGGATCTTCCAGCACGACAATGATCCTAAGCACACATCAAAATATGTGCAATCCTGGTTGCAGAGGAACCATATAAGAGTTTTGGAGTGGCCATCACAGTAATTCAATTTAAAACATTTGGCATGAGTTGAAGACCAGGGCTCATCAGCATCATCCAGAAAACTTCCAAGAGTTGGAGGCTTTCTGTAAAGAAGAATGGAAGAAAATACCAGTCAAGTACTGTCAAACGATCATGGAGGGCCATGAGGAGAGATTGCGCAAAGTTATTCACCTGAAAGGCTAAACAACTGATGATTAAAGTAGACGCACAAACACTTTCTGCCCCTCCTATGTTTAGTTATTTGTTTATAAACAGTTTATTTGTTGTTCAATTTATATACAAATTTATGTAGATGTGTGTTAGTATAATATTTATAATATGCTACACTTTCATTGTCCTAATCATGATACTTTTTAAGTTATGAGGAAAAAACTACTCACAAGGCAAGGATACTTGTTTTTGAGTTATAACAAACTAATATAATTAGTCAGATGTTTGGATTTGCTATTTTTAATGCAGTCATTCCTTGTGATTTTACTATTTATTTTCTCCAAAACCTAGGATACATTTTATAATTTCACATTGTAGCTTGTACTCTGGGATCTTTTCAGTTGGTGCAGCATTTTTTGTTTAATTGAATTTAATTTGTTTTTGTTTTAACATGTTCTCCAATTCTAACAAACTGATATACATGTAATAAGTACTAATCAACATGCATTTATAAAACTCGTGGATACAAAATCCAGTCCATGCAGTTTCCCAGCATGGTTCTGAGTTTAGTACTTTCTTCAATCCATTGTAAACAGTGGATCCATTAGTACTTATTACATGTATATTAGTTTGTTAGAATTGGAGAACAAGTTAAAACAAAAAGGTACAGGGTATTAATATATATTTAGAGTACTTGTATATTCTGAGAGCATATACCTAAAATGTGGTATGTTGATCTCCACGTATAATAGTGAGCAAACATTAGTGAGCAATACCACTATCAGTGATAACATTGTGACGACGATATCAGGAGTGATAGCCATTCAACATTCATGAAGCCAATCCAAAGGGTGTCATTGTTTCTTGAGAGAGCATTGTACACCACTATGTATTTAATTAAACTTAAGTATTTCAAATGGGACAGTATTTCATTTTTATATGTATTTATGTCTTTGATGGACAGAAAAAATGAACAAGATTATTAATAATTGTTAATTTAAAAAGGGGGAAATAGGAACCTTTTGAAAATTACAGAAACAAAGTAGGTAACTTAAAATGAAAATATAATTACAAATAAAGTAAACAAATAAGCTTATGGTTTGAAACATAGTGTTGAATGTTTTTCCTCAGGCTACAAATCCCGATCTTAACTCCATGTCTAAAACCTGTGATACTGTGTTTCTCCGAAAATAAGACAGGGTTTATATTAATTTTCACTCCAAAATATGACACTAGGGCTTATTTTCGGGGGATGTCTTATTTTGATATATTAAAAAAATTATTAAACTATTAAACTAACTGGTTAATACTTAAACTAATTAACTAACTACTAAACTAATTAATAAATTAATTTTTTTTTATTTCTTTCCTCTTCCTGCCACTCTAAACTAGGGCTTATATTAAAACTATCCCCAAAAATCACACTAGGTCTTATTTTATGGGTAAGTCTTATTATCGGAGAAACACGGTATTTAGGAAGAGTAATTGAAAAATATGGAAAAGCTCAAGTAGTATGTTTAATTTGTTGTGTAATTTTGAAAGTCAGAATAAATAATTCATATGAACTTTCATAACTTTTGTTATAGTTTCACAACAAAATGGTTTAACAAAATAAGTTCTATGATAATGATCTAAATATAAATGGTGTTTGGGAAATGTATTATGTTGGGAAATAAGCAGCTTTGAATGCTTTTTAATAAGAACTGTGTTATGGTTTGTGATTCATGTTTTCAAATCTACACATTTGATGAAGCTATAAATAGCTATCTCACAGTGAGGGAAGTAAGGGTAATTAATGCCTGAGAATTTATGGTTTCGAAATTAAGCATACAGTAATATATTTAATTCAAATCTGTTTCCATTGGTAAAAGTAAATTTCATTTTGCTATAGGAAAAGAAAATTTTTAAAAAATAAAAACTAAACCTTTTTACTTCCTTAAACATTGCTCATAACCTCTTGTAAACCCTTTTCAATAAGTCAGCATCCTTTATAAGATAAAGAGGCCCACATTGTGTAACTGGTGTGAATAAAGAAACAATTCTTTTGACTTGTAATCATAATGTCTTTATGTATTTTCATTTATAATATTTTATTCCAATACAGTATAGTGTCATACTGTTGGATAAACTGTTGCTTTTTAGACATTGTTTTTCCACACTATGTACGATTTGGATTTGTTTACAATGTTTTGATTAATATTGAACTGGGTTTAATTCTAAAGGTTTGAAAGTCCTATTTGTGTATGACTTTACTATGTTTTATACATAAAAGAAATTTCTGACTTTCACATGTATCTTAATATATATTTGCTTTATGCACACTGTATCTTGCTATATATTTGATTCTGTTACTGCTATGGTTGCTATCCTCCCTCTCTCTCCCTTTCTGAGATACCTCATTTCCATGGGTTAGTCTTATCTACGCTCTTCAGCCAAACCACAGGAATAAACTGGGAAATATTGAATTGCAGAATTTGCTTCCTGAGATAACAGTGGTAAATAATGTGAAAATATACTGTCCACTTCCAACTCATGTTTTAGTGATGGTCATTATTCTTAAGATTGCTTTAAAAGAAATTCTGGTTTACCCACCTTTTCTTAGGATTATATTTCACCAAGTTGTTGAGCTTGTTTTCAGTATCTGCACTTTCTTCATGGTCAAGTAAACCATATTCTTTCCAATGAATTTACTGTTGCTTTTCACATTACTTTTAAAGGTTGTTCTCAACCACTGTAGGTGTCTTCTATCTTAGTTTTCAGTTTCAATCTTTTTCAAGAGTTCACTAGTTTTCTCAAGGAAAGTATAATTATATTTAATGAATGTGATGAAATATATAGGCATGGGTGGCAAGGTCACATACACTGGATGTTCAAAATAAGTTGGTCTTGAGAACTAGCCAATCATAACTTAGAGTTGTTAATGTTAGATTTAGTTTATGCCAAAGAGGTGTGTACAGTACATAAAAGAATTCAGTGTGATAGTAGTTATAAGAAATGTTAACTATTCAAAAGTGCTTGAGTTTTGGTTCTTATAAAAACCTCTGAAACCTTTGTGTGTGATCTTATGTGCTGACTTCTTAACCAGAGTGATTAATATTTGTTATTTAAAATCTGTTATACCAGTTGGAGCATGTTCTTTTATTGTCAAATTTTAAGTATGTCTCACTAGAAATGCTATACTTATTAACATAAATATTTTAATTTCACCTTTACATGAAGTTTTTATACCTGTCTTGTAAAGAAGCAAATAAAATAAAGCATGCTTACAAATAGTGTATGTATATAAATATCATAAGTATTCACAGTACAGAAGTTACGTATGTGAACTCGGTATCAGTAATGAAATTATTCATTTAAATGTGAAATAAAATTATGTCTTGGTTATTAAAGATTGTTAAGCAATATCCCTATGTATTATGTTCTTTGTTTCTGTAGTGTATTGAGATATATAATTCTGGAATGCAATTTATTTGTTTCTTCAGAGAAATTCTTGCAGTTAGCTGTATTCTTAAAGGTGTAGACATTATGAACATTTTATTCTGCTGCAATAGTTTTTTTTATGACATTTAAAGGAAGGTGAAAGGCAGAGAGCTGAAAAAGGGGGGTTAATTAATTTACTCTTTGACTACAGGCTGAAAATATTTTACTAGTTTATACAATTCATGATGTATAGAAATATTAGAAAAACCATAAAAATAATTTAACACAATATAAATTTAATCTTTTGTAAGGATTAAGAGTTAGAAACTCAAAGTAAGTAGATGGTGTGATATTTTTTAAGTATATAAAGTAGTAGTCACACAGCCATGGCTTTTTTGTATTTATATATTACACAGTATTTGTTTTTCACACTCTGAAGGATGACATGAATGATGTTGAGACATGCAGAATGCCTTTTCACTGTCATTTATCAGTTTTGAATTAAATTTTAATTGTGTATTATACAACGTTGATTGTTGAGTATTGTAATGTATGCTGAACGTTATTGAATTATGCATGTGAAGGATGTGAGATGAAATTTTTTGATTTTATAAATATATACATTTTTAAATAGCATAAAATTATACATTACTGTACCAGTACCACAGAATTCCACCTTAATTTATCAGGCTTGCTGGCTTATAAAGTTGTACTTAGGTCTTAAAAACATCATTTTTCAATTATCATTTCATTCACTTGTCATTTTGCTTTCATCAGTTGGAGTTGTGTGAAATTTCCATTTCTTTTAGCATAATTTTTCTTTTGGTTTTGATACCAACATGCTCTTTCTCTTTTTTTTTATGACTTGAATACAGTTTGTTCTTTATTGGCTTTGATCCCCATTTGTGTGAGTTTTAACTAAATCTCTAACTTACCACTCCAGCCCAATTGGCTGGGGGGAGGGTACTAAAGTATTCTTCTAATGCTTCCTCACACAACAAATCATCATCGACTAGTCTTTCAATAATATGCTAGTCAATTTTTTCTCATTGATTTCTTAACATTTAGTTCTAAAACTTTGACAGTTTCGAGCAATTCACTTTTGTTGTACCTTTCTGACTGTTCATTAGAGAGTGATGCAAGAAAATTTTGATAGTTAAACATGATAAAATCTTAATGTAAGTTGAATTATGATTTGAGTTTAGATCAAATTTTTTCTCTGATTCAGACCTCGGTCATGAGCCCCCAATTTATTGTGTTATGTAGTACAGTTTCAAGTAGCCTAATACTGAGTTAAAATATAATTTAGATAAAGAAGTTAAATAAATATGTTTCCAATTTATAATACTTGTCAACAAGATTGAATCATATAGTTTTATTTTTTGATACAAAAATATTTTAATATATAAACAATTATACAATTTGCAGTAATGGTTATTACAAATAATGATCAACATACAAAATATTTACAGACTTGTAAGCAATATAGAGTTTTTTTGGCTGGAATTTCCTTCATACATTATCAAGGGTATATATATTGTGACAATGAGTTAATTTAGAGTTTTGGAAGTACAATTTGCTTAATAGGGAGCTAGCTACCTTTGCATTTCTCAATGATCAAGTGTTGAATTTTTCACCACTGAAGTTCTTTCTAATCATACTAAAGTCTGGTGTGAATCCACTGAAGTTCAACAGTTTGTAATGTTTGACATTTATAAATGTTTCTGGCCTAATATCTGATGTCCTTGATTCATGAGCATTAATCACAGTTGTTTTCTGAGGTTCATAGTGTACCAAATATTGCAGAATAATAATTTATATTTTCTCTTGGAGCATCACATGGGTCACAATTTTAAACATGTAGAGAGTCTCTAGATATTTTAGCCTACACAACAGTACAAACAATACATTAGTATTTATGCACGTGTATAATGTTGATTGTTATACTCTAAAATAGTCTACAACTTTGGTGAATATGGAGGAATTATGTAATACAAATTTAACACTATAATGTTACAATCCTAAATATAAATTTAACTTAAAGAAATATATTAAAATTGATATATAATATGAATTCATCACATATTGTTATAAATGTTGCATTATCCTTTTCTTTCATGTTTATTTGTATGTCTTTTAATTTACTTCATCCTTTTATTCTGTATTTTAATCACTCTTTATGAAATGTTTAAGCTTTGCACAGTTTTGTACCTAATGTTTTACCCTGTTCAGTACACTTTACTGAAGATGGAATATGTGTATTCTTAAATTTTGCTCCCCCCCAAAATGGATTCGTTTATATGGTGAGGGGACCTCCCAGAGAAGGTTCTGTTCTTTCAGTTAACCTCCTCTGGGAACTGAACATCCACCTTCCTGTTTGCCGTGTGTGGCAACACATGAAGGGGAATGGAAAGGATCCTTGTAGTTAAAGGGTCAAATCCCAGCACACCACTTTGGCCTTGAATTCCTGTAGACTAGGATCAACTGAGTACCACTGTTGGATATTCTCAATGGGAGTTGTAAACATTGTGTCAGATAATTATGTTTAGGTATGGTGCTTACAAAACCCTTGCATCACTGCAGTGCCCTTGTTTGGCATTATAGTGAGTCCTCTCATATGACTCCATGGTGGGTGGGGTTTCTTTAATATGGATACTCTAATCCAAGAAAAATAAATAAATAAAAGTGAGAAAAAAAGATTATTCGAAAATTACTATCTATGTATGGCATGCTTTAGAGTAATCATTGTAGTCCAGTTCCACACCTTGATTTCTCATCTTTTAATAAGTATCTGAGAAATATCTTGGTGCCGATGTCTCCCTTTTTCATTCAAAAGTGCTTGATTCCCCAAAGTCATTTAAGAAGCTGCACTCTGGAGATACTGTGATAAGATCATCTACACCACAATACACCAACCTATTTTTA
The DNA here is from genome assembly GCA_011833715.1 of Carcinoscorpius rotundicauda. NCBI lineage: Eukaryota > Metazoa > Arthropoda > Merostomata > Xiphosura > Limulidae > Carcinoscorpius > Carcinoscorpius rotundicauda. The sequence goes on along the minus strand of CM022399.1, from coordinate 69,747,483 downwards.
AATTTGAAAGCCATTGAGGATATACCCATTGAGGTTACTTCCCATGCAACTTTGAATTCCTCAGACATTATTGCTGAGCAGGCTTTAAAGAACATTTCCGAGTTGGAGCTCCATGATGGTTTCATCAGTGAAGGTGTTTCTGCAGTGCATCATATCTTCACTTGTAAGGATGGTATAATGCTGCCTACAAATGTTCTTCCAAACCCTTTATGATGTTACTAGTGTCAGAGGTTTGGTCACTCAAAGATGTAGTGTCATGGTTCTTTGATGTCTGCTCATTGTGGTTGCAAAGACCACGACACCTGTGAGTGCAAATTTGAACATCCCTGTGTTAACTGCAGTGGTTCCCACCCCTCTTACTTTCATTCTTGCCTTAAGTGGGTGGAGGAAAAAGAGGTCCAACATATAAAAATGATGAAAAATATTACCTACTCAGGGGCTTATAAGTTAATGTCTCCCACTCCATCTCAGACAACTGCTACAGTGGAAGTGTAGACAGATTTTTCTGTGCCTCCAACAGAGTTGTTCTCTAACCACATAAATAGGTTTTTGCACCCCATGGTTAAAAGAGACAATGAGTCATCATGCACTTCTGTCTCTCTACCATTTTTTTCAGTAGCTCCCTGGATCCTCTTTCTTTGGCTCTATCTTCTGACATATGTTCAGGTCCATCTACTTCCTCAGTCCAGAGATGCAGAATGATTATTTGTTTTTTTGCACCTTCAGTCACTAATATCTTCATTTGCAGACAGAGATCTCCCCACTTGATTCATGACATGATCAAAAACGGAAAGGCTTTCTGTCCAATTCTCCACTACCAAAGTAAAAATGGCCACTTTGATACAGTGGAACTGTCAAGGTTTCCATTCAAATGCAGATGGCATTAAGGCTTCAATTGGTTCTTATTATTCTGCATGTTTTTCTTTACAGGAAGTGTTTTTGAAACCTGCAGATACGATCACCTTTTGCCAGTTTTCTTTGTACTAGAATGAAATGGTGTGTGATGAATTAGTGCATGGAGGATTGTTACTACTAGCACCAGCAAGTGCCTGTTCTGTCTTTTCTACTCGATACAACCTTGGAGATCACAGCCATCCATGTTTCCTTGGGTCTTACAATTACTGTTTGTTCTCTCTATCTGTCACCTGGAGAAACGTACGATCAATCAGACCCTAATGCTCTCATTGAACAGTTTCTGTTTCCCTTTTAATCCTGGGGGACATTAATGAACATAATCTCTTCTGGGATGGTGCTGATATTGATGGGAGGAGGGATTCCATAGAGGCTCTTTTCAGTACTTAATCTCTTACTACTATTGTACTCTATCTGCTCCCCTTTCCTTTTTTGGGAGGGTTGACAGTGGTCCATAAGGCAGTAATCATTTTCCTGTCATTTTGAAGGAGACTGGCTGTGATTGATGTCATCTTACCAGCATGTCTCAGTGAAAGTTGGATCTGGCCAACTGGCCCTAATTTACTACTTTCTTGGAAGTTGATCCTGCTGTTGTCTGTATGCCATTGATAGATGATGCGTAGCAGGAGTGACTGACTGTATTGTCCAGACAGCTGATTAATCTGTTCCTAAAACATCAACACCTTTTCCATGGTATCCTCATCCATGGTGGAGCTCTGCATGGAATGCTCAAAAAACGAGCCTGTGATACTTTACATAAGTATTCCACATTACCTTTCAGCAGCCCTGTGCTCATGCTTGACAGAAAAGATGTCAAAGCTAGAAGGAATTTTTGATGAAGTTTATAACCAGCATGTCTTCTATCACCAGTTCCAAAATCATATTGGACAAGATTCAGAAGGTCAATAGCAAGTATACTTCCTTCCCCTTTCAGTCTTGCTCACTGATGGCCAGGGAGTTGCTGATGATCAGAGCATCACCAGTATTCTTGGAAAATTTTTCTTGTGCATCTAGCTTTGTGTTTCATCCTCAATATTCTTGGCCATCAAGTCTTGAGCAGAGTTATCATTTCTTTCCTTTCAGACAAATTGTGATTACAATCACTCCTTTACACTGGTGGAACTGAAGCTTACTCTTCATCAGTCAGACCTGATGATATTCACTGCAAGATGAATATCAAGATGCTCTCCTGCCTCTCTTGCCATTCTTTTGGTTGTTTTTAACTGGATCTGGCAGGAGAATGTTTCTCCTGATGGTTGCAACCATGCTATTGTTCTCCCTTTATCTAAGCCTGGAAAGGATCTTAAGATTTCTTCTAACTATCATCCAGTTGCTTTGATGAACTGTCTCTATCAGGTCTTGAAGAGGATGGTCAATGCTTTGCCTTGTTTGGTTCCTTTAATTGAACATCCTTCTCTTGCCCAGCCAGTGTGAATCACAATGACAGTGTTCTATCATGGATCACCTGATTCAACTTGGAAATTCTGTCAGATAAGCCTTTCTCAAGCAGTAACATTTTGTTTCTGTATAATTTGACCTTGAGAAGGCTTATGATACTGCATGGGAGTACAGAATTTTGAATGACCTCTAATCATATGGGTTGTGTGCCCATTTACCCACTTTTATCTAATGATTTTTAATAAACCAGTGATTCAACTCCATGTGGGCTCAACATTTTTCAGTTCTTTTTTCACAGGAACGTGGACTCCTTCAGATCTGTGTCTTGAGTGTCATAGTTTTCATTGTGAAGATTAATGCGATCACTGCACAAATCCCTTCTACTGTTGCAAACAGGCTGCATGTCAATAACCTGTGAGTTGTCAAGCATGAAGTGTATTGAGCATCAGCTTTAGACTGCCCTCAATCATTTGTTGAAGTGGACCACAGCAAACAATTTCTACCTTCTTCAAAACCATTTGCATGCACTTTTGCCATCAACGGGGTATTCTTCCTGATCTTGGGCTCTGTGTCAGTGGTGGTGTTCTTCTTGTGGTCCCTGAGGCAAAGTTATTGAGGCTTATCTTTGACCATGAACTAATCTTCATTCCTCTGTCTCTTCTCTTCCACCTATTGGGGAGTGGACTGATGTTCTGTGCTAAAGATATATTGTGTCATCATGCAATCCAAATTAGATTGTGGGTCTCTGGTCCATGGTTTTATCAGGACCTTAGGCTTTAAAGATGTTGACCCCATTCATTGTCTAGGGTTTTGGCTTTGCACGGGGGCTCTCCACACTTTTTCAGTTCAGAGTTTATACACTGAGTCTCATGGACCTTCTGTTGATCTCTGCCTCTTGCAACGTTTTTACTCTATACTTCAAAACTTCAACCCTTACCACAAAATCACATCTGGGGTTGTGTCTTTCTTTCTCAATGCAATGGGCTATACTTCTTTAAAATAGATTGTCTGCCATTTTTCATTTTGGCTGTTGTGTCTAGGCACATCTGGCTGAATTGGGTTTGTCCTCAGATAATGTTGCTGTCTCCATTGGTCAGCCCATTTCACAATGGCTTATCACCATTCCCACCTTTGAACTCTCTTTGAATCTTCCATGTGCTGAACATCACTCGAACCATCCTTTCATTCCCATTTATACAGATGGCTAAAAAACTCTATGGGCTCCGACATGGTTTGTTTATTTGGTGGTTGCACGCAGCATCCCCTCTACAGTTTCTGTATACCATTTCCCATGTAGAAGTTATGCAGTACACCAGTTGTACTACTTGTACTGTACTGACTTGCTTAGTTTTCTATTGCCCCTTGAATTTCTTCACATTAGTTCTCAATATTCAAAATTAACTGGCCAACTTCTCTTTCATTTCTGTCTAGTTATTTTTGGATGCTGGGTCTCATCAGTTTTGTACAGAAACAAGCTTGTTGATACCACAGCTGAGTCTGTCTGCTCTGGTGTTATTACTACCATGGCTGAGACATGTATGGATTACAGTCCTGTTTTCAAGGCTCAGCTCTATGTCAGTTGGCAGTCGACTTGGAGTGAACAGTGTGATAACAAGCTTTTCCAGATCAGACCTTCTGTTTCTACTTGGCCATCTTGTTTCTTTAAGGACCAGAAGGTGGAAGTTGTCCTGACAAGGCTATGTATTGGTCACAGTTTTAATTTATCATTTTCTTGTATCTGGGACTGATACACCAGTGTTTTCTCAATGGGTTTACTACTGATGCTGGACAGTACTATTGGTGATGGTGACACTATCCACCCTACTTGTGTTTTTAAATTTTTAAAATGTACCTCATAACAGCAGGTATGGGTATTAAAACAAAGCAGGGAAGAATGTTTTGACCTTCTTATGCCATCTTCAGGCTTACCTTTATTAATCTGAAGATGACCAAAGAAGGTTGAAACATTGTTCTCTACTTTATTTTAATAAACATTTCAATACCCATACCAGCCATCTTGAGATACAAGTGGCAGTTTATAAGTTGTTGTTAAGAAAGCCTGAACATTAGATTGAGTCCCCTCTAGGGTGAAAACAAATCACTATTCTTAGCACCCTTTCATCCTATTACATATTTCTCTTTCCTTTCCTTGACCTTTTGACTTTATATGCCTCACATCCCAACAGATGTTTTACCATTTTCTCCATATTCAGATATTTAGGAAATTAATATTGTAATTTCTGCATGAATGACCTTAGAGAGTTTAACAGATGAAAAACTCTGACATCACTTTGGTTTTTTTTTTAATGAATGATCTATCTTGTGAAATTTTCTTGGATAATGCTCCATAATTCCATTATTATATCTCTTTCTAGTTGTTGAAATTGCAGCATAAGACTTCATCATCATCAGTGCTCTCAAAGCTTTTCAGAGTCATCATCTTTAATGGAAGGAAGGACCTACATTATAGCTCCCGTATCCCATTTTATGGTTCACACTGTATCTGAATGGGCACTTCATATTGTGTTTGATTACCTCTTTATTGATGAAAACTCTAGTTTTCAAGTGTATTGTGCAGATTCTAAAACAAGTGGGTTTAGTCTGAAAAAACACAAAGCTTTTGTACACAGGCAGAGAATAAATAGGTTTTAGTATAGCTGTTCACAGCACATTGTCTAACCAAATTAAGCAAATGAACACAGTAGGGAACAAAGTGTGCTAGGGGACTCTTCTCTTTGATCAAGACTTGCATGACAACATATTTATTGCTCATTATGGACGCATTTTCATGAAACTGCCCATGACTATCTTGGATTCTTATGTTGTTTTTTCAATGCAATCATTGAGAACTTTTGCAAATTTTTTTCTTGCATAATTGTTTTTCAGAAAGAATGTGGCAGTTCTGTACAGAGTCATTATCTTGAACATGTCCAAAGATTGTTGACAAATTAATGTGTGTGGAATATGCCAGGAGTATAATTAACAGACTAAATAATAATTGGATATAAGGTGATTGCAGACTCAACAGTGAATAGTGAAGCCAGTTTCTTTTAAAAACATTTCATCTAGTTTCTCATGATACAGAAGTAATCGAGTATTGGCATTTACACTTACTTGTTCCTCTGAAATTGATTTTATAGATGCATTGAAATATGCATTTATGTACTGGCAAGAGGTAACTTCTTATACACAAACAAAATTTTGTCTCCATATCAAATGTAATGGATGGATTAGTACTTTTATTGCCATTGTAACGGTTGATTTCTTTTTGTTGGTGAGGTTGATGGTTATCAGCATTGAGGCTTGTGGTTTCTGTGTGATTGTTTTCACAGTCTTGGTTGGCAGTATGTTTATGGCAACATCTGATTGAGGACAAAGGCTTTATTTTATCATATAATGATGAGGTTGATAGTCATAAGCATCCAGAGATTTAGTGTCTGTGTTGTTGTTTCCACTTTCTTGGCTGCTGAAGGTTTCAGCACAAGAGGATGAAGCCCATAAATTTGCAAGCTTTCAAGTTTTAGCTACTTAGCTAATCTCTGATTTTTTTTTCTTCCTTATTCTTTGACTTAAGCTTTTCCCAATCACATTCTGTTTTTGTAATGGATAAGATGAACACGTAATGGATAATATATATGTTTGTATAAAACATACTTGTGAGGAAGAGAGAAAGTGGAAGCACGAGTTGCAACAGAGATATTAAAATGAGCTACATAATAGTTTTGTAATGAGTTATCGTATATAATTTTTGTACTAAATTCGAGAATTTGAAATTTTGTACTCCAGTGACTTTTATTCTGTACCCTCCAACCAATAATGCTTGTAAAGTTATTAAGTCAGCTGGTTAGTGAGGCAGTTGTGATCCACAAGTAATTATGGATTTTTATGATAAAATTTTGGAAATTCTGTTCAAGAAACTAACAAAAATTGATACAACAAATCCTAAAAGCTTAAAATATTGTTACCTTGTTAGCAGTGATTGAACTCTTCTGTTGTACAAAACCTGAAATCTTTGAGAATGAAGAATTGAACAATAGGTATTTTCAATCCAGCCTAGAAATTAGGTCTGGTCATATTTTAGACATTCTGCTTGATCAAATGATAATAAACAGTGTGTTGTTGAGTGCAAGAGGCAAGGGAGGACCTGGCCAATGGTGTCATGAAAACGAAGAGATTTTTGATTGGTTAAAGCCTATCTATCAGTAAGTGTGACTAAGTCTAGCCTCACTCAGACCTAGCACATTTGCACTGCAAATTATATGCAAATATGCTAAATCAAAGTTGGGGATACACTAAGTCACATGATATGGATGATAGCCAATCACATTTCTGCACTCTACATAACATGATAGATCTACCTATGTTGCACATAAATTCTGTTTCTCTCTCTTCAAAAATAAAGTGATTCAATTGGATGATTTTGTTAAGCATTTTCCTGTGAAAAAAGTTTTTTGTTGTTTTTTTTTTGTAATGAGCACCTGCCTTAATCTACTTCTGTCTTCTATTGGGCAAAAAAACCATCAACATCACTTTGACAAGTTTGTTTTTTCCTTATAATTTTCTTTAAGTAAGAATTTAAAAAAAATTGAGTAATTTGATTTCTTAGATCATATATTTAAGAAGAAAAAAATGTTCTTTAATCCTGGTTATTTATGTGTGAATAACTTATTTACCCAATTAGAATAATATCTCAGGAGAAATTCTCACTTTTTTATATCCAGTTTTAGAACTAAAAGTTGAGAGAACTTTGTTATAAGTATTTTATAAATGAGTTAAATTGGTATTTTATCAGTGTGAGAATATATGTTTAATGAGTGCAATATTTATCACAGTAAAGTTTCAAATTAATAATAATTTTGCATTGCATAATGCTTTTTTGGAAATTGCACTGGCAAGAAAAAATTGCTTTTCAAATGTGTATTGATGTATAAGATTACTTGATTCTAATTTGGCTATACATGTTTATGTTATTGATTTTCTTTTATTAGGACAAATCTTCCAAATCTCAAAGTACCTGTAGTGCTGGCAGCTTGATCAGCATGGGCAGTTCAGAAAATGATGAGGTATGTATAATGCTAATAGTTCACTAAAGCTGTTATGTTAATCACATAACATTTTAGAATCCGACCTTCATCTTGAACAAATAACTACGCAGTGCTTGTCAGTATTTTCTGAAATTATATTAGAATATACTAAAATTATATTCATTTGATATAGTTTTACAATTGCTTTTGGAAGGGTTAATTCTAATATAAGACTTAATATTTTAAAGTATATTCAGAAGTATACTGTTCAAGTAAAACATCCTAATGTCAAAATTTAAACTGCTCAATTCTTAGTGAACGTAGTATCCTGATCATCAGGGATATCTTTGTTTTGATGAAATCTTGGTGACTTTTTGTTTGTTTTCTTAGTAATTAAATAAGGTATAATTTGTAACCAGTGAAATATAATATTAAAGGAAGATCTTTGGGTAACAGTAATTGAGTTTTATTTGGTTATATTCTCCATAAAGATGTATTATCCAAAAAACAGTATATTTTTCAACACTAATTTATCTGCAAGCCTCAACTGTTTAAAGTATATTAACTGTAATTGCCCACCCTTGTGATAGTGAAGCTTAAGGCAAGGGTACCAATTGTGATTATCCACTCTCTTGATAGCGAAGCTTGGGTTTAGCATATCAATTCTGATTATGTTAAAAAGAAACTTGAGATTGTTAACCATGATTATTCATGCATTTTGAAAATAGTTTAAAGTTAAGGATTAGTTGTGATTATCGTTGTTGAAGTAGCAATTGCATAAAATACAATATTAATGCAGCTATGTATTGCTAGACTTCAGCAATATCAATGCAAAAATTATCACACTAGTGATCACACTACTCAGTGTGTTGGTTATGTGATATACTCAACTATCAAGAAAAGTCAACATCCAAATATTAATACAATTCAAAAGTGTTTACAAAAAAACAACTAATTAAGCTTTGGTTAAAAATTATTTTATTCAAACACAATGTTTTGTCACTGAACTGAGAATATTACATATAGAATTAATGCAGAAGATTTCAAACAAAGCAGAATATGACTGGACAGTAAATTGAAAAAAATTTTTTTTCATCATACCCAGTGTGTATTTTATCACCATTACAAACTTAAAACCATTGCTCTGAGTCATTCATATATTGCAGTTTATGAAGTCTTCACATAATGAAAAGGCTGTTGGACTTTACCTTTTGTTGAAAAACACCTAAGTATTTAAACAAAGCTATCAAAATATCTGAGTTAAATATACTTATTGTAAAAATCACCAAGTCATGGGTTTGAGTCCATGTCAATGAACATGCTCACCCTTTCAGCTGTGGGGCATCATAATGTTACAGTCAATCCCTACTATTAATTGATTAAAAAAAAAAAGCTACAGATATAGCTGTGGGTAGTGTCAACTAGCTGCCTTCCTTCTAGTCTATCAATGCTAACTTTGGGATAGCTGGTGCAGATTGCAAAAAATTCAAGACAAAATAAATTCTATAGGCTATTTTTGGTATTATTAGAATGGGTTTTTCACTTTAACACTTGATAACTATATAAAAGTAAAGAATGTGAGTTACATTTGTATGAAGTTAAAAATTTGGTTTTAACATTCATGTATACTAAGTTAATCCTTTTGTAAGAGGCTTGGTATAATGTACACAAGTTTCGCTAAACAGTTACACATGCTGTATTAAAGGTTATAGTGCAAATACTTAACTAGAGCATCTTCACATAACTTGGTAGACTTAGTAAAGGTTACAAGTATTTTATACACAAAAATATATTTTTAACAAAATATTTTACAAAAGATTTGTTTGTGAAAATATTGAGTTTGTTTCATTACTAGTCTGAGTGTAAAGCAATTTCATGTTATGATTAAAAACTATTCTTCATGAAAAAATATCAAATATTATTTGAATAATCCCTAAAACCTCCTAAATACATTTCAAACATTTGTTTTAAGTCAGACTTTATTTCCTATACTCCAATTATGTGAGGTCTGTCACTTGACTAACCTTATAATTGTCATAAAGAAATTAGGAAATAAATATAAGTTATGCTTTTCTTGTGCTAGAATGACAACATATTTTAAAACAAAACCACAAATGTTTAGTCTGAATAGCTTAAGTCTCATAACACTATTCATATATATATTTATATTTTTTATTATATTGACCTTCCAGTCATGCCTACCTAACACTACATAACTTGCATTCACGTGGTGCATGTGGACTCTTGTATCCAATAACACAAAACTGTCCTTTAATCTTTTCTGTGTTAGCTGTGTTTTAGTGGACTAGTATTTTGTAATATACAGTCACATCTCAACTATTATGTACTATACATATTTATATAGATTATTTAAAAATTATTAGATTTATTTTTGTGAAATATAGAACAATAAATCAAGAAGTAATGTGAACAATTATCTCTTCTTGCTGTTGTCTTTATGCTCAGTTGCTGCTGGATGTGGATTACTAAGCCTTTTAGAATTTCATAGGTAGAAGATACCAAACAATCTTTTTTTAGATTTTATATATACAGCTCAATAGCCAAAAAAATCATAAATAACTGTGCTAATACAATAGAATTCCATTATAATTTACTAAGCTTACTTACTAAGATGTATTTAGATTTTCAAAAATTATGAAACTTTGAGCAGACCAGATGTACAATCTACCTTCTTGAAATTTTTGTTCAAAACAATGTTGTAGCATTTTTACCATAAAATCAGCAGCATCTCAGCCAGGCATTGGCCAAGAACCCATAAGGGTGACACTTTGACTAACACCACACATCCCTGCAAATGAAACCAAGAAAAATTTCTCCATTGATGTTCAAAGGTGTATTGAAAGGAGATATGGACTTTTTTTTAAACATCTGAACTCAGCATCTGACACTCTAGTGCCTGATCTTAATCTTAAATAATCTAATCCTTGATTGCTTAGAGCATTTGAATGAAGTGAGAAAGAAGACTGGAATAGATTTTTGATTAAGTTGCATTGCCATGCTGGCTTACTCTGAATACTAGGGATGTAGCCAGCACTGAAGTACAGTGGTTGATGAACAGTGAATTTATTCAATTTTCACACAGTGATTATGAGGAGAAAAGAAGGTACACCAAGATTGTGTTGTTTTTAGATGTGAAAACAGTATTTCATGTTGATACCTTTCTTACCACAAGTAGATGAATGTCTGGATGCATTAGAATGCTCCCATTGGCTCAACACTTTTAAATGTAGTTTACAAATGCTGGCAAGTCAAATTGGATGATGAGAGCAGACCTAAGACATATTTTAGCACAAAATATGGCTTGTATGAGTTTGTGTAATGCATCTACTATTTTCAAAGGCTGTTGAAGCACTGAAGGTGCTCAATTCAGTAGCAGAGGAGCTAGGTTTTGTATAAGTAACATTTTGGTATTTGATTGCATATTGAAATGTGAGATTGAAACCTGAAAGTGGTATTCCAATGGATAAACATAGTAGGCTAGAAACTGAAACCAGGAAAATGAATGCTCATGCACATGAGAGTAGGTAAAGTTGGAGTCTCTACAGGCCTGGGCAAGAAAGAAGATAATGGTGAGAGAGTGGCCTCAACTTGTGACTAAGAATAATTTCACAGTTTCCTGAGTTTTGCATCAGATTACTGATTGTTTTTGGTCAGTTTCTACTGTCATTAAACTGAGGTACACTTTGGACAGAGCAGGAAATATCATCAAGCATTCTCATCCCTGAATCATGCTTCAGTGCTGGCATATCCACTGCAAGACACCAGTTACTTATTGAACACTGGTGTCAGTGATAGCTGAATCACAGCAGTGTTATCACAGTTGTACAGCAGAGTAGAATGTATAATCATGCATACTAATTGTAGACTCACAGTTCCTAAAAGTGGATGCTATAAAATAAAGAACAACTTACAGTTGCTATAGAAGGCACTGCTAGTGAATGGATTTTGTGAATAATATTTAGATGCTGCTGTACTCCATTAAACCTAGTAAGGCTAAAATTCCTTTTTTTTTTCCAAATAAATGTAACACTGAAACATTAGGAATAATGGAAGGATTTCTAAATGAACTGTGGTTTATTTAGTTGTCAGTGGTTTGGTTTTAAATTTGAACTTCTTATTAGGTTCCTATGTTCTTCTCTGTAGGAACTAGGTTATTATTACTTTATTACTTTCTCAGGAAACCAAAGTTCACTTATCATTTCACTTTACCTTGACATAAATAGTTTACTACCTGTCTTATCCTATGGAATAAACATTTGGCCTGTGGCTGTTTTCAAAACAAATTTTCATTGGTAGTTTTTCATAGGGTATGCTGTGAGATCATAAATATATGGAAATGTGACCTGTACCTAATAAAATTTGTGAAAGAAATGGAAAATCATGTAAAAAATGAAAAGCTGATAATTATTTTCAATGGATGATAGCTTTTTAGTCAGTGTAAACCAATTTGTTGTTTATGGTATGTTTTCTCAGAGCTGTGAAAAAAATCTAAGTTTTAAAATTCTTCACTTTAATTTTCAAGTTACTTCAAGTGAATGTTACAAAATGACAGAAATCAAATTCAAGATGTTATAGTACAAGAAATTGTAGAAACAGGATTAAATTTATTATTTTTACTCACATTTTAATATATGCAAGTGATTACTGAACTCCTGAAAGGTAATCTCTTGTCTTGAAACAGTTAATGTTCCAAAAACAGGTGCACCAAAATTACAGTACACTGTTTGCTGGTGGACTTCATCAGCTGGATGATTTCTCAGATCCTGATTAGTTTTGGTGCAATTGTTAATAACTTGGCAAAACTCTGATGCATTGCACTCTGATTCACGTTCTGTTGACACAGGGCCGAGTTTCCAAGTCCAGTAGTGTTTCTTTTTTGAAAACAACTATGCTCACTGTTTTTTCAGTTAAAAAAGAAAGATTATATTTATTTTGTATAATACATTCTGTCCAGTCTGTTGATTTGTTTAAACTGAGTTTCAATAAATTCAAACTTACTTTGAAGTTTATCCAGGTTATAATTAACCTGAGGCTGGCAGTGGTCTGTTTGATGATTTAGTTGGCTAGAAGAATATAAATTGATGTTATTGGAAGATCTAGGTGGGAAGGCAGTTCATGTAAAGGCCTCTTGATTGAAGGTGGTTGTGTCTGAGATGCTGATACCCCACATTTAATCCCACAGTACTGGTAACAGCTTGTGTCATTTTAAAGACCACTGAAAATGTTGAAGTAGTGGATGACAAAGCTGCCAACAATGGGACATTTTAAATCCTTTCAACTACCTTTTTTCCCCAGTCAGAGCTGCTCTAGTTTGGTATCTAGATAGGGACCTCTTGGACTTACATCTGTTCATAGGCACAACTTTAGAGGGTTGGGGTGCTTACTTCAACACTCAGGATATTTACAGTCTCTGGTTGGTTGCCGAATATCAACATTCTTGAACTTGTAGCAATTCATTGAGCATTGTCTCACTTGCTTCCTCTCCTGTGGGGGGAGGGGGGAGAATAGTTATGGTACAAACTGATAACTCCACAGTTGTTATGTATATCACCAATCATAGGGGTGTACTAAATCCATGTTTTTATGTTTCAAGGCTGCACATTTCATTTTCTAAATCCACAGTCACCAGGTGGTGCTTGCTATGTTCCTTGCACCTTGAATCTGGTTGTTTGTGGGTCATTGTTGTTTTGGTTGTATTTCAGTCCAACAAGATTTTCCCCATGAAGTGTTCTCTTGATACACAGGTTTTTGGGTTGATGTGTTCTCAACTGGAAACACCTCATATCACTGCTTTCACCCACCACTGTAGCATCAACTTCCTTTCATTTGATCTCCCGTTCTGCACCTGCTAGCTATGGGAGTTGAGACATTTAGTCAGGGTTGCAGGGCTCATCATTTCAATGATTACCCTTCTCTTCAACTCCTCTACAGAGTTCTATCTCTTATCCAAATCATTCAGTGTTTTTGTCTTACATGTGGCTCTCAGGTTGGGTTTTTTTTCAGAATAGGGAATTATGACATCTATTGCATTTTCTTTGATGTAACATGTGAAATTCCCACTTCATTTATTCTTCCCTTTTTTTAATTCCACTGAAGCATGGGAGTCCTTGCTGATTCCTGGTCACTGGGGTGATTAATCATGGAAGCTCCTTCCTGAGTGAATTTAGAAATTTAATTTACCATGCATTTTCATAATTATCCACTCAGGAAGAAGAAGGTTAAGCTGGTTTCTTTCTGTTTCTGTGGATGCATTTTCTCCAGATGTACAGTTGTTGATTGTAGCAGGTCCAGCCTACTCTGGATTCTCATAACACTGAGTTCAGGATGATACCACACTGTTCCCACAGTTGTGTGTAGTAGAGGGCCCTCTTGTTAATTCTGATTGCAGAAAGTTTTTTCCCTGCCCTTTCAGTTATGTTTGGGAAACCTTGTTTGATAATATGAGTAACAGGACATATGTATACTGTTTTTAATGTTAACAAGCATTCAATATTCTACTCATAACTCTGAATGTAAAATGTCTCTTTCCTGGATTTATGATTTCCACTTGTAATACTGGTTACAGATATGACCCTGTTCTTGCAGTTGAGTTGAGGCAACACCATGACACAATAATGCCAGGTTTGATTTGTTGTAGTTTTTACTCTTATGGTGGTTTCAGAAGTTTGTCTAATTTCAGCTGAAAGCTAACTTTCTATTTGTAATTCTGGTTACTTGGCATATGACTCACTGTTTCCTTATTGTTGGGGTTGATGAAAACACAAATACATTGTAATATATTTATGTTTTGATTCTGTCTCCTAATGCCAGAGAGGAGTTATAGAACCTCATAAGCCTGGCTGAAGTTGTGTATGTACATAAATAATTCAATTTGTTTTATTATTGATAGCACCTCTTAAAACAAATGATACAGGTGCACATCCTTTTTCACCCATATTAGATTCACTTCCTAATTTAAGAATGATGAGTACACCTGTTCCAGAAATAGTTTTTCTAATGTACTTTGTTTTCATCTCAGATTGTTGCTTTTTTACTATGGCTTCTCCATCTTTGTAATGTGTGATTTAAACTTTTTATGAGAAGAGAGAAGATTGTTCTAGAAGTTAACATTTTCTTGTACCAAATTTTATTTAAAATAGGGACCTACCTCTTCTTATACACTTACCTTCTTCCCAATATCTAGTGTTCCTCTTTTGTTTAGAGCTTGCCATTTTTTGGAAGTGAGGGTTTAATGCAAATAGAAAAAGGAGCTGTTTGTGCTGGTATAGGTGGTGCAGTATTATTGGTGAACAGTAGTCACATGACATTTAATTGTTCAAAATTATTTATTTATTAAAAATTATTATTTACTAAGTGAATTAAAATAAATTTCATAACAAAGTGTAAGCTATCATAAAATATTTAGATTTTAATTTCTTTTTTTTCTTATTTATTTTTATCTGTCACCTCTGTGTTATAATTATTTATGTACTTAATTTTTTCTAGGTATATTGCTTTGTTTTAGAGTTCTCTTTCAGACACACACGTTACATGTGAATTATTCAAGCTAACTTTTCACTGTGATTTACTAAATTGTTATGTCTGTATTAAAACAGGCCCAGGCTTAGTTTGAATTTAAAGTGGACCTAAATGTTATACCTTCTTTAACTGTTGTGCAAAACTTACATTGTAGAATTTTGTAAACCACTGTAAAGAAATTGCAGTAATTTTTTCTCCCAGCTTTTTTTTTTTTTTTTAATCCAAAGCAGATATTATATTTGTAATTTGAAGTGGAGATTTAGGCCAATGTTTTATCTAAATATAGTATTTAGTATGTTTACCTACCTGTTATTACAATAATACAAGTTTAATTGTGATAATAGTTTAGAAAACATGATACAAACTATGCAGATTAATTCATGTTATCTGTCATTCTGAAAATATACCCAAATTAAATGAAATATTTGTAATAAGTTAATTAGAATATTAATTACAGCCTTAAATACAACAAATTCAGTGTTCATTTTTCAGACATCTTTACTCTCCAGTAACCATAGATCATAATTTCAATCCTCTGTTTGTGTAAAATTACATTCAACAGATTTATTACTAGTATTTTTTTTTTGTGAAAAGTACACTTACACTTTTATGTGATACCTTTTTCAGGAGTTTAGTGGACAAGCATCCTCATGTAGGGTGAATAGAGCCTTGCTTAGACACGGAGAGTTAGGTAAAGTACCTGCAAAAACAATTGGTGCTTATTCAGAATTAGGTTTATTAATTTATTATAATCCAGTTCTGTGTAATTTTTTCAAAGGTTTCTAAATGCATATGAAAGTGTTTAGAAAATTAATTTTATGATCCTTTTGAATAAAGAGGTTAATTTGCATACCAATGAGAAAGTTAATAGGTGTGATCAGAAAAGGATAGGCTAACTAATTAAGGTATTAGTTTTATATATGTTTATGTAAATTTATTTAATTTGTATGAACTATAAATCTTATGGAGCAGTCTAAAGTTTGAATACATATATTCATGGAAAAATTGTTAGAAAAAATACTTCATTAAAATTTTGATTTTGTGTTTATAAATGACTTGTAATACTTTCTGAAATTTAATAAAATTTCATGCAATTTTAAAAACATTAGAAGTTCTAGTATGGAAACTAAAAAGATCAATTTGGAGTCATGACCTCAGTTGATTTGGCCAAGTGCACAGTGATAATGTTAATGGATATACCGTGACAGGTTATAAACTAATTTTTTATATCAATAATCTTGCCAAATTATGCAAGCCAAATTATCTTGCCAAATTATACAGATACTGTATATTTTCTGTACTAGACAAACAGGTAAAATTAAAACTATTAGGTAATATAATTTATTGTAATTCTTAGTTTGTAAACTTGAGAAAATTGAAGATGTACAGCTTTCCACAAGTTAAAATATGAAAGGGTATCAAATATATTTCATGTAAATGTGGGTATGTAGTGAGCTACTTAGTTATAATGGAAAATTAAATTTCTGAATATTTTCCAAAAGTAGCTCATTTTCTCAAAATTATCATAACAGACTATTTGTATACCATATTGAAGAAAATCATTCTAAGTTCAGAAATAACTAATACAGAGTTAAAGGTAGACAGTTTTTCTTAGTATATCAGTTTCATTAAAATTCTTATTTATTAACACTTCAGAGAAAAATTATGTACTTAAATAACAATAAATTTAAAAATTACCCTATCTTTCAACACATGAAAATGTCTTACCTTTCAAAAAAGTGATTAACCATAACCAAAGTCTGATGTGACCTGTCTCACAGTCTGCAGGTTACATGTTTGAATCCTTGTCACAGAACATGCTTGCTTTTTCAACTCTGAGGACATCATAATGTAATGGTCAGTCACATTATTTGTTGGTAAAAGAGTAGCTCAAGTGTATGGCGTTGACTAGCTGTCTTCCTTTAGTCTGTCGTTATTAAATTAGGGAGAGCTATTGCAAGTAGCCCCTGAATAGTTTTGTATGAAATTCAAAGCAAATGAAAGTAATGAAAGCTAAGATATAAAAAAATGATATCCTATTAGTATGGAAGATTGGATGATTCAGAGAAGACCTGAAGAAAAATATCATTTGTATATTTTTTTCAACTATACATTTAAACCTAGAACATTCTATACCATGAGGTTCCTTCCATATTGATCTTGCTGGAAATTTCAACACATTTTCTAACATTATTTAAGCACCAAATTGTTCATGTATTTACAACAGGGTCCCTAATAAGATGAGTCACAAAATATAAACTTAAAAATACTTTTAATATTGCAGTTAATCCAATTAACCTGTTCAGTGCTGTAGACAAGATAACTCGTCCAAGCCGATCGGTAACACAGTGCCACAGACGAGTCAGTTCATTCTCAATAATATCTAACATCAACGCTAGATATTAGCACCATGCATGCATTTGTCCTACCTACAAATTGTTTCACTTTCAATCCAAAATGGTATCACGAAAAAGGTTACAAAATGGAGAAGCATTAGAGTTGTATCATAGCAGCTAAAATACTTGGCAGTCAACAGGTTAATGTTATAGTGTAAGAGTTTCTTATGTACTTTACAAAGAAATCAAACAGTTATTTCCATTGTTCTCGGTTAGTTTACCTTGTTGAGTATCATGATGTGCAAAAACACAAATATTTTCTAACGAGCTGACATTTTAATCAGTGGGGAAGATACAGAGATCCCAATATAAATAAGATCTGAATGCTGGTCCTTCACTGCCACCACCATGTTACTCCATAGTGAGCTCTAAAGATACTGCCAGGTTTTATTACACTTGGTTCAGCAGTTTGTGAGTTATGAGTGGACACACATTTTTCAAATAATAGTTTAGAAATGCAACTTGAAGACCACCCATAAGTAAACATCTTGGTAATTTGGGATAAAGTTTGGTCTATCTTATCTTCCTGAGACAGTCTGTGTATTAAATTTTTTGTAATTATTTTCAAAGGAATTTGGTTAGATATTCCTTTTATTGAATGGAGTAAGAGTAGTTGCCTTTTGGGTTTAGAACTTGGACATTGTTGTATTATGTGTTGTCTTTATTGTCATTTAGCTACTAACCTTCCATACTGTTTGCATAGTTCATACGTTCATAACAGTTTTCATACTTATTCTTCAAACAGTGTGTATAATTAAATTTAAATATTTGTTTTAGATACAACTTTTTGTTAGTACTTTACAAAAACAACAATTGCAATATCAGCTTGTGTTTGTCAAGTAACTGCTCATATTGGTACACAGATCCCAGCATGTATTGTAAAAAACAGTAATTTGTTAGCCAAAATATGTTGCAGAATTACAATTTGCACTTAACTGTGAATAATACTAATCTGATGCATCAATAAATAAAAAGTTTAATTATATATCCATGGCTACAAAATTGTGTATCTATATCACCTTGTAAATTATAAAACATTCCAACAGTGGGTAACTTTTTGTAAAGAGCTAAGATAATTTTTTTTCGATTTTGTTCAATCTGTTTCTGACATTATGTTGTTTACTTTCCCAAAATATGCGGTGGATGACCTGTTATGGGCTCAAGCCATACATATGTCTCTTGCTCAACTTGCAAATATATGATCTGTTCAAGCCAGTAATGAACTCAGCCAAGAAATGATTGTAAAAACTGATACATGCAGCTGTAAGGGTATGGATATACTATCTGTAAAAATAATAGAGGCAAAAGAAAAGTGGCAATTGTTTTTTTTTTAAATATTACTTAATATATTTAATTTTAATTACAATACAATGCATAGCTGCAAAATGTTTGTCTGTTCCAAAATGTGTATGCACTGAACAAAATATCCATTTTTTTTTCTGTCCCCGTAATATTTCTTGTATATTTTGTGGCTTATGTTTGGACTCGTAGAACCAAGTCAGTGATCTGACAAAGGCTTGTTTTGAAAACTTCTGATTAATCAACCTTTAGTATTTTGGGTTATCAAATAACATGTTTTTTTTTTTTAAAAGGCTAATTTATCTTTAAATTTTTGTAGTTTTTCTTTTGTATTTTTGTGAATCCAAAGACTTACTGCTGTCCCAGCAGGGGAAAAATGTGAGTAGTAAGGTTTAACAAAGATAAAACAAGGTAGCAATCATTTCATTAGCATAAAATTTGCCCATCTTTGAAACTTTTTCAGTGCAATAAAATTACCATGACCTGCCACACTTTTCATCTTGAATACACATCCTCCTCCCTTTCATATTTAAAGTAAAAGCTTATCACTTCAAAGAGAAAATTTAAAATTTCTTGCTGTAAACTACAGGTATAACCAACAATAAATTTCAATCAGCAACAATACACAGTATTGATGTATTGTTCTCAACTAGTGGTAATGTTTAGTCCTGGTTAATTTATAGTTCTTAACCACTATTATATTAGCCTTACTTCATTTACAGATTTCAGTAAAAATAGTATTTAACCCTGTGTTTGTATTTGTGTTTTCTCAGCCAAGAAAAATATTTTATCCTTCACAGTGTATATGCTTAAATCAAAATAATATCCAGTCATGCTTCATTCACACCTCATAACCATCAAAAATATTTAATCCTGTTTAGCTGAAAGGTTTCAATGAAAAAAAACGTTTATTGTTGCTTAATGTGTAATTCTTAACCACAGTATTTTTTAATGTAGTTAGAGTGAATATTCTTTATCTTGTCAATTTTATTAGAAAAAATATGTACTTAATGTACCTAAATTTTTACATTTCATTAGATGGTAATACAGATGTTACTCAGCCAGTGCCTCTGAGTCACAAAGCTGCACATCATAAAATATCTGTTAAGCCCAAACGAACACATGGTTTACCAAGAAACCGTCAACGGCAGCAGGTGAGTTACTGGTACATGACATTTTCATTTGCCTGATTCCAAACTATTTATTGTTTTTTACAGTGGTTGATAGTAATTTTTTTTTTATAATATACAGATTGAGAGGTTACAGAAAAGCTTTGTGTGATTGATAGATTAAGAATTGTTATTTTAAAGATGGAAGAAATAAAAGGATGCTTTTGGGCTGGAAAGAATTGATAAGCATTATTGCAAATCTTCTTGCTTGAAGTTTATTTCATGTTTTGTATATTTCAACATATGTGAATATTTTTGAAAAGGAGTTTTTTGAATGAGACAAAAATATACTTATTTAGGTAAAATAATCATCATATTTTGCTCTTAGATTTTTTTTATTACTCACAATTCACATAGTTTGTTTTATTTATCAGTACTTTATATTTAAAATCATTCAAAACTTTGCACCTGCTGGAAAAGTGTTTAAAATTTCTCAAATAATATATTAATATTTTAGCTTGCAGAGTCAAGAATTGGAAGTCTTCCTTCTACTCCAGAAGTCAGTGAAGAACTTGGTCGGCCTGTATCTCCAAAAAATAACATCTTGGATGAAACTGAAAGAGGTGAGTTCCAGTTATTTTCTTGCAAATCTGTGAATTATTAATTTTTAACTCATGAATTTAATGTTGTTATGTAAAATACATTAATTTAAGAAATAACCTTATGACACAAAATTTTGTCGCTTATTTATATGTGTTTTAATTAGACTACATTTCACTATAGCTATTTTTAGAAGCTTTCGTTTAAAAACCATAATTGATGACACAAAGCTTCTGTTAGTTTATAAAATATTTTCTACAGTATGTTTTACATGAAAATAAAAGGTAATTAGAATAAAAGTTAAGATTAAAAAAAAGTTTGAAAACAGTACATTATTATGAAAAACACAAATATATATAATTTGTTATTTTAACTCAAAAACAAGATGAAACAAAAGAAATTAATCAAAAAATGCCACATCAATTGAAGAAATTTCAGGGTACAAACTATAATGTAGGATTTATGAAATGTATCCTAGGTTTTGGAGGTGACTGAAGAGGTAGGACCCACATAGCAGTGGGTGTACACCATCTATCAGTCTTAACCTCCATTTGCCAGTCTCACATAATAAATAAAAAATAGCAATAGATATAGAATTAGAAATTTCAATAGAGATAGAAATTAGGAGAGTAAGGTGTGGGTACTCAAGCCCACAACGTCCCACATCTACATCACCCTTCACTGCCACTGTTGTGGGAAGGTGACTGTTCTTCGAAGTAAAGAATTAATTTTCAAAAAAAGGCACTACAATTTTGGGGTAAGTTAAAAATTACCTCTTGAAGTTAACATTCTAGCCCCCAGCATTGTAGAAAGGCCTCAATTGACAGTACAGCAACCAAATTATACCAGCATGAAGTGTCCCATTCAGCTATCCAAACAAACTAGCATATTTTATGAAGTTAAGTGTAATTGGATTAAATAGTGTCATATTGTGAAACTAATTTAGCCTAGCGAGCTGATTATAATAATTATATTGTTGCAAATGTTATAAATACTTTTCTCTATTACTAAAAAAAAAATTAAATTTATCTTTTAACATGTACCAAGTGTAATATGGTATATTTGGGTCAAACTTCAAACCCATTGCATATGTGTGCTAATTTACATAGATCTCAAGTTAAAAACAATTTAATAAATTCTGTAGAATTAAAACATTTCAGGATTCATCCTTTTATATTTGTTAAGGTAACTATATTAGAAATAGTTAATTAAGACAGCAATAGACTTTAATGAGAAAACTTATACATTTTGAAACTAAGAATATTATATTCTCATGGATTAAACCAAAATTTTAATAATTCTACTGCTGTGAATTTGAGTGATGATTACTGTACTGTTAATTTTTTATTTACAGATTTATTTTCAAAAAATAGGAAAACTAGAGGTAAAGGAAATAATTTAAATGGGTTAATTTTTCAGAATTTTGTAGTTATACTTTTGTATGATTATTAGTATACATAAATTATATTTTAAAACAGATTTATCAACTTAATCTTTCCAAATAGAAGTATTAATTAATGTAATAAAAAATATGATTTTCAAAATGGTCATGCAAAACACTTACTTGAAAACATTATAAAAGTCAATGATTTATCAAGTTTTGAAAAAGAGAAATGTTAATTCAAACTTTCATATTTGGTAATATGACATAAAATATTCAGTCATTTGCAGAATTCTAAAATTATTCAGCAGTCTATCAAAAATAATATTCTTATAAAAACTTAAAAGTCTACCATTATTTACAAATATGAAGTTCCAGTTGGTCTATTACTGTATAATTATAAAAGTTTTTTAACTAATTTAAATGTAAATGAAGTTAATAACGTGAGTGTTAAAGTAGTTTATTTATTGATACTTTTCATAAACTTATTGTTGCTGGTAATTTGAATATTATAAAAGATAAAATATGTGAGATACTCTAAAAAGATCTAAATACAGAACAGCCACAAAAGGTAAAAAGGAAAATATTCTAAAATCTATTGAAAACAATACTGATGAATATACTTAACTATATTACCTCTTATCCGCCAAGGTGGTTTCAGGAATGAAAGTTGTATGTACTTAAAAAAGTAAAAATAAAATTATTCCATGTGAAATTAAAGAAATATTATACAGATTTATCATTTCATTAGTTAAAAATAAGATTTAAGAATTGCAAGAAAAATGTTATAGTTCCCACTGATAAGGCTAACTTTAACACCAGTATCATTTATTAAAGGTTTATTGCAATAATTATAATGAAAGAAATCAATAGTATACAAACATTTAAGCTTGTTAACCAATCCAAAAATATTGTAATTAATAATTTCATTAAAGCTTATTGTAAACAAAATTCTGGTGTACATTTACTATTTCTTTATGGTATCCATACACTACATAAATCTCCAATTAAATTTAGATCATCAAACAACTGACTATAGTGTTAAATATGTGATGCAATATTTTACTTGATAAAATAAAGAATGTAAGTGTTAATAACAAAAAAATAACCTATTTTTAAAATATCTAATCTAGATTGAAATGGAATTTATCTTGCTTATTAGTATAAGAAACTTAATCTATATTACTGATAACCAAAACAAACATGCAGCATATGGGCAGTTGTGTCTACTGGATTGTGAACAGATTAATCTCTTTCTCTCTTAATATCTCAGCAGAACAAAAGCATCATGATCCTAAAGTATGGTCTTGAATAACTTTTGTTAGAACTGAGCTAGCAAAACGTGCTTACTTTGCCAAGTTAATTACTCTCAGTTGACGCTGTCAGTGATCTTATTCTTAGAAATGTATATTCAGATCTGTGGTGTTTCTCCAAGTGAATCTCATGCTGCTATTGAGGGTGATCCTCCACATTTTGAAGAGACTTTAAATTAACTTTTACTTTGCCTTCTTATAATCTGTTGAATTTTCAACTTCATATGGGACAATGGTAAGTTTATGGATTTGCAATGCTGGGGTATGTGGTTTGATTCCCTATGGTAGATGCAGCAGGAGAAATAAAGTTGCTTTGCTCTAACAAAACAACTTTCTTTACCTTTGGGAGCAGATCGATGTTCTATGCTCAAGATGTATTGTATGGCACCGTCTGGGGCTTTGACTATGCACAGGGGCTTTATGCACTTCACTAATTCAGAGTCTGTACACTGTATTCCACAAATCTTCTCTTCATGTCTGCCTTTTGCACATTTCTTTTCAGTATACTACCAAGCTTTGATCCTTAATACAGCATCCCATTTAGGATTGTGCCTTCCTTTTTAAGTAAGCTATGCTCTTTCAAAATAGAAGGTCCAGTATTTCTCTTTATGGTCTTCATATCCAGGTACAGCTCTTTATCATTAGATGATATTGCTAAGTTCAATGATTGGCCCATTGCTCCATGGCTTGAGTCATCTAAGGAAGGTGGATATTCCCAAGTAGAAGTACCATCTTCTTTTTTCTGATCATCTTTCAAACTGTTCTTTTGTTCCTGTTTTCACAGATGGTTCCATTTAAATGACTTTGTGAGCTCTGCCATAGTTTTTTGTGTTTCAGTGATTGCATACAGGATCTTCTCTACAGTTTGTGTTCACTGCTGAGTTGTATGCCATTTCTTTTCCCTTGGATCATGTGGAAGCTAAGCAGTACACTGACAGCATATAATTTTTACACTGACTCTTGTAGTTTTCTGTTGGCCCTGGAATCTTGCAACATCAGTTCTTATCATGTTATTGTTGATAATCAAAAACAAATGGCCCATTTTTCTCTATCTTCCATTCTGTCCAGTTTTTCTGGTTACCTGGTCATGTTGGTATTCATGGAAATGAGTATGGTGACACTGCAGATTATTCCATCCACTCTGGCATAGTCACATTTGTACCTGTACCATACATGGACTGGATCCATGTTCAAGGCACAGCTTTGCACCAGTTAACAATTGATTTGGTGTGAACAACATGATAATGTGCTTCCCAGATCAAACATTCTGTTTTTCTTTGGCCATCTTGTTTGCAAAATAATTGAAAGGAAGAAGTTGTCTTGGCTGGGCTATGCATTGGTTGCAGTTTTTTTAACTCATCATTTTCTTTTATCTGGGTTTGCGAGTGACAGTACCATTTTCAACATGTACTTTCTGAGGATTTACTACTGCTAATGATACTGTCCAGCTTGATTGTGTTTTTTATATTTTTATAGCCTTTGACCTTTTTTTATTTTGAGTAAATTTTTTACCCATTTTTGGGCATTGTTCAGTTTTTAGTTTTTTCTTTTTAG
Organism: Carcinoscorpius rotundicauda; assembly: GCA_011833715.1. NCBI lineage: Eukaryota > Metazoa > Arthropoda > Merostomata > Xiphosura > Limulidae > Carcinoscorpius > Carcinoscorpius rotundicauda. The sequence goes on along the minus strand of CM022399.1, from coordinate 69,722,958 downwards.
TCTTTGTAGTATTTTATTTTTTTATCAGTTATTTATTACAGATAGCCTCATAGATTTGTGCCAGTAAACTTCAAACAATGCTCTTCCAATTAATGGTAATCAATACAGTCATTAAATGATCAGTGAAAAGAAAAAAAAGACCACTTTGGGATAAACTCCTTTTGTTTTGTTTTTCTTTGTCGGTTCTCCGAGTTTGTGATCATTTTGGACTTTTCCATAGTTGTGTTTGAGCCTGCAACTTACCAGATGGCTGGTAGGTCATGGAACATATTTTAATATTTTTTTTTCTCCAAACACCCGTTTTGTGGTTCATGCTGGAAGGTTTACTTCTTAGTTATGTGAAATGATAGTTAAGCCTTATCTGAACATAACCTCTTACAGAGTCAATCAACATGTTATGTATTCGATGTCAAAATTGTTGACTGCTTTATCCCACTTTGCTGGCTTAGAAAAAGTTCATAATAGATGGAAGTACCAAATACAATATGCAGGTATACCCCCCCCCCAAAAAAAAAAATGTAGATATGAATAGAGGCTATGTAAGCATAATATGCAAACTGTATGATGGATAGAAGTATTTTTGTTCTTCACATGAACATTACCTTGCACTGAGTTCAAGTTAGACTGATGTCAGCAATTCAGATATATCTTAATCACATATTCTTTCTCCACAGTGTAGATTCTCCTGGACGTGGTGAGCGGGACCTCTCAGGGAAGGTTCTGTTCTTTCAGTTTATTTCCTGGGATTTTAACATCCACACATGCATTTGCTGTGCCTGGCAACCCGTGTAAGGGAGGAGATGATCCTGATAGTTGAGAGGTCCAACCCTAACACACCACTTTAACCTTTAATTCTTGTAGATGGGTGGCCCTCCTTGGGTCAATCTACTGATCCACTTAAACTAGGGTCAACTATATACCACTGTTGGATGTTCTCAACAGGTGTTGTGGACGTTGTACCTGATGCTGGTGTTTGGGTATAGTGCTCACAAAACCATGGTGTTGCTGCAGTGTCCTTGTTTGACATTGCAGTGCATGCCCTTGTAGGGCTCCATGGTGGGTTGGGTCAGTGGGCACCAATATTTCCTTTTTTTTTTATAATGGATCCTCCAAATAAAAACTTAAATAAAATAGTGAAAAAACAGTCTGTAGGTAAACGACCGCATCTTTAAGATTCTGAGCAGCAATGTTCAACATCTCTAACACATGTACCTCATTTTCTTATCCTATATTCTCTTTCAGACAATCCTTTAAGGCAAATTCCTCCCTTTTTTATTCAGAAGGAACTAGAGGGAATTACTGGCTCTCCAGAGTCAGTAAAGAAGCTTCAATCTGGTGACATACTGGTGGAAACATCCACATCTCAACACAGTGAACTCCTCTTGCATTCAAAGACAAATGGTAATATGTATATATTACCTCAATATGTATTGAGGTTATACCTCATGCTACTTTGAATTCATCACAAGGAGTTGTTGTTGGAGAAGGCGTTTGAAGAACATCCTCAAATTGGAGATTCTCGCTGGTTTCTTCACTTTAGGAGTTTTTGCAGTGAGGCGTATCTCCACTTGCAAAGATGGAATTATGATGCTGACCAGTATCCTCGTTCTGACATTTACATTACCACGTCCACCTGCCAGAGTATAGCTAGAGATTCTAAACCCTCTCCGATGTTTCCAGTGTCAGTGCTTCAATCACTCAAAGACATCATGTTGGGGTTCCTTGATGTGTGCACATTGTGGTGGCAAGGACCGCAATGCCTATGAGTGTGAAACAGACCCTCATTGCATCAATTGCAATGGCTCTCACCGCTCCTACTTTCATTCTTGCTCTAAATGGTTGGAAGAAAAAGAGGTGCAGCATTTGAAAATGGTTCAAAACATTACTTATCTTGAGGTTTGAAAGTTGCTGTCCACCACTTCATCTCAATTGTATGCTGCTGCACTTTGTTCCACAACTACAGTGGGAGTGCATACAGATCTCTGTGCCTCCAAAAGAATCATTCTCAAAACAAATGTAAAGACTTTTGACCTACATGATTAAAAAAGTTGATGAATCAATTTTCAACATCCATTTCTATTCCTTACTTACATTCCAACAAATCTCAAGATCCACTTCCTTTGGTTTCAGGTGCAGGAATTTCCTCAGATGCATCTTCTTTTCCCATCCCAAGATGGAAAATGATCATTCATTCATGTCCTCAGTCACTGAAATCCACTTCCAACAGCAAAGACCTGCCAAATTGATCCAGGGCAGGATCCATGGAGGGTAATAGACCTCCCATGAATAAGGACAGTAAGGAAAAAAGACATGGTCGTAAACAGAAGGGTTTTCCATCCAATTTGCCTCACATAAATAAAGATGGCCACTTTGATACAATGGAACTATCGAGGTTTATGTTCTAATCTGAGTAACATCAAACACTGATTGCTTCCTACCATCCCGTATGTCTTTCCTATCAGGAAACATTTCTGAAACCTGCCAATTCAGTCACCTTTTGGTAGGTTTCTTTGTACAGAAATGACAGGCTGTGTGACGGATGACTGCATGGAGGGGTGACACTGTTGGTTGATCTGCATGTGCCCACCCTGTCTTTGCCACTCAACACACCCTTGAAGACTGTAGCCATTTGTGTTTCCTTGGGTCTTGCCATCACTATTTGTTCTCTCTACCTGTTGCCTGAAGAAACATATGATCAATCAGACTTGATGCTGTCATTGAACAGTTGCTGTCTCCCTTTTTAATATTGGGACATTGATGGACATCATCCCCTCTGGGGAAGTTTAATAGGCAGGCTTGCTCTGTTGAACATATGCTCTCTGATCACAACCTTTCTCTTTTCAGTGCTGGTTCTTTTACTTATTATAATGCACGTAGTCACTCATTTACTGCTATTTATCTCTCAGTTTGCTCTTCTTCTTTATTCTCCCATTTTTACATGGAGGGTTGACAATAATCCACGAGGCAGTGATCACTTTCCTATAATTTTGAGAGATTTTGGCTGTGGTCAATGCCACCCAACCCACCTGCACCAATGGAAGCTAGATCAAGCAAACTGGTTCTCTTTCACTGCTTTTTCAGAACTTGATCCTGCCATCATCTGTAACCCATCAGGAAACAACTGTGTGGCAGCAGTAACTGATTGCATTATACAAGCAGCTACTTAATATATTCCTAAAACCTTGACACACTTTCCACTATATTCTTGTCTGTGGTAGAATTCTGCCTGCCACATGCCACGAAAGGCTCAAAAACAGGCCAGGGATACTTTCTGTAAACATTCCATACTCTCGCACTGCATCGCTTTTCAGCAGGCCTGTGCACATGCTTGGTGGGTAAGACATCAAAGCCAGAAGGAATTTTGGATTAAGTTCTCAACCATCATAACTTTTATCACCAGTTTCAAAGTCATATGGGAGAAGGTTCAAAAGGTCAGTGAGCAATATAATTCTGTTCCCCTCTTGATCTTGCTCTTTGATGCTAAGAAGTAACTGATACCTGAAGAACTGCTGATACTCTAGGTGGAAGCTTTTGTGGGTATCTGGCACTTCTGCTTCTTCCTCCATTTTCTCAGCCATCAATACTCAGGCAGAGCAATCACCTCTATCCTTTCAAGCTAATTGTCTCTTTGACTATAATCATCCCTTTACACTGATGAAACTCAAACTGGCCCTTCATCGGTCTGGCAGTACCTGATGATGTACACTGAAATGTTGCACCATCTATCTCCTGCTTCTCTTGCTATTCTTCTGGTTGTTTTTAACCAAATCTTGCAAGAGAAAGTTTTTCCTGATGCCTGGCACCTGGCTATTGTTCTACCTTTTTCTAAGCCTGGGAAGGATCCCAAGATTCCTTCAAACTATCATCCAATTGCTGTCTCTGTAAAGCCTTAGAGAGGATGCTTAATGCTCATCTTGTTTGATTCCTCGATTTAAACAATCTTCTCTTGCCCACCCAGTGTGCATTCCCACAACAGCACTTCACAGCGGACCACCTGATTTGACTTGAAACATCAATTAAAGAAGCCTTTCTCAAATGACAACATCTTGTATGAATGTTATTTGACATTCAGAAGGCTTATGATACAATCTGGAAGTATGGCATTTTGCGAGACCTTCATATGTATGGGTTACATGGTCATTTGCCCATTTTTATTGAACATTTTTTAATGAACAGGAGATTTCAAGTTTGTGTGGGTTCAACACTTTCCCATTGTTTTCTACAGGAACTTGGAGTCTCTCAGGGCTGTGTTTTGAGTGTCACACTTTTCAGTATAAAAATTAATGCCATCACTGAACAACTTCCTCTCACTGTTGGAAATAGGCTCCATGTTGACGACTTTCACATCTCATATCTGTCATCTAACATGAGATTTATTGAGCAATAGCCATAGACTGCCCTCAATTGTTTGCTGAAGTGGACCACACTGAACATCTTTAACTTCTCTCTCTCTAAAACTGTTTGTATGCACTTTTGCCACCAACAGGGTATTCCTCCTGATCCTAAACTCTGTATTGGTGAAGTTATGCTGCTTGTGGTCCCTGAGACAAAGTTCTTGGGGCTTATCTTTGATCATAAGCTGGCCTTTATACCACACATCAAGCAGCTACATGCCAAATGTACAAGAGCACTGAACATCCTCCATGTCCTCTCTTCCACCATTTGGGGAGCAGATTGATGTTCTATGCTAAAGATATATTGTGCTCTTATTTGACTGATACTGAACTATGGATCACTGGTCTATTGCTCTGCCAAACCCTTGGCCTTAAAGATGCTGGGCCCCATTCATCATCAAGGACTTTGGCTCTGCACTGGGGCTTCCTGCACTTCCCCAATTCAGAACTTGTACATAGAGTTTCATGAACTTTCTTTGCACCTTCACTCTTTAAAACTGTCTTTACTACATGCTTCGAAACTTCATTCCTTACCAAAGCATCCCACCTGGGATAGTGTTTTCCTTACTCAATGGGCCATAATTCTTTGGAACAGATGATCTGCCATTGCTTCTTTTGGCCTTTGTATCCAGGTGCAGTTAAATGAATAGGATCTGTCCTTGGATAAAATTGCTGTATCCACTGGTCAGCCCATCCCATCATGGCTTCTTACAGTCCCCAGATGTGACCTATCTTAAAGTCATCTGAGAAAATCAGATACTCCCGATTGGAAGTACTGTCTTTTATTTACTGAACTTCTTTCAAACAATCTTTCCATTCCAATTTATACAGATGGTTCAAAATCAGGTGACTGTGTGGGCTCTGCCATAGTTTGTTGTGGGTTGGTGGTTGTGCGCAGAATCCCCTTTACAGCTTCTTGTTCACTGCTGAACTGTATGCCATTTCTCTTGCCCAGGGTCATATTGAAGCTAAGAAGTACTCGAACTGCACCATCTATACTGACTCGCTTTGTTCTCTACTGGCCCTGGAATTGCTTCACGTTAGTTCATACCCTGTTCTCACTGATATTCAAAACCGATTGGCCCATTTCTCTTTAACATCTACTTGTATCGAGTTTTTCTGGATAACCAGCCACATTGGTATTTGCAGGAATGAACTTGCTGATACCACAGCTAAATTTATTTGCTCTGGCACTATCACTGTTGTGCCTGTTCCATACATGGACTATGGTCCTGTATTCAAGGCTTGATTCCATGCCAAATGGCAGTTGACTTGGAGTGAGCAATGCGAGAACAAGCTTTTCCAAATAAAACCCTATATCAGGCTTTGGCTGTCTTGTAAAGATCGGAAAGAGGAAGTTGTTCTAACTGGACTACGCACTGGTCACAGTTTTTTAACTTATTGTTTTCTTTTATCTGAAACTGGTGCACCAATGTGTTGTTTGTGTAACACTCATGTCACAATATGCCACATTTTACTGTCTTGCTATTGTTATTACTCTCAACGACGACACCATTTTAAACATGTTCTGTTACAAGGTTTGTCCATTACGTTAGACAGTGTCATTGGTGATGGTGACACTGTCCACTTTGATAATGTTTTTAGTTTTTAAAGGTCATTACTCTTTTTAATGCTATTTAAGTTTTTTAATTTATACATTAGACCTTTTTTAATGTGATTCCCTTTTAAGAATTAAAGTCCATCTTGTTCAATTTGAAATTAGAAAATGGCCATAACATTAAATAACTCATAACTAGGACTAGAAAGTCCAACTTCAGGTGACTAACACTGCTGTTTGAATTACCCATTAGTCATCCTGGCAAGTTATTGTTAAAATTTTGCTGCAAGTCATTTAAAACTTTTATTACTTTTTGTGAATGACCATAATGCCAAATAACTCGGAACCAGGACTAGAAGGACCAACTTGACTGATGCTAGATTTTGTACTTGTTAGTCATCTTGGCAAGTTATGATAATTACAATTATACTACAGAATGTTCTTTAAAACTTGTATTATTGTAGTTTTTCTCTTAATGTTGTAGACTAAATGTAAACATTGGTTATATGCTGTTTGTTTATTTTAAAACTTTGTTTTGTTTTACCTTAATTTCCTTTTATGAATTTTACTGAATTTACTTCAATTTTAACTTTTTACTGGATGTTTGGCACAGATAGCCTAGCTGCTTTGTGCCATAAAACACTAAATCAACCAACCAATGATTCACATATTTTTTGTGTTCACCAGAATTATATTTCATACCTAAAGTCTACCACTTTTTTTGTATGGATATGAATTATAAATTCAGCAGTGCAGTTAACAATTCTGCTGCTGTATTGGCTTAGTCCAACTCAATCCTCTTGCAGTTAAAAGAAATGGTAATGATTTACATATATGGTCCCATGCAAAAGTGATAAGACAAAGTCAAAAATTAGATTTCAGGCTGCTTTTAAAGAACAATGGAAGGTAAATCACAGGTAAAACATCAAAACTTTTATTAATATTCATATTTAGTACACCAGAAACCTGTTGGCATGCTTCAGTTTAGCAAACAGTTAATATTGTTTATGTGTCCCCCTTTTGCTTTAATAACTGCAGACAGTCTTTCAGGCATTGTTGCAACATATTTAATCAGAATATGCTTTAGGATTTTACTCCTAATGTATTTAATAACACTCCCATAAAATGTCTTTAGAAGTAAATTTTAGTTGTCAAATTTTTGATCTGTTAAATCCCAGATCTGCTTAACTGGTTTGATAGTGGGGCTGTGAGTGATTTCAGTAGCTTTTTTCTTAGCTAAGTAATTTCTGCATTGGTTGGATGAGTGTTTGGGGTCATTATCTTTTTGATAATAGAATCTGCTACTAATAATACATAAACCACTGGGTATATCATGATTAATCAGTACCTGATGGAACTTGTGCTGATTCATTATTTCATCTATTTTGTAAATATCTCCTGTTGACTCTGCAGAAAAACACTTCCAAACTATCACAGTTCCTCCCCCATGCTTTTTGGCAGGTGTTATTCATTGAAGTAAATATCTTTCATTGGATATACAACCTATACTTTGAACCAAATATTTCAAACTTGGACTCATCCATCCTTATCACCTTCTTCCAATCATTAACAGTCCAGTTGTGGTACTTTTTAGCAAAGTCCAGCCTATAGGTATTGTATGTGGAGGTAAAAGTAAAGATGTTTTTAACTGCTACATGACCAAATATTCCATTCTCATTAAGTCTTCATCATACTGTAGATTTAAAGACTTTCTATCATTTGGTTCATGGTCATTTATCTCATGCTTAAGTAAAGTGACAGTCTTCCTTCTGTCCTGAAAGCTGCATAAAGATACTTCACATCAGTATCATTGAGTTTAGGTGTTCTGCCCTTTCCTATCCTGTTTTCAGATTTACCTGTCTTGGTCCCTCAATCTGTGGTGTACTTGACAGTGTTTGGGGAACATTTCAAGTCTGCAGCAGTTTGATGAAGAGTCCAACCAGCATTACCTCAAGCTTTCATGCCAACTATTTGCACTACTGATAATTCTCTATGCTTTTTGGGTTATGGTTGGACAACAGAATTTACTCTATAATGGTAAAATCTGTTTTTATCAAGTTTTATTTTTGGAGTGCTTTTAAATTGATTTCTTCAAGTATGTACTAGTACCAGTATCCTTATTACATGTCCTTAATACAAGTATATAGAAATTCTAAAAATTAAGTATTCTCACCTTGGCTTATTCAGTTTTCAACAGGGATCAGTGAAACATTACAATTGTGTTGAAATTTACATTATGTAATGGGATGGAAGAGTAAGCCCCATAAAATAGAAATAATAAAATATTCTCTGTTCTTAACACTTCTGACTAATAGTGTAGTTGTAAAACTACTGATTATATCATAAGATATGAGTAGAAGTTGCTTGTCTGTTAATCAGTGCTTTACTGTTCATTGGTGTTTGTTTGTTTGTTTTTTGTTAAATAACTGCTTCAATTAGGTCATGATAAGTAAAAAGTAGAAATAATTTTTTGAAAATAAGAAAGTGGATACATATAATCAGTAATACAGAAAAGAATCCAAGTTTTATTCATATTATACTCTAGTTAATTTCATTTCATTTAAAAACTTTTATGTATAGTTATGAAAGTATGTTATTCTTAAAACTACACTTGTGCAACAATAATAGTCTTTTCGAACTCTGTGCTACATTTAAAAGATTTCAGATGTGCAATAAAATAAAGAATTATAAGACAAAAGTGAGTATTTATGCTTATTAAAATCAACATTTCAAAAATTCGCAAATTAAGACACATAAATACCAAGCCAAATTATGTATTCTTCTTGTGTAAAAGTTAGATGTAAAGTAGAAAGTGTGTACCAAACTTCATGCAGTTTTGTTAACCATTTTGAGGGTAAGAAACACATCTGAGATATAAAACATCACCCAATAAATAACCCTAAATGCACATGAATAAACCTTTGTATGTAAATAGTAATAAATAAGAAACATTAACGAACCAAGTACAAATAAACAAAAATTGAAGTGCAGAGTTACCTCTAAAATATACAACATTTACATTTACCCAGAGTAACAACAAGGTCTGATCTCACTTTTTCTCATCCTAACTCCATCAGCAGGTCCTCCAAAATAGGAGTTGTCTTTAAGATTAACATAGCTTTAAGATTAGCTCATATTTCCTAAGCTTTGGCCAGGACTTGTTATATTGTTGCAAGCCTTCTTTCAAATTGTGTGTGTCCTAGGCCTCAGTTTCTGGGGAGGCCATCTCTTGACCATGCTATTTGACAATATGGATAGCTGATGGTGACCTTATGGAATATAATCAGGATTTCACTCTTGGTTTATGTTGGGGTTGGTTGGAGACCTTTTATTCAGCATTATCTCTGCTGATGTTAAGGTAGAGATCTCCTTCTTTTCAGTTACACTGGTTGTCTGATCTCCATAGTAAATTCTCACAGTAGTAGTGATGATGGTCCAGTCTGTGTAGTCTGGATAACCACAGTGGTTGTTGCCTTGATGACATCATTTTGGGTGATACTTACTGGTGTAGACATTTTTGTCTGGGGATTCTTGAAACAAATCTAGCTTTTGAAAGGTTTTCTTTGGCTTTGGGATGTAATAATTCTACCAGGTGTGGGAATACATCTGCTTCTGTCAGTGTATTGTGATGGAACACTGTCTGACAAAATACTTCTGCAGTCATTCCCAGTATTTTTTGGAAGGTTATGTTACTTGCTTTTTGGAGGCTTGGCTTTTCAGGAGTTGACGTGGTGGTTGCTGTTGCTCCTTCCATCTCTGGCGTGTTTGGTGGAGGCATGAAATACACTGGTAATTCAATGGATGATGGGAACTTTCTGGTCCTAGGAGATTTCAGGGTTAACCTAACAATAAATATAGTGATTTTTTTTTCCATGTTAAATGCATTAATCTCATTCAAGTCCTTGCTGAAAAGGTAGTCCTGGGCATACTGTTTCTCATCATTAGGGTTGAATTTTCTGTGATGCATTGCAAGATACTTCTGAGGTATTGATAACAAGCAAATGGCTGACTGCTAGCTATTTTGAAGAAGATTAGCCAAAAGGGTTAAGAATATCATTTTATATAACAAAAATCAAGATTAGAAATGTAAGGTTAGATTAATTATGATTGTTCAGCATGTTAGCCACATGCTTAAATTATAAAAAGGGCCATAACTACCTTATTACAACCATTCTCTACTCTAAAATTACTTGTAGGAGTAGATTGCAAAAACTGTTATGTTTTTCAAGTGACATTTGTACAGGCTTTCATGTGTACTCACATCTATATAGCCTAGACACATATCCCCAGAATATGTGGACTTCTGTGTTCCTCAAGTTTTATTAGGTTTCCACTTGACCAGTATGGTTAAACATGATGCCAACTGCCATACCTACTGTAAAACAGTTAATACAGCTTACTTTCCAACCCATTTTACATTCCTTTCACTATAATCTTTTCACATGTACTTGAAAACTACAAGACTCATTATCAAGAGCTGTGACAAATTGTTTCATAAGAACCAATTTTATGTGCAGTAGTGGGAACAACACCTTCTGGAGGTCCACTAGTGTCTCACACAGAGAATTTGGTCTGTTGTGGTCAGTGCTTCCTGTTGTAGTGTGCTGTGGTGTCCCTGCTATTCCAAGAGCAAAGTTAACAGGGAAACTTGGTAAAGCCTCCTTGAGACCCATCAGGAATGCCACCATTTTGAAGTCTCTGATAACCTCCCAGTCATACTCATCATACTTCAAGACTTCTAGTAAAATCTTGATGCTGTTGTATTTCTCTTTGAGGTGCACCAAAAGATGTTTAAATTTTAAAAGGTCTAAAGTTTGTATAATATAAAATGTTACATTTCAAGCAAGCAAAAATTGATCATCTTACCTTCTAGTCTTTTTGCAGTGCTTGCAGGTAAAATGCCCTGGGTATGTCTTGATCCCCAACAGGCATGTCGAAATATTCCTTGTAGGTTTCACACATTTTAGCAGATGCTGCCATGGAGTACTTTTTTGCTCTTGTCTTGATGAAATGACACTTTCTGCCCAGGAATAAAAAAAAAGTAAAAATTTTTTGCACAGTGTAATTATGTAAACACAAATGTCAGCCATTTATATCTTTAAAACACTGAATCAAAGTCGTTTAAACTGATTTTACTAATTTGTGTAACCAGTCAGTGCTAAAAGTTTATCTTATTTTCTGAATATTGAATTGTTTTTCTACTTTACTAATTGTCCTGTTGCTAACTTCAACAAATTTCAATTTATGTTACCTTCTTTTAGAATGTTAATAACATTGTTAAGTGTAGTTTTATGCTTTATATTTTCAAATTTCATAAGAAATTAAATATTTACCATATTGTATTAAATAATTGGTTATATTTTTTCTTGAAGAGGCTCTAAAACAATTACTGAACATAAAGTTCTTGAAAAGCCTTTTGTGTATATACTTATTTTCTGTATGTAACATTTCATCTGTTTTTGTTTTTATGTGCTTAAAATTCTTTTTCATGTTCTTGCAATCTTGATCTGCTTGATTTTCTTTCATAATTTTTTTCTTTGTACAATAATATAACAAGGGTCATATTTACTGAATTGTGTTTTGTATCTTAGAATTGGTGGATTGTAGAAAAAAATCTGCCTCAGAAAATGTGATGCCTCCACATACCCCTGAACTGAAGGAAATATCTTTAATAGATACAAAAGAAATTAAAATTCATTCTCAGGCACAGGAATTCCACAGTATGTTAACAATGCAAAATGTTTCTACTCTTCAGTCACCAGAAGAAATTCCTTTTTTTATAGATGCTGGGAACAATACAAGTTCCACAGAAGGGAGTAATATTTCATCTGTGAATTTGTCCAAACATCTTTTTCTTGAAAGCGAATTAAAGAATCAGCCAGTCTCTTCCAGTATTTACAGCATAACTCATCTTCAACATGAAGAATCAGTGGAAGATGAATTATATTCTAATAGAACCCAAACTTCTGAAGAAAACTGCAGAGTGATACCACAAACAGATATTAATATTGAGTCTGATACAATTGTTGGTTTGGAAAACGATGACTATTCTATTAAATCTCATTCATTGATATTTAAAGAACAACAACATGACATGGTACTCCATAAAATTAGTTTGTCACATCTAGAGAAAAACAAAGAAGAAACACAACTCCTCAGTAAACAACAACAGTACCTTGGAATGTCACAGGTAAATGTGAATGAAAAAATGGAGGAAACTTTGCTCTCTTCTTTTGGTTGTGAAGACAAGAAAGCTACAAAGCTTCCCAGTAGAACTAAACATTTGATTTCACATAATAGAGAAGAGAGAAAGAACTATTCACTCTCTTCTCAAGAAGAAAACAAAGAAAACTTTGATTTTAAATATTATTCAACATCATCATTACAGAAAGATGGCCAACATGGGAAATCAAACAAAGTTTCATCTCATAAAGGAAAAAAAAAAGATGAACAAATCTGTGGAATGAAATATTTTGATGAGTCTTGTCCCTTTACCTTAGAAGATGTAAAAGATGAAAACATAACTATAGGAACTGCAGAAAAAAAAGATGTTGATCTCTCTTTCTCATCACCACCTCAAGATGAAAGCACAGAGAAAACATTTTATTCTTGTGATAAAGTGCCATTACTAGAAGGTAAAGATGAGCATTTATTGAATTATTCATCATCAATGCTTGAAGAAGAAGTAGAGATAAATAATTTATCAGATACTTCTCAAAATACATGTGAGCCAAATGTTTCACATACAGTTCAGATAAGTACTAGGAATGAAAGACCAACTGAAGAATTAGAGGACAGTAAACATCAGAAATACTTACAGAAAGCTGAATGTCTCAGTATAACAACAGCAGAATCCCGAAGCAAATCAGCTGCAGCTGAATTAAAACTGCAACATGCCGTGGAAGAATTCAATAAAAAACAAGGACATAAAAATGATAAATTGGTAAAAGAAGAGCTGCAAATGACACAGTTAGAAGAAGTGAATCTTAAAGAAAGCATTATATCACTGCTAGCATGGCAAAACAATCAAGGAAATGATCCAGACATGAAACAGCAAAGTAATGTAGACTTAGATGAGAAGAAAGAAAAAAATGTAGCTTCTATACAAGAGCAAGTGCAAAACATTGAAGTATTTGATTTTCAAAAGCAGCAACAGATGAGACATTCTTTAAAGGAAGAGAAATCAGTAGAGAATAATTATCCATCAGAAACTTACTCTGATTATTTAGGTATAGAAAGAATAGAAATGAAAAATAAACAATTAGATATTGTAAATTTTGAACCTAAAAAAGATAACCTGAAGCCAGCACTAAGTTCAATTAACTTGAAGCAGAAGGAGCTTCAAAGTGACTGCATCAAAAGTGAGCAAAAAACTATTTTAAGAGGTGCTAAAAAAGAAATCCAAAAATATTCAGAAGGAGAATGTATTACACCTCCAACAAGTTGTCCAGCATCACCAGTTAAAATTAGCTGTGTTACAGATAATATTAATGACAAAGAAAAAGTAAGGGTCCATATGTATTCAGACAAAGAAAATGAACACAAAAGTAAAAACTACCTGTATGAAAATCAAATAATGAAAATGTCAGATTCAACAAGTTTTAGCACTGATGGAGTTCAATTACGTCACAGTCAGTGTGAAGATAAGTTAAAAAGAGAATCTATAAACTTAAAATCTTTTGAAGATGTAATGAAACAAAGAAGGTCTTTAACTGACAGCAGTCTGAACAATGAGTTGAGTGAAAACTACAGACCATCAGAAGGAGTGAAAAAATTATATCAGCGGGCAGCATCTGAAATTGCACCAGATACAGAGAAACACATTTCTCAGAAACGTTTGTCTGTTGAAATAATTCCATTTAATCAGAGATGTCAAAATTTACCATCATCTTCTACTGTAAAAGCAGAAATATATTTAGAAAAATCACCTGCAGAATCTTCTCATCCTATTGACTGTGGTACCAGTATATTAGATTTATCAGCTAGTGACAAAAACATTTCAGTAGAAGATCCAGTTTCCTCAGTTCATAATCAGTTCAGTTCAATTCCTCAGGAAACAGAGAGAGAGAGAAATGGTGCTATAAAAGAAAATACTACTATATTTAGTCAGAAAGTTTCCAATAATTATTTGGCTACAGAAACTGAGAATAATTCAGATGGTGTGAAGCCTAACATAGCAAAATTTCAGAAAGTTGGTATTGCATATGACTGTGATAAAGAAAGAACTGTGAGAAACGAAGAAATTTATGGTGAGGAAAGAAATAATGAACACAAAGAACAACCAGTATATCCAGTGAAAATTAGAGTTCAGCGCAATGATTTATCCAAAGAGAATTCTAAAAAAGATACTTCAAAAGTGGATGAAGTATACAGGAGAAAATCTCTGAAAGAAAAGGAAATTATTTCAGTAAGTCAGCCTTTGTTTGAGGTTCGGTTTCAGCCAAGAGGTCATATTGATGTGCCAAAAGAAGTAGTCATGTTGGATACCAATGTGAATGATGAGGGTTTGTCAAGGAAACAGAACAATGATAAGGTGTTGCCAAAGGATAGTTTAAAAAGGAATAATTTACGACAGTTATCTGAACAAAAACTGTCCATGGAATCAAATGTGTCAGAAGATCCAAAATCCAGTGCAGTGAAAAATAATGATAAACCTGAATTATTTCAAGTATTTGCACGACGGTCTCTCAAACAAAGAGGAAAGGACAAAGGACCATCTTCTCATTTTGTTGAGCTAAGTAATGATCATAGTACAGTAATTTGCATTTCAGAGTCTCCATCCAGTTGTATTTCAGAAGAGACATCTGAAAACACCCGTCTCAAACATGTTCATCTAACAGGGAATAAACAAGATGGATCTCAGAATCAAAATATTATTGGATCTGTTGGCATGGCAGACATCCAAGTCAAACATATAGATAAAAATGAAAAAAATTATAAAGTAAGAGCAGACACTCAGAAACATTTCTCTGGATCACTGACACAAAATATTTCAAATAACACACAGTTTGCAGGGAAAGAAAAGTCTTATTCTTTGTATGGAATTCAAAAACCAAATTCTTTTGGGATTACAACTGACACCAAGAAGATAAAAGAAGAAATGAAGGGAAGCAAACCTGAAACAAAGGCTATATCTTTTGAAACTCAAACCCAGCAGCTTGAATTAATCTCAAGCAAACCTGTGTCAAAATTTGTTGACAGGAAACAAACAGTTCCCAGGTCTATAGGTATAACTGACTGTGAGGCCAAACAAGTTGAGATAACAGGTAATTATAGTGTATTGAGAGGAATCACTCAGAGACAAAAATTTGTATCTCCTGCGTCAGAAAGAGTTCAGCTGTTTCCTGTTACAGGAGAAGAAAGAAAAGAATTAGGCTCTGGAGATCATTTGCAAACTTATGTTGAAAGTCACACTGCAGGTTTTAAAGCAATGGAATCAAGTATTACATGCAGAGATGACGAAAAAGTTTTGCCATCTTGGCGTCAATTAGCTCAACAAAGAAGAGAGCAACGGGAACAAAGGGAACAGGTGACGTTGGGATCCTCCATACAACCATTGGGAGCAGAAGTAAGTATTTATTAAAGTATTTTATGAATTATCTTGCATTATTTGTTTGAATTAAATTCAAGAAATATTCTTTTTCATTTTTTTTTCCCTTTAATAAAAAAATATTTGTATTGTTTGCCTGTGGCTAGTTTTATATTTTTAGAGTATATTTAGTTCTTAACAGAAAAAAAATTGTCTGGCAACAAAAACTCCCAGTAAACCCATTCAAAATACACTGTATACATATTTTTATTAGATAACTTATTTTTTGTACAGTAAACAAGTCAAGTTTATAGTTAAATTCAAAGTATTTTATAATGTTCCTATATTATTTGTGAATTTCAAATTATAATAAACTGGACAGGAAAATTCCATAAGATCCAACAAAAGATCTTTTTTTGTTAGTGTAAGATGATGTTTGATCAAATTGTAGGCACAAGTTTCATTTTCATTCACTAACAGTCTCATTAGTTTTTCACTTTTTGTTTGCTGGTGGGCTGCACACATTTTGAACGAACAACATTTAAACTGATAAAATTTTACCATTTCTTTTAATGTGCCTTTATTAAATTATGATATAATTTTTTTTAACATTAAAAAAACTATCACAATTTAATGCAACAAGTTTAATCCCTTATTATTTGTTCACAGATTCATATGTGAAATATATTACTGTAAAATACTTTTTAATTACTAATGATATTTCTTTAACATTATACATATAGGAGTAGAGTTCTTTAACTGTTAAAAAAACAGTATCTTCATGTGTCAGGACAAATGTATCATAAAATGAGTATATTATAAGTATTAAAATGTATGCAGTTCTAATGTTTATGAAAAGTTTGATTTGTCTACAGATAACTTGTATGTTATGTTTATCAACTAGCTGCTTTCACGTAGCTTTGTTTTATTACCAACAGATGATTTAGATATCTTCAAGAATCACTATTTTTTAACTTAACGACAATTTAAAAACTTCTAGTTTTACTACATATATAATAATTCCCAATCCAATGATAGAAACAAAATATTATGGCTAATTTCCTAAATACGTTTGAAATTTTATGAATGTTACTAAATAATTAAATTCAACTTGTAAAATAGAATTTTTACACTTATATATTTTACAAAGTAACCTTTACCATTTTATTGTTCTTTGATAATTGCCTGTTATAATTCTTGTTTTGTCAAGGAGCCAAGAGCACAAGAGAAATTTTATCATTATCATAAGATGGAGTAATATTTTATTTTTTAATACTATCATTATTAAAATAATATTTTTCTGGTTTGTGGTAGGCAAATAAAATATGGCTGAAATACTATTTTGACAGACATGTGGTTAATAATCCTTAAAGAACTAATTGTGGATAATGTGAAGAAAGAACGTACAGTCAATATTAATTGTAATCACTTTTGTTAAACCTAAAAAGCATCATTACTTTAGTGTTTTACACCATCTGTTTAGCCCTCATTTAGGAATCAGGTTTATCTGAGGCTTGTGCTTTACATCTGCTTAAGTCATTTCAGTTTAGGTCACATCTAGTGTTGACTTACCTTTGCCAGCAAAATTCATGTTTTAAAATCTCCACTGAAAAAAAATCATTTGGTTATTTCCTTGGTTTTGTGTGGTAAATCCACAAATTGTCGTTACAAAGAAACTTTGTTCTCATGGGCTCTTTGTAACATTATACTTGTATTCACTTTATAGTAGCATGCATAATACTACAGGATTGACTAAACATCATAAAAAATTTTCTTTTTTTCATAAATTTATGACTTAATCTCATTTTGCTAGCACTGATATGTCATACCATCTTTTTTTATTATCACTGAGTGACATCAGTATGTGACAGTTTAGGTCACATCTAGTGTTGACTTACCTTTGCCAGCAAAATTCATGTTTTAAAATCTCCACCTAGTGTAATTACTGAAAAAAAATCATTTGGTTATTTCCTTGGTTTTGTGTGGTATATCCACAAATTGTCGTTACAAAGAAACTTTGTTCTCATCCCAAGTGATATTTTAAAAAAGATTTATAAATTTGCATGGTCTCAACTCATTTATGAGATCCAATAGTACCATCAATGCTCAATTACTAGCACATGGAACTTGTATATTATGCTGTTAATTCTGCAAACTTAACCTAATTTTTGGCTTAAAATGATTGATTGATTTTTCATAGTATGCTGTTGTTTCTATGTTATATTTTAGGACATTGTATAGGATAATCATACAACAAGTATTTATGTTAATAGTGCTTTTAGTGTAATTTCCCAATATATATTCAACTATACTTCAGAAAAAAGACATCATGTTCTAAACAGGGCATTGTTTTGAAAGAAAAAGGTTTATTCTGATGAAAAAATAATGTAAAAGAGTAAGAGAACTTGCTAACATTTGACTTTTATATGAGCACATTCTCTTGGATAACAATATTTGCAGACTAAACTGAATCACAAAGATTGAATATGTCACTGGAGATTAAAGTGTTAAAAATATGAAAATATTCCACAATCATTTTCACCTTAAATCAGGAGTATCTGTTAAGAAGTCCAACCATATTTTTAATAACATTTGCAGTTTATGAATATTGTAATCCAAAACTGAACAGAAGTTAAATCAGTACCTGAGACAAATTATACAACATATTCACATAAATTTTAACATTTTATAATGAAGAGTCTGATGTTGTTAACTATTACATTTCCTTGCAATGGCTTACAAAAATTAGTTAATAGTTGTACAGTGGTCCTGCAGGGCCATGCAGTAGGAGGTGGAACTGTTTAAGAATAACCAGAGGAGGAAGATAATTTGAAGCTAATAATATGGCCTTAAATTAGAGGTAAAAAGGTGATGGTCATAAATGTTACCCATGTCACAGTGTGATAAATAATTTCTAGAACAATTAGATCACTACAGTGAGAAAAATATACAATTGTCACATTGTGTGCAATGATATAGCAGACTCCTAATGCAGAGAAGCCTGTGAAATGAGAAAACCCTTACAAAGTCACAGGCACTACATTATCTTGAAATATAATGTACAGACAAATACTAATGATCACCTAGACCAGGGAGCAATATCCTGCAGCTCTTGAACTACGTGATTTACTGCTGTACCAGTGAGGGACTTTTTGCTTTAGGTGAGACCATTAGGTCTTGAAATGTTTTGGTCTTAATTTTTAAAAAAACTTCACTCATCTTCTTTGAAGGGCTGCCGACAAAGGTTGACTTGCGTGGAACACTGTAACTGATGCGAGTCTTTGTAGTCCTGACTTGTAGATGGCACTTAAAGGCTAAAGACAGTATAAATTGTTTAGTGCATTTCTTTCCCAAACATTGTACTTCTTGGTAGAAGAAATATCAAGATGTTGAAAGAAGTACCCTTACTTGTGAGAAATCATGAAAACAATAAATCTGTATATTCTATTTCCTTTTGAAACCAACAGGAACAAAATAAATTTTAGACATTTTAGGAAAAACATCATAATTTCAGATGTTTAGTGATTTTGAAGACTGTAAAAAAACCTTTTTCATGATCCTAACAATTTCCTAGGACACATGACTGAAAGGGAAATTAAATTAAAAAGGCCTTGAATAGATTAGTAAACACTTTGGACTTCTGACAAGAAGTGAAAGAACAGACTTAATAATTAAATCAAAGTACCTCAGTAGCTCCAAATAACCAAGAGAAAACAATGCTTATAAAAAAACATTCCAGAATTCTGCAATCAAAGGTCCTAACTTATCAGTAGATAGGTTCTAGCACTAGCAAATGAAAGATTTCCATCAAGCTTAATATAATTTTTGAGCAGAACCTTGACATATCTAAGTGAAGAACTCTGTGTAGTTGACAGGGAATTACACAACATTCATTAGTTACGTTGCACCTTGATAATATTAGCAGTCCAAATGCACAGGGTATTTTAATAGGGAACAGATGCTGAGCAGACAATCTTAAAGGAAATCAGTTTTGTGATAGGGCAACAATTTTTCTTACCAAAACAGTTTGTAATCTTAAATGCAATGAAAAAAGAAAAAAATATATTGAGTTAAGAGTTTCTGCAAACTCATCCACACTTGATGCTTCTTACATTAAAAACAAACAGTACTTTTGAAGACATATGGGGCTGTTATACAGTAAACAAATAGAAAGCTACTAGCTGAAAGTTCAGACTGCACTAAAGAAAATGTGAATAAATTCAGTTACTTGCGAAGTTATGGGCTAAACAGACAAGTCAGTGGAAACATTGTTTAGGTCCATTTACCAACAAATTTCCTTGACCATGGGTTTTTAACATGGACAGGGAAACACAAATCAATGGTTCTAAGACAAGCAAAAGAGAAAGTACCTTTATCTATTAATAAAATATGTAATAGTGCCCAAGAGGAATTTGGAAGAAATAGGCATAGACCTAGTATATTTTAAGCTTAATGAAAATCATTTAGTTGATTTAAAAGATCCTAAGAGTGTAGGAATTTGAACATCCTTGTACTTTTTCTGAATTCAGAATGAATACTACATCAGTGCACATTAAAAAAAGTTATTCAATTTCAACATAATACAGTCCACTCTTTCCAGGAAACCCATATCTGCTGCCATGTAATCCCCTGAGGCAGCACTTTTCTGAAAGTTGAAAAGTACATGTTGTGGGTTGTGGAGTGATGATTACAAATAGAACCTTAAGCAGGGCACGAATACTTTCTAAATGAAGAACCAAATCAAGTGCAGGAGCAAGTCTTAGCCACATCTGTTCTGATACAAAGTAGTTTAAATAATATCAACATGACACTTGTAGATCATATGGAAGCCATTGCTGATTGATAGCATGAAATTATTAGGTGTAGAGAAATTAGTTGGCTTTTTAGTAGGAATCCAAAAGAATAACAATATGTGAAACTTTGTAGAATGGATGGCAACTGCCTGTTATAGAGACACAAGTGTAGAGGACAATGTTTTGAAAGTCTGTGCCTCTTGTCTTCAGGTCAGTCAGTGTGTGTGTAGGTGTTGTTGGTCTTTTGTAATGTCCTGATGGATTGTGGAGAGTGTGTTATGATTGATTGGTTGGATTATTACTGTTTCTCATTGGAGAAAACATTTCCTGCATATTCAACCAATGGCAGCCACAGATTTCTCACCTCTGCTTCATAATGTGTGTGCAATTAAGGTTTAATAGTGTTAATATAAAATTATTCTTTGATTTTTCTTGTCTTCCAGAATTTGTCTGTGTCAATGATTCTAGTTTTTTCCCAGTTTATTCTGTGTCCAGTTGATATAGCATGCTCTGTAATGGGTGAACTTTGTGTTTTCATGAGTTTTATACTGTCATTATGTTCTTTTATTCTCGTCACGAGTTTTCTTCCTGTTTCTCCAATGTATATATCTTTGAAAGAACATGGAATTTCATATATGACGTTTTTGAGATTTTCTTTGGTGAGTCGTTTGTTTCTTTACCAAAATGGACCTTAAGGTATTGTAGGATTTCCAGTGGACCTCTGTGTTGAATTTCTTGGCTATACATTTGAGTTTTTCACTGAAATGTTGTAGGTATGGTAGGTAAATGGTGGTAGTGATGGTGACTTTCTGATCTTTTCTTTCTGCTGTTGTCTTCTTCAAGGAGTTTTTTAATAAAGAAGGAGGTGTAACCATTCTGTTTCAAACTCTCTATGATTTTTTGGATCAGTGTCTTATCGCAAATGTTTTCTGTTCTCTTGTTTAAGCATTGTATTATACCATGTTTTATTGAGGTTTTGTGATAGGACTAGAAGTGTAGGTATCTGTTTGTGGGTGATTTTTTGTATTCAGTTGTAGTTATTTGTCTTGCTTGTTTGCTGATGCATATGTCAAGAAACGGTAAACTGTTCTTCTATTTCTATGAGGTGTTCTAAGAAGGCTGATAAGCTTTCCTGACTTTAGGGTCTGATAACAAAGGTGTCATTGATATAACGTTCGTCCTCTTTACAATAGGCAGTTGCCATTCATTCTACAAAGTTTCGTCATGAATACTCTGCCTTAAAAATCTATCAAAGAATAGCAATATAATGTGGGTTAAGGAAACTGCAAGTGGTCAATTGTGCATCCTGTAATTTCAGAGTCCATTGCAGCCATGCACACAGTTTCAGGAGTCATTAAAGAGTATTGAAAGTATTTAGGTAAAAATGAAACAATTATGCAAAATATTTTAGCAAAATTTCACCACCTGAAACTACCAAAAAATATAGAGAAGAATTAGATTTGTCACATCTTTCATCTTATAAAGATTCCTAGTTCTCACAAGCAATTTATTAATTTTTTTTAGCAAGGATATCTCTTTTGGTTTTTTTTCAAAGGTTGTGTTTCAGATAAACTATTTTCCTCAACGGATTTAATAGTGTCCACAAATAGTGAAGGGTTAAACTAACAAATTTTAATGTGGAGTAAATGCTTATTTTGATTTTGATTTTATTCAGCAAAAACAATGAGTAAACACCATGTAACAAAGTGAAAATTAATACTTATTTATTAATATATATCAAAATTACAACTCAGTGAATTAAAAGATAATACCTTTACTAGATATCCAGACCTACCTGACTGAAGAACTTTAATAAAAATATAAAAACCAAAAACTGTCATGTTTCACTTATTAAACTTAAGACTAAGTTATTTGTTTCAAACTACAAGAACAGCATTACATACAAAGCTTTCCCTCTCAGTGGACATACACTAACCATGTTACTGAAGGTCATTCTAGTAGAAAATAAGGAATTGAGATATATATACACACATCCAATGTACAACCTTACCTGCCAATGGAAAATACCACTGTTGCTTTTCCTTATTGTATTCTACTTCACAGCATCTTTTTCACAAGATAGTTCTTATGACACCATGAGGGAATGACTGAGAACAAAATTTACTAAAACAAAAGAAGCTTGACCACATTTCTTGATCAATATGCTATTGTGAAAACTGCATACATGGCTAGAAACTTGTATGGAAAAAATTCTTAGTATCACAGAGAGACAACTCATCTCACTTTATTAATCTAGCTGTTAAAATCAAAACCTAAAACACTCCTTTAAAATTCTTACTGTACACATTAGAAATATTTGTTTCTTTGCAAAAGTATGCTATGACAGTAATATAAACGTCAAGTCATTGTGTTGTACTACATTATTGATCAGCTTTAATAGTTAAACCACATAATACATTTAACTATGGCAGAAAATAATAAGTGGGTTATACAAATTATCCATTTTTTGCTCATTATAGTAGAAAGCATGTGTGTTGTTTTAAAACAGTATTTTTATATAGTTATATTTATAACACTGTTCATTCTTGTTATATACCAAACATAATCAGTCTTTCAGAACATATTGGCCAGATGCGAGTTGTTAATGGATTTTTCAGTATTGTGTTTAAACTGTCATACCAGTTCTTCATCTAATAAATTTGTTTTTTGTAATTCACATTTTCAGTTTTAAGCCATCATGGTACTGAAACTTCCTTACCATTATTTAGAAAACTTATTTTACTGCAAACTTTCAACTCTTACTTCAAACATATTCAGTTAATACCCTTTAACTTGTTATTTAGTTTCAATTTGTGGATGATGTGACTAGTTAATGTTTGTTTCAATGTCACTTCAGTCTATGTTTATGGATGGTAAACTTCAACCTACTAATTAATTCAGTGTTTGTTACATTACCACTCCAGTCTCAGTTTCACGTTAATCAAAAACACTTTCATTCACCAATGATACAACCTCACAATAATTCTGTTTCAATTTTTTTAAACAAGAAAAACACTTGCTTTTCAGTGATGTTAAAAAATTGTGATTTGAGAATTTAATTATTATTTAAGTTTAGTAATTTTTTATTTCTCTTTTGGTAGAACCCCAAAATGCCCCGAAACAGCAAGGTGCTAGATATGGTCAACAATTTTCAGAAGATGCAAACATAATGTTTTGTTTCACTTCAAAATATGCCATTAGATATGATTCTATTGTTGATGATCATAACAAATTTTTGGTTTGTTTTATTCATCCTGAGAGAACATAAAAGCAGCAATTATTTTTTAGATGAAAAGAAAATCAAAGAAAGAGTTAAGAATTAGAGAAGAAAATAACTTTTTTCTGAATAAGAACCCTATTCATGGAACTAATTTGTAAGTTTAGCTGCAGTGCCACAAGACAATAGATGAGAAACTGAGATCATTCAAAATGAGTCTTTAATTAAAAAAAAAATGTTAACTTGCTTAATGTAGTGAGAAATGCCACACACTCTTTAATTGTACATTTCATTAATTATTTGTTTTATTAATCACTAATTTTATTAATGTATATGGTGTGCATTTTTTTACAAACATTCCAGTTGTGATTAATTTTCAGAGGGTACAAAAATGTTTCTGAGAAAATACCTTGAAATGGATTGTTTTTACCCCCAATTCCAAAAAAAAGTTTAAAAGAATTGAGAATTTTAAAAATGTTATTTCTTTGTGAGGAACAAAGGAAAGTCTTTTTGGATCGTTGTTAAATTATCATTTGTATTGCTTTTAAATTATAGTTGTACTGCTTCCATCAATCGATTTGTTTTCATAGTTTTTATTAATTTTCTACAAATTTCAAGTAGAATATTTCCCAACAGCTTTTTATAATGTGTAAGTAACAACAATATTAACCATCAGATTCGGGTATGACTTAATATGTGTCTGAAGTATTGCTTAACAAAAAATTACAAGCTACTTTCTGAGACTAATGGGAAAAATAATTAGTTAACAAAATAAAGTAGGACTAAGCTATTTAATTTGGTGTTTTCTTTAGCCTAGGAAACAATTCATTATGAGATGTTTTAACCAGTGAGAGAAGTTTCTGTTCAGTTTTGACCAGTACATTTTAACATAAAGTAAATGATTACCTATAAACTTTTCTAGTAACTTTCTACTAGTTGTCTGATAAGGTTTAGTTTAGTAACTGATTAGTTTGATAAAAAGTATGTAAACTGTGAATTTTGAACCATAAATCTATCTGGTAGTAAGTTTATATATATATTTACATATATATATATTAATCATTTGCCTTAGCTGAGGTTTTTGAATGGATGAATGTCATTTAGGATATATAAGAAGTAATTATTTTTTGTTATAAAATGTATAATGGTACACGTGCCTTAATTTTTTATTTTATGAAGATCACCTAATAGCTGTGAATAGTTTTTATCATGTATTGTTATATTGTCAATTAAATTTATCATATCCTTTCATTATATTCTACCTTTGGTGATTTGTTAAGAAAATGTAAGATATTATTTTATTTGTTTTTGTAAAGATCTTAACAATGAATATATCATACTAATAAGTAGTGCAATAGATTATTCCTTTCAACTACAGTAAATGTGTTAAAAGTGAGAATTTTTCTTACAAAGGTGGTATCAAAATATTAATAAATAAAAGACACTAAATTAATTCAGTGACTTTATAATTTTTCTTACTGTATGACAGTGATGGCAGTTTGGAATGATTGTATACTAGTTTGTTTTTGAAACTGACTGTTGGTTTTCAGGCATTTTAACGAAACGTATTGTTTTTTATACACAAAAATTCTGAGCGTCACTAGTTAACTCGTGGAGTTTTTTGTCATCATTTATTATTTAGCTCTATTGGATATCACATTTGTAAGATAAGCAGGGCATGAAAAAATTCAAATATGTGTAATTTTACATCATTTCATTAATATTTTATTATCAATGTAAACAACAATCTAAAATGATTTATTTTATGATACAATAGTAAAATTATTACATGTTGATACAAAAGGACTTAAAGTGAGTTTAAGATAAAAGAACTTGAATAAGAGAAAACGTTTGGCTGCAGCTTTGATTCATCTTTACAATAATGTATATTGACAAAACTAGTATTTTGTGTAGCTAAATAAAATTAATTACTGTGCCTATTCTTTAGAACTGTAATTAATGGTGAAAATAAATAGTTGTCAGTGTATAGTTTGTCAAAAGTTATTTCATATTAGCAGACTTTAATGTTAAAAGAAGGTACACCTTAAATGCAGCTGAAGAATTTATTTAGTTAATCAACATTAGACCTAAGAGCATGACGTGATTAAGGTATAGTGGCGCCTTAGTTTCTGGGAGTAGTATTAATAATAACTCACTCTTGCTTCTGTTCTTCTAGTTTTCCGAACCATAATAGTTTTATTTGCGTGGCCAGTGGGATCTCTTTATGGTCCGTGCCCATGTGGTCTATGCTATAATCCGCTACCGCCTGAGAAAAGCAATTACATTGACTGTTGTTATATTACAATTAAAGCAATTAATAATATCAGTTTTCGATTATTTATAAACAGTAATCGAAATTCTGATTGTATCGAATGTCACGAAAATAATTAACTACTAGAAATTAATATTTCCAACTATTATATTTTTCAACTTCTCCGACTAACCAAGTAATCTAAATATTGCAATTATATTTGTTATTATGGACTATCTGTGCTCTGTTCAATTTTGTCCTGTACTTTAATGTGTTCAGGTTTGTTTGTTTGTTGTTTTTTGGGGGAGGCTTGGAATTCAACTGTCTCCTGCTCAGTTCCTTTTATAACCCGCAATCCGAGGGTCGTGGGTTGAAATCCCCATCACACCAAACGTGCTCGCCCTTTCAGCTACGGGGGTGTTATAATGTTACGGTCAATCCAACTAATCGTTGGTATAAGAGCAACCCAAGAGTTGGCATTGGATGGTGATGACCAGCTGTCTTCCCTCTAGTCTTACACTGCAAAATTAGGGACGGCTCGCGCAGATAATCTTCATGTAGCTTTGAGCGAAATTAAAACACAAAATCCTTTCATATGAAACGTGCTTACTTTCTCTAGTTACTGGACTATCTGATCATGATTCTAAATTGATGAAAAGAGGGAAAGCAGCTCGTTGAAAGCACTAATAACCAACTTGTTTATTTCTTTTTTACTGTTCCTTAAGTGGAAAAAGATTTAGCTGACAAATTGTTTTCTTTTATTTATTTTTCTTGATATGTAACTCGGTTTAAGGGCCACTGTAGTAACTGAATATAATCGACTAATGAGGCCTTTGATTTATCAATGAGAAGAACCACTAACCGCTCTGTTAAGGTCTAGTATTGTACACACATTACAAATTATAGTTATAACAATAATAACATTAAGACAAGTATTCTACATAAAGTGGAGGACGTGTTGTGCAACAGTAATAGTTGGACGACTATACTTTACAATAAAGTAATAAATCCATTTCATCTTCACACATTGCTTGATTTTTAAAAAAGCGAAAATTTATTAAAATAGATTTTCAATGGTAGCGATCTTACTTTTTTCATTGCAGTTGTCAAAAACTTAACATTCAGCTTGATAACAATTATGTTTTATATCCGTAACAATCGATTCTTTATTTTTATTTATTTTTGTGAAAATTTGTTTAGTTTACAACATATACCCGATGCATTACAAAATATTTTTCAGAAACGAAATCCTAAAAAGTAAAAAAGGGATATATTAATTCACTGTTATTGTTTTCCTTATATTTTGCTGGCTCTGGATAAGTATAATAAAAATGCTTTTAATGCTGTTCTTTGGCTCAATTGTATATTATTTGATTTTGATAAATGTATAAGAACTTTGAATTTTAAATGTATGGAAATATTTGTTTGTAAAATTATTTCATTATAGATGTTTCCACACGATATCACTCTTAACACTGAGAGTCATTCAACTTAGAATTGAGTCTTTCATCAGTAACGTTCTCAGGTACGCTAGGAAATGAAACAGTCAACGTACGACTGAATACCTTTTGAGCCGCATACTTTTCACTATAAATATTCAGTTCAAAATCTACCACAAATTCAACATCTTCAGGTAAGATAAATGTAATCTTACAATCCCCGGAATAAGATAAAATTGAAGTAACGAAATGGGCGCCTCTACAAACACGGTTATCTCCAGTACATCTAAAAAGCCTGAGTATCCATCTCGAAGTACAGTAGAGGTTCAGGACATAACTGACTCGGTCCAGCATCTTTTATAGTCATGAAAGAAAAACGACTAAATATAAGAACACTTTGCAACTTGCGAGGAAAAGAGTAAAGTACTATCAGAAGCATAAACAGAAGCCGGCGTAAAAGATGTCTGCTCAATCCATAGGCTCACCGCTATCCTACTAGCGGACGGCATTTCGGTAAAGTATCTCATTGGTATAATTCTTTTTTAAAATACCGATGATGATCAATGGTATTTGAGTATTTTGCCCTGGAGGGTCAGGTTCTCTTTGACCTCTTCCTCCTTCCTGAAGTTATTTTCCCTAACTGTTTGTATGTTAGGTCCTTCTCAGGGCAATCTCCATTGAAAGTCTCTTATTCTGTTTTAAATGTTTATATAATTCACAGTAGGTCAAGTTAGCTGGTGGCAATTTTTTTTTTAATACATAAATATGTAAACTATAAATATAATAATTAAAGTTTATATACATACATATTTTACTTTAATTTATTTATCTTTATATTTAAAATATATGTCAATTGGGGAGAGATATTTAGGATTTTCTTCATCATGTATGAGGTACCTATCTAGTTTGCATAGTAAATCATTTTTCATCCAATTTTTATTAAAGTACCTAATTGTAATATTTAGGAGGCTATCTGATATGGTTGGTATGTTCGAGTATTTATGAATGAATTTAGATTATTTGATCTCGGGACTCTGTATGCAGTTGTGAGAAGTGCGTTTTGGATTGTTTGTAGTTTAGCTTTGATTGTTTTATTACTTACAGTTATCCATGCTGGAGCTGCATAGTCTATTACAGGTCTAATATATGTTTTGTATATTTTCAATATGTTATCCGTAGATGCTCCACTGTTTTTACCAGTTAGACTCCTTACATAGTTGGTTCTTCGCCAGATTTTATTTTTAATTTCGTTGACATGATTGATCCAAGTTAATTTTGAATCATAAGTCAGACCTAAAAATTTGGCTGATGGGGCAATCTGGAGTAGAGTGCCATTCATATATATTTATGGCTGTTGTTTTTTGTGTTTTGTCGATTTCGTAAAGACTACGAGCTGTGTTTATTTTAATTCTATATTTTTCACAGTATTCACTAATTCTGTTTAATTGTGGTTGTATGTTTGTAGCTGCTATCATGGGTGTTGCGGCACTTTTCCAGATTGCCACATCATCTGCGAACTGTGATGAAAATCCATGATTTGGATCCTTCAGTGGCATATTGTTTACATACATGATGAAGAGTATAGGGCTAACCACCCCTCCCTGTGGGACACCAGCTTGTGGAGTAAAGTATTCGGAAAAAGATCCTTCTACGTTTACTCTACATTTTCTGTTTTCCAAAAAGTTAGATAACCAGCGAATAATTCCTCGCGGTAGTTCCATTTCATTCATTCGGAACCTAAGACCGTCGTGCCAAACAGTGTCGAATGCTTTCTCGATGTCGAGGAAGCAAGCGACTGTACATTCATTTTTGTTGAAACTATCTATTATGGTTTCTGTTAATCTTATTAAATGGTCTGTCGTTTGTCTAAATTTTCTGAATCCATTCTGTTCTTCTGGTAATTTTGATGTTATCTCCAAGAATGTGGAGAGTCTATTACTTATTATTCTTTCAAGAATTTTGCCTACACAGCTGGTCAGGCTGATTGGTCGGTAGGTATTTGGTTTATTCGTTGGTTTTCCTTCCTTATGGAAAATTAAAATATTTGCTAGCTTCCAAGAAACTGTGATATATCCTGAGGATAACGATAATTTAAACAGTGAATTTAGGTGGTCAAACAATTTCGGAGTGCCCTTTTTTAGGAGAATAGCTTGTATTTCATCTTCTCCTGATGTTCTGTTTTTGGTGTTTTTTATTGCTTCTAGTATTTCATGAAGGGATATTTAGTTTGTTAGTAATGTGCTTTCATAGTCAGGTTGGAACTTGTATTTGTATCAGTTATGTTTACTGGAAATATTGGTTCATATTGATGTTTATTATTTGCTATGTAATTAGTGACTTTATTGTAGAAGTTTGTGTTCATATCTGGATCTGTGTGAGTTTTAAATGTATTTTGGAGTTGATCTTTGAAAGCTTCGGCTATTTCTTTATTTGTTATTACGTTCAAGTGGAGGATATTTCTTTGTGTTTGTGTTTTCATTTGTGAGTCTTTTAAGATGTGACCAGAATTTTTTCGGATCAGTTATGTCGTTTAGTTTATTACAGTAATTGTCCCATTTATTTTGTTTTTGTTGTTTTATTTGAGTTCTGATGTGATTTCTAATGTTGTTTATTTGTGTTTTAGTTTCTCTATTTCTTGTAATCATGTACTGTCTTCTCAGTTGTCTGCGTTTTTTGATTAGGTTGATTATTTCTGTGGTGGGTTTTCATGTGTTGTTTGTTGTTTTATGGTGTTGTTTTGGTATTGTTAACTTGGCTGTTTTCTGAAGGCAATCCGTGATTGTTTGACAATAATTGTCCATTTCGACATGTGTTTTAACTTCTTTAATAATTTTACTAGGTAACAGATTATCTAATTCTTGTTTATAGCATTGCCAATCTGCTTTACTGTAATTAAATTTTTCTTTCCTATATGTTATATTTTTATAGGGGGCGAGATCGAAGACGCAAAAAATTGGGAGATGATCATTATCTACATCTTTTCCCACTTGAAATTTTATTAATTTCTGGCT
The DNA here is from genome assembly GCA_011833715.1 of Carcinoscorpius rotundicauda. Taxonomy (NCBI): domain Eukaryota; kingdom Metazoa; phylum Arthropoda; class Merostomata; order Xiphosura; family Limulidae; genus Carcinoscorpius; species Carcinoscorpius rotundicauda. The sequence continues at coordinate 69,692,766 of CM022399.1, read as the reverse complement.
TAAATTATATGTACACATACACACATCTAGTATGTCACTAGTGTTAGTGGCATAGGATGTATGTGTTGGTGTGGTATCATTCAATAAAGCTATGTTATTATCATCTATAAATTTTATTAAATTTCTACCATTGGAATTAGAACTTCGGCATCCAAAGGTAACATTTTTACTGTTTAAGTCTCCCATAACTATGGTGTTTTGATTGTGGGAAAAGATGTTATTAAGTAAAGTTATATCTAATTGTTTATTGGGTGAGCAGTAAATTCCTGCTACGGTTATTTTAGTTTTATTCGTTTGGAGGATATCTACAGTAACATGTTCATTGCTACTGTTTAATTTGATTTCTACTACAGATAAGTCCACTTTGTGGAGCAGCATAATGCCTCTGTTTTCATCATTTTTATTTTTTCTGTCTTTTCTAATAGTTGAATAATATGGTATTTTAAATCTATTATTATTGTATGTTAGAGTTTCACTTATTATAATAATCTGGGGGTTTAATTCTTTATTAGGTCTTCGATCTCATGTTTCTTGGAAGCTATTGCACCTTGGATGTTGATATACACTACTGTGAACATTGTGCTGTGAGCATGTAACCTGTTAGTGTAGTTATAATGTAAGGTATATGAGGTGTGATGTGTTTTATGGAGATAGTGATCAGTAGTTCTAGAAAGTTAGTTGTCTGGTTTGGTTTGGTATATTCTGTTATAAAATTTGTTATTACATTTTTGAAAACTGTTGAAAATAGGCTTGTTTTGTCTGTTGTGTTAATATTCGTTTCTTGTATGGTGGTGTTATTTTCTTTTGGTTTTTGTGTTTGTGTTAATGTGTTCTTGTTCTGTACTTGTTGTTTATGTGGTTCTTTTCCTTTTAACATTTCTGCATACGTGGTTTTTGTTGTTTTATTGAGTTCTGTTGATGTGCTTGTTTCAGGTAAGCTGTTTGTTTTCGGTTGATTCTGTTCTGTTGGTATGTCTGTTTTAGATAAACTGTTTGTTTTCGGTTGATTCTGTTCTGTTGGTGTTCTGATCTGATAAATACGTTGCTTTATTTGTTTATATTTTTCACAGCCTTTGTAATTTGCTGTGTGGGTTTGACCACAGTTACAACATTTAGGCGTTTCTTTTTCTTTTTTGCATTGGTTGATATGGTGTTCCCCGCCACATCCGCAGCACCTCGGTGATGCTAAGCAGGCTGCTGAAACATGTCCATATCTTTAGCAGTTGTAACACTGTTACAACAATTGCCGGAGTTTTCAATTGCTCAACTTGGTATTTTTGATACCAGAGCATTATTCCATTATTTATTAAATTTTGTATGTTGTAACTGTCATCAATGTCAATTCTTATCAGGTTTGTAGGTGTTTGTATTTTCTTTGAAATAATTCTTTCTGTCTTTGTGTGTGGTATGTTTTGTTCGTCAAGTGCTTGTTTTACTAGATCCAGGTCAATAGTCTGATGAACCCCTCTTACCACAATGGCTTTTGGTTGCGGCTTACTTCCTGGAAGGTGGATTTTAATGTTTACAGGTTTAAAGGCATCTGTTGGCCATTCTTTGAGTAGTCTGTTAAGATCGACCACATCTTGCCCTTGTACAAGTACACCGCCTCTTGGCAAACGCTTAATGTTAACTATATTAACATTAGGTTTACATCTTTTCACCTCTGTGGCAAGCAGGGGTTGATTATATTGACCCGGAATGCCTTCTATTATCACCGCATATTGTGGTGGTCTTGTCTTTATAACAGTACTGTGGTTAGTTGTTTGTTTGTTTGTTTTAATGTTTTTTTTTATACTACAGTGATAAATCCTTGGTCCTCCAAGTCTTGATCACTGTCAGTGTCATTTTTTTGTTCGTTATTCACAGGTGTAATATCAACATCCTTAGTTTTCAAGTTTTGTTGCATTACATTATCGGGACTGAAACTACCTACTTTAGTTGCAGGGGTAGCTACCTCTACCTCAGTATTAGTAGCCATCACTGCTTCTTCTTCGAATTCTGAGTTTTCCGAAGAATTAATTTCTTTTATCAATTTTCTCTTAACTTTACTTTTTTTATTACATTTTTGTTTGTTTTCTTAACAGAATTTAATTCTTTTTTTTGCTAGACTACATAGAGCTAGCAATGGAGAATTACTTTCATTGTTGCCACTTGACTTACCTGCATTCAACGTTTGCTGTGAATTAACGGTTTTTCCCGCCATTTCCATTGTTTTCTTTACTCGTGCCGTTCTTAGGCTTCTCGCGGTTTCCCGCTCTGCTTCCGTTGATTTGAGTTGTACTATGTGGGAGGCCTTTGATCGGTGTGTTGTGCTATTCAAAAAATAAACAAATTCAAGCTTTTCTTCTTATATTTTCAGCAGAATTCCAAGCCCAAACTTTTTTAATCAGAGCTAGACAAAAACGTCCGATTTATTTCGAGCCTTAACAAACCTACCGTCAGATGGGATATATTTTTTTTAATTATTTGTCAGTAGATGCTATTCGTGGTTTCAAACAAATAGAAAATGTGGTCATTAGTAGATCAAGTGATAGGCCCACTTTACATACCTATGCTGTTTATTTCAAGTTCAGTAGCCAACCTTACATCGCTTTCTTATTCAGCGATATTTTTTCGTTTTACTTTTTCATAAGATAGTGTATATTAGTTTCAAGGTTATAAAGTATATTCTCAAACTCTATAGATTTTACAAAGAACGATAGTAAAATAAGTAGTCAGATCGTGAAGACTTTATATCAAATGATAAAGTTATAGTTACTGAAGAGCTGGATAGGTGGCGCGCCTGTTAAAGATATATGACTAAAAGAATATAGAAAATCTATTTTCGTCATTTGGTATTTTTCGAATTTGAAACACTATAGATGATCGATTGTTTGTTTGTTTTTTGGAATTTCGCACAAAGCTACTCGAGGGCTATCTGTGCTAGCCGTCCCTAATTTAGCAGTGTAAGACTAGAGGGAAGGCAGCTAGTCATCACCACCCACCGCCAACTCTTGGGCTACTCTTTTACCAACGAATAGTGGGATTGACCGTCACATTATACAACCCCACGGCTGGGAGGGCGAGCATGTTTAGCGCGACGCGGGCGCGAACCCGCAACGGTCGGATGACGAGCCTTAACGCGCTCGGCCATGCCAGGCCATAGATGATCGAAAAGCCTTAAACACACTGGAGTTACAGTGAATATGTCGGGTAGCTCTTCATATCTAGCTTCTAATCACCTGTGAAAAATAAAATCCAGATTAATTTTGTATTTTTTTAATAAAGATTTCCATGAAATCCCTACGTAGAGAGTGTTAGCGCCTTTCCTAGAAAAGGAAAGCATTGGGGATAGTTTTAAGTGTGGTACCTCTAAGTCGATGTTAAAAATAACATCATGCAAGTAATTGGCATGAAGTATTATTTTATTGCTAATATATAGGGATTCGATCATCAGATTTTAGGTTTATAAGTCCGTAGATTTACAATTGTTCCATGAAGAAGCTAGTATAATTTATTTTTCTCGTGTACCTTAACGTATATATTTGTCAGCAAAAAAAAAAAGAAGAAGAAGAAGTTTACATTGTATTTGTTGTGGCGATGTTGATTTCAAATTGAATATGAAGAAATGAGTGATGTCGTTTCCTCTCGGGGTTATTTTAATTGAATCTTGCGAAATACTTTAAAACTCATAAAAGCACATGAAATACAGTCACAAAATACACTATCTAATAAGCTTATTTTATTTACTCATTATAACCTAATTTGGTCCCCTCATATTACCCTGGGACAACTTTCGCATTATTCAAACTAATACCGACACAAAGAGTAATTTCGCTGAACAACCTGTTATTGCTTTTAGACACAACACAACAAACGACGAACGGGCAACTTTATTCCCCTACAACTAACCTGTTGTTGTTGTTGTTTTGAATTAAGCACAAAGCTACACAATGGGCTATCTGTGCTCTGCCCACCACGGGTATCGAAACCCGGATTTTAGCGTGTAAGTCCGCAGGCATACCGCTGAGCCACTGGGGGGCTACAACTAACTGACCTTACACATAATATTTAACTTCTTAATCACGTAAACAGGAAACTTAAGTGATTGCATTTAATTAAAAAATTACTAACACATATAAAAATAAAATCGTTATAAAGTTAACTTCGATCATTGTTCAGATTTTGGGAAATGCCACTGAAATTCAATTATCAGTGTTCTAACAAATTACTTTCCCAAATAGGCTGTTCACGTGATTAAGAAGGTAGATATTATATGACACTAATCAGATTAATATTAACCCATTCTATCTTTAAGCTAACTGCTGGTGAAATTTCATTACTGTATACATATTTCTCTATAACTTTTAGACCTGCCTCTAGTTTCATTTCTTGATTCCAACTGAAGTTACATTGTTGAATCTCTTCATCTGACTGTTTTACAAGATATCTGTTTCTACGGGCGCCACTGTGCATGCAGTACTTTAATCGGTAGTTAAAACAATGTATCTTCTTGTATTCTTTTCTGAACCTACTGCAACTGAAACATATAACATCTGTTTATCCTTCAGAACTAATTTTCTGGTTCTAATCTGTCGATTTGACCCGTTGCTTCTCTTACTTATTAAGTTAACCTGGAAAATTTTGGCTTAGATATTTGTTTTTCTCTAAATTGTTTCTTCTTAGTATTTTAACTTAACAGTGTTTCTCGTGGTGTATTTTCTCCATCCATATTTATTCTCATCAAATTACTGATTATCTCTTTCTCTCAGTTTGGCTCTTCAGTGGCACAGCGGTATGTCTGTGGACTTACAATGCTAGAAAGGCTATAGTTTATGATATATTATATAGGTTCCATGTAATTAACAGAATGTTGCTTACAGTACATGATATATTATATAGGTTCCATGTAATTAACAGAATGTTGCTTACAGTACATGATATATTATATAGGTTTCACGTGATTGACAGAATGTTACTTATAGTATATGATATTGACCTTAATGACTTTTATATCACTAGTTCATTTAAATGAAGATAATCTGGTCTTAACCTATTTTGTAGCTCCTTTAGTGTATGTCTGAAATCTCTAACAGGTTTCTTGAGTTAGCAGCATTATTTGATCCATGACGGTATTTAGTGTTTGCACATTCTATATTCTCTTAATAATATTTCTCTTAGTAAGTTGAATGATGAGGTAATTTATAACTCATTGTATGTTCCTAATGAATTATTTACCCTCTTCTGGTGTTCTTAATCAGAATGTATTTGCTTTTTTTGTGCATCTGACTATTCTGAAACGTGCTGCTGCTTCAATTTCATCTATAAAATATTCAAAATCTTCCCGTAATTTACCATAACACAACAGTCATTAAGTGTGTAATGATGCATAATCCTGATGATGAAATAAGAATTGCTGCAGCCGCCTCCAAGCCCATATTTGCCACTACGTTCGTTTTTGGGCATGACTCATCTCCTGATTTAATACATGTTGTAGATACAGCCATATTTGCTTCATATATATTATGTTATACTCTTATCTATACTTGTGACTACACTTTCTTCCTTACTCTTTTAAACTTGCTGTCAGTTAATCTATGTATATTAAAAACTGGAGAATGTGTACTAACTTTTTATGGTCACGACAGGTAAACAAATATTTATTACATTTACTTAAACTAGAAATTCAGTCAAGTGGCATGTGTAGACATTTCACCAACCCAAGAAAATTTCCATGAAGTACATGGAATCGATGCACACTATTGATATAACAGTGAACCACATTAAGTTTGTTAAAGGTACACCTTGGATTCTATACTCTCCAAATTCTTCAACACAGTGTTAATCATACCTTATAACATTGTGAAATGTTAATAGGTTATCAGCAATAAACTGTACAACAACAAAATATTTAAATATTATCTATGCCGCAGCTAAGCTTTGTATCTGTCCCATATCAATAAGGAAGTTTCTTGGAAGTCCAAAATGCACACTACTGGTTGACTGCCTACTCTGATTCTTGATGGTGGCTGATGAAGCTGACTGGCGTTCTTAACAAACCCCGCTTTTATTCAGAGTTTGTCTCGTTTCAAAATTTCAGAAGTATTAATACATGAAGAATAAAGCCAGAATTCAGCATTTTTTAAATAAGTTGCATGTGCTCGATTTACGTCATAATTAATTTCTGGTATTTTTATATTTTTTTAGTCTCTGATATCTTCATTCTTCCCAGTGTAGTTCATGCGAGTTCCTGTGAACTCCCAAATAAAAATTTTAGATTTATTGCAATAATTACGCCTGTTTACAATTATTGCAACTATGTCTTCTTTGTGAAGTGTAAATAGGATGTGACTTTACCAAAGGAATAAATAATTAATATGTATAGTGACAGTCTTGAACACTGCAATACCAGGACAAGTACTCAACTTTTTATACTTTATGCATGAAGCATAGTGAATAATTCCGTATATTATTTGATAACTTTACTAGCCTATTTTCATATAATCTTCTCTGTATTTTCATAAATATATCTGTTGTTCCTTTCCAAAATATAAAAGTTAAAAAATCTAATGAAGGAAAACAACAGTGCATGTATATATGTATTTGAAATCCTTATTTAATCACAATTTTTTGTATGAAAATACACATTCTTCACAATTATTATTGTTATTAATATTTTTAGAAATAGTTCTGATAGCCAGTGGACACGTTAGTTTTATTTTCGTGAATTTACTATTATTGTTTGCTAGTAGGCTAGCATCTAGATTAATACACTGTGATGTAATGATAAAGATAAATGTGAATTAAAATATAAAACGTATGTATAGTACGTTATTAAAGTTGCTGACTAGTCTGTCTGAACATGAAACGTTTTGTTGTTTGCAACCTTACACCTAATCTTTCATTTTGTGTAATGAATGCGATAGCACTTGCAGAAACTGGCACTGATACATTAATAAAGTGAAATATTAAACGCTTTAAAACAGTTTATGTAAATGTCTGTTTCAGGAAAATTATATTAATGGTGTCACTAGTAAACCAGTGAAGACTTAATGGTTTTGAATGGATTGTTATCTAATTCGTAATCTTAGTTCCTATCTAGGGTTTGGTTATTAGTGGATTTTACGAAATCTGTAACATAGTCATTTTCTATATTTCTATTCAAAATGTTTAATGGCTGTTGGTTATTATTACGTTTCCTGTGTGTCTTAACAATAATATAACCAAACTTAATTAAAATTTGAGATTTTAAACTTCGCTATTTTTTGTCTTCAATATAGTGTCCAACTACCAAACTCGTACGTCTCAATTGGAATCCACGGTCAAAGAGATGGCTGTACGAGAAGCTAACGCCTAGAAAATTTTCCTTAATTGCTATTATGATAAAATAAATCTGGGAAATTGTATTAAATTATTTAAAGTTGAGTCCAAAAGTTTTGTCTGGTACATAATACACACTTTCTTCTTCAATTATGAGCTTTTCATTTCAACATGTAGTCTTGCTACAAAATAAAAATTACTAGTATATGATTGGTTTTTGTGTAAAACATATTCATACAAGTGCATCCTATCTTCTGGAAATCTTTTAATGTGCAGATTTTTTTTTTATCCATAACTGATGGTTATTATTGAAACAAGGGTGTTTTAATTATCTAAAAAACATAAAACAGTCACAAAGTAATTCAGTGTTATTATTTCATAATATCTTGTATATTTAGCTTACAGTATTTTCGTGATTTTTTCCAGTAAAAAAGACAAAAAAATCTTAAACATATATTGTTTTTTAACATTGTCGTTACATAAAAACTTGCAGGTTTAATACCCAAAACAGAGCTGGACCTAGTGGTTTAAAGCATATCCTAAACGTATATACAGCACACTTCGTGTGCATCACATGGGATGTCTTTGTTTTTTATACCACCACAGTCACTCGGAGCTAAGCAGTTTCCTCCAACCTGAAGACACGGAGTCTCTTGACCTAAAACTACATAATTGGACCTTTGAATAAACATATGTTATATACGAAGCTCAAGAAAAAGTTATTGGCTTAAAAGTAAAAAAAAAAAAAAAGCGTCTATAACGTATAATAAAGTTTATATTTTTATGGATATCTTACAGGATTGATTTTGAAGTTAAACACTTCTGTGGCAAAAGCTCATCTCAGCATTAGCACATCAAATATGTATCTATATTAGGTATTCAGTGTTTAAGGATCTATAAATATGAAACACAAGCTCTCTCTAAACCTGTACAGAGATACCTTACTCGTGTATATATATATCAATTGGTAAGTATACAATTCAACGAGTACAGTGGATACTGGGGAACTTCTGGGAAACTGGGCTGAGTTTATTTACCAGTAAAGAGAAAATGACCTGATGGTTATTGTACCCGATTCAGAATCTGCGAGTATGAAGTTCGAGTCTCATCCCTGAACATGCTCACCTTTTCAGCGATGAGGGTATTATAACCTGACAATGAATCCCACTATTCATTGACAAAAATTTGGCTGCTTTTACTGTAATCTATCACTTCAACATTACAGATGGCAAACACTGTATATTTGAACAAAATTGAAAACGGTTATTTAGTAAAAATTTTGATAATACGCATCTAGCCCTCCCAGGTTCTATATTGGATCTAAAACCAGACACAAATGATTTAGACATTTAGGGCATCTGATTTTCTTCATGCCAGATAATCAGCAATTACTAAATTATATATCTTCTCTCATGATTAGCTTAAACTTAGTGTCTTTATTTTATTCAAACTATATTATGTTTGAGTTTTGTGTGTACTACGGTATAGACTATAGATGACAGAGTGGAAACTACCCACAAATTTCAAGATTTCTTTTTTGAAACGGAAACATAAGAACCTATTGTAATATTAAACTGACTCGTCGTTAAAAGTCACTAGTTAAAATTCATTAATCCACTCATTCTATCTTAATAATTAAACATGTAATTAACTAAAACACAAATGATAATCTAATCCTTCTATCTTACGAAAATAACCGGCGGAAATCCGATAAACCAATTCTTTTGTTTTGTAAGAATAAAACTGGTCAAAATCCTATGATTCAGTTTTAAGTCTTGAGAATGAAATATGAAATTAATTAAAACAAGAATCCCGACGGCTCAGGTTTTCTGAATAAAACAAGCAACGAATTACTAAAATTTTGATTCTTATGAATAAACAAAATAAAAACTGCGTTGTTCGCTCTTCTATTTAAAATATTTTCTCAACCCAAACGAGCCGTTTTTGCGTATAAAAAACTGCGTTTGTCGATCGAAATGGCCCCCCAGTGGCTCAGCGGTATGTCTGCGGACTCACACGCTAAAATCCGGGTTTCGATACTCGTGGTGGGCAGAGCACAGATAGCCCATTGTGTAGCTTTGTGCTTAATTCAAAACAACAACAACGATCGAAATGTGTAAAGAACTATTAGCCTGATCCCATATTTACGATAGACACTTGACAAAAATTTCTTGCCACCAAATCTACAATCAATACTCTCTGTTTTACTAGCTTTAAAATTTAAAGTTATAAACCTTAATTCTTAACAATTTTTCTTACCTGGTGTCACAGTCAGAGAACACATTAGCAATGTCCCTACGCACAGACCCAAAACAATCATAGCAGACACGTATGGCTTCATCGTGATGACAAAATTATGGAATAGTTTACGGGCCTGGGTAAGAACCGTTTAAATACTTTCTGAAGGTCTGTTTAATTTTGAAAATTGTACGACTGTAACAGCTGTTGCTTACTGTACGTAGAGTTTCTCGTTTCCACGTGTAATAATTTCATTACGTAAAGTAGAAGTAATACGGTTTCTCTAACAGCCTACAGCTATCCATTAGTATAAACCGGTTCTGATAATGTCAATTAGGCAGTTTGTTTTGTTGTGTTTTTCTTCCTTCGTTCTGCGAACATGTTAAACTATGTTGTAATGACAAGGAAAAACTAGATGGGTTATAAAAGTGCTTCAGAAAAAACGAGGGGTTAAGAGTTTATCTTAAGCCTCTATCTTCCTTCTCCCATGGCTCAAAAATTACCTTTTTATTGTTTTTGTTCATCTTAAAAACTGTCCACAACTGCGAAGATTATCTTCCCTGCTTCCCACAAGTTGGAGAGAAAAATTATTTCGTTTCAAAATGAATGGCACGTTGCGAAGGGTGTGACACCTAGCAAACTATAGTGTTTTCGGGAGTCTTCCACTAAAATACAAATCATAACTGACAGTACAAAGCTTCAACATCCTTAAATAATAAATTATAATCGATTAGGTTTTTTTTTTTGTTTTTTTTTCTGTGAAGTGAAACGTTGAATGTTCAATGAAAAAATAACATATATGGTGTTATAAGGTAATGTGTTACTAGTTTTAAAATACTTTATTATATTTCACTGGCAAATCAACAGATAACAAAGCAGTTTGACAGACATTTGTAGAATTGCAGCACATGGTTTTTGAAATGTCGTGTTAACTTGCCCTTGTAGCAAGTGTAGTTTTAAATTTGTTCCACTTGTAATATATTAATAACATAAAATTTAGCTATGTTCTTTTTGGTCAATAAAGAGTAGACGTATCGGTCGAAACAAAGGCGTTCTAGGAAAATCGAAAGGACGAGACCAGTGTTTCTCAACAAGTTATCATATTCTGCGTTCTTGGAAAGTTAAAACAAGTTTACTTTCTAGCTTGAGTTTGTGAATAATTTACTGATGTGCTGAACAAAAGCACTCCTACAAAAGGTATTTAAGTAGGCGGAAGAAAACTAAGAAAATGATAAACAAAGAAGTTTGTTTTGTTTTTTGTTGAATTTCGCACAATTGAGTTATTTGTGGTAGCTGTCTCTATTTCTGAAATAATACACTAAAAAGAAGGCGTATTAGTCAACCTCACCCACCCCAACTCTTTGTATACTCAACCAATGAATAACCATCCTAAAACATATATGTCTGAAAGGTGTAGCGTGTTCGGTGATGTGGTTCGATGCTGAGACCCACAAGTTAAGAGCTGAATGTTCTAACCAGGCTTCAGACACTTGAGAGAATATATTTGTAATCAAAATATCTTCAGAGATTTTACCTTTTTTGTTGTTTGTGTAAATTTAGTCTGTGATGACAGTTCCTAATTTGGAAGTGATAGCACTACAGGATAACAGGTAGTAATCACCAGCCGTCGACATTTATGGTACTTTTATCATATATAATTGCTGAATTTGCCTGTCATTCTTATAACTCACCTACGACCATAAAATATGAACTTGATTTTTTTATTCATTTTTTGCGTTAACTGGGCTCAAACCAAGTATGTATGATACGACAAACTGTGCACCTAGCAAGTTTATTATTTATTAGAATATTTCAAAAAAGAGGAATTCTTTTTCCCCTATATACGTTTTCCCTCAAAGAAAAATCTTTATCAGAGCAGGAACGGTCTTTTGAAACTTTATTTTTAGATAGTAAACAATGTGATATTCCAAAATGAAATTGTTTAGAAATGAATTATTTAGACCAGTTAGATCATATAAAAAATAATACAAAAAATCTGCGACTGGAAAATATTTGAGTGTTTAACGCGTCTTTATTAATTTCATTATACGTGTACCAGAAAAAAAATATAAAAGCATGTGTTTTTTCTTATAGCAAAGCCACATCGGGCTATCTGCTCAGCCCACCGAGGGGAATCGAACCCCCGATTTTAGTGTTGTAAATCCGGAGGCATACCGGTGTACTAATGGGGGAAAATTTAAAAGCAAGTATAGATAATATCGTGACGTCTCGTTCACTGTGTAATTTAAAAAAAGAAAGTAAAAACGCGTATAAACTCAGAGATCTTACGAAAGACGGCATGATCAGGTGGTTAGGATATTAGACTCGCAGGTTGGAATCCCCCACCTCGACAAATATGCTAGGTTTTTCAGACATGAGGCGTTATTATGTGACAGTCAATTCCACTATTCTTTGGTAAAAGAGTTAGCAGTGAGTGATTATGACTAATTGCTATTCCCCTAGTTTTTCACTGCTAACTTACGTGTGGCTGGACCCTCTGTAAGTGCTATGGTTTTTTCCTTGGGCTAATTCTCACGTTAACAAATCAGAATTCTTCTTTTGATAAACAAAGCATTTCAGTAAAGTTGTTGCACAGAGAACAACCTTGGTACGAAATCAACATTAGCATTTGGTGATACAAGGCTACACCTGAAAATACAAAGATTGGTTTAAAAATATTTACGTTTTTAACATTTCTGTCTGGTAACCATCCAAAGGTTAACCCTTGCATATTTTTCTGTTATTGTTATTGTATGTTGATATCAATTAATTCTTGTATCTTTTCCTTACAACTAACCATCGGGCTTCTTTATTCGGCGCCCTGGCCGTGAAAGTGAGTTATCTCGGGGTACTTCTGTTTCCCCCACGGCAAAATTTCAATTTCATTGGATCTATAGATCCCATCCCTGAAAAGAGGTTCGTTTTTTAAGCATCAAAATTTTAGTTAAATAATGCCATGTGCTTTAATTATGTCGACGTACTGGTTTTGCATGTCTCTGCTCTTTCCACTTCGACTAAATCTACGCCAAGTTACCTTCGAGCAAATTATGGGTTGAACTTTTCGTCTAACTCTTCACTCGCATTCTGGTTCGCCGACCCTTTTCACGGCTTCGACCGTCGGTCCTCAAAGACGCAACAAATTTGTCAATATAACAAGGTAATTTACTACCATCACACTAGTTTAGAAAATAAGTGTTACTTTAGTTCAGTATGCAAGTTCCAAATCATGTGCTTAATTAATTCCAGCCGCGTGTGGGGTGAAGAGAAACAAGATATTTCTGACCGCCCCGGGTTAATTTTCGTTCCCCGAAGGGAAACGAAATAATAATTTAACCCAAATGCCTACCAAGAAATACACCATCCCCAAGGATCTTACAAAAGTAATTTCCAGATAGGCCCGGTATGGCCAAGCGTGTTAAGGCGTGCAATTCGTAATCTGAGGGACGCGGGTTCGCATCCTTGTCGCGCCACACATACTCGCCCTCCCAGCCGTGGGAGCGTTATAATGTTATGGTCAATCCCACTATTTGTTAGTAAAAGAGTAGCCCAAGAGTTGGCGGTGGGTGGTGATAACTAGCTGCCTTCTAGTCTTATAAATTAGGGACGGCTAGCACAGATAGCCCTCGAGTAGTTTTGTGCGAAATTCGAAAAAACAAACATTTCCAGATTTTATCACACACTGTAACAGGAGTTGTTTGTTTCAGAATTTTGCGCAAAATTAAACAAGTGATTACTGCACTAGACACCCATAATTTTAAACTAATAGACTAATGACAAGGCAGCTGGTTAACAGTGTCCACTGCCAACTCTCGACTTTCTCTGTTAAAATAGCGATTTGTTACCATCCTAGTTATAGCGCCCCAAGATCCCAAAAGTGCAGAACGAATTTTTGCGATAATTGTTTATTCGCCGTTGTTAAGCACAGATCTACACAATAAGCTATGTGCCTTCCACAGGTATTGAAACCGGTTTCTATGGTTGTAAGCATTTAGCCTGAGATTTTGCGATAATGATTCAAAAATCGTGAGTCTTCGGATTCAAAGCCCGGGTGTTCCAACCACTGGGCCATACCCGTGAGCTATTTTTCTTTTTCTTTTCAAAATATTTAGACACACAGTTACCTTATTCTTTATATGTTATATCACTGCAATAACTTGCTTTGCCAGATTATTTCTAAATGTTTGTTTGTTGTGAATTAAGCACGGAGCTACACAATGGGCTATCAGTGCTCTGCACACCACGGGTATCGAAACCTGGTTTTTAGTGTGTAAGTTTGCAGACATGCTACTGGGGGCGATTTCTAAATGTTTTTAATAACTCAATGAATCTACGAGTCTTACAATATTTATTAGATATTCAAATTTAGTAATTCTGAACAAATCGTGTTACAACGTCTTAAATTTTGATTTTTTTTATATATTTGATTTCAAGCAGGTAAGCTAGGCTAGAAATCTATTAAATTGAAGAACCGTTTTGTAACAGATGCATGTTGTAAACACTAAAGTGGAACATCGGTTGTCATGAACGTTTTAGGAGGTGGAGGTCTATTTTTTCTGTTGTCTCAAGAAGGCTTTGAGGATTTACTATTTATTTACGTTTCTCAATTCCTTCTTTTTTGTAATGACAATGAGTTGACGGCGAATCTGAAACCCAACAATATACCTCCTAACAATTTTGCCCGTTGACTCGTAATTTGAGGGTCGCGGGTTCGAATTCCCATCACACTAAACATACTTATCCTTTCAGCCGTAGGGGCGTTATAAAGTCACCATCAATTTCACTATTCGTTGGTAAAAGAGTAGCCCAAGAACTAGCGATGGGTGGTGATGACTAGCTGCCTTCCCTCTAGTCTTACACTACTAAATTTGGGAGGGTTAGCGCTAAATAAAAAAAACCGACAACAACGCCCCCCACTGGTATAGTGGTAAGTCTACGGATTTATAACGCTAAAGAGGTTCGATTCCCCTCGGTGGGCTCAGCAGATAGCCCGATGTGGCTTTGTTATAAGAAAACACACACACACATCAGCAACCTTAGTTGGAAAAATTACAAAAAAACACACCCAAAAATTGATTATAAGAAAGTGTTGCATAGTGAAAGTGTTTGTAAAAAGTAATAAACGTGAATAGTTGAAATCAAACTTAGTTTTTATTTTCCATTAAATGCAAAAGATAAGGGGGAGGGGTTAAAAAAGAAAGAGTAGATAAGACTAAAACATCTGGCGTCACAAAACCACTGAAAATTGCCTAGTGATACCCTTGCTTCACTCGCAAAACAACGGATTACGTAACCAGTTATTATTTTGGAAAAATACAAACGAAGATTAACAGGATTCGACCCATATTTTCTCCCACTGACAGCTCAGATGTCTCTTAATTTGTTGAATCGAAGATGAGGTTCTATACTGACTTTAGATAACTTATTTAGTTGTTTCCTTTACAGCAAATATATACTGGGTTATCAACTGTGGCCACCTGGGTATCGATTGCCAGATATTTAGCACTGCAAATCCGTAGACTTAACAACGTCCCATCGGGTGACGTGACTTATAAACATTCTTGTTAGTTTTGGTAGTAAAGCCTCTCCCAACACTGCATCCTTCGCGAGATTCGAACCCCGAATTCCTTACCGCTCAGCCGCATGGTTAACATTAGCAACTGACAGTTTGCAGTCGTTTATTTGTATAATATTTTTTCTGGAGTTTATGTTTAAAAATGTTGTAGTTTGTGTTTTCGATGGATACAGAATAATTTGCCATAGGTAGAACTATTTAGCTAATTTGTCTACATATGCTGCGCTTTAGCACAAGCACTGAATAGACTTAGAGAAGTACACCTGATGGAAATGCCATCATCATACTCAAAGGAGTTTGAAAACGTTCATATTGTTAACAAATATAATGTATCAGAAGACTGATTTATAGACTCCTGTGGTAAACCTCCTTCTAATAAGAAAGAAAATTGAAAATTATTGAGTGTAATTTAATAGATAAGTTACTACGAAAAATCTGTTAGATTATGGAGAATGAAGTTTAAATACTAGACCGTTACGCCAAAGTAAATCGAATGTTTTTCCAACATCTAAAAAGATTACTAGTGTAGTAAAGTTGATATTAAAGCACATTATCTTATATGATTAGTAGTTTTGTAAATAAAAAATGAATGATATTATTTTCAAAAAGATGTGTTAATATTCTTATACCAAAGCCACATAAGGCTATCTGGTTTATCCCTCGAGAGGAATCGAACGCTTTATTTTAGCGTTGTAAATCAGCAGACTTAAAGCTGTCCCATCGGGGTACATTCCTTTGAGATACAATAACCTGAAAGACTCACAAAGAGATCAAACAGATGATAATTAGCAGGACAGCCTTCTAATTTTCCCTTTTATTTTATTATTGTGAGTACTGCAGGTTTTCAGATTTTAAGAGTAATATTCTAGACTATCTTCCCTCTTCCCAGTAGCTCAGGGATAAATCTGAAGGTTTATGACGCTATAAAATCGGGTTTTAAAATTCCGTGGTGGTGGTGGGAATTAAACCCCTGATTTCAGCATTGTAAATCCATTACACTTACTGCCGTACTAACGGGGGCAGCTGTAATGAAAATCTAGCCATCGTTACACAAGATAAAAGGTATGTGTATTTTCTTATAACATAGTCGCATAGGGATATCTGCTGAGACTACCGAGGGGAATTGAACCTTTCATTTTAGGGTTATAAATCTATAGACTTATTGCTGTACCAACGCGGTACCCAGATAAAAGGAACAGTATTGTTTTTTGTAATATTAAAAATTACAAAGAAAAATCTGTAATATTTTAAGAGTGAAAAATATATTTGTAAAAGTGAAAAATGGTTTAAAAATTTATATTATTGCCGAAAGTCAAATTTAAAAATATGTGAAGTTCACACAAGAAACGTAGTGAAAACTGAGCCCCAGGTCGCTCAGCAATAAATTTGAGAGCTAACAGAAAAATTGTGTTCGATCATTGAAACGAGTGCAACTAAGTAGCCCATTCATCACTTTGTGCACTAAAAATATAACGAAAATAAACAGACAAGTGAGTTTGGATGCACAAAAATTCCAAAGATACATAAAGGGTATCCAGTGAAAAGGTTTCAAATATAAGAATTTATAAAAACAAGGTATTAAAGTACAAATTTTATAATACACATTTTTCTTGAAGTAACCTACTCATTGTTTAGAAGATTGAGTAAAATCAGTAAAATCTTGATTTCGGAGCAAATCAAAAAACTATAGCACGAATGGAAGACATTTCTTCAGAGGTGCTTATGAGTAAAAGTTATACTTTAAACCAGTGTTTAAATTCTACATTATACCAAAATTTAATAGCTTATAGTCGTTTACAAATTTAACATTAATTTTGTGGGCTTGCAATACTGTGAAGTTGTCCCTTAGCGTGTAAAAGAAAACTTGCTACCAAATATAGATCATACATGACATTTCAAATACTGTGTGCAGTCTGTAATATCATTTAGCAACTCTTTTAAGGATTGTTGAATTTGTACATGGTAGACTACTTGCTACCATCCCAAATTTTGAACCAACCAAATATAAGATATTCAGATAAAAGTGTCCTACCACACAAGCAAAGTAATTGATTTTAATTTTCATAATATAGCTATGGCTTAAATTACAGAATACATAATGTAGTATTATCAACTGTCTCACCAGCTTTGAAATCGAGACACTGTGCTTAGATTGTATAATATCATTTGGATCACTTAATTGTCAAATAACTTAACGTCACATCTCATTCCATTTCAGTCAACAGTGCAAATTTTTTTTTAATACAGTTGGTAGGATTGTTTTGGTGTATATTTGTAAGTGGGAGCCAACCCAAAACTGGTTTTGTGACCATCAGCTCAGAGGGAACATTGGTGATGGTTAAATCCTATTAATACATACCACAGTAGTTGCTGGTGGATGGTACCGATTAGCCTTGTATTCTAATCAATTCAAAATTTGACAAGGCAATACAGATAGCCATTGTGTCAACACCCATGGAATTCAACCAATCATCTTTGAAATGAATATGAATGGAGTTAACTTTGGTGACTGAATTTTTTTTAAAACTCTATTCAATACTGAGTGAGTTAAATTTCAATTTTCCTTTCAGTACAATAGTAGTATATTTTACTTCCTTGTACTTTCTCACTAGTTCAATTTTTCTAATTTTTTATTTTTCTTATGGTTTTTAAAATTCAGCTTAATTACACAAACTTGCAGAAATGAGAGAGAAGTCAAGAATCTAAAACTATAACTTAAGTGTTTGCAGACTGAAATTTTCTTCTCTGCTCCTTAGAATTATTTTGTTTCTAGCACTTCTATTAAGGTCTTTTAAAGAAATTATTTTAGTGCTTTCAATGTTTTTAAGCCTACATCATGCTGTCTAACCAAAATTAAATGAAGTTTAAGTGAAAAATAAATGCCAGTTTCACTACAGGATGAACCTCCTCTTGACTCCAGCAAAAATAAAAGCTAAGACAGATACTAAATGATATTCAAAATGTTACTACTCCAAAGTTCTACTACTGCAAACTATGCCACACATTTTTCATTAAACAGGAACACTAACGGTACTTACTGATGCTGACAAGACGATCCACATATTATATGATGGTATTACATACATACCTCGCTATTTTCCCGAGGCCGTGCAAGTGTGGAACGAGTCAAACTGCATGCTTCCATAGATTTTTTGGACAAGTGAGGTAATGTTTGTTTTAAAGATCTTAATATCTGCCTGCATACACCCTTTGTTCACTCCTTTGTAATTACAGATATTTTAAATATTTTATGAATGTAAGATGAAACTATAAACCCAAAACAATGGTTCTGAGATTAAGTCCTGAAAATAGCCTATATAATACTATACATCCCTTTCACAACTCTAACCTGCAGAGCCAACACTTTAGAACACAGAAGATAGTATGGAATGAACAGTTTGTTAAAAATTGACATCTTCCAATCTGTGGTAATATCTTTATTCCAAGATACAACCAAAAAACACCTTGAGTGGTTGCAGAAAAATCAAAATATCTAAGTATGCAAAAATATGAACCTGAAATCAGACCAAGCCAAAATTTAGTTCAGATGAGCAATTTCTTTTTACTACAAGAATCAACAATTTTTAAAATATTTGGTCCGATTACTAAAGTATAAACTGAAATATCTCAAATTCTTTTGCAATAGTTTACTTTCTTTTTATGCAAAACTAACATTTCACATTTAAAAAGTCAACGTTCCTGCAGACAATTCATCAAGAAAAAACCTGTTCTTCATATGACAAAGAAAATTAACAAGATGATAATGAACTATGAAATTTATTGTTTGGGGCAACCAAGTACAAATCTCATCCATAAAATATGGTTAATCATATTAAAAAATGTTTGTTCATATTACAATGTATTTTTCAGCTTATCCTAATAGCATATAACACTGACTATAAATATCAACTGAATTTAGGTACATGATGCCAAGATATAAACTGATTTTTTCTCTTTTCTGATGGAACTTAAAAGTAATTTTCTTTACTGCAGAAAAACTACAAAATTAGGTGCAAGAAAAGGTTTTACACAGAAACTTGCATTATAATAAACTTGATTAAAAACCATGAACTTTCAACTGATCAGGTTTGGCAATCCCAACTTTGGTCAAAAACTGACAGATGTTGTTTCGTTGATCTCCTTGAAGCTGAATCACTTCACCATACTCGGGGTGCTCCACAACTGTACCATTACAGGCAAATTCCTTCAACAACAAGAAATAAAAGCAAAAATTAAAAACAGTATTAAAATAAGTGTACACGTGTGAAATAAGCACTGTGGAAGACAAGATATTCCAAAGAAACTTGGGTGGCATTATCTGTTATGACATGAAGTTAAAACTATGACTGACAATGGCAATTTAACAGAAGCACTTAGTTTATATCAAGGTCATTATTATCTTTTAAAGTTTCAATTCAATACTGACTCAGTGACTGATCTCTAGTCAAGGTGTAACCTAACCTCTGGCCTGTATACAAGACTGAGCCCCAATGATTGTACATGATATTGGAATAATGGTTCAATGGTGAACTGTGCATGGATAAAACTAGTACATAAAGAAACAACCATTAGAAAAATCTATTAAACAAAATTTAACTTGGCTTCCAAAGCAAGTTAACAAACTAGCTCAATTAGTTATTTTTAAAACAAAACATTTATAGGTCCAAAATTTTTAAAATCCTTCAAAATTTGTAATTTTATAAATATTTCAATAGTAGCACAAATTATACAGTATTCTATATTTGCACTCAAACTAACCGAAAACAGAAAGCAAATCAGTTTACAGTATTTTTACACAAAAATGCATATAACTATATTTATTATAAATAAATAAATGTTATGAAATTTAAGCTATTTGGACTAAATGTGTTTTCATGTTATTTATAATATGCAGTAATTCTGGAACAAAAAAAAGCAATTTACATTTCCTAATTTCTTATGGCATTGATGAGGTTGGTCGATTCGACTGAATTTGTACATAGATATAACAGAAAAGTTTTTTTTTTAACACATGCTTGATAACCACCTGAATGTTATAAAGTTTTAGCACGCAAAATTTTCTGGTGCATAAAAGAATTTTTAAAATTATTTTGTACACTGGTTAGTTAAAATTTCAAAAGAAAAATCATGAGAAAACATTCACACATACACAATTAAAAAAAATATTTTACATAGAAAAGCCTTGTATTGTTTACTGATAATCTGACAAATTTCATGAGCATATACTTCCTAATAATTTACAAGATAAACCAAAAAAGCACAAAATAGTTATGAAATTGATCCCAGGAAACAAGCAAATGCTGAAAGAGTTAATCAATCACATTCAGTTAACCCTTTCACAATGAGCTTGGTGTAACATACACAAGTTCGTTTACATATTTGCATACATTAAGTATTTGTACTCTAACTTTTGATACGCATGTATCTTCACATAATTTTATTGGACTTTCGAAAAGATTAAAATTTTTTGTATACAAAATAGATCAGATTTGTTAATGAACTATTTTTACTTAAGATTTTGTTGTGAAAATTAAGCCTCTTTCATTACTGATCTGAGTGCAAAGTGATCTCATTTTATGATAAAAATTATTTTTTTATTTCATAAATTTCAAATACTTTTGTATTCTCTAAAATATCCTAAATATATTTCAAATGTTTGTTTTCAGTATGACTATTTTATTTTCTATTCCCAATCTGGGGTCTGTCACTTGACCAACCTCACAGGCATCATAAAAATTACATCTTTTTGTGCAAGAACAACTACATATAACAAATATTTAATATAAGTAGCTTAAGTCTCATAACACTATATTTACATGCAAATCTTTATCATATTGGCCTTACAGTCATGCCTAGTTAACAACTTTCATTGATGTGGTGCACATGCACTCATTTTATGTATCCGATAATGAAAAACTATCTTCTCTGTCTTAACTGTGTTTTAGTGAACTAGTATTTTGTTATAGTCACATTTAAATTACACATTATATATGAAAATAGATTATTATTATTTAGAAACAAGTTAAAAACTTATTTTTCATTAAAATATAGAACAATAAGTCAAGAAGTAAAGCAAACAATCATAGCTTCTTACTACAACCTTTGAACTTGGATGTTGCTGGGCATAGGTTGCTAAGCCTTTTATAACCTTGCGCATAAGAAACGTAAATTTTTTAAGTTTTATATCTATAGGTGAATAACTATACTAATATAATTGAATTTACTATTGTTTAAGTTTGTAACTAAGATGTATTTAGGTTGTAAAAAAAATACGAAACTTTGAGCAGACTAAAGACAACAAAACTCCCTGAAATTTTGGTTTGAAAGAACATGGTAACCTTTTCACAGATTGAAATGGCTGAGAAAACCACAAGGGAGACACTCCAAGGTGTCAGTTGGTTAATCACATTATATATTGAAGTGAGCATACACAAGAAACTGTTTTCAAAAAACGGAAAAGGTGAATGGGGTCTGTTGTGTTTCATTCAGTACATAACCATATCAATGGTTATTTGCACTCAAACTGACAGAGAACAGAGAGCAAATCAGTTTATAGTATTTTTACACACAGATGCATATAAATATATTTATTATAAATAAATAAATGTTATGAAATTTAAGCTATTTAGACTAAATGTGTTTTTGTGTTATAATATGAAGTCATTCTGGAAAAAAGAGCAATTTATATTTCCTAATTTCTTATGGCATTGATGAGGTTGGTCAAATTTACTGAATTTGTACAAAGATATAACAGAAAATAAGATTTAGGGCAAGAGAGATGGCATACGATTTGGCATGAAAACAGACTGTAGGGGGAAGTCTGTGTGCCTCAATGGAACTATCACAAAACATGGCTGAGCCCACTGAGTCACCCAACTTAGAACCATCTGTATATTGTAATCTCAAGAAGCAAGTACAGTTCTGCCTTGGCTATGCAACTAGTTAACAATATTTCTGGTGGAAATCTAATATACTTTCTTTTAAATAAATTAATTTTGATTTATATACATTTTTTTAACAAGACATAGTAAACAATGTTATTCAAATAGTATGAATATAAGTCATAGGAACACATTGCCAACATCTACCATATCCCTAAACCATACAAGGGTAACCTGATGTTTTGTCAAAGGTTATAGGAGGTTTTAAAGAATGTAATAAATATTCTCAAGAAAGAAAACATTTAAAGAAACAACCTTCTAAGATCTGTAGTTTGTTGCTAAACTTCCATCAAATCTTCATATAATATACAGTAGTATTTTTGTTTCACTTCAGATATTGTTTTGAACAGCTTTTTTACATGTTAACAAAATTTTCTTGTGCTTTAAATAAATTTATACAATTTTTTTATAGTCTGAAGTAATTTAACTTTGCAATAAAAATTGAGTTGTTTGCATTTTATTTTTAGATCTAGTGATATAATTCAAAAAGAAAACTAGAGTGAGGTGTTTCCTAAAAATGTTTCAATGAAATTTTAAAATATTTACATAAGATCATCAATAACATCCATTTGCTATTTGGAGTTGCAACCATTTACCTTAAGAACTTGCTATACAAACTTCAAATTGCACTAAACTTAGATTTTTCCCTAATCTAAAAACTTTTCCTTTCTTCTTAAAATTTAAAAATGATACAAACAAAGAATAATCATCATTATTAACATCAACACAATAACCACAAAAGTATATGAAAATATGTAAATTCAGAAAACTATACAAGTAATTTACACTAATTTGGTTAGATTATTTTCTAAAAACTTCTGGCCTTCTACAGTGATAAAGAGAATATCGACTTGGGCTTGAAGAATTCCTTAAAATTATCAGTTATTTTTATGATACTTCACTTGCCAAGGTAACATGGTCTTAAAGTATGAACTAAAATTCTTTATGAAATATATGCATCATTAAATAAATGTTCTTGTGTTAACATCACAATTACTTCATTTACACACACATGTAACATCAGTAACTCAAAATAATTTATCATCACTTAAGTATTGTAAATATTGCATAAAAAAGTTCAAATTTTGTTGTAACTATTATCATTTAACAATATTCTTTCAAGCATGACCTCTAAAAAGATTCATTTTGTTCTCATCAGATTATACAGAAACAAGCATGAAGAGGTTTGGATCTTACGGTACAAAATATCCATGGACCATACAAGACAAACACAATATATAGTTTTTAAAACACACCTTTTTGCAAGCTTTTACAATCTTCTTCTTGTCGTAGTCGTCTGAAATACCCTGAACAGTAGTTAAAGTTTTTCGGCCACTTCGTTGCTGGATTCGGATGTGAATTAATCCGTCCTGAACACCACTCTGCTCATCAGCCCTGATGGCATCAGCAAAGGGGTCTGAAGTTTAAAAAATAAAAATAATTAAATTAAAATACCAACAAAAATTAATAGTAAATGCTTATTCATTTTGAAATACTTGAGCATACTGTCTGGCACATTGCAGAAAAATGCTGCAATGTTGGACACTTGTGTAATTTGCACCTTGAGATATTAATATTTCATATATAAAATCATCTAAATTGAGGCAACAACAACAAAGGCTGCTTTATGAAAATTACACAGAACTATATATATGCAATACTGATATGTTTTTTACAATAACAACAGAAGTATGACAGTAAAATACATTAACACCTTTACACATTTAACAAAATGCAGTTGTGAAAAGTTTACTGATAATTATGTAAAAGTATACACAAACAGAAGAAACAAAAATTCAGTCACTGATTACATAAAGTGGTTGATTGGTTTCATGTTTTATGGCACAAAGAAACAAGGCTATCTGTGTCAAACATCCAGTAAAAAGTTAAGATTAAAGTTATTAAAATTCATAAAAGGAAATTAAGGTAAAACAAAACAGTTTCATTTTTGAATTAAAAACAAATATCATTAAATCCAATTTTTTTAACTAGTTTACAGTCATAAGAAAAAACTACAGTAATACAAGTTGTAAAGGACTTCTTGTAGATTTAACATTGGTATTATCATACTTAGCCAAGAAGACTTAAGAGGTAAGTTCAAAAATCAACACGAATCACCTAAAGTTAGTCTTTTCAGTCCTGGTTTACAGTTATTTAATGTCACAGCTGTTTTCAAAATGTAAAGTGATAGAAGTTTTAAAAGAATTGTAGTAAACATTCAATTATTATAACCCACCAAATGACTAACATGTAGTTCAAACAGCAGTGTTAGTCACCTGGAGTTGGACTTTCCAGTCTCAGTTTGGAGTTATTTAACATTATGGCCATTTTCTAATTTAAAATTGAACTAGATAAATTCTGATTCTTAAAAGAGAATAACATAAAAAATGTCTAATTTATAAATTAAAAACTTTAACACCATTAAAAGATTAATGACCTTTAAAAAGCTAAAAACATTTCTGAGGTGGTCAAGTGTTACCATTGTCAATAACAGTAACATTATGAATAAACCTTGGGACAAAACATGTTAAAAATAGTGCCATCTTTAAGAGTCGTAACAACAGCAAGACAATAAAATGTGGCTTATTGTGATCTAATTGTTACACAAAAAACACATTGGTGCATCAGTCCCACATTAGAGAAAATGATGAGTTAAAAACTGTGACCAATGACAAGTGTAGTCAGGACATCTTCCGCCTTCCAATCCTTATGGAAGCAAGACAGCCAAAGCCCAATAGAGGGTCTTGTTTGGTAAACCTTGTTTTCATGTTGCCCACTCCAAGATGACTGCCAACAGGCACAGAGCTGAGCCTTAAATACAGGATTGTAGTTCGTGAATGGAATAGACACAGTAGTGAGTGCCAGAGCAGACAGATTTAGTTGTGGTGTCTGTGAGCTTTATCCCACAAATATCAATGTGGCCTGGTATCCAGAAAAACTGGATAAAAGTAGATATTAAAGAGAAATGGGCCATTTGGTTTTCAATATTGGCAAGAACTAATGTGAAACAATTTCAGGGCCAGTAGAGAACTAACTGAGTCATTATAAATGGTGCAATTTTAGTAATGCTTAGCTTCTATGTGATCCAGGGCAAGAGAAATGACATACAGAACACAGAAACCAGAGGGGATTCTGTGCACAACTACCAAACCACAACAAACTATGGCAGAGCCCACAGAGTCACCTGATTTAGAACCATCCGTATAAATAGCAATGGAAGGATGGTTTGAAAGATGTTCAGCAAATAACAGACAGAATTTCCAAACAGGAGTGTCTGCTTTTCTCAGATGACATAAAGAAAGGTCACATTTGGGAAATATAATAAGCCACAGTGGGATGGACTGACCAGTAGATACAGCAATGTTATCCAAGGACACACCCACTTCATCCCACTGCACCTAGATATGTAGGTCAAAAGAAGCAATAGCAGATTGTCTTTTCTGAGAAAGCATCATCCCTCGAGAAAGGGAAACACAACCCTAGGTTGGATACTGTGGTAAGGATAAAAGTTTTGAAGCATATAGTAAAGACAGAGGTGTAGAGGAGGTTTATGAGACTATGTACAAGCTCTAACCTAGGGAAGTGAAGAATGCCCTGGTGTAGAGCCAAAGTCTCTGATGATGAACAGGGTCCAGCATCTTCAAGGCTGAGGTCCTGGCAGAGCCACAGACCAGTGACCCATAGTCTAGTTTCAATCAAAGATCACGATACATCTTCAGCATGAACATCAATCTCTTCCCCCAAATGCTGAAAGAGAGGATGCAGAGGATGTTCAGTGCTCTTGTACATTTGAACTGTAGCTGCTTGATGTGAGGTATAAAGGCCAGCTTACAGTCAAAGATAAACCCCAAAAACTTCGTCTCGGGGACCACAGGCAGCACAGCTTCACCAATACAGATTTCAGTATCAGGGTGAATACCTTCTTGGCAGCAAAAGTACATGCAAGTGATTTTAGAGAGAGAGGTTAAAACCATTTGCTGTAGTCCACTTCAGTGAACAATTGAGGGCAGTTTGTAGCTGACACTCAATACACCTCATTTTCGATGATTTGCATGAGATGTGAAAGTCGTTGACATACAGCCCATTTGTAACAGTAAGAGGGAGTTGTTCAGTGATGGTATTAATTTTTATATTGAAAAGTGTGACACTCAAAGCACAGGAAAGTGTCAAGCCCATATGAGCTTGAAATCACCTGTCCTTCAAAAAATTAATACAAATGGGAAAATTACCATGCAAATAAAAGGAGGTCTTGCAAAATGCCACACCTCCACATTGTTTCATAAGCCTTCTCACTGTTAAAGAATATTGACACAAGACGTTGTCAGAACCCACAATAGGTGGGTGAGATGAGGCTCGATTCAAGTAACCAAACAAGACAAGCATTAACCATCCTTTCTAAAGTCTTTCAGAGACAGCTCATCAAAGCAATTGGATGGTAGTTTGAGGGAATCTTTCCCAAGCTTAGAGAAGGGTAGGACAACAGCATGGTCCCAGGCATCAGAAAGAATATTCTCCTACCAGACCCAGTTAAAAACAATCAGAAGAACAGCAAGGGAAGCAGGCTATAGATGGCAAAGAATTTCTTAGTGAACATCATCAGGTCCGACCAATGTACTGCCAGACAGATAATGGGCCAGTTTGAGTTCCATCAGTGTAATAGGATGATTATTGTCATAGAGACAACAGCTCAAAAGGAAAGAGGTGATCACTCTGCCCATGTCTTGAGAGATAAGAAAGTGGGGGATGAAGCAGAGTTGCTAGGTACCTGGCAAAAGCTTTCACCTAGAGTATCAGCATTGTTCCAGGTATCAGCTATTTGCCTGCCACAGAGCAAGAATGAGAAGGGGACAATTATATTATCCACTGACCTTTTGAATCTTGTCCCATATGACTTTGGAACCAGTGTTAGAAGATATGTTGGTTGTGAACTTAACCCAAGATTCCTTCTAGCTTTGACGTCTTACCCATCAAACATATGCATGGGCCTGCTGGAAAGTGATGCAGTTCAAGTATGTGGGATACCTACGAAAAGTATCTCAGGTCTGTTTTTGGACCTTACATACCACATGGCAGGCAGGATTCCACCATGGAAGAGGATATTGTGGAAAACATGTCAAAATTTTAAGAATACACTGAGCAGTTGCCTGTATAATACAGTCAGTTACTGCTGCCACACAGTCATCTATTGATGGCTTACAGATGATGACAGGATCAAGTTCTGTAGGAGTAGTGAGAGAGTTAGTTTGCTTGATACAGCTTCTACTGGGGCACGTTAGTCAGGTAGCAGACACAATCAGAGTCTGTTTCACACTCATAACCATTGTGGTCCTTGCCACCACAACGATCACACATCAACAAACCATGATATGGTCTTTGAGTGACAGAGCTGCTGACACTAGAAACATCTGAGAGGGTATGCAATTAAGATAACCAGCCTTGATAATGGAAGGTGGTCATGTAATGTAAATGTTAAAATGAAAACACTGGTCAGCATCATAATTCCATCTTTGAGAGTGGAAATATGCCTAACTACTGAAACTTCTTTGGTGAAGAAACCAGTGAGAAGATCTGAATAGAGAATGTTCTTCAAATCCCTCTCAACAATAACTTTTGTGACAAGTAGCATCAGGTATAACCTCAATAGGTATATCCTGAATCACCTTTGAATATAAGATGATTTCACTGTGTTGAGATGTGTATGTTCCAACCAATGTCACCAGAGCAAAACTTTGACTGACCTAGAAGAGCCAGGAAGTCCCTCTAATCCCTTCTGAATGAGAAAGAGAGACATCTACCCTAAAGGTTTGTCTGAAAGAAAATGTTGTATAAGAAAATGAGGTACAGGCATTAGAAATGGTGAAGACTGCTGCTCAGAATCTTCAAGATGTGGTTGTTTACCTATGGACTGTTTTTTCACTATTTTATTTTAATTCTTATTTGGAGAATCCATAATAAAAAAAAAAATTTCATGCCCACTGATTCTACCCACCATGGAGCCTGACAAGTGAATGCATTACAATGCCAAACAAGGACACTGCAGCAACACCAGGGTTTCGTGAGCACTGCAACACCAGCATCAGATACAACGTCCACAACAACCAACTTTGGTACTTGGTTGACTCTAGCCCAAATGGACCAGCCAATTGACCATAGGGGGCCACCCCAAGGTTGCTCGTCTGCAGGAATCCAAGGCCAAAGTGTTGGGTTTGGGTTAGACCCTTCCACAACCAGAATCATCTCTTCCCCTTCATGGGTCACCACACACAGTAAACATATGGGTGGATATTTAGATACCTGAAAAGGTATACTGAAAGAGCAGAACCTTTCCTGAGAGGTCCCCTGGCTACATACAAGAATCCACACTGAGGCAATTTACATGGAAAACAAGTAAACGGTATGAAATATTGTAAATAAATATTAAACACCACAGAAGATACCTGGAAACACTCAATATCTCAGAAAAGTTGAATTTTAACTAATTAAAGTATCCAATGATATAAAATGTGAAAGCACAATAGCCAAAAACCTAAGTGACACCCAAAAAAATCTGGGAAACTGAAGCTATAAAACCAAGACACAGGCATCAAAACAAGAATAAGCTGGATACAATTAACCCTATCACAACAAATCAGTTTAAAAGCCATATCCCATTTGTTGATTTGTATTCAAAATTTTATTGAATTATTTTATGTCAATAATTTTGGAATAAAATTGAAGATATTCAAACTTTATCAGGTGATCCCATACATAATGTACAAAAATTTAATACAGAAAGTGCATCATCATTTTGTCATTGTAGAAAGCTTTAATGACTAAAATATATAGTAAGACATGTATAAAGATGTTATTTGAATTTTGCGCAAAGCTACTAGAGGGCTATCTGTGCTAGCTGTCCCTAATTTAGCAGTGTAAGACTAGAGGGAAGGCAGCTTGTCATCACCACCCACTGCCAACCCTTGGGCTACTCTTTTACCAACGAATAGTGGGATTGACCATAACATTATAATGCCCCCACAGCTGGGAAGGCAAGCACGTTTGGTGCAATGCTGGCGCTAACCCATGACCCTCGGATTACAAGTCTCATGCCCTACGTGCTCGGCCAACATGTATAAAAATGTTAAGTCAAATAAAAAACTAAACCAATTCCACTTTTTCAGATCATTAATCAACTTATTATGAAGATGGATGTGTTTGAGGAGCACAGTAGGAATGTAATGCTTTACAAGTTTTAAAAAGCAACAGTGCAGAAGAAACTACATGAAATAGTCAAGGTGTTTGTGGTGCAGTGTCTATCAATGAAAGAAAATGACTAATGATAACTTGTTGCTGGCTGTACTTGATGAAAATTGGGCTATTACAGTTGAAGAACTAGCACAGAAGCTTAATTCAACCCATTCAACAGTTCACTATTATTTTCCAAGTTTTGACAGAAGTCAACCTTAGAGCAAGAATGGACAGTTGCACTTCTCTGCACTCTCATGAACATAACACCTTTTTGGACAAATTAGTGGCTGGAGATGAAATATTGATATTTTATAAAAATGTTAAGCACCACAGATAATGGTTGAGCACAGGTAAAGTGGCTTACGCACAGCCCAAAATGGACCTCCATCCTATGAAAATCTTGTTAAGCATTTGGTTGGATATTGTTGGAATGATCCACTTTCAGTTGCTACCACTCAATCTAACAATTACATCATTTTTCTACTGTTTACAGTTAGAGTGCTTGAAAGTAAAGAAGCCTGCTTTGATCAATCATAAAGGTGTTGTGTTGTCTCAGCATAATGCACAGCCCCATACATCAAGAATCCCATGTGTAAAGAATGAAGAGCTAAACTGCAAAAAACTTCATCCTCCATGTTCTTCAATCCCTGCCCCATTTAATTATCAGTTTGCAGAATTATCTTGATTGTAAAGAGCTTGAACACATGAAGGTATCAAAACTACCCTCTCTACATTTTCTTCCAAACCCCAAGAATTTTGTAAAAGTGACATTCAGAAGCTTGTGAATCATTGGCAGGAAGTAATTAATAATAATGGAACATACATTATTGATTAAATAACATTAAAAACATCTGAAATTCTTTCTCTTTTTCTGAACCTAAAATCATACATTACTTAAGGGATGACCTGATAATAGTTAGGTAAATATTAAAAGAACACATTTAAATGTAGATTTTAGTATGCTGAATGCAGCACTGTTTGAAATTAGATATTTTTATGTTAATATACCAAGTCTATAATTTCATGCAAATCAGAAACTTGAATTACTAATATTAACAAGCTACAGGGTGTTCAGAAAGTCACCGTGCAGTTTTGTCATCATATTTTATTATATTTCAGATTTTGATCTCAATATGGTTTTAATAATTGAAGAACGTGTATGGCTCATTGAACACGCATTCTGAGAAGGTGGAAGATACACAGATGTGGTGTGACAGCGATTTGCTGAAAAACTCCCAGATACACCTGTTCCACATCGCAATGCAATTCGTAACCTTGTTGATAAGTATTGGGAAACAGGATCTGTGGATGATCCAAACGCTGTGGAAGGTGAATAAAGCTATCGAAGAAACTGTTGGATATTTCTGACAGTGTGATGCAATTCACAATTCATTAAGATTCTTTCTTTCTTTTTTTTTATACAAAACACCTGTTATCTTTACTGCCAAATTCTGTGATGATACACCACATCACAAGTTACAAAAAAAATACTTAACACCAACAAACACACATATGAACTTGTGTATGTTGTATTGAGCCTGTGTAATGAAAGGGCTAAAGACCACAATAAAAAGATGATATAGGTGATATGCAATGCATATGCTAAGATGGCCTCATACAAAAAAACGGTGAAGCACAAACTTCTCACCTGCTGGACATTACCATTAATATACCACCAAGGAAAATGGAAAATGCATTATTCTTTATAATGAAAAGTGTGACACAGAATACAACCCTGAGAGACTCCAAGTTCCTGTGGGAAAAAATGAGAAAGTGTTGAGCCCACACAGATTTGGAAATGATGCTTCATTAAGAACTGCTAGATGAAAAGGGGTGAGTTTCCATGCAATCCATACAAATGAGTCTTGTAAGATGCCATATCTCCATGTTGCATTGTAAGCTTTTTTTAAACAAAGAATACAGTAACAAGACGTTGCCTTAAAAAGGCTTCTCTAATTGATGTTTCAAGATGAATCAAGTGGTCTATCGTAGAGCATTGTGATGGTGGTTGAAGAAATGGTGGAGGTGTATTTAATTCAAGATTCCTTCTGGCTTTGATGTCTCACTTGCTGAGCATGTGCACAGGCTTGCTGAAATGCAATGCAGTTTGAGAGCATGGGGTATCTTCAAAATTTATGCCAAGCATACTTTGAGTTTTCTGTATTATAGAACAGGCATAATTTCACCAAGGGTTGTGGTGCAGTGGGAAACATGTCGAGGTTTTAGGAATGCATTGAGTAACAGCTTGTATAATATTGTTGGTTACTGCTGCCATACAATAATCTATGGATGATTTACATAAGATGGCAGGATCCAGTTCTGATAGAGTAGTGAAAGAAGGCCAGTTGGCCTGGACCAACTTCCACCGAGGTACATGGGTCAGGTGGTACTGATCATAGCCAATCTCTCATAAGATGATGGGAAAATTATCACTACCTCATGAATTAATGTCAACCTTGCAGGAAAAGTGAGTAACAAAGATCTATAGCTGTAAATGATTGACTAGGTGCATGAAAATATGTGTAAGAGCCAGTATTGAATAGAGCCAGGTGGTAGTTCAAGAGAATATGCTCTATGGTACACCCTCTCATATCAATACGGGAGCCACTCCAAAAGGGAGTATGCTCATTGAAATCTCCCAAGATTAAAAAGGGGGTAGGCAGTTGCTCAATGAGGGTATTGAGGTCTGATTGATTATAATGCATTTCAGGTGTAAAGTATAGAGAGCAAATAGTGAAGGTACAACCCAAGGAGACACAAATGGCTACAGTCTCCAAGGGTACATGCTGATTAACCAACAATGTAACTTTCCCATGCTATATATAGCCTGTCATTTGTGTATAATGAATAGTGGCAGATAGTAACTGTATTTGTAGGCTGTAGAAATGTTTCCTGCAAAAAAAAAGACATATGGAATGATAAAGGGCAATCACATCTTTAATGTCAGTCACATTTCATTGGGAACCTCAACAGTTCCATTGGATTAGTGTGACCATGTGTAATCATTTCAGAGGAGAAGATAGTAGAGAGTCCTTCTGCTTATGATGTCCTTTTTTTCTTTACTGGATGCGAGTCTCTTGTCATCTGTGGATCCTGCTCAAGCTCAAATGGTCAGGCCTGGATTTATCGGTACACATACTAATGATTGAGGGTGCAGACAAGTTGTTTGCTTAATTTTTTGGGGTATCAAGAGAGGGAGACCATGGAAACACCTTGACTTGAAGAAGGTGAAGTTTGGCAATGACTGAAAGGTGTGGTCAGAACAGAGATGGAAGGAGACTGATTTGTAAACTACGTTGATTTTGGGAAGTGTTTCATTAAGATTGTATAGAGAATAGGGTAAGGTCAGTTTAGACTTCTACTGCAGTAGTAGAATGGGTTACAACAGCACAAGTTCTGTTCAGAATAGATAATAATTTTCGAGCCTCTGTGTAAGTGAGATTGTTAACTGTCTTAAGATGTTGTACGTTTTTTTCTCCTTCTACCCATTTAGGGCAAGAGGTAAAATAAGAAGGATGAGTACCATTACAGTTTATACAATGTAGTTTGAATTGGCATTTGGTGGCATTATGGTCTTTACCAGCACAATGGGCAAAGGTCAAGGAACCACGGCAAAATTGTTTTGAATGACCAAATCATTGACAATGGAAAGATCATACAGGATTTGGAAATACAAGGTTGCACCTTACAATTCAGATATCCTGCTTTTATTGTGGTGGGAGGACATGGTATAGTAAATGTTAGTATCAGAACATTTGTTGGTTCCAGAATTCCATCTTTTGGAGTAGAATGTGGCATAGTGATGTGACACCTTACTTGGTGAGACCTGTGAGGATCTCCAATTCAGGGACAGTCCTTAAATCTCTTTGAACTATGACTCCTCTGGAAGTATTTAAAGTGGAATGAAAAGTAATTTCAATGGTATGTCCTCCAAGGTTTTTGATGTCAGGAGGAGTTTGGAATGCTGCGATGAAGATGTTTCTTGAACGTAACTTTTTACCAATTTAGGGGAGCCAGCAAGCCCTTCTGAATAAAAAATGGGGACATCTGCCCCAGAAGTTTGTCATTTAAGGAATGGAAAATTAGGAATCATGGGACAAATTCAAGTGATGAGTTAAGCTGTACAGATTCATCAATGTGTAATCTTTTTCCAGTAGTTGGTTCTTCTTGATGGTTTCAAGTTCTGTTACTTTTTTTGTTTTCAAGAGTATCCATAATAAACAAAATTTTTCAGTGCCCACTAACCCCTACAAGGGGATGCACTACAGTGCTTTCAGGGCACTGCAGCAAAGCCAGGGTTTTGTGAGCACTATACCCGAATACTTGTGTCAGACACAATATCCACAACATCCTATGCTGGTACTCAGTTAACCCTGGCCCAAATGGACTAGCTGATTGATCCTGAGGGGCCACCCCAAGACTGCCTGTTTACAGGAATTCAAGACCAAAGTGGTGTTGGAGTTGGACCCCTCAACCACCAGGATTCTCTCCTATGCTTCACAGGTTACCACACACAGCAAACATGCAGGTAGATGTTTAGATCCCAGAGGAGGTAAACTGCAAGAACAGAACCTTCTCTGGGAGTTTCCCCCACCACGTACAAACATCCACATCGTGGAGTGGTATGGTTTAATTACAAATCAAATTCCCTTGTCTGAGAAATACAGTTGAAGTTTTATACCAATCTTCAAATAAGAATAATGAGTTATTTAAATATTTCCCTTGCTATCAAGCAGTTTCCAATAGTAATTGTCAAACAGCATGTTTTTTTTTGTATAAAAAAAAAAGTGTGCTGTGGTAATTACAAGTAAAAACAAAGTTACATACTTTGTTTATTGTCCAAGAATATTTAAATTTTTTTTCTGGAAATATTTTCACTTTCCAACATCTGATTTTTTTCAATGAAAGAAATTGAAGGATTTTGAGAAATTCTTCAAAGAAAAAGCAAAATTGAGAGATTTGAATCTGCCCTGGGATATAACACTTCATTTGTTCCTAATGACGAGCTTTCAATAAAATATTCATAGCTGTCTTCCCTGTAGCAAGTTGTAAAACTATAAATCAATAATAAGGTTAAGTATGCAAAATTATATACTCTTAAGAAGACAAATCTTTCCAACTATTATACCAGTACTTAAAATGCTTCAAAGGGCTTATGTTGGCACTAAAAGGACTTTGTAAAAGTTTAAGTGTATCAAGATCTCAACTGTCAAGAATCAACATAAAAACAGTCCTATGACCTGTGCAGGTTGTTTTTGTTGTGTTTTTATAACATGTTTGTCCAGGTTTGAGTAATACATTTACATCCATTTTGTTTTGTATGTTTATGAAACAAGAATAACAATAGTAATATGAGAAACAAACAGGTGAATTTTGTCACACAATCAGAAAACCAACTTTGCTATCATTAATATTTTATCAGTGTTAAATCTGTCATAGGTCTTAAGTGTTATCTCAAGAACAATTTTACTTAAGATGGTTTTTGCCCACATGTTCTCTTAGAATTTGTTAAAATTCCTATCATGAACCACTATTATGGTTCATAATACTAACAGTTACACACATTTTATTATTTCTATGCCAACTAACATGAAAATTGTTTTACGCATAGGTTGTACAGACTGTTTCTTTTATCAATCAATATTTATTGCACACCAAATATATTTAGGTCTGCAAGCTTGTACTTTTTTCAGTTCTGTGTGTTGTAGATTTCTTGGAATGTTGAATCATCTTTGCAATGAGCCATCCCCTAAAACTCGATAAGAGTATGGTGTAGAACTAATTGCATATCAACCCATCTAGTACTAGTAGCACAAGAGCTACTCTGGGGTCTCCTATTTTTTAACCTTTATTTTTTTTAATAAAAGCAACTGTTTGTACACAAATATTTTATTGTTTAACCATTTTATAATATATTTTGTTACTTTGGTAAAGTATTTAATCCTAATACTAAGTAACAGTACCTGAATGCAATACTGTTAGAAATGGACATGTGGTAATGAAAATATGTGGGATGAATTTCAAAATTAAACTTAAAAAAACAACATTATCTAGAGTAACACATGCAAGAATAAAGATTAAAAAATTGTGTTGAAAATAATTTTAAACTGTTTTAAGTATGGTAGGGGGGATGGTCAGTGATATAGAATATTTACAAATAATTACTTTGCCAACTGAATAATAAAGCATAACTAATTGTGGCAGTAGGTCTCATGTTATTTAAACACCTAAAGTATTTTAAGTTATTAATTGTGAGTAGAGAACAATTCATCAAAACCAGATGCACTGCTTATGTTCCACAAGTATATGAGGCCTACTTTAATTATTTGCTTCTTTCTTCCAATCAATATCAATGAGTTACAAGTGTAAATTTAAGAAAATAGGTCTGACACAGCAGAAATAAACCAAAGAATAAATTAAGTCTTAATATCTTTTCTTCCATAAAATTCACAAATACCCAGTTAGCACACTGAAATATAAGGAATGAACTTTAAAAGTATGTCAAGTTATTCAATATATACTAAGTTACCAGTTTTGAGTAATGAGAGTTAAGAATCAGAATTGTGAATGAATGTCTAGGAATTAAACACCTTGCAGACATAATGCCAAGGTTGAATGGATCAAGAGGATGGCTGTGGGTCTCTCAACTTCAAATTGAAGCATTCCAGTAAACTGAAAAAAAACACTGCATCACACTTTTTCATGATGACACAAATTTTGAGGTCAAAAGATATTCAATTTACTCTGATGAGAAATGCACCTGATGTTGAAACATACCTCAGGATATGTCACTAATTAAGCAGAGAACATTTCAACCAGCCATCCTGAGATACATTTAAATTCAATATTTAAGAAAAAGCAGAGGTTAAACTCAGACTGTTTTATTTCTTCAACAAGGTAGTAGCTACAGAACAAATTGCCACTTTTGAGTAGTAATGTCTGCAACTTTCCAAAAGTAAAATTTGCCAGTTGCAAGAAACTGGAAGTATTGATTATATTTTGATTTACTGCAACAGACTGAAACTTTTGACATCCTTGACTCATCAGTGGACCCACACGCGTCACATGTAATACATTATTATTTTGAAATTTATTAACACTTATAGGTGATATATATTATAGAATATATATATTATATTACTTATAGAAAATAGGTTTCCATAAACTTTTCTTGGTCCACTAAGTGAGGTCGACAGAAAATCACTATAATTAGGCTTAACAATGTAGCGAGTATCACTGTGTGCATACCTCTCCCAATACTCTAAAACGTCCAAAACAAATTATTCTTACCAAAAGTTTTCAGATTTTGGATACTGGCAGACATACAAGCAGAAATAAAGTCTCCTCTTTCAGTAAAATTACAGGTCAACCGTAGTTTATCTTACCAACTTTTTACTAAGATTTAGTCTCTACCTCCAAAACAGTGACGTTGAAAACCAAGAGAACGAGAAACTTTGTGACGTCGTCAGTGATTAGTCAATTCAATGCCCGGATATGGAAGAAACCATTGTATCTGACAAGGGTAAGGCAAGTATAGGTTTTAAAGATTGAGGATAATATTGTAATATTTTCTTCCACTTTTTGAACACAATATATTGAGTATCAAACACTTCTGATTTCCGAAAAACTTCCGAAAAACAGAATTTCTGGAACTAAATAAATTGTAAGATCCTCCCTCCCACTTAGTCTCATTTCGTAAATATGTTCTGCCACTTTGTGATGCAATAAACATATTGAAGGTAATGTTTCAACTTCCGCTTTTAAATTTTCGCTTCTCCAATGATATTTGTACATCACTTTGCGTTCAATCGTACATTAAAATGGAGATCATATTTTCGATTTAGACGCTATATCTACATGTCACTTTCCTACTTTGAAAACTAAAATTTCTTTTTCTGCATCAGACTGTGGTGCATTTCTTTTTCTTGATTTATAACTTGAACTATCACCTAAATTAGTGTTATCAGGTATTATTTTATTAAATAATAAAATTTAATTGTATAATTTTCAAATTGTATAATTAATAAATTTTATTAAATTTGTTTGTTTTGGAAATTCGCACAAAGCTACTCGAGGGCTATCTGTGCTAGCCGTCCCTAATTTTGCAGCGTAAGGCAGCTAGTCATCACCACCCACCGCCAACTTTTGGGCTATTCTTTCACCAACGAATAGTGGGATTAACCGTAACATAATACACCCCCACGGCTGGGAGGGCGGGCACATTTAGGGCGACGCCGGCGCGAACCCGCGACCCTCGGATTACGAGTGCACGCCTTAACGCGCTCGGCCATGCCAGACCTTTATTAAATATAAAAAGTGATAAATGGTTACCAATTAGCCTTAGGTTTTTATAGATATTAATTACTCTAATAATAATCGATATCCTATCGCCACAACCTCAACAGAAGTACTTCGATGTACTTAGATTCAAAAATCTAATGCCCAAAATATTGTTAATAGCGAAGATATCCAACTGATGAGACAATGGATTCTTACCTTTAAAAGCAGAAAACACGAGTTTAGTGTATTTAAAGCCAAGCATGGTTACAATTAGCATGATTCATGATGGCTAAACCGAAATCTAATAATCAAAGTTTATAAAACACAAAATAAACTGCTCAAAAAATTAAAGGAACAAGTACGTCTTCTTATACAATTTATCTCAGTGTTCCAAATCTGATAATATTTTTAGTTTTTTAGGTAACTTGCCTCGTTTCAGTTCCATCTGTATCAATTTTTTAATGTGTGATGAAGGGTAAAACATGGAGAAATATAATATTTAAAAGTGACCAATATCACCAAAAGTGATATGCTATATAAAACAACATTTTAAACAGTTTATATGCGTTTCCTTAGTGCAGACGATTGCGAACTCTTTGGATCGACACACGGGTTCCAGTGAAATGCTGAAGGCCATTTTGCAGTGACCGAGCTGTAGCTAACCTATTTTGCCGAGCGATAGTCACAATGTATAGGTCCTCCCTACCTGTTGTGCAGCGGTAACAGCCTTGACCTGGTCTCCTGCCATAAGAGTTCGTCTCCTAGTAGCGTGGCCAAAGTCGACTGATGACGCTTGGCGACACACCGACGCGCTGTGCCACCCTCCATTGGATTTGTCTATCCTCCAACATCTGGACCGTTCTGACAACCTCGTTCTTTGTCAGATGGCGCCTGGCTGCTTGGATACACAAGATGAAGGTACACACAAACAAATCGAGCCGTATAAGATCCACATTGGTGTTTGTTTCGAGAATTAATGAGGAATACATAGTTTCACGTAACAACCTTATATAGGGTATCTTGAGTTGTATTCTCCTTGAGTGAGGTGAGTTTTGTTTAAGTTGCTTCAAACATCACTCGCAAGCTTAAAACATACACTTGTAGACGAACGAATATGTTTTTCATACATTTTTCATACGCGGGTTCGAATCTCCGTCACACCAAACATGTTCGCCCTTTCAGCCGTGGGAGCGTTATAAGTGACGGTCAATCCAACTATTTGTTGGCAAAAGAGTATCCCAAGAGTTCGCGGTGGGTGGTGATGACTAGCTGATTTCCTTCTAATCTTACATTGCTAAATTAGGGACGGCTGGCGCAGGTAACCCTCGTGTAGCTTTGCGTGAAATTCAAAAACAAACAAACAAATCATTGGTGGATCCAAAGAAAACAAAAGGGAACCAAACACTTTGACATGTCCTGAGGAATTGGTGGTTGGAAGAGCTTTTTTGAATGTGAAGAATAAAAAGGCCTAAATCAGCTTAAAATAAAATGAGAGATCACTAGTGACACAGTAAAGTTAAACAGTTTCTAACAAATAAAGGACAAATTTCAAAGTTAAGTATGTGTTCAGAGGAGTCATACATCGTACTGAAAATAATCAATAATGTAAATATGGAATCTGCGGGGACGGGAAGTCCATGTCACAGGTCATATATCGTGATTATCCTTGGGAGTACGTTAGAACAAATTCGACCTTCTGAGAAGCACAGAGTTTCTATCTAGACTACTTCCCGACGATCAACAAGGATAAAACCGCCAGTGGATTCGTTCAATCATCTACCTTGGAAGAACTCACGCAGGGACGGAACAACCAGTGACAATAAGGATCAAAACGCCATTCCACTGGTACATGATGGGTCTCAAAAAAGAAAGAAAAAAAACTATGAGGAAAAGAAGTGATGAACAGACAAGCTGGTAAGTTATGTTATTTTTGTTTATGAATAATTCAAAGCTTTTCACAATCCAGGAAGAGTGCAGTGTTTTAGGTCAAGATCAAGTAAGTCCTTGAATACCTAGAATGTTCGAAAACTTTATGAAGTGTCTAAAAACAAGGACACACGTAATAAATGAGGAAAGAGAAAAAATGGTGAACTATGAATGAGTATCGATTGATTCGTCAGCTGTTTTCAATCGAGAGAGTGCTGGTCATTTCGTAAAATATTTAATTCGATGTTAATTTATTGCATGTATATTCAGTACTTAATCATTTAGCCGCAAAATTTATGGTTATATTGTGAAATATATGAAGTTGCTGAAGTGTAATTTCATTTATATCATATTACATCAAAATTTGGGTAAGGATATTTAATATTATCCTAGTTATTTTCTTGAATAAATGTATCAATCATTCATAATAACTGACAAACCAGCAAGTTCGTCTTTTTGACCTCAAGGCAAAATTATTAATTGTAAGAACGTCTGAGAGAAAGTAATTATAAAAAAGTGCTGTATCCTGTGCCTTAGTTTAAAGCATTCATAAACTGCACGTTCAACAAATGTTATGTTGAGTATAACCGAAACGTAGTTATCATATGAAACAGAAATAATCAGAACCGAGAGTTGATGTGAGAAGTAGATGAAGCTGATGACAAACATAAATTTTGTATTTTTACACAGGAATGAGCACGATTCGTAAGTTCAACTGAAAGTTAAAAATGTATATCTGACGATATACACAGTGAGAAATTTATTATATGAATTAACATAGAGTAAAATATGTCTTGGCCTGGCATAGTCAAGAGCGTAAGGCGTGCGACTCCTAATCCGAGGGTCGCGTGTTCGCGCCCGCGTCGCGCCAAATATGCTCGCCCTCCCAGCCGTGGGGGCGTTATAATGTGATGGTCAATCCCAATGTTCGTTGGTAAAAGAGTAGCTCAAGAGTTGGCGGTAGGTGGTGATGACTAGCTGCTTTCCCTCTAGTCTTACACTGCTAAATTAGGGACGGCTCGGTGCAGTGGGCTAACAACATACTCACTTAAATACTTGTCGAAGAATCCGCAAGCGATTGCGGCCCTATGTTCTGAGATGGAATCTAATGGTGATAACTAACTAATAACTAAAATATATCTTATAACAAACATTGTGCCTCTGAAGGTACTTTTTCCCACTTTAGTATAACAGTTATGTAAACATTCAATAATCTCCTCTTCATTATTTTTATTTTGTTATAAGCAAACATACACGTATCGTTTATTACGACTGAAATGTGTTCAAATTACAACTTAAATTTAAATTATCATGGACCCGGCATGGTCAAGCGTGCCGGGGCCGTGATAATTTAAATGCGTGAGTTCGCATCTCCGTCACGCCAAACATGCTCGCCTTTTTTGCCGTGGGGGCGTTATAATGTTACGATCAATTCCACTATTCGTGGGAATTCAAAAACAAACAAACAATAAATTCTCACTTCAAGAATTATCAATTATGGCCGGTCACTGATACTAACTTGCTTGAGGTGGTAGCGACTCAAACGTATTAACCCCTTCGTAAACTGAGGGTCGCGGGTTCGCGCCAAACATGCTCGCCTTCCCAGCCGCGGGGGGATCGTTATAATGTAACGATCAATCCCACTATTCATTGGTAAAAGAGTAACCCAAGAGTTAGCGGTGGGTGGTGATGACAAGTTGCCTTCCCTCTTGTCTTACACTGCAAAATTAGGAATGGCTAGCACAGATAGCCCTCGAGTAGCTTTGTGCGAAATTCCAAAACAAACAAACAAAACTAATGTAGTTAACGCTCATCTGGAATCTATGCCAAACGAGTCCTTTGTTTAATGAAACTGTTTGACCTAACTGACGCCGACAGTGACACAATTGTGATTTTAATTAGTCTCCTACAGCGCTAGCACAATCATTTTTGTTAGTAAATACCTCTGTTGGATATTTGTGCAATGTAATTTTAAAGCAATTCGTATAAAAACTTAATTTGAAACTAGGAAATTTGTTTTTTCTGAGGGACCAGTCTTAGACCATTAGGGGGTGTGGTTCGCGTGCTCGATTCGTTTGTTTTTTTTAATTTCGCGCAAAGCTACTTGAGGGCTATCTGCCTAATTTAGCAGTGTAAGATTAGAAGGAAGGCAGCTAGTCATCACCACCTACCACCAACTCTTGGACTACTCTTTCACCAACGAATAGTGGAATTGCGTGTCACATTATAACGCCCCCCTCCGGCTGAAAGAGCGAGCATGTTTTCGTGCGACTGGGATTAGTATCTGTGACCCTCGAATTATGAGTCGAACGCCTTAATCCACTTGGCCATGACGGGATCGATTCAACTTGAGTTTGTTAATTTATCACCTATTCGTTCTCTTACATAAATTCATGTTAAAACGAAGTGAATTAGGAGATAACTTTGTATTAATATGAATTTGATAATTCTCTGATTTGCTATTTGACTCATTTCATTTCTCTCCTTTGAGCCAGACATGGCCAGGTGGCTGGGGCGCTCAACAAGCAATCTGCGAGTGGCGGATTCAAATCCCTGTCACACCAAATAGTATTGCCCTATTAGTTGCAGGGATGGTATAATGTGACGGTCAGTCAGTGAGTCCCACTATTCGTTGGTAAAATAGGAGCTCAAGAGTTGGTGGGTTGTAATTAATAGCTGCCATTCCTCTTGTCTTACACTGCTGAATTAGAAGTGGTTAACACAAATCGCTCTTATGTTGCTTTGCACAAAATTCAAAAATAAACCTTTTTATTTTAAAATTTATCTTTAAATATTTAACAATTCATACTACCGTCCTTATGGCTTGTGTCGTAGTTCAACTGTATATTATTCTTGAAATTAAAAGCAATTCAGTATCATATAATTACTCAGTATTCTAAATTTGTTAACCACTCTCAAATATTTGAAGAAAATATCATGATTTTAATGTAGCATAATAACTTATAAGTAATAGATGTGTATATGACTTCGTATTAATATAGTCCCTCGCTGGTTTCGCGGTATAGCTACGGATTTATAACGCTAAAATCAGGGGGTTCGATTCCCCTCCGTTGACTCAGTAGATAGCCCGATATGGCTTTGTTAAAAGAAAACCCAATCACACCACATCATACTAATATAGAAACTGATTTAAAACATCAATTACAGTTGAAAATATTTAAAACAATAATTAGAGACGAACATTTGCTAAAACTTTATTTAATTAAGTCGAGCCTATTTCATAGTTTACAGTTATCACACCATTGCACACTAACATTTTGAATTCAGTTCAAAGTCCTTATATATCTATTACCAGCCGCATGGAT
Source organism: Carcinoscorpius rotundicauda (assembly GCA_011833715.1). Classification (NCBI taxonomy): domain Eukaryota; kingdom Metazoa; phylum Arthropoda; class Merostomata; order Xiphosura; family Limulidae; genus Carcinoscorpius; species Carcinoscorpius rotundicauda. The sequence goes on along the minus strand of CM022399.1, from coordinate 69,649,960 downwards.
CTTATGTGAGAAAATGAAAACATTTGTTATTAAACTGCAGAGTAATTTTTGGTTTTCACCTTTGAAGTTCCTGTGCCAGACTAAATCATCAATTAATGTGTGTAGAGAAAGTTATTGACCGGTGAGATAATTATATTTGAATGTTACTTTGTGAAAGATCATGGCATGAAACTTTAAACTGGCTATGGAGAAAGACTTACTTAACATGACACTTTTCTGTCTCTCCATTAATTAAAGGATCCACATTTTTACACTAGTAAAAGTAGCTCACATGATTGACTTTTAAGAGTATGACCAAACAGGACTTGGACCTTTTCTTAAAGCACTTCAGGCAAACCATTATGTGTAATAGCTGGACTTACTAACAGACAGCACAATACCTGACTTTGATGCCTGCAATGTTATCAAGCGTTTAAGCAAAACACACACATGAGACTAGAATACAGTTGTAGCTAGTTTACTCTAATATTTTGACCAAGTAAAGAACTAAGCTATCTATAAGTCTCAGTTTATAGCTATGACGATGACAAGCATTAGTTGTATGGAAAGGCTCACCTTACAGTCGCTCAGAAGTTGGTAAATACATCCTGATCAATAAGTGCATTTAGGGCTATATAGTAAGATAATGGAGCATTATTCTTCAATGAGAAATACTATCACTCTAGCAAGGGCAGTTTTTGCGAGGTTGAAGTTTGAAGTAATAACTTTCAACAGATTGCAAGAGAATTTTTGTGGAGAATTAACCAGCAACAAACACACCACAGTACCACCATACAAAGTGGGTAGTTTCTAACGTAGTCTTCCCATGATGTTTGTACCACAACCAATTCTTATGGTACCTCCACATGGATGTTGCTTGAAAAATGTGGATCAAAACAACTGTTTTGGACGTTAGCAGAAGGATTACTTCAAAGTAAACCGTTCATACCTTACTGTGAAGCAAGATGAGCAAAGTAATTAGTTTCTGATCTACTGCCTTGCAGATGCAAAAAGATCAGCAGTAAGTTTTAACTGTTGCTATTTCCACTGTGAAAAAATCACAGCTCCTGAATCTTGATACAAGACAAAGAAGAAATTACATGTTATCAAGATCTTCACCAAACAAAGAGGTACATTTTAGGATGACAACATGACACTGAAATAACTTTTGAACTTTATAAGTCAGTAATGGACAATAGCATGTCATATCACAATATGAATGGGTATGAATTTTTCATACATCATCGTTTTGGCTCACAACACGAATTAATTGTTCAAAGATAACGACGATCAAGACTAATTTATAGCTTGAGACTAAATGAAAGGTCAGTAGATTGTTTAGTTTTGTGTTATGCTCTTTATGGTTTGTAGTACGTTTCTCCAAAATATCTGCATTACTTTTTATATTGACTGCCTCCCGCTAGTACAGCGATATGTCTTCGGTTTTACAACGCTAAAATCAGGGATTCTATTCCCTTCGGTGGGCTCAGCAGATAGTCCGATGTGGCTTTGCTATACGAAAACACACACTTTATATTGACTAAGGCAAAATTACACTTTGAACAGATACATTAATATTTATGAACATTTCATTCTATCAAAATAAACACAATTTCAGGCACTTGTCTAACCAGCTATGAGTACAAGATGTTGAGTTGTGTCATTTGTATAAACACTGAGACACAGTAGTCGGCCTACAAGGTAACTAGTGGTCCCTGGAGCTACATAAACAGGAATTAGATTGTACAATACAATACTGATGGGCATTTGGAAGTGTTACATACCTCAAGTAACATGTGGTGTGTCAGCAATTGCTCTGAACTTATTCACATAAAAACATTACAAAGTAGTGTATTTCGTACTTCACATACTGTAGACGATAAAACTAATAAAACAGAAAAAATCCAAACAGAAAGTTCAAGGTTCTTTTTTGTGGAGAGTCAATTTGGTGATAACTAGATCTCTGTTCAAAATCAATTATGGTAATTGTATGTGTGTGTTTTTATTATTACTCTTTAAAATTGATCAAAGATAACCTTCCAGTAATTTAGTACACTCTTAAACTGTCAAGTACGTGACTGAGTGGTTGTTTTACAAGTTTCCTGACTTTTAAGCAAAAATGTACAGTTTTCAATTAATCGAATGCGTGACCCTCTAACAAGTGTAGATGTAATACAATATTTATGGAACTGCATGATGTGATTACGTCTGTAATAATTGATTCGTATGTCAAAAGAAATGTTAAAATGAAAATCTGAGCCCGGTTGCACCTACAATTTGTAAACAACTATTTTTGGCTGTACTGGTCTATACCACATATATCAATAACTTAACGAAGTGAATAAAGAGCTACAACGATAACAGCATGACACAGCCAAGGTAAAAGAACACATTATGTAGCTGGAATTTGACGCTAGTAATCAAGCGCTTGAAAGATGGTAGATCCAAAGGTCAGAGGTGGACGTGTAGGTTGACTTTGATTTCGACGGCACTGTGCTGATTGTTCTTGACTCAGTTGACGAATAGAAAGATGCGAGTAATACGTATTTGACATTTTGGGAAGTTTGATAAAGAAATGCCAATAGAGGAGTTGTACTGTTAGTGAACTAGGTTTAATATTAAATGTCAGTAACTTTTGTTAATGTATTACGTTAAAGATAAAAATATAATTTAAACGAAAAAGATTAGAATGTGTTATGTATTACTTATTTTCAATTTCAGTTTAAAATGTATATTTCAACTGCTCAGCAAAGTCATAAACATAATTAAATTATCTTTAAACATTTATATCTGTTTAGATGAGAACGTTCAATGGAACCATTCACATGTACAATCTGATTTTCAAATTAATCTTCAGAAATTTTAAACAATGAAACATTTAATAAATATTCTTTCTCAAACAGTATAACTGAAGCTTCTAAAGCACCCCAGTGTTTGAAAAGTCTGTCATTTCATCACTGTTGTAACAAGACCTTTCCAGATTATCACCCACTGCACTTCTTCCAGCATTTCCTTAACAAAATTTTTCCTACACAGGCAGACCATCGCCTACAGTGATATACTCCACAATATTTATTGTTTTCCGAAGGTTAAGACTGCTTCTTACCGTCTTAACAAGTTCCCACAGTTTACTAAGACACTTATCGACTTCTGAGTTCTTGTTATCTGCATCAACAGCATAAAATTACAAAAATAACTCTACCCACAGCAAATCGGTTTCTCATACCTTCTGCTTTTACCCTTTTAGATGTATGTTACAGAGACACGTCACAAATCATGTCATTTAGTTCTATTTGTGTGATCAAATAAAGCAGTTTATGTTGACATCCAACAGGAATAGAATTATGAAATGATGAGGATGGAAATGATTCATTTTTTTTTGTATGATAACTCTTCTCTTTCCCATTTCGCTGGCGGATGTGACACTGGAAACCCATCTCCATGAGGTACTAATTTCATTTTAGATGATATATTTGGATATTTAATGTGTTGTTTAGTTTCTTAAAGATCCAGTATTAGTCATGCCAAAATAACAGTCAATTAGATGATTTTTAGGCTAAACTCATATCGTGGGAACTGCAAATGGCATACTTTCTCTCTTTTTATTCAGGAAAAATGTGAACACTATGAAAGTAGCCTAAATACTAGCTGGTCAAAAGTTCAAGACCATACTCAAACGAAGCATTAACTGGTGAACACGTTACGAAATTTAGTCATTTGTTTTCAAGCATTAACGTTGTCAACATCTCCCACTAATATCTCCTGTGTTACATTGGGTAAAAAACATGGCAAAGGCTAAAATGTTGACAGAGTTTGAACGTGGCAGAATTGTCGAGCTGCAAAAGCAAGGTCTCTCTCAACATGCCATCGCTGGTGAGATTGGGCGAAGTAAAACTGCTGTTGCAATTTTTTTTTTGTTCTCCAACGTTACTGGCACGATAAGGATATCCCACCGGAGATATTTTCTACACGACACAATGGAGGAGGTTCCATCATGATCTGGGGTGCTTTCTCCTACCATGGAACAATGGAGCTTCAGGTTATACACGGGCGTCAAACAGCAGTGGGCTACATTGGCATGTTGGAGAGAGCATCCTTATTGACTTATTGCCCTCGCTTGTGTAGAAATGACTGGATCTTTCAGCAGGACAGCAATTCACAATGCCCGCAGGACAAAGGACTTTTTCATGGCGAATAACGTGATTCTTTTGGACCATCCAGCGTGTTCGCCCGAACTGAACTTCATTGAAAATGTTTTGGCAAGGGAAGTCTATAGAAATGGACGTCAATTTCAAACAATGTATGATATTCGTGAAACCATCTTCACCACTTGGAATAACATTCCAGCCAGCCTTCTGCAAATTCTTATATCAACCATGCCAAAGCGAATGTTTGAAGTTATTCGTGATGACGGCCGTGCAACTGACTACTGAGGCCTCTTTTTGGGCACTTCCTACCCTGTTTACGGCTTATCGTTGGTATGGTCTTAAACTTTTGACCAGCTAGTATTTAAGCTGATTTCATGGTGTTCACATTTTCCTTATTAAATGCTTAAAACGTTTATTTTTATTTTCCCTTTTCTTATTTTCATCTTTCGACGCTCTGCTCAAACAAGTTGTTGAATCTAACAACGCAAAATGCATATTTTTATTTATGTTCGTTGGCTTTAAGATATTGGCCAGCAGTGCATATTTGCTATTCCACAAGTCATCAAAGCATAAATACATGCTGTACAAGGTTAAAATGTTATTGAAATAACCTGAACTAAAAATTCCAGAATCAGTTGAAATGTGCTGGCTCAGCAATTACAAATCTGCTTATTCATTTATTTTAGTTTGTCACCTGCACAAAAGATGATGCAGATTTGACATCTTTAGCAGGAGGTATCTTGTTAGAAATGGAGAAATATAGTTTTCTTGTTACCTTAGAAATTCTGAATGAGGCTTTTTGTGCAATATTTAATATAGCAAAATTTTTACGTTTGTAACTTTGACAACAGCACATTTGAGAAACATGTGGATTCAGTTTGTCTATTTAAATAAAGAAAACACTATACAGCTATAGCTGTTGTAGATCTCAATACGAAGACTTCTGGTGTGTAACCATTCTTTGGATATAATCGAAAACGTAACAACAAAAAAGAAAATGTTGACATTACGATTGACCAAATTGAGTACTGATTTATAATCGATAAGTTTTCCCTCATCGATGCCTTCATTCTTAATAGTCAAATTGGCAAAGGAGCAATTTTTACTTATCGAAATTTTAAAATTTTATTATAGGTTTCTGCCCTTAGTTATAAGTTCTAGACAAATAGGATCTGAGATATATTCGGTCAAGGGAATTTGTTGGAATAACTTTTCTTTGTATGTGGACAGCTTATCAGTTAAGTCACTGTTTAGCTCTTAACGACTATCTGGAGTACTGACCAAGTGTGAAGATAAATATCTAGTTTTCATTTCTGTTAATGGGACTAGATAGATGCCTTAAATGATGTGAAATCGTACTAATATGCAATACACCGTAGGATTAAATACAGTTTTAACCTAAGTCAATTATTTGTGAAATTTGTCCACTTCTATGTGCCGCTTGATTTTACGTGATCAACGGCCTCTCTCACTTTAGCAAAGAGGTGAGAAACCTCGAGCAGTAATTCCAATCGCCAACAGACACATTACAGATGAAGAGACAGTTCTCATTTCTACAAGAAAACGCATTTAATGTTTAGTTAGAGTAATCCTAGCACTGTGAACTTCTCGAGTAAAAAAAACAACTTAAGTGTTCAGTTACTTGACTTTCAATTTTTACAAAAACTTATTTTGAAACATCTTGCTTATTAGTTATGCGGGTGGCAAAAATATGTTGTAGTCCGCTTTGACACAACATTCACTCAACCAAAGCTTAGTGTTATTCGTTTGACTTGCCCTTCTATAGTATTGTTGACAACGGGTAAACTTGTTTGAAACCTTTAACTAAGTAAAAAGTGATGATCTAAAAAACACACTGGAGCTCATTTAATATTTAGTACGTTATTTATCAACCTTAAGTACACAAAAAAACAATAATCTTAAGTATAAGTGGGTAGAAATGATCATTCCACCTGTAATTCACGATCACAATGCTTTGTGTTATCAACCGTAAAATATTTGCATAGACACACACGCAGGTCATTCATTGTATTAGAAACGTAGGGTTATAGTAAAATTACATTTATCATTGTAGAATAACCACTCATAGTCACTTTGTTTTCCTTGTTTGTACTGTTATCTTTGGCTTGGTCAAATTAATATGTCAGATCAACAAGGAAAACTCGACAAAACATAGCAAAATAATGTCCATTATACTAAGATTTATACCATCTGCTTCAATATATTGTGCTGTAATAGACCACAGTTCTCTCACTGCTCTGTAAGATGAATGGTACAGATCAGTCACATCACCAGGCATGATCTCAAACAGTGAAAAACTCACAGTCATGCCACATAATATACCTTATCATTCAGAAAGTTTTTAAAGGTAGACATCCATCAACTTAACCTCAACTTTGCTGAGAAAGGAAAGATTCCAATTAACTTGAGTTATCAGCAATGATCAACAGTGAAACCCAATTACTACTGTTCTTGGATCTTATCTGATAATTTCATCTTCCTTAACTATGTTCATGTGGTAAGTAGTCTGTTTCAAAAATATTTCATTATATCCAAGTAAATAGACAGGTGATTACTGCAAGATAATTCACCGATCTCTCACTGCCAAATATATTTCTAATATTTGGAAAGCAAAGTTCTCAAATTTCCTTTCAGTCATTAATTTGTTAGCCAACTAACTCTTCTACCTGTGTCATAATTGTTATGTAATATCATGAAGACAAACTGTCATAGCTTACCAGTTAATAGCTTAGAGAACAAGAACTGCTGTTCCTTTTTAATCAGTTACTAGTTATTTGACTGTCTATAGTAATTTCTGATCAAGCTCTCACTCCTAATCATAACAACCAGATATATACTGTCAGGATAGCCACACACAGTCATTCAAAGATTAATTACCATTTTTATGGTATCTTTCTTTACATGTAGCTGATTTACCTATCAGATAGCATACAAATTCATATTATCTACTATAGAATGCAGGTATTTCATAACTTCTGAAGACATTAAATAGATGACCATAAATCATCTTCCAGTTAATTCAAACCAGCATCCTAAAGATGGCATGGTGTAGTGCAAGTTTCTTACCAGATCAAACACTCTACACAGTTCTTCAAGCAACTGACTAATGAAAGTGGCTTCTAGGTCTTCATGAATTTCTCCAGCTGCTCCAAATTATGTTTTCTAAAAGCTTGACCACCGAATAAACATTAGCTAATTTTTTAAATAATCAGCAAGAACTAGTACATAAAATTTACAACATTTTGCTGTTGGGCATAATATCAGTTATATTTCATGTTTATATAAACCAGCCAACATAATATTTGGTGCAAGTTGATTGGTATGTCTACTGAAACTTGTATTCATACTACTTTAAGGTTCCAGTTTAAACTACATGATACATCGATACCATCATTCATCATAAGCACTTCAACATTTATCATAATGAAAATTGCACCCTTTGATCTTATCCTGCAACAGCATGTACACAATTCCCACCCCCCTCATCAGTTGACTAAGTATGCCTTAAATAAAATGCATTTCCTACTGCAGAGGAAGTACAGGCATTGCAAGTCAGTTTGGGATGCTATTTTGGCACACAGTAAATATCACTTCCAGCACTATATCGCTTTGTAGGGTTTGAAAAGGAGTGAGATGGTTGAGCCATTAGTTGACACTTCAGTAGAGCCTAAAGAGAAATCACAGACCCTTGAAGTTGCTCCAGAAACAAATTAACATTGCTTCTTCCTTTGTTTCTTCTGATTTAGCATCCAATGCAATGCAAAAACATCAATGTATGTTGCCATGTGAATAGTTTCGGTCAGAGACAAGCTTTCCCTACCTTAATGCTTTGTAATATTGCATACATTCATTTAGCAACTCTTGATAAGCTTGTTAATCACATTTTATCATAAGCAATTGGAAACATGCTTAGAAACACACTTCCATGCAGTTTTCTTTGAAGTTCTTGGAGGGAGCAAACATTTGAATTTTGAAGTCTGCCCTATATATTACTAAAGCTACAGTATAATGAACATATTTCAATCAAAATACACGAAGTCTCTGTTATGGTTACATGAAATATACAATAAGCATTCACTGAAGTAAAGAAATATCATAACTTACAAAAAGTTATTTTACAGCAACTGCCACTTTAGGTCAGATACTGCTTGATAGAACAGCTTAAAGGAAAGAAATATTAGAATTAGAAACTGAAACTCTCTTTTCAGGAATTTTCAACCCTGTTATAGAACTGTATAGTTTAGATGTTCTGCATATGCCTTTCATACTTTGGCTTTGCTTTTTGGGTGAATCTGTTTAGTATTTACAGTCAACATGAAGATTTATTTGTTTTCACATAAAAGTCTACATTTCAAATAAACCAGAGATCCCAAGTGTACACAAACTCAGTTTATTTGCTAGGAAAACAGCAGTTGTCCACAAATCTTAGCACTTGTAGTCTTACATGAGGTAAGGTGAGCTTTTATGAAGAAATAAAAATATGATTTCACAAATATTCATAATGTCATCTTGCTTGTGACAAAGACTTAAAAAAGATTCTGTCTTTGCAACCAGTTTTCTGTGTATTTTCTACATACGTATAACAAAAATGTACATAAAGAAATAATGTAACGATAAAGTGTTATATAATTTAAGAATCACTTACAATTTTACTTATAAACTGAAGAAACTGTTTATATATACTAGCTCCAGGAAACAATAACTAATAAACTATTTTCCCTGGACAGTGTGAACATTAAAAACACATTTGGAATACTGGGATCTCACATAATATATGCTCTTATTCTGATAATAAAAAAAGTGCTTGTAATTTATCAGATTATTATCTTACTTGGAGTGAATATTTAAATAAGATTTATTTGTCTTATCTCATTGAAGCAGTTCTTAATGTATTTTTGTAATTTTAGGTTTACGTCTAAATGCATTCATCAAAAATACATGCAAAGTGATTGTTTACAATAAAGTATAATACAAGGTACAAATCACTTACAATTTCATGTATGAACTGTTTATAAATACATACTATATTTATAAATATATACTATATTGTCCTTAGTGTACAGTGTGGAATAATATTGATGTAAAACAGCAGCTATGTCATACACACTGGACACCTCCACACCCCTATCAGTGAGCATTGTACGAAACTCAATTCTGCCCTGTCGGACCTTCTCCATGCGAAGAAAATAAGAGGTGGACCTCTCACCTTCTTCAAACCAACGAATATGAGAACGAATCCTCGCCCCTTCTATGGTATCATGATCCAAAGTCTCCAATTCAACTTCCAGTTCATATAACTTTTCCTTAGACCTACCAGGGTAACGGGACAGTTTTCGAAGCTCACGAGTAATGGACGACTTAAGCTACCCTTTCCGTGAACGGGATGCCCGCGCTCGAAGAAGTGAATATCGTTGGGTAAGTGAACGGAACGCGCTGTAACGTGTGTGAGAGAAAAAATGTTGGAAAGCGTAGGGACCTATAGGGGAAAACTGGCCATATTAAAAATGCTTGACATTCTTAACGACCATAATAAGTTCACATTTAAAAACAAAGAACCATTACCCTTTACTTTACAACTTGAAGGGAAGACTCGGATAATTCTTAGAAACTTAAACAAAAGAAATACTATCTCCAATTCTGTTTACTACAATTTATATCCCACAGGCTCCCAACCTGGTCTGCCAAAAGTTCACAAACCAAACAACTCCCTCCGCTCTATACTTTTCACAATGACAACATAGCCTTATACTATTCTTAAAATCTTTTACTAAAAACAAATTTACAAATAAATAAAAATCGTGAGAGGTATTCCGATTTAACACTTTGCGCCTTTACACTAACGCAAAGCAATCGAGAACGCTCAGAAGAGTCCTTCTCTTCGCCCTACTCATTAAGTTACATTTTGCTGAACTAGTGATTTAGATTGTTTGTTTTGAATTTCGTGTAAAGCTGCTCGAGGGCTATCTGTGCTAGCCGTCCCTAATTTAGCAGTGTAAGACCAGAGGAAAAGCAGCTAGTCATCACCACCCACCGCCAATTTTTGGGTTACTCTTTAACTAACGAATAGTGGGATTGATCGTAACTTTGTAACGCCTCCACGACTGAAAGGGCTAGCATGTTTGGTGCGAAAGGAATTCGAACCTGCGACCCTCGGATTACGAGTCAAATGCCTTAACACGCTTGGCCATGCCGGGCCCAGTGATTTAGAACTAAACCGAAATAACTTTAAGTATACCAGATTATGCTGCAGGCTGATGGCACAGGTTTGTTGGTGGTCTGCGATAGGTTAAATATTGATGCCACAAACAAAAACAACAAAACACAAGAAGACAGGAATCTGTAAATCCAAAATCCTCAAAACTTGCTGTGGAGGGAAACGGAAGTACCCCGAGAAAACCCACTTTCACCATCAGGTTGCCGAATAATCTACCGTGAGCGTGCTCGGAAATCGCTGAAAAGGAAGTAATGGCTAATAAAGCTTTCAGGAAAAAGCAACACAAAAAACAAAAAAACAAACAAACCCGACGAAACATATAAATCAGAGTAACATGGATCATATGACCTCTCTAAGGCACTATGAGGATATAGATAGGCCGTTCGTGGATATAAAAGTAAGTAATCGATTCTATCCATATAAATGAGTCGTTCTATTTCTTTCAGGGACGATTTGTGTCTTCTTGCGATTCTGGTTTGTGTCTTTTTACTGAACGTGACGTTGATGTCTGTTACGACTGACGCGTCTGTGGTCTTAATTTACGTAGATTGAGTCTGGGATGTGGCTGTATTCTTCGGATTAGGTCGCTATTGAAGATTAATGTCAATATTGGTCAGAGTATCATTGTCTTTCTTCTTAGAGTTGGGTGTAGATATGCTGCTGGCAGCAGAGGTAATAGGCATCAGTAAAGTTGAAAAGCTTATTGGACGAGGGGTACTCTGATTGACAGACTTAACATGTTGAAGCGGAATTGGTCGACGCCAGGGACGTTCAGCACTAAAATGGAAATAATGTAGGGTGCATCCGTAGATGAGTATGTAACCAGCTACCTGTTTATGCCGAGTCACGACTTCTACAAAATGAGGTGTTAGGCCCGTGGTCTTGGAGTGGATTCTGTGAGCTGCATCATGTTTCGAGGATGTGGTTGTTTCCAAAGAGTGTTGTATTTCGACTGGGCTTATGGAAAGATGAATGTTACAACACCCGATTCCATCAATTTATACCAAGAACTCAATCAGCTGATCCCATAAAATCACGTGATAGCTAACTTTGATATAACGTTTCTTTTTACTGACATTCTCCTGGTCGAAACCATTAGTACTGCACTGTCTAATTTCTTTGCTAAAAATATTCTTGTTAATAGACTTTCTAAATCTGATTTCAATTCTTTGCTTGAACTTTCTACTAAAATAATCTCTTCTTCTTTTCATCTATACCCTTTATGATCAGAGAGAGGGCGCTGCTATGAGTTTTCCAGTGGCTCCTACGCTTGCCAACATTTTTCTGTCAAAACTAGATTAGCAACAGTTCTTTAAGCTTCAAATCTGTTCCCTACAGAAAGAACAGCAGTTTAATAAGGTATAGAGTTCTTGTCATTTGCTTATTTTATCATCCTATGATTTACTACGAGACATATATTGTTAAATCAGATCTTCCCAAATGAGGTAAATGAGACAACGAAGGCCTGGAATAGCCGGGTGGCTAAGACACTAGATTCGTAATCTGAAGGTCGTAAGTTTGAATCCCCGTCACACTAAACACGTTTGCCCTTTCAGCCGTGGGGCGTTATAATGTGACACGCAATTCCACTATTCGTTGGTAAAAGAGTGGCTCAAGAGTTGGTGGTGGGCGATGATGACTAGCTTACTTTCCTCTTGTGTTACACTTGCTAAATTAGGGACGGCTAGCACAGATAGCCCTCGAGTAGCTTTGTGCAAAATTCCAAAACAAACAAACAATCAAATCGTGCTTGTTGATAGATGAGGCAGGTGAAAGACAGTTTTTCGTCCATGTTACGCAGGTTTCGCCACACAGGGGGCCTTTTACAAGAGTTTGTTTGTTTGTTTTTGAATTTCGCAAAAAGCTACTCGAGGGCTATCTGTGCTGGCCGTCCTGAAGCGCAAGTCTTAACGCGCTAGGCCATGCCAGGCCCCACTTTACAAGAGAAATCTTAAGATAATGCTGCAAAATATTGTATTTCCAGCTTGCACAGGTTCCTGCCTTATGCAGTTTCAGGCTTAAACAGGTTTCACTGTATAACCTGTTATTCATTAATTTACATAACTTTAGTCCAGGAGACAGGTACTCGAACCAGTATATATATGTAAAACTATCTCATTTACGTAATTTATCAGCATCATGGATTTCATTCTCTTTAAATGATTCATCCTTAATTTGTTTGTTTCCAGTTCATTATAATCTAAGTATATTGTTGTTGTTGTTTTTAAGCACAAAGCTACACAATGGGCTATCTGTGCTCTGCCCACCACAGGTATCGAAACCCGGATTTTAGCGTGTAAGTCCGCAGAATACCGCTGAGCCACTGGGGGGCAATCTAAGTATAAAGACCGCTTTATTTAAATATCCGTGAAATTCTGAATTATTGAAATGAATTTTGATGTAGTTTGTTTGTTTTGAATTTCGCACAAATTTAAACGAGAGCTATCTGCGATAGCCGTCCCTAATTTAGCAGTGTAAGTCTACCAGAGGAAAGGCAGATAGTTATCACCACTCACCGCCAACTCTTTTACCAACGAATAATGAAATTGATGGTAACGAATAGTGGGATTGAGTGTCACATTATAACGCCCCCACGGCTGAAAGGCGGGCATGTTTAATGCGACAAGGATTCGAACCCGCGACCCTTATATTACGAATGTAGTGTCTTAACCACATGACCATGCCGGCCCTTTTGATGCAGACGTAAGTTAATGAAAGGCTAAATAATGGTATACAGCATATTATATTCTTAACCTAAGACGTAAAATAAAAGATGCATAAGTATTTAGCATCGTATAATTGCGAGAGAATTATATGTAGAACGGTTTTCTTCAATCGGAAGAAAAATAATATTTGTAAAATAATAGCCCACACGCTTTCGGTTTTCGTCATACCACGTGCATATCACATGTAGTACGGTATGACCAAGAGGTAGCGCCAGAATAGTAATCCCAGAATTCTGAAGGATTGTACAGACTCTAGATTGAACACGACTCACCCAAGTGTTGTGTTATGAAATGAGTGATGAGGTAAGAATTTATAGTAAGTCGTTTTATTGAAGCCTACAGTTATGTAGTTTTTCGGAAGCATGTATCATGTGTACAGAACACTGGAAAAAGTATAAATGAAATTAAAGTATCCTTGAATATTTATATTTTGTTAACAATATTTATGTAAATGTGTTAAATTTAGTTTTAAAATTATTAATATTAAATTCATACTCCACGTCGGCGACTGTTCAGCGTTTGGTAATGTTGGTTGTTACTGCTGGTTTAAATCACATGGCTGTATATTGGAGCTTTATTTTTGTTGCCTATTTTTTGGTTTGATGTCAGGAGTATTGGGTTATGTGGGGAAGTAAAGCGTTTTTTCTGCGTTAATGCCCGGCAAAAAAGTAATTTATCTTCCATATGTTTTAGTGTAACAGCTGGTAGCTATTAGTTTTTAATTTAGGAACATTTATAGTAGCCGAGTATGTCATTCAGAATAAAACTTAGAATAACTTCCAGTAAGTTGACATTTCTTCGGCTTTAATATTAGTATTAAAATTAATTTGTTAAAAAAATCAATTTTTGTCACCTATAGATTATCACTGAAAAAGCACAGGTTTATAAAAGTTTCACTAAACTGCAACTCCAGGGACACGTTGACTGTTTTTGTTAACTTGATATGAAAACCATAGGTGTGACCTAAAACTGCAGTAAAACTAATTTTTATGGTAAAATAAAATTGATTTGTATATTACTATCAGAATAATAGCAATTTGAAACTGTTGTTTAACTTGTAATAGAAATAAAATATATAAAACAATGAAATATTTGTTCAGTAATGCTGATACTCAGTTTAGATTCCAAAGCATTATCAGCTGTGATGCTATGGAAGTTGGCTACTTTACTAATAGTCTTATACCTGCTGTTACTCACTTGATATGTTTATTACTATAAGAATAACTTAAATGAAAAGTTAATTGAAAACTCTTATTGTAATTTAATATTCTTGATGATAAGCTGATAGTTACATTGAATAAGCCAGTGAATTGTACAGCATAGGATTAAAGTTTTATGATGCAACAAGCAGAAAAACATTAAAAGTTCTGCTTGTCTTGTTTTAAATTAGAATTAATTTAGGTGTAATTTGGAACATGTGGAATATAACTGGTATGAATGCAACTGAACTTTAAGATGGTGGACAACTTTTGTGGAACATCAGTAGTATTGGCCAAATTAAGCATTCTTAGTTTATGTGATAATATCCTCTTGTGCTAGAGCTAGATTGAATTGACGTGTGAAGTTAGAATAAGTAGACAATGAACAAATGGTATAGATATTTATTATCAGTAACTTGCTATTTTAACAAAGTGCAGAATCACTATACAAAAATTTATGCTAAAATAAATGAATGCTTACTTAAGAAGTTTGAAACAGATTAACGTATTGGAAGAACATTAAGTATTTCTGGTGTGCTTTGCTGTACATTTTACTGATAATGTGAACAATATCTAAGAACTAAATCTTATTCAAATGTTAGTTATGCTGTGTGGGCATGAAAGGGGTAAACTTCCTATTTGTGTAAGATTGTTTTCCTAGCTTTCTTTCATAATATACTTTCTGAAAATTAATTTTGTTGTGTAGGGGTACAACCTTCTGTTGCCTGATTCAGTGATATTAAAAAAATGGTCAATGTTTAGTATTGGTAATCTGCATTAGGATTTTACCTTATAAATTGGAAGAATTTGTAAGAACTTGGATAGTGGTTCTTTTGTTAACATATAAAGGATCACAATTACATTAAAATGTGCATAATGCAAATGTTTGACATTCTTAAAAAATGTAAGACATTGCATTATATGTAATTTTTAAGTTGAAAATGTTTAAATTTTTGTAATTAAGATTAATTAGCATAATTTATGAAAGTGTAAAAATTGTTCAAGCTTTTATTTCTGCACCGCTCTTAGGATTCTTGCATTTAAACTATGCGCTGATTTTTTCAGTTTTAATCATCTGCAAAATTTAGCTAATGTGAATAACCATAATAAAATTTATTTGTACTAAAAGCACATACCTTCCACAGAAGCATATATTGTGAATTTTTGTGTGTAACTATTTCCCTTTGAATAGAACAGTTGAAATTTTAAAAGGAAAGAAAATTCAGAAGGAAGCATTAACTTATTTACAAAAGTTCAAGAAATAATTTTAAAAAAAAACTAACATGGTCAGCAGGCAAAAATTTAGTCCTAGATTTAGATTTGTTTCTTTCCTGTAACTGTAATTCTTGGGGCATGTAAATATACACCTTTCTTAGTGGGCTTTGCAGGACAATTGGATTCCTTCTTGCGATCCGTTGTTTATCTGTAAACCTTCTTTCCTCTACACGTGACGTGTCATGATGACTAGACCATGCCAATACTACAGGGTGGTCGCTAGAAAAGCAGAAAATTTGTCAAACAGCTATTTATTTTTACAAAGAATAACTCTTACAAAGTTTTTTAAAGGCATATGTTATATTACACTCATAGATGTTCAAAATGCATTTTATGATATTAAAATCATACATTTTATTCATGATGTAAATAAATCAAAATAGAAATGAGTAAGCACGCATTTTATTCATGATATCATCTGACCCTCAAATTTTCCACTTTTCTAGCAACCACCCTTTATTTACAGAATTCTTTTACCACATCCTAGACTAGACCTCCAACTCTTTGCAAATACTCCCCTCTCAGGTTAGAATGATAACATCACTTCTGACATTCACATACAGGGTTGGCACCAGTCCATATTAGGGTACTCGAATTTTCAAATATTTGTTGGATATGTTTTCATTTTCTGCCTCTACTTGTGGAACACTTGATTATGACCTATTCCAACAATTCCATGGATATTTTTTACATCAGCTGTCAAAGAGGTGCTTATTTTAGGACCCTTTGCTTTCAGACATTCATGTTGCCTTTTTAAATTGGCTGCTGTCAGATGTGGTGGATGCAGTTTGTTTAAGGGAAGACTTAAAATATTTGAATTATAAGGGCTGCTTTTGAGGGTTTTTTATATTATAGTTTAGAGAATGGGATAGCCTAGATGTACCAACAGGTCCATTATTAAATATGCAACTCTATAATCCGTGATAACAAGAAAAACCCACTTGAAGAGAATTATATAGTTACAAATGGCTGGTATGGGTAGAGAAAGCACTAGTAGAGGAGCAAACATTTTGACCTTTTTTGGATATCTACTAGTGCTTTATCTACCCATACTGGCAGTTTTTCAATATACATGTAACTGTATAGATAAACCATAAAAAGCATATGCATTATATGCACAAAATTGAAAAGCAAAATAACCAAGTTTGTATGCTTCAAGTTTTTGATCTGTAACTTTTCAATAAAATTAAAAGTACCATCATAATACATAGCACATGTGATGCAAAATAATTTTAGCAAAAACATAAATGTGCAGTGAAATCAGTAAAATATTAATTTGTAACATACCATGGTTTTGTTTCAGTGGGTACTTAACATGTAGTGAAATAAGCTATCAATTTGGAATCAGGAATGACTATGCAGGATATTTACTAATGGTTGTACACTTGAATGAAGGAAGAGTAATGATAAGCTACACATTGCTTTAAAAACCTTAGTATCTTCCATTTTTAAGAGTTTTGGTATACCAAAAGATTTAATATTTTGTAAGCATATAGTGCCCAAATCATAACAGTTCAAGAAAAAAGACTACTTTCAGATAAGTAGAGTTCAAGTTTGTTCTTATGCAACACCCTCTTCAGTCAGTCTGTTATGTGAGGTCACAATAGAACACTGCAGTAGCGCAATAGCACAAGTAGCTCAAGAACACAGGATGTGGAGTAAAAGTAGTACTGGAAGACCAAGTGAAGGACACTACTATCCCAGTGACTTAAGCTTTTTAACATAACTGAAATTTTGTGAGGAAGCTTTTTGTGGAACTTCATTCATCAATGGTCACAATGTTTTAACTCTTTAAAAATCAGAAGTGAAGTGTATAAAACTCAGATTATGCAAAATATGCTGGACTTATCTGTCTTAAGTGGATGAATCAAGATGTTTTGGAAATGCACTATTGCATTTATTGGACATTCCATAACATATGGGCAACAAGAAATCATTTTTCCTTTCAAAGTTGTCCTTGCACACCCATTCTAAGGAAAGTTAAATTTAAACTCACAATTTATTTTACTTAAACTTCATGCTTTTACCTTTCCTTTTGCAGGCGATAACAAATGATTGCTTGGTATTTTTTACACTAGTAAATTTGAAACTAATAGTAGCAACAACTGTGTAAAATGCCAATTATATTGTATTAAGTGTCAATAAATATGGCTCTACCTTGTGTTATAACATTTCTGTCATTGAGCTTGCTCTTTAGGATTGTTTTGTTAAAAAGTGAAATCCAATCTGCTCATGATATTTCATTTGTTTTATACAGGCTGCATTCATTGGTAGGCTTAACATAAAATTATTTGCAAAAATAAAATTGATTTTAATATATACAATTTAACTGAAATACCAACTTCATAACTGGCATTTAATTTATTAATTTAACTTGTTAATTTTCTGTATACTATAGAAAGCTATGAGATTTCTTAAGCTTAAATTTTCCTGGTACTTTTAGATTTCACACAATAATATCACAAAAAATTTCTTTAGTGAACAAAATATCAAAGGATAAAGTCCACAACAATGTGTAAATTATAATGTTTTCACTTTTTTGAGTATCAAAGCATTTTAAATAACTATTACAAAAGTTAACAGATTCTACATTGAAACAGAAGTTGGTGTTTCTAGGGCATAAATGCCTGGCTCAAATGTTTACAATATCTCACTGCTGAAGGCCACCTTATGGAAGAAAAGTATTTTGCTATTAAAAGTTGTGGTTTAAGTGCTAAATGGTGGCAAAATATTAGCGAACATTCTTTTGCTATTTGGCAAATGAAGTTTTAGTCAGTAGCAAATTTGGCTGACATCTATTAACAATCTAAAGCTTATCAGAAATTACCTCGCTCAGTTTATTATGATAAAAAGTCAGATTCAACCAAATCATTGTTGTCTGTGGCATTGGATGATATAAATTCTACACCTTTGCCTGTGTTAAACATTAACTTCAGCTGTGAGTTTGATAGAGTTACTGCATGAAAGTTATTTTCTGATCTACATGTTCAGAGAACACTTGAAACCAGATCTGGAAAACATAGATTATTGTAACTAGAGCATTAGGTTTATGTTTTTCATTGTTTAATTTCACTTAATAGTGGTAAGGATTCATGGAATTTTTTTGTAATTTTTAGCAAAATGAAATAATTTTTCATCAAGTGATGCAATTGTTTTTATTCTGTTAGGAGTTTGTATTTGAAGGAGCACAGGTATTGTTTATGACAATGCATAAATAATGCAGTGTGTAAGTGACCCTAAATGTATCTTGCATACAACATACCTTCTTTGGCAACATGATACAATAATTCATATTTCTCATCTGGAGAGAGGTACTTTGCTGTATATGACTTATTTTGATTGGTAAATCTTCAAGGTGATATCCAATATTTTATCCAATGTTTTTAATTATTAGAAATCTGGAAAGCTATAATATATCAATTTTTATTCATAACATTCATTTTAGGAATAAATACTAAATGTTTGCAACAATCCTCTTACAGAAAATAATACATGCAGGATCTGTTTTAAAAGAAGACTGGAACCTCTTCAAACTGCTATGTATACTTAACTGCTTATGGGTATGATCTGAGAAATACACAAATTTGTGAAAGAACTTTCATTTGTAGAGCTTAACAACTTGATAATCCCATAATCTTCTGACAATCCAAAAGTGAAGCATCATTGAAGCACCCATCAGCATATGATCCAAAAGCTTGAATGTATCAGTTGGTTCCAAGTAGTATTTTAGGTTTTAGTACTGACCTATGCTTATGAATGTTGAATGAATGTTTTTTCAAGGTTTAATTGTCAGTGTCATATGTGATCACTATAATTCCTGCAAATTCATATGCATAATGCAAATGTTTGACATTCTTAAAAAATGTAAGACATTGCATTATATGTATGAATTATGAATGTTGAATGAATGTTTTTTCAAGGTTTAATTGCCAGTGTCATATGTGATCACTATAATTCTTGCAAATTCATATTGCTAGTGTATGCTTTTCAAATGGCTTGTTTATTGTAATTAACAATTTAGACATTTGCCTGGGACAATGGTGATGTGACATATCTTGCTTGACAGAGGTACTTGATTGCAATTCAAATAGTTCTGTTGCTGATGCTCAAACACTTTTTCAAAAGTATAATTAAGAATCAGAATTTACACACCTGTCTGTAGAATTGTGTGTAAAGATGACACTTGTATGTGGTGGATGACTGAATTCTTTTTACAAGTTTATATCTGTAGCATAGCTTATAAACTAGCCAAATTGATGTTATTACACCTGCCAGATTATAGTTATCAGTCATAGTGATTTTCAAAATCATTGGCCTAAGGTTTCTTGTGTTTTTGGCATGTATTAGCTTGCAAATCAAATGCAATAGGTGGCTCATAGGTATTGCCATCATCTTTGGCTTCATACTAGTTAAATGAATTTATCTAATCCAGGTATTACAGTTTAGGGTTAAGTGCACAAGCCATCAACTTAAATTTACATTTGGAATAAAGAATTGACTTGGAGACTGGCAGTCAATTTACATACATCATTATTGCTATCAATATCCTTGGCATTAAACTCATGAATAAATCTACACTAAAATATTAAATTATTCAAATTGAGTGATTGACTGCTCACTGGACCTTTAACAAGACTCGTCAGTTTGGATACTATAATAATCAAATTGTTGATTAGGTTAATGTGTAAATTAACTTTAGACATGGTTAGGTTTAGCTGTTTCTAGAATCTCTTGATGCTGCTTTTATCTCTTCTGTAAGTATTACTAAATCTGAGTTTTCTTGAACATCACCTTATATATGATACATCAGTTATAAAATATGCTGTTAGATTAAGAGTAGCTGTAGATATTCAGTGTTTATGGAAAATATTTCTAATCTTTGAAGTACAGCTATCTTTAGTCAGACTAGAGTTGTGTGGATTCAATTTGAATCTGATTCAGCACCTGAACTACTCAGTGGACCTTGAATGTTTTATACTCATTTTTGCATGTCCATCAAAATTTCAAATGTGCAATGTAATGAGTTTGCAAGAGTCATTCACTTTATAGGTCTAATGGTTTTCTACTAATTTGTGATTGGTTAATAATGTTATTGCCAGTCTTTTCAAGTGTTTCTTCAATTTTTGCTTGCAGTTGGTTTTGCTACTTGCTTTTATAGAATGAATTTCTCTTCATTTGTCTCCTATCATAAACATTTGTGCCTTTGCTAGAAATGTTTGTTCAGTTTCAGAGAAGCTGTTGGTTTCTATTTCTTAATATTATCCCTTGTAATGTATTTCATTAACTTGTAAATATGTTTAGCATTTTTATGTTATTTGGATAATTGTTGTTCATGAAGCTTTCATTATGCTCTTGCTATGTGTTCTATTTCTTTATCTTTATACATATGATATGCAGAAATTCAAACTTTAAGCATTTAATAATTCAGCTAGATGCCTCAAATGCTTCAAGAAAAAGTCAGTTATAAGCACTTCAGCTTTTGCACATTGTTATGATGGTAGTGATAACACCTAACACATTTCTGTACAAACTGGTGTGTGTGCACACATGTGAATAAGTGAGTACACATACACGTATACACACACGTGCATGTGTTGTTTTTTTTACATTTTCATTGTAAATGACAAACCACACAGTAAATGGGGTGCACAACATACTTTTTAGTGTCACTGACTGTTGGGTTATGATGTCTTAAATTAGGGCAGTTTTCAGATATCAGTGCCTTATTTGAAGAATGCTCTTTGTATGGAATATTCCAGTTTTTCTCAACATGTGGAGTGGGCTATATTTACTTATTGCAAGCTGTCATTTATTTTGTAGAGATGTTTTTTTAAGCTGTTGTGACCTTCCATTAAGGTTTGAGGGGTGGGATCTATGTAAATTTCACAATTCATGCTCTTTCATCATATTTGGCTTGTTTATCTTTCTTGCTTTATCCATGTAACATAGCTTATGCTGGTATGAAACGTGCACTACCATATGATTGTTCTGGTCGTTTGTTTGAAAGTTGATGTCAACATATTTCACAATTTTATAGAAAATGTACACTTTTCCACTTAAAAAACAACAAACATTTGAGCCTACTGTAATTTTAAATTCAGTTTTTTGCTTTACAAGTGGCTTATGTTTAAGAAACCAACATAGAATTTTTTCAGAATTTTAGAAATGACTTGGTGTGCTATGTACCCTCACTGTCTGTATTAACCTTCTCATTATAAAAGTTTTTCACACCTGATAGGATTGTTATGGCTAGAATTGAATGTATAACTCCTTGCCTCTAAGTTTCACAATGAAAGTTTCATATTTCATGCTTGCATAACGATGTGTAAATTTTGTATCTTGTAATTAAGTAGGTTGTTAATGTAAGAGGCTCATTTTCTGAATTATAGATGGGTAGTCTCTTCACTTTTAGTTTATTTTATTGAGAAGGATTTTGGCAAATACTAAGATTTTTTTAGAAATAAAATTGAATTTTTTGAGCAGTAGTGCTTGTATTTAAAATGATGTTCCATTTTATTTTGTGTTCCATTGCATCTCCTAGAATGATCTATAATGTAATGTTTGGTATGTGTTTTTTAGACTGCTTATTTGTATGGATATTTTTTATGATTTGAAATGTTGAGCCCAGTGATAACAAATCTTAGAAATTAACAAAGAAAAATATAAACAGATGCAGAAAAAAGCATGTCAGTTTACACAAATGTTTAATTTCTGTTATATGTAACATGTTAAATTTTCAGTATATATATAAAGGGGGTTTACTTTGTATATGTTTTATATAAGTAAGGCTGGTTTATAGAAATGACAGTGAAAAATACAAAAATATTCTGAATGGATGTGTTAAGTTTAATATTAAGGAATATTAGTTTTTAACAACTACCAAACAAGCTTTAAATTTAAGATCAACCACACAATTTACTACATGTCAGTTTTCAAACTTGTTGAAAAAAAAAATTTACTCAAATAATTCAAGTCTTGTCATCCAAGTTTTGTTTTGCATATGGTTTACATTTGAAAAACTGGTACAGAGTAGCTTTAGAACACTAAAAATGATTTGGTATGGTATGTATGTTCATTGTCTAAAGTATATACTTGACAAAATATAGATGTAGCTATGATCAGATTTTGAACAGTTTAAATCATTTTTTAACATTTGTCATATGCCTGTAAATATAGATCAAAATTTGAATTAGTATTCTAAGAAAAAAGTACATTTCACATGTTTCTGATCTATAGCAAAATCTGAAAAGTTGTGAAGATTGGAAGTTTTAAGTATTGGGAATAGAGTATATCTACAGTAATGAAAAGAAATTGGAATAACAGTTAATGAGGATATTAAAAGCAAGATTGGATAGAAATAATTTTCCTTTTTTAGAATTGTATTTATAGAAAACCTACAACAACAAATGTTTAAAATTTGTTCACTTTGCTGTTTATATTGGATATTTTCTTATCAAATAGTTGCAGTGGTGGTGTCAAAGGGGGATTGGAGGGCTTGAGCCCCCCAAAAATGAGCCAAGCTCCCCTCAGCCCCTCAATATTGTTACCTACATATATTTATAGAATATGGAAAGCACAATTGTTGTTACTTTACAAATAACATCAAAGAGACATAGATCTGTGGAACTCAACGTCTTCATTAAGACGGAAGTATGTCATGCGTCCCATAGCAATGTACTGAATGCACTGAAACTTGTGCTCTGTATTGCTGCTCCCTGTGTAATGCCATTTTATCTTGAGTTTTGATGAAGATTAGCGAACTACATTGATTTCAAGTTACAACAGATCATCAGGGATTTTACTTGATAAACCAAAGGTTCACAGGTATTCATCCATTAATTTCATTTATCTTTTGAAAAGTAAAACATAGCATGCATGTACAAGTGTATTGTGTCTCGGTCAAGACTGTGAAGCATTTAGCCAGTGCTGTCCTCTGTGAGATCATTTTGCACCAGCAACCTTGCTGTCATATCAGTAAACTCCAGGAGGACAAAAATTTATTGATACTGTTACACATTTGCTGCCAATCACCAGAACAGGTGCATTGTTTTGAAGTAATATGGACTATAAACATAACATGATGAAAGATAGTTAGCCTGATAGTGACCTTACTTTTCCTCAGAGTGCATTAACTTTACATGGGATAATTTGTTTGTTATGTGAACCATGTATTTGTTTCAATTCTTTTGATTTGTAACTGTACTCTTAATGGTATATTAAATGTTCAATCTCAGCTAATCTTGATTTTCTTTATGTAGTACCTTGGGTGAATTTAGGTGAGCTTTCTCTTATGTATACGCATATTTTCATAAACAGATAATTCATTATTACAAATTAGAAATAAATCAGAGTATGAGTTTCTAATGAAAACTACATTGAAAACGTAGTTCAAAATAGTACACCTTTCTGAAATGTACTTTGGTATTTACATTATTATAATTTACCATCTATACTTTATATTTTGGTGCTGCCAATGAATAGTAAGGAATATTGATTTTTCAACCTCAAAATAATGAATTTATTTTACCTTTACTTATGTAAATATGACTTAATCATGTGCATCTTTATTTGCCTTACTAAAGTACTTTTTCAT
This sequence comes from Carcinoscorpius rotundicauda, assembly GCA_011833715.1. Taxonomy (NCBI): domain Eukaryota; kingdom Metazoa; phylum Arthropoda; class Merostomata; order Xiphosura; family Limulidae; genus Carcinoscorpius; species Carcinoscorpius rotundicauda. Next base: position 69,625,805 of record CM022399.1, on the reverse strand, counting down.
TCAAGCTATGTAAATAATTTAAGAAAAATAAGTTAGAAGATAGATAAGTGTATGATTAAAATGTTATTGCTTAGCCACTGTTTAGCAATAGTGCTAAACAATTTCAGAATTGTTTGCATATGTTAGCTTACAAGAGTTCAAGAGGTTGTTTAAATTTTACACAGGTATTTGAAAAATGTAATTTTTAGATTACTAGATGCAGTGAGGATAAAATCTGAAAAAAACCCAAAAAGTTGCTGCAAGTTTTATTAGTGGTATTTTTTGTCAAAATTTTTCAATAATACTTTTCAATTTGTTAGTCATTAGGAATTTTCATGGGTTTGTCAGGACTTGTAATAACTTATTTTTGCATCACTAAATAATATGGACTTTTGAACAGTGTTGCCTAGCCAAAAATGATTTAGAAAGCCTTCTGTGAGAAACTCGATCAGATGCCTAGTCAGTTTTGAATCAAGTACTCATCTGTAGCTACCATGAATGGTTCCAGTACACCTGTTCAGTCTGTACAACCACAAAGTATTATGGAAGCCTACATTCCAACAGATAGTTACCTGTCAGGTATGTTTATTTTGACATTGATCTGTTGCTTGAATAAAAAAACCAAAAAAACAAGTGTTTTGTATTTACATGCATGTATTAAGTAAATAGTTGGTTACATAAGTTGTGTGCTATATTTACATGCACATAAAACAACTAATCAGACACTAATACCAGTATTTGGTTGCATCCAATAACAAGTTGTCTGGTCCTGATTAAAGCATTGTATTTTTGCCACAAATGTCTTTTCTTGGAATATCTGACCAAAATTAATAACATATTTGGTAATTCCATCTGACAAATTACAAACCCATTTCCAGGAGATTCTTTGAATGTCTGCATATTTTGACAGATTCTAAATGAAAACTTTACTTTTAATCAGGGTATTATGCTCCTCTTTTAGAAATGTGGCAACATGCTTCTTAAAAATGCTAGAACTGATCAGTATATGTTCCAATAAGTAACTTAAAATACTTACGTTCTTGAATGCTGTTTACAACATTGGGGGAATTTAACTTAATTCTTGATAGTACATCTGTCATTTTATTGAAATCTAAATATGTGCACAGAGGGCCATGTTTTAGGTATCTTGCAGCCCTAACAAAATTTTATCATTTACAAATACATCAATCTTTAGAACCTCTGTTACCTGCTTAGAGATTATAACTATGTGGCATACATTGCAGTGCATGTTTCATTTTGGAGCTTGCTTCTCTGATGAAGTGGTAAACTTGACATTATAACCACCTATTGTACCATTATAACTCAGTTAATGGACATGACATTCTCTCCTATGTGTTTGAAATGTGTTCACAAAACATGAAAAATTTAAGTGAACATTCATAGTATTTTTGTTGGCATACTTCAGTTTCTGAATATCCATGTGATGCGTATACCTATATCCATGTCAAAATGAAGGATTGCATTAAAAACAGCAAATCTAAACCTTTGACAAATGCTATTTTGTTATAAACAAAAACAAGCTGAAACAAAAATAAAAAAACTTAAATGCTGCACCATTTAAAAGTATTATGGTACAGGTGGGATACAGATTGTATCTTAGATTTTGGAGGTGACTGCAGAAATAAGATTCACATTGTAGTGGTGATACACCATTTATCAGTCTTAACATCCTTTCACCAGTTTCCCATAAAGATTAATTAAACAGTGAATGAAATAAAGAAATTAAGAGGATGAGATGTGGGTAATCAAGCCAACAATATCCCATATCTATATCACCCTTCATTGCCTGCAGGTAGTTGTGGGAAGGTGACTACTCTCCAAAGTAAAGAAGAAAAGTTAAAATAAAAGTTTTCAAACAAATCTCTAGGGCAAATGCCTCCTATTTTTTTTATTTTGAATGTGTTTGCTGGCTCACAAGTCAGTCAAGAAGCTACATTATAGGAATGTCTTGTTGGAAACATCCACCCCAAAACACAATGAACTTGTGCATTTGAAGGTCACTGGGGATATACTTACTGAGGTTATTCCCCATACTACTTTGAGTTCCTCATGAGGAGCTATTGTTGAGAGGGATTTAAAGAACATTCCTAAATCTGAGATTCATGCTTTCTCCACCCAAGGAGTTTCTGCAATGAGACATATCTCCATTCCCAAGGACAGAATTATACTGCCTACCAGTGTCTTAATTTTGATGCTTACATCACCACATCCATCAGCTGCTGTCAGGGCAGTTTATCTGAACTGTAAGGTAAGGCCATATACTTTCAACTCTCTTGGATGTTTTCAGTGTCAGTGGCTCTTGCCTATTACTTTTATTCTTTCCCTATGTGGAGGAGGTACAGCTTTTAAAAATGGTTCACCGCATTTCTTACCCTGAGGCTCAGAAGTTATCACTGCACTACATTCCATTGCTTCAGTGGGAATGCAAATGGTTCTTTCTGTGCTTCCAACAGAATCATTTTCAAACTGTGTACATTCTTTTGTTCTTTTGGGATAAACATGTTAAGTGCATGTCTGCTCCTGTCTGGCTCCATCATTCCTTCCAATGACTGCTCAGGTCTTCCTTCAGGCCTGGCTCCTGGTGGATGCTTGGATCCATCTTCAGCTTCCAGATGTCAAACAATTCATTCTTGCCCTCAGTTGCTGGAATCTACATCTACTGATAGATCTGCTCACTTGATCCAGAGCAAAATTCATGGAGGTCAAAAGACTTTTTTCTAATAAAGAAAAACGTGGTCATAAACCAAAGGGTTCTCCACTTGGTTCTTCTCTGATTAAAAAAAATGGCTACATCGATACAGTGAAGCTACTGAGGTTTTAATTCTTATCTGGATGACATTGAGGCCTTAACTGATCTCTATTCTGTGTCTTTCCTTAGAGGAAATGTTTTTGAAACCTGTCAATATTTACCTGTGACTAGTTACCAAGTTTTATCAAAATATCTAATGGACCAGTGATTACAAGTCAGTGTGGGCTTAATAGTTTCCTCTTCTTTTATAAGGAAAGTTGAGTGTCACTCTTTTCAGTGTGAAGATAAATATTACTGCACAACTTCCTTCCACTGCAAATGGGCTCTATGTTGACAACTTCCACATATTGGGTCAGTTGTCAAGCATGAGGTTTATTGAGCAGCAACTTTAGACTGTCTTCAAATGTTTGAAGTGGACTACAACAAATGGTTTTTACCTTTCTTTCTCTGAAACTGTTCCCATGTACTTTCACTGTAAATGGGACATAATCCTGATCCCGAGCTTCATCTTGGTGGTGCTTTTTTCCTGTAGTCCCTGATGTGAAGTTCATGGGGCTTATCTTTGACTGTAAGCTGATCTTCATTCCATGCATCAAGCAGTAAGATGTCAAGTGTACAAGGGTGCTGAACATCTTCTGTTCTTTTTTCCACCTCTTTGGGAGAGCATTAATGTTCTATGCTAAACATTTATCATGCCCACAATTGATCCAAACTGAACTATGGGTATCTGGTTCTGCCAGGACCTTGGCCTTCATCTCTGCACAGGGTCTTTCTGCACTTCTCCATTCCAGAATTTGTATACTGAATCTTGCAAACCTCCTCCTCATCTCTGCCTCTTGCAACTTTCTTTTGTGTATTCTTCAAAACTTTGATCCTCACTACAGTATTACACTTAGGGTTATGTTCCTTCCTCATTGGGCTATAATTTTTCAGAATTGTCTGCCATTCTTCCTTTTTGGCCTTCATGTCCAGATGTAGCTGGCTGAATGGGTTCTGTTTTTGGATAATGTTGCTGTTTCTACTGGTTAGCCCATTCCACCATGGTTTATTACTATTCCCACCTGTGACCTTTCTTTGAATTGCTGAAGGAAGGCAGATACACCTGATTGGAAGCAACATTTTTTTGCTTAACATCTTTTGAACCATCCTTCCATTCCCATTTGTACAAAAGGTTCAGAATCGGGTAAATTTGGCAGAGCCCACATGGTTTGTTTTGGTTTGGTTGGTTCACAGGAATCCCCTTTACAGTTTTTGTTCACTGCTGAGTTGTGTACCATTTCTCTTGCTCTGGATCGCATAGAAGCTGTGCATTACACTAATTGCACTATTTATACCAACTCTCTTTGCTCTTTACTGGCCTTGGAATTTCTTCATTTGTTCTCACCCTGTTATCAATGTTCATTTATCCTTATCTTCTGTTTCTATCCAGTTTCTCTGGCTACAAGTCCATGTTGGTAATTGTGGGATAGAGCTCACTGATACCTCAGCTAGGTCCATTTCTTCTGATGCTATCACTGTGATGCTTGTCCCATATATGGATTATGGTCCTATATCAAACCTTGTCTCTTTGAGTTGGAAGTTGATTTGGAGTGAGCAATGTGATAACAAGCTGTTTCAGATCAAACCTTCTGTTGGTCTTTGTTTCCATAAGGTTCAGATGGAGGAAGTTATGCTGGTAAGTGTATGCACTGGTCAAGTTTTTAACTTTTTTCTTTTATTTGAGATTGATGCACAAATGTGTGGCCTTTGTGGTACTCAAATCATAATCGTCCATGTTTTATTGTTGTGCAGTCATTATGACATCACCATTTTAGCCATGTGTTTTTCCAAGGGTTCACTTTTGATTTTGGACAGTGTCATTAACAGTGGTGACATTGTCCACCTTACTTATATTTTTATATTTGTAAGGGACAGTGAACTTTTTAACATAAGTATATTACCTGCTGTTTGAAGTATCTTTAGTTTCGCCTTGATGAATTTTTACATTTTACAAAGACTTTACTTTTACTTTACCAGTTTGCAGATAGACCAGTTGCTTTGTCAATAAATGCAAACTAACTGCACTTCAGAGGTCAAAGTTTGCATGTCATTTTTTAGTAACATTCAAAAGTTAATTTAATGTTATTTATGTATGACAATAAAATATTGTATAATTCAAAATTTTATATTTTCTAAGTTTGAATTTCTTAACTTCAAAAGGAAATGTTTAAATGTTCTTAATCTTGACTTTTATAACACAAGATGCATCTCCATTTTGACTTTATTAGTTTTAGATTTCTTTTATTGCTGTTAAAGGCCAACCAGTTAGGATTTAAAACTAGATATTGAAATGCCACAATTTAAAATCTACCTTCCACTTTCTTGAACTAGCAAGATACAACTTTGACATCTATCATTGAGGCTGCTATTGTCTTATCACATCTCTGAACAAATATATCTATACCACATGTTTTCCTTTTATTGATATTTTCATGACAAATAGTTTTATCCAATACAAGAATGTGATAAATGTTTTCTTTTTTGGCTTGAATTTTTTAATTGTTTGCTTCAGGTTGTTAAACTTTGAATAACTAACAGAATTTTAATCTATTTGTAGCTTTGTTAAAAAATAGGGATGTGATCTGTGCATGCTAGGTAGAATGTTCAAGTGATTGGTTTAAAGTTACTAACATGTTATACAAATTGAGATGAATTATTTACATAATTACAAATGTTGCAAGTTGTGGATTAAAAAATATGAGAATGTAGAAAAATTAAATGTCAGGTTTCTTGGCAAAGTCAAAACTGAGGCACTTTTGAATAAAAATTTCTTTACTGAGATGTTAATATTATACGTGTGCTTTGATGTCTGATCAAAAAGAATTTAAGGAGATGAAATCTCTAGAATGAAATCGGGTAAAGACTCTTGATCATGAATTATTTGAAAACTGCAATAAATATAACTTTAAGAATAATAGTAGATTAATGAAAACATGATTGTTCAATTGAACATTTAAACTTAGTTATACAAGTGCCTTGGTCAAGGAGTACAGTAACTTTATTTCATTCTTGTAGAACTCTGCATGCAATAATGTGCAATTAAATCAAAACATCACCTGGTAGGGAATGAATAAAATGTACATTTAAACAAAATAGTTGCAATGTAGTTATAGCTCTGTGTATATGGGAGGATCAAATTGAACCTGTTATTCCGTAGTGACAATAACATTGAAATTTACTTACTGTTTAATTATCAATGCATACCAATCTTTATTTGAAAATTTTCTACTATATACAAGCTTTAAGTTTCTTAACTTGAGAAATAATTTAAAAAATCCTGTCTTCCCTAGTATCATAATTGTGACATTCATTATCTAGATCTTTTTATACAATTTAGTTGCAATTCCTTTCTGAAGTACAGAATTGCTTGTACATTACTTGTAACACTCGTATTACTACAGCAAAGTGTAATTTTTATATCCTTCAGTTGCATTTATTTATGGAGTCATAAACTGGAAAATCATACCATTTGTTACATCCACCTGTCACTTTCTTTTTCACAAGTTGCCAGTAGTTTCTACTGATTGTTTTGATACTGCATTATATGTAATAATGAATAGCAAGGCAAATATTTAAACTATAAAATGATGTTTAATGATACTGTTTCAAGTAAAGACAGAGTTCTTGCTAGGATCCTGGAATATTTACTTTTTTCTTTTTAAGAGTCTCAATGAAGTTTTGAAGTGTTCCATATAACTTAAAAGAAAAAAACAAGGGTACTTAGGTGTCAAATAAAAAAACTTTATTTACAACTTTGCATTCATAACCTCTAAAGCCATCAAAATTTCATTTTTTTTAAAAGAAAACATGCTGTATTCCCTACCTTAACTCTGCATGTGATCAATTGATTTGACCAATTTCATAAGCACCATAGGAAAAGGTGGAAATAATAAATTTCTCCATTTTCTTCCAAGAATAGTTGCAAATTGTAACAAACTTTTTCATCTTGTAGCTTTAAACTTGTAACAGCATACATCTATTTAAACTTAAATTTTATTTTATTGCTCTTCGATTATGTTTATTATGTCATGAATTACAAATTGGGTGGTGAACCTGCAGCTCACACAAGTCATATTTACATTTTAGTTACTTTTATCACAAGTAAAGAATACACTCAAATAAGAAATAATGTACTTACCTGTTGATGAAACTTAAACTTAGATTTTCTATACTATTACTACTGCATTGAATAATTTCTATAACTGAATAAGGCACTAAAGAACACAGAATATTAAGATGCAATAAAGAAACAATGTTCCATAGTTATCAGTTTTATTGGTATTTTATCTGTGTAGCAAAATGTTAAAAATTCAGCTAAACTGTTTCTCATAGGAATAAAGATTGAACTAAAGGGAAAACAGAAAATGCTGCACAGCAATGTAGTGTAATAAAATTTCTTTATTAAATGATTATTTTTACTTGTTATAAAGACCTGGTATGGCCAGGTGGATAGGGCATTCCACTTATCTGAGGGTTGTGGGTTACTCCCTGTCACACCAAACATGCTCACCCCTTTAAGCAATGAAGTATAATAATGTGACACTCATTCCCACTGTTTGTTGGTAAAAGAGTAGCCCAAGAGTTGGTGGAGAGTGGTGATGACTGGCTGCCTTCCATATAGTCTTACACTGCTAAAATTAGGGATGGCTAGTGCAAATAGCCTTTGTGCAGCTTTGCATGAAATTCAAACCAAATCTGTTGTAAGTAGTTTTAAATGTTGGAGAGAACTATTGGTAAGTGTCTAAAAGAGAGGATGTAACATGGATGTGGCAAGAGGATCTGATCTTGTATCCCTCAGCATGGATTCCTGTATGTGGTGAAGGGACCTCCCAGGGAAGGTTGTTTTTTCAGTTTACCTCCTCTGGGGTCTAAACATCCACCCACATGTTTGTCATGTGTAGTGACCCTTGAAGGGGAGGAGAGGATCCTGGTGGTCGAGATGTTGAACCATAACACACCACTTTGGGCTTATATTGCTGTAGACATGTGGTGGGGACCCCTTTTGTCATGCAGCTGGTCTATTTGGACTAGGGTCAATCAACAACTAGAGTTGAATGTTCTCAACAAGTGTTGTGGACATTGTATTTGATGCTGGAGTTTGGGTATAGTACTCACGAAACTCTGGCATTTCTGCAGTGTCCTTGTTTGGTGTTGTTGTGCATCCCCTCATAGGGCTCCATGGTGGGTGGTGGTGTCAGTAGGCACTGAAATGTACCTTTTATTATGAATCTTCCATATAAAAAGTTAAATAAAATAGTGAAAAAACAGTCCATAGGTAAATGACCATGTCTTGAAGATTCTGAGCAGCAATCTTCAATACCTGCAATACCTGTTGTACCTTATTTTCTTGTACTACATTCTCTTTCAGACAAACATTTCGGGCAGATGTTTCCCTTTTTCATTCAGAAGGGACTAGAGGGACTTGCTGGCTCTTCAAAGTCAGTAAAGCTTTGTTCAGGTGACATTGGTGGAAACATCCATATTTCAACACAGTAAACTCCTCTTGCATTCAAAGGCAAATGGGGATGTACCAATTGAGGTTATGCCTCATGCTACTTTGAATTCATCATGAGGAGTTATTGAGAATGATCTGAAGAACATTCCTGAATCAGAAAGTCTTGCTGGTTTCTCCACCCAAGGACGTTATGCAGTGAAGCATATCTCCACTTGCAAAGATGGAATTATGATGCTGATATGTCCTCATTCTGACATTCACATCACTATGTCCACTTGCCTCGATCAAGGCAGATTATCTTAATTGCAGAGTATGGCCATACATTCAAAACCCTCTCAGATATTTCCAGTGTCAGTGGTTTGGTTACTCGAAGATGTTTGGTTCCTTGACGTATGCTCATTGCAGTGGCAAGGACCTTGATGCTTATGAGTGTGAAACAGACCCTTGTTGCATCAGTTGCAATGGCTCTCACCCATCCTACTTTTTTTCTTGCCCTAAGTGGTTGGAAGAAAATGAGGTGCAGCATTTGAAAACAATTTGAAATGTTACTTGTCCTAAGGCTAAAAAGTTGCTGTTCAATTCATCTTGGATTTTTGCTGCTGCACTTTGTTCCACTACTACAATGGGATTGCAGATGGATCTATGTGCCTCCAAAAGAAGTGTTTTCAAACCAAGTGAAAAGTCTTGACCTCATGGTTAAAAAAAAGCTGAATCAATATCAATACCTATCTCATTCCCTAACATACATTCCAGTAACTCCGAAGATTCATTTCTTTTGGTTCTGAGTATGGACATTTACTTGGGTACATCTTCTCTCACCCCAAGATGCAAAACTATCATTTGCTCATGCTCTCAGTTGCTGGAATCCTCTTTCAACAGCAAAGACCTGCCCAATTGACCCAGAGCAGGATCCATGGAGGTTGATGACCTCCTTCGAATAAAGACTGTGAAGAAAAAAGATGTGGTTGTAAAGAGAAGGGTTCTCTACCCAATTTTCCTTACATAACTAAAAATGGCCACCTTGATACAATGGAACTGCTGAGGTTTATGTTTTGATCTGGAAAACATCAAAAAGCTGATTGCTTTCTACCATCCTGTATGTTTTTCCTTACAGGAAACATTTTTGAAACCTGCCAATACAGTCTCCTTTTGGCAGTTTTCTCTGTACAGAAATGACAGGCTATGTGATGGATGAGTGAATGGAGGGATGGTACTGCTTGTTGATTAGAATGTGCCTACCCCCTAGCCATCTGTGTTTCCTTGTTGTACAATCACTGTTCACTCTACCTGTTGTGTGGAGAGACTAATGATCAATCAGTTCTTGATGCTGTCATTGAACAGTTGTTGTCTCCCTTTTTAATTGTAGAGGACTTTGAACTTCCCCTCTGAGGAAGTGCTGATATTGATGGGAGGGGTTGTGCTGTAGGGCATATGCTCTCTGATTACAACCTTTCTCTTTTAAATAGCAGTTCTTATACTTATTTTCTTGCACTTAGTTCTTTACTGTTATTGATCTTGATTAGCTCCTCTACACTATTCTCCCACTTTTCATGATAGGTTAACAATAACCCATGAGGCACTGATCATTTTCTCATTTTTAGACTGGCTGTGGTTGATGCCACTTGATCTGCATGCCCTGATGGAAGCTGGATCAAGCAAACTAGCTCTTTTACTGCTTTTGCACAACATGATCTTGCCATCATCTGTAAGTCATCAATAGATGACTGTGTAGCAGTAGTGACTGACCGTATTATACAGGCAGCTGCTCAGTGTATTCCTAAAACCTCGACACATTTTCTATGATATTCTCATCTGTGGTGGAATTCTGCCTGCCACATGATAATGAAGGTTTAAAAATGGGCCAGGGATACTTTTCTAAGGTATCCCACACTCTCAAGGTGCATTGCTTTCCAACAGGCTAATCACATGCTGGCTTGGTAAGATGTCAAAACCAGAAGGAATCTTGGATTAACTTCACAAATGGCACATTTTCTATCACCAGTTGGTATTCATGGGAAATGAGCTCACTTACACTGCAGCTAAATCTACCTGTTTTGGCACTCACTGCTGTGCCTGTTCCATACATGGACTATGGTCCTGTTTTCAAGTCTTGGCTCCATGTCAGTTGGCAGTCAACTTGGAGTAAGCAATGTGAAAACAAGCTTTTCCAAATAAAACATTCTAGTGGACTTTGGCCATCTTGCTAATGTGAGGATCAGAAAGAGGAAGTTTTAACTAGACTATGCGTTGGTCAGTTTAACTCATCTTCTTTTATCTGGGACTGATGCACTAGTCTGTTGTCTAACGCTCGTCACAATAAGCTACATTTTACTGTTGTGCAGTTATGACTCAACAGCACCATTTTAGATATGTTCTGTCCCAAGTTTTATCCATAACATTACAGTGTCATTAGTGATGGTGACATCTGTCCATGTTGGAAATGTTTTCAGTTTTTGATGCTATTTAAGTTTTTAATTTATACAATAGACCTTTTTTAATGTGAATCCCTTTTAAGAATCAGTCCACCTAGCTCAGTTTGTAATTAGAAAATGGCCATGGTGTCAAATAACTCAACCAGGACTGAAAAGGCTTACTCAGGTGACTAATGCTGCTGTTTGAACTAACTGTTAGTCATCCTGGAAAATTATAATTCAAATTGTGCTACAAGTCTTTTATAACTTAATACTTTACTTTCTGAAAATTACCATAATATTATATAACTTGGAACCAGGACTGAAAAAGCCAGCTTCAGGTGACTGATGGTGGTTGTTGAACTTATCTGTTAGTCTTCCTGATTAGTTATAAGTACAATCATGCTACTGTAGTTTTTCTCTTGCTTCTGTAGACTAGATGTAAAAATTGGTTTTAGTGCTTTGTTTTTTGAACTTTGTTCTGTTTTACCTTAATTTCCTTATGAATTAACAGTGGATATATGGTACAGATACCAAAGTTGTGTTTCATAAAACACCAAATCAACCAACTAACTTGATTTTGTATTTTATTGTTCTGTAACTAAACATTGAAAACTAAATGCTTTGGTTGGACAATGTTAACATTATGAGTAGTTCATGTTAAATTTCACACTCTTTAGAGTGGTGGTAAAAAAGAGGTAAAACAGATAAATGTCAATTTTCATACTAGGCAATATTGAGAATTTTTTGAAAATAGTATTTAAATCCTTAATTTCATAAAGAAATAAACTGATTTATCCACATTCTTATACTAAGTTTATTCTGTTAAATTTTGAAATAACTCAAAGGTTTTGACTTGCCTCAATTGGAACGTTTAATTATGTGGTACTTTCACATGACTATTTTTTCCTAATTTATTATTTGTGATGAAACCTGTTAGAAGTTGATTGTTGGCAGCTGTGTGCAAGTTGTATACATTTTAGTTTTTCTACAACACAAAGTTTGAGGCAAAGTACTTGTGCTTGCATTGCATATGGGGTATTTTATGGTATGTACTTTTGTTTGCAGGGGTTCATATTTTATGCATTTTGGACAGTTAACTCATTCTAACCAACTATTGTCACTTGCAACTCCAGTTTAATAGTTTATCTCAGATTGAGCAGTTAAGGCAATTAACTTGCTCTTCTTGTCCTAGTTAAAGCAAATTAAATAATAATTATAAGACAGTTTACTTTGTGAGCTATTTGGCATTCATAGGTTTATTACTTAAAATAATTATGTACCATAAATATGAAGTAATTTAAATGCCATTAGCCAACAACAGTAAAAAAGACTAAGGGAAAGCACTATATTTCTTTTGTGCATATTTTATTTATGGTTAAAAAGGTAACTAAAATAGAATTTTGAAACTTGCTAGGCTGTATGAGGAAATATGTAAACATTTTTCATGAGTATCTTGTGTATTACATCATTCAGTATGTTGGTATGATCTATACATTTGAGTGATTTATGACTTGCATGGTAGGGCTATTAGTTAGGCATGGTTCAAAGGGTAATTGAACAATAGCATTAAATATAAAATAGCATTTTGGAACAATATGGGATGTATGATCCATTTTGGCAGTTCCACACTTTAACTTAACTTCCAAATTAAAAAAAATCTTGAGTCATTAACCATACATATCAAGTTTTATTTTACTCATTTAAACTTATTGCCTATATGTGAAGGAAATCTTTTCCAAAGGCCAAACATCATTTTAGGAAAATGATTCTTAGCTGAAGATGACTCCTTCCCTGCCAGAATTTGATTATCTTGAAGTCTTACTATTTTCTCTGTTAAATATGGGAAAAAGATGATGCATCAGAACTACTTTACAGAATCGCACTCCCTCCTAATTTTTTAAGAGCACCAATTTGAGAGATTTCAGACTTTCCTCATATGATAACCCCTCCATCCTGGACATTGATAACTCTTCTCTGAACTATGTCTAACAATTCAGTGTCCTTTCTAAGTTAAGGAGCTCAAAATTCAAAATAGTCTTCCAAGTGTGGGTTAACCAGTGATCTATAGAATGAAAGTATAACCTATTTAGACTTGTATTCAAAATTTTACAACCTAAAATATTACACCAAGATCCCTTTCTTTCATAACATTAAGGGTATTCCCATACAAGTTATACCAGCAATTTAAATTATAACCCACATTCTTGCATTTATTGTAATTAAAACCTATTTGTTGTATGTTTGGCTAACTTGCTCAATGATCTAAACCCTTTTGTAAATCAGAATCATCCTTTTTTCAGCTAGAACAACAAAGACCTTTATTATTAGCAACTTTAAATAATTTATTGATTATTCCTTTATCTGTCATTCATGTGAATCAAAGAGCAAAAATCTTGAGTGAGCACTGAGGTATCCTGCTTGTGACATCAGTCCAGTTTGTGTGAACTCTATTGGAACAGTGATCTGTTTACTTCTATCCAACCATTCTTCTATCCATCTTTTTAACTTCCCCCCTCCCCTCAAAAATTTTGTTACTTGCCTTTTGTGGCATCTTTTCAGATGCTTTTTGAAAATCCAGATACACCAAATCTATGCTATCATCTACACGAGTAACCACATTTTCAGTGAATATCAAAACATTTGTGAGGCAAAATTTTTTCTTTGTGAAACCATGTTGATTATCCAATAAAATACTAAACTTTGTTAAATGACTTTACAAAGTATCTTTCAACAGACTTTCCAACATTTGTTGCATCCTGTTGTTATTTCCACAGTAATGGCCAGCAGTGTCTTTTGATGTAGAAATAATCTTTCCATTGTAAGCTGTTTATGTAAACAGGCCTGGTGCAGTAGGAAAAAAATTGGATTGAATTGGTTCCTTGCATACATGAACTGATTTGAATTCACAAATGTCAACCTGTATTATTGACCATTAGAATACACTATCACTTCATCTTTTTTCTGATATTTCAGATAAAAGTTTAAATTTCTTTCCAACGGCACAGTGGTATGTCTGCAGATTCAAATGGCTAAAAACTGGGTTTTAGATACTTGTGGGTATAACATTAGATAGCCCATTGTCTAGCTTTGTGTTTGATTCTAAAGAAACAAACAAGTTTAGTACTTGTTAGGGTAGGGTTGTTTTTATTTTACATGTAAAATATCAAGTTAGAATTCTAAAGCTCTCACCCTGTAATTTTGTTTCAATATATAGTAAAATACTAAATATCAAACTTCTGTTCTGGACCATATTTAGAGGTTAGTCAATGTGGTTGAAGTTTCCGGTTGCAATGGCATTGTATTTAATTCATATTTGATCTTTTTTCTCTTTTGAATGACTTATCCAAAATGTTGAACAAAATATTAATTACATAATTGACTTGTTATTTTGGTGTATTTAATTGTTTTTGCATTTTTATTTCCTTTTGCTGTTCAGAAAGCATTTTTTCATGCTCTTGTACATCTTACAAGAGGAATTGTTTCTGCTCTTTATTATGATTGCATTGTACTTTAAGGACTACATACTTTTTTAGTACCTTATTTGTAGCATTCAAGTGTTAAATGTTAAGTGCATTCTTGCAATTTTCTTTCAATTCTCATGATTGGGAATTTTAATTCAGAAATTGAAATGGAATTTCAAAGCAAATTGAAATCTTTGTGTTTTCTTATGATTAAACTACAAATTGACGTATAAGACTTCTTGGATGCACTTTGGAGATGTATCCAAATCTTTCTTATCATTAAGTGCCTTTGTCATTTCTTTTTTTTTCTCTGTGGATATAGCTGAATCAAAGAATGCAAAACCACTGAGTTATTTGAGATTTTTTAAATATTTAGCTAATTTTTAAAAGGCAGATTTTGAAAGAGCTGAATTCTTCCAATATTCAACAAGACATAAAACTAAGATCATTGTGAGGAGCAGAAATGGTGCAAAGTATAGTGAACTGTCCTAAGATAAAATCCTATTCCAATGAGTCAAAGGTCATGCCATTGCATTTGTTGACTTGCATTCAAAATTTTAAGTATTTTGAATTTGCCAGTTTGGTATCAAGTTGCAGATTAAATTCAAATTTTATTATATTAATTTCTTAATTTTAAAATTGAATATCAAAAGAACACCTGTATTGATTTTTGTCACATTGTATGTTGAATGTAACATTAATTTAAGTTAGATGTTTAGTGTCAAAATACTAGGTTTATAGTTTCATACAAATTAGAAACTAAAAGTACCAGTATTGACAAACTAGAATATAAAATAAGAACCTTGTAACTTTATTTGTTGATATGGCCATATGTACTAAATTCAAGTGGTCCTGTTCACCTCTTTCCATTTTTGAAAAGTCCAGTATACATGCTTATTTCAATACATAAATGAATAACCAGTCAAAAGCTCATTGTTCATCTAGTTTCTCAGCTATTTCAGAGAGATACAAAATCACTATTCTTTTGAACCAAGTCTCCAAGCAGATTTTTTCATTTTTTTGAAATAACCTCTTTCAGAATGATTACAGCTCAGTTACCATGGTTGTAGTGGAATTGTATGGTATTGATAATTTGATTTTTGGTTATTTCAAATGCATATATAAAACCAAAAATTTTCTGCATCCACTATGTTCAAAGTTTGAAAAGGCTTAAGCAAGCTACAGCAAATGAGTACAAAGGTTCTCATAACTAGAAGATAATTGTATGCTACACTTATTTACTGTTCTATGATTTAAGAAATGTTTAAAAACTTCTTTGTAAGTAGTAATAATTTATATACATTATAATGTATAGTAATTGAGATGTGACTGAATATTACTAAAGAATAGTTTACCAAGGTACAGCAAAGTCATCAGAGTGGTTGGTAACATGAACCCAGTTAATCAATGTGTGCTGCACACTTCTGTGTAATTTTTGACTGCCATATTTAGTATGTTAATGGATATATATTAGCAGCACAAGATAAGGTCTTCTGACAGTCAAGTGGCTTCTATGCTTTTGACACATACCGAAGTTGTACCCAATGTTCTGTCTGGGATACATGTTTGTGAACTTTTTGTAGACTACCACATAACAAAAAAAAGATTCTTTTATAGAAAATAACATGCAAATGTGTGGGGATTGCCTAATACAAGTTTTTACCATTTTGCATATTGTTGCAATTGTGGTGTCTTTTAGTTGGAGGACTATATCATTATTTACAGAGAATTAGATTTCCTGCCCAGAACATGAGCATTCTTAGCGAGGATTTTTCAGTATAGCTCTTATGAAGGTAATAGTGCAGTGACAACTCATTTGTATATAACATTATAAAAACTTAATATATATTCAGTTATTTGATTAGTGGGTTCTTTTTAATTATCTGGTGAAAGTAATTAAACCTGTTTCATATATACAAGGTAGTTTATTTCTTTTATGATGCTTTTAGAAGCTTCATTTATACTGTTCCAACAATATGTACAAAAGGAAATAACATACTTGATTGTCTATAAATAATAAAAAAAACCCTTGTACAAAATTATGCATAGTCATTAACACAAATCTTAATACTTTAACACTGACTGATTCAACATAGAAATTTGCTTCTTTAGGTTGACTTCTTTGCTCATATGTATAATCTTAGATTATAGTAGAAAATTTGATGTCAAACCTTCAAGAAATCTCCAGGTTGTTTTTTTTTCCTTAGTAGTTATTTAAGGATTCTCTTTAAATTATTCTTTAATTCTTTCACTATTTTACCTTTTGAAGATCACAACACAGCCAAAAGACTAGACAGCTGCATGACCACCTCTGTTTACAAGAGGGCCAAAAGTAGAGTCAGAAGAGACCATGCTTCAGTTTGTATAATACAAAAAGAGAATTACTAAATACAAAGCTACAAACTAAAACTTGTGCACAATTCTGAATGCTTTATCATGCACCAACAGTGTAACAGTGTACAGATTTAGTAACTGAAGGACAAATTCTGAATAACTGCTGAGGAAAAATAACCTGGAGAATACTGGAAGATTAGACATCAAATTATTCTACTACATTCTAAGTCAGATATGAATGAACAAGTTGATAAATGTACTAAATTGTCATTAACAATGGAAAGGATAAAAATAAAATTACTGCTGTGACTGGTATTACAACAATTACCTTTGTTGTTAAATGGGAGTTAGATGTTCCATATAGTGATGCTTAAATGTTGAGCTATGTGTCTTTTTGGAAAGTTAATATTCTTTACAGAGATTGTGTATAGTGATAGTTAACACAGCACCTTTCAACATCTGCTTGTAGTGTTGAAAGTTGTGGATACTGCATTGTTTGTCATACTATCAGTATGGTTAAGCAAAAAGCTGGAATTTTAGTACAACTTTCCTTCTCTTACAAAATAGTATTCCTCAGTTAGTACTTTACTCTGTTAGCACAGCTCCTTGGTGTGGATTCCTGTTCTTTCAATTCAGCTCCTCTGTGATTTAGACATTTTTACCCACATATTTTCCTATGTGGTGACCCTTGAAGGGGAGAAGAGGATCCTGACAGTTGAGGGATTCAACCCTAACACACCACTTTGGCCTTGAATTTTTAGTCATTTGGTTGGTCCACTTGGGCTAGGGTCAACCAAGTACCAGTGTTGGATATTCTCAGTGGGTGTTGTGGACATTGTATCTGATGCTAGTGTTTGGGTATAGTGTTCATGAAAGTCTGGTGTTGCTATAGTATTTTTATTTGGCATTGTAGTGCATCCTGTCATAAGAGCTCCATGGTGGGTGGGGTCACTAGGTGCCAAAAGTCTTTTTTTATAATGGATCCCCCAAATAAAAACTTAAATGGTGAAAAAAATGGGCCATGGGTAAATGACCACATCTTGAAGATTCTGAGCAGCGATCTTCAACATCTGTAATACTTGTACCTCATTTTCTTATATTGCATTCTCTTTCAAACAAACCTTTAGGGCAAATGCTTCCTTTAAAAACTTAGAAGAGACTAGAGGGATTTACTGGCTCTTCAAAGTCAAAGATTTGCTCCAGTGATATATTGGTGTAAATATCTACATCTAAACACAGTGAACTCCTTGAATTTAAAGGCAACTTGCAATATACAATGCTGGCTAAAATCTTAAGGCTAATGAACATAAAGAAAAAATATGCATTTTGTATTGTTAGGCACAACTACGTATTTAAGTAGAGCTTTGAAAAATGAAAATAAGAAAAGGGAAAATAAAAATAAACTCTTTTAGCATTTAATAAGGAAAATGTGGACACTATAAAATAACCCTTAAACTAGCTGGCCAAAAGTTTAAGACTATGTTGAAATAAAGCATTAATCAGTAAACACCTAACAAAATCATTTGTGTTCAAACATTTGCACTGTCAACATCTCCTGTTACATTGGGTAAAAATATGGCAAAGGCTAAAAAGTTGACAGTTTGAATGTGGCAGAATTGATGAGCTGCAAAAGCAAGGTGTATCTCAATGTGCCATTGCTGGTGAGATTGGGTGTAGTAAACCTGTTGAAAATTATTTGAAAGACCTTTTGGGATACAGAACAAGAATTTTAAGTAGTCAGCTCAAGAAAATTTTGCTGGTGCTGAGCAGTAGGATTCGACAGTTATGGTCTTTTGATCAGCTAGTATTCAGGCTAATTACATAATGTTCACATTTTTCCTATTAAATGCTTAAAAAGTTCTTTTAGTTTCATTTTCCCTTTTCATATTTTCATCTTGTGAAGCTCTACTCAAATAAATGGTTGAGTCTAACAAAACAAAGTGCATATTTTTTGTGTTCATTGTCCTTAAGTTTGGGTCAGCAATATTGATGTTTTGCTCCATTCTACTTTGAATTCATAAGTTGTTGAGAGGAATTTGAAGAATATCCTTGAGTTGGAGGTTCTCACTGGTGTCTCCATGGAGAGGTGGTGTTGTTGGTTGATCAGCATGTGCCCACCCTGTCTTTGCCACTTGACACATCCTTAGGGTTGTAGCCATTCCTGTTTCCTTTGGTTGTATCATCACTGTTTCTTCAGGAGACAGGTAGAGAGAATAGATGTATGATCAATCAGACTGATGCTTTTATTGAACAGTTGCCAACTCCCTTTTCAACCTGGGTGATATTAATAGACATAACCCCGTCTGATATTAATGGGAGGGTTGCTCTGAAGAACATGTACTCTTAGATCACAACTTTTCTCTTTTCAATAGTGGTTCTTGTACATATTTTCATGCACCTAGTCAGTCCTTTACTGCTATTGATCTTGCAGTTTGCTCCCTTTCACTATTCTCCCACTTTTCATAAAGGATTGATAATCCACGAGGCAGTGATAATTTTCTTATTTTGATAGATTGCCTGTGGTAGATGCTATCAACCCCCATGCCATGGTGGAAGCTGGATCAAGTTAACTGGCTCTCTTTCACTGCTCTTGCAAAATTTAATCCTGTCATTTGTAAGTCATCAGTAGATAACTGCTTGGCAGCAGTGACTGACTGTATTATGCAGGCAGCTGCTCAATGTATTCCTGAAACCTTGACACGTTTTCCACAATATCCTCTTCGGTGGTGGAGTCCTAATTGCTGCATGGCATAAAGGCTCACAAATGAGCCTGGAATACTTTTCATAGCCATCCTACACTCTTGAGTGTTTTCTTATTGCAAAGCTACATAGTACTATCTGCTGATCCCACTGAGGGGAATTGAACCCTTGCTTTTAGCATTGTAAATCTGGAGACATACTGCTGTACCAGTGGTGGCCCCACACTCTTGAACCACATCACTTTCCAGCAGGATCACCCACATGCATTGTGGGTAAGACACCAAAGCCAGAAGGAATCTCAGCATATCTTCTACCACCAGTTCCAAAGTTATATTGGACAAGATATGAAAGTTCAGTGGACAATATAATTCTGTCTTCCTCTCAATCTTATTCACTCTGGCCAGGAAATAGGTGATACCTGGAGCATTATGAATACTCTTAGTGAAAGCTTTTGCTGAGTATGTGGCACTCCTGCTTCATCCTCCATTTTCTTGACCATCAAGACTCAGACAGAGCAATCACCTCTTTCCTTTTGAGCTTATTGTCTCTATCACTATAATTGCCTTTTTCACTGGTAGAACCCAAACTGGCCCTTCATTGGTCTGGCAGTACATTTGTCAGACCTGATGATATATGCTGAGCCATCTAACTCTTGTTTCTCTTGCTATTCTAGTGATTGTTTTTAATTGGATCTGGCAGGAGAATGTTTTTCCTGATTCATAGTGCTTGGCTGTTGTCCTATCTTTCTCTATGCCCGGAAAGGATTCCAAGTTTCCTTCATCTACCATTCAGTTGCTTTGAGCTGTCTCTAAGACATTAGAGAGAGTGATTGATAATGCTCATCTTGTTTGATTCGAGGAATCAAACAACCTCCTCACACCCACTCCGTGTGGGCTCCAATGAAAGTGCTCCACCATGGACCACCTGATTAGTCTTGAAACATCAATCAGAGAAGCCTTTCTCAAACATCTTGTATCAATATTCTTTGATCTTGAGAAGGCTTGTGAAACAACATGGAGGTGTGGCATTTTGCAAGACCTCACTTGTATTGGTTACATGGTCATTTGCCCATTATCATGAATTTTTTAATCGGCCTGTGATTTCTAGTTTGTACAGGTTTGACACTTTCATTTTTTTTCAGAAAGTTGGAGTCCCTCAAGACTGTTTTGAGTGTCACACTTTTCATTGTAAAGATTAATGCCATTGCTGCATAATTTTCTTTTACTGTTGCAAATTGGATATATTTTAACAATTTTCACATCTCTTTCCAACCGTCAAACATGAGGAATATGGAGCAGTTCTCTAAAACCATTTGCATGAACTTTTGTCACTAAGGGGGTATTTACTCCATTCCAGAACTGTGTTGGTGAATTTGTGCTACCCATGGTCTCTGAGACAAAATATTTGGGGCTTATTTTTGACTTGCAACTGTTTGCTGTGTGGTGTAAAGATCAGCTTAAAATCAAATAAACAAAAGCAACAAACATTTGTTTTCTCTTCCAGCACTTGGAGTGGATAGAAGTTGTGCTAGATATATCCTGCTCTTATTCATTAAGTCTAGACTGTGGGGCACTGGTCTGTGGCTCTGCCAGGACTTTGAAGATGCTGAATCCTATTCATGTTGGAGACTTTGGCTCTGCACTGGAAGCTTTCTTCATTTCCCCCATCTAGGGCTTGTAACGTAGTCTCGTGAACTTCCTTTACATCTCTACCATTTGCAAGTCTTTTTTGTATGCTTTAAGACTTTGATCCTATCACAGCATTCCACCTGGGCCAGTGTTTTACTTCCTCACCAGACCATACTTTTTTTGAACAATCTACTCTTGTTCCTTTTGGCTTTTGTATACAGGGGCAGTTGGATGAATTGGCTTTGTCCTTGAATAATGTTGCTGTATCCACTGGTCACTATTCTGAATATAAATGTGATGGGTTTGTTGGATGGAGAAATGGGTCTGGTCACAAATAGAATTTTCTATATCATTGTCTTTACCTCAAACTATATATACAACTTCAGATGCTGATAATTTTTGTTGAAGCACACCACCATGTCAAAATTATATTGCAGTTTGCTCCTTAAGCTGTGATGTTCTACCTGCTTGCCATCCTACATGCAATTCCTTGGGTGGAGTTCTCACATGCATTCTGGCTGGCATTCCTCCTATTGCAGAGTTGATGGGAAAGGGACCCAATGCCACCAGGTGTTGGATTGGAGATACACCTCATTTGCAATCCCTCACTCTACAGTCTGTTGGATGTTGGTTCTAGGCAGATCTGGTAGTGTTTGTCGCTGGACACAGCACATTGTTTTCCATTTGGGTGTGACCATGTATCCTCCACCTACAGAATGTACAAAAACTATTTGTAGCTTATTTAACACCAAATTTTACACATACACCTAACTTTATTATGTAACACAATGCAAGAAACTAAATTTGCACAAATGTAAAAAGTGCTTAAGTGTGGAGGTGGGTACTGAATTGGTGAACACGTTTGATGGCAATGCAGTATTCATAATTACTGAATGAAGTTAGCCCAAAGCTGAACAAGTTTGAAATTAATGTAAAAACGAGGATTCACAGTGGCAGTATTTGAGTTTTTGAACACTTGGAATAATGAGAAATCGTAACCACAATTTGAAACTCTAGTTTTAGTTCATTATTTTTGTAAGTTGTAACATTAATCAGTTAAGCTGAAAAATTAAAAGAATTAATAGTGAGAAATAAGGGAAGCAGTGTTTCAATTACTTAAGAAGTTATAATAATTGCAAACACCAAGATTAGTTGATTTACATTTGTCAATAATTGATTTAATTGTGTATTTGCTCATCTGATTATACACTAATTGATACTGATAGATAACCAACTTCAATGACCCAGCTCTAAACTTGATTTCCATTGCATTATGACTGACTGGCTCTGGCTATCAAAGGCTTAATTGCTAACATGTTAGTATTAGCTGGGTATTTTTTTGTCCAGAGTTTCTTAATCATTTATATTTCTAAGTGTTAAACATTTTAATCAGTAGTTTCAAATGGTGATGTTTTGTTAATGCCATGTATAGTGAAGAGTATTTAGGTTTATGTAAGCTGTTGGTTTGAATGTTTACCTTTTTCCCTTTACCTGAATCTTCACAAAAAATGTTTTAAAGGGGTGCTGTAATCTTAACTTAAGATATATTTCATGAATAAGAATGTTCTTTAGAATTTTTCAAGTATTTAGAAGACTGAGGCTTGAGTTTGAGTTTGCTTTTATTATGATTGTGCTTCTGATTTAAAATCTTGTTTTGTTAGGTTTTCTAAACATTCGTATTGCCTAGGTTTTGTGATTTAATTTGACTGAAAAAGATGCATTATGTAAAAATAATAAACCATAGTAGAATAGGAAATATAATGTACTTGTGGATAATTGTAGTTGTACGTTGTTCAGTCAGTTTTCTGCAGGTGTGGTAAATAAATGTTCATGTTTCAAAATATCTAGGAATTGAAGGAATTAATGTATGTCTAATTGGAGGTAAACTAATTTTACTACATGTATATGTTGAGAAATTACTGAAATTGATACTTATGGTCATTTCACAAATCATTAGTTTTTACACTTTACAGACTGTGAGGTTTCAGTTTGTTCAATATGTATTTCTTTTGGTAAAAGTAATGTAGTTGTGTAAGACAGCTAGCTTATCAGTAGTTTTTTTTTTTTTTGGATTAGGCATAACAGTACATAAAGTTGTTTTTTTCCGAAGTATAGACTTTTAACTGTCATTTCTTGACAAATTTGAGATATAATTACTATTTTGGACTAATAATTTCAGCATCTACTCAGTTGAAAGTTCCTCAGTTTTGATCAACTGTTGTAATGATACATAACTGAGTTTGTTCTCGGTACCTTTCTGAATGTCCCAAAATAATTTATAGAAGGTTTTTGTAAAAGCTCACTAGACATCTTTTACACATTACAGGAACTCATTTTTTGTACATTTGATATGTCCTGTTTTTTACAGTTGAGATAATTACCCTTTGTATCAGAAGAAACTACAAAGTTCTTGGTTTTGTTGCATTGAATGTTAGTTTTAAAATGAAGTTTTGTGTCATTTAAAGATGGAATTTGTAATTTTTCTTTCTTGCACTGTCTTTATGAAAAGACATTGGGAGTCATTGCTTTCCATTTTTACTTGTCTAGAGCTAAGTGGATGATGTCAGTCTTTTAGTGCTGGGTTGTCAGTCCACTTTCCCAGGCTTGTAATGTATTCATTCTTTGCTTCTGTCTGTTTTTCATTTATTTTCTCTTAGTATCTGAATTCTGAGCCTTCTTTTTAGATGATATGCTCCAGGAATTTAAATTTTTACTGATGGTTTTTTATAAGTTTTATTTTTGCTCTTTCTAGGACTTTTTGTAATTAATGTTATCCTCAGCATTCTTCTTCAAAGCCATACTCCAGTGGCATGTAACTTTTCCGTTACTTTAGTTTTACCCAATTCTCACATCTGTAGCTGAATAGACCATAAATGGCCAATCTCTATGTTCTATGAAGTTATTTTTGAAACTGATATTAAATTCTGATTTTTTGTCCATATTTATTACATAGATTTAATCTTCATCAACAATTTTAATATTATTCTCAGTGTAATTTGTCAAATAATTTAAAACTGAAAATCAATAACAATATTCATGATTACCTAGATTTAAATTAAGTTTTGATAAAAGAAAGGATTTTAATTTTTCTATAATTAATTTATCCCACCCCTAAGTGTTCCATTTTATGCTGATAGGAGGTATTATATTTCAACTAAAAAGTTTAATTTGCAAGTATCTTTAACCCTGTTGGTGCTGAATAACAACTTTTAATGTTTGGCATGGTGCTAAATATGTTTGATACTTCAACTAATTACAGTATCAGTACTAAAAGTTTATCTGCAATAACCCAACAAAAGTCCCTGAAATATTCAGTGATTGTACCCAATACTATATGTTAAATTCAATACATAAGAATAACAGGAATAAAGGAAGGTCTCCTGTCACACTGAGCCTTCAAGTCGACTGAGGTCGCCAACCTCACCGAAAGCGTTAAGTATAATGTTAAATTATTCATAAATAAATTGAAAGTAAATGGTTATAAGGATTGGCATATAGAAATGTATTGTACATGCTTTTATAACATTAATTTACTTTAAATTTTTGACGATGAAAACTCCTGGAGAACTTAGTTAAGGAAAATCTTGTAATTAATGATCTTTAACTTTATAAAACGTTTACTTTTAGACTAATTTCAGTTAACTGGGTTGTACTTGCAACACAAGAGTAAGTTGGGAGTTTAAGAACTTCTATAGTAGTGTTTAGTTTTGTTTAATGTTATTTTGCAAATAAAAGGTAGTTTGAGATTTATACCCTGAAAATGTTGTATGGAAATATTTCTACTTTGTGAAAATATTAAGGGTAGTTGCCTTCTCACAACAAGCTGCAAACTGTAAAAGGGAGTAAGAGTTCACATATTATGAGTGTAAGCATTTAAATCGTAACCCTAAGTAATTTTCAATAGCTGCTGGCTAATTTAACATTAGCATCTGGTAGATGGAATATCCCCTGTGCATTTTTGGTGCTATGATAACAGACATTATCCATTATGGCTTAATGTTTTCAACTAAGACTGATAATGGAAAAACTTAGTTTTAGTTCTGTTGTAATGTTTTATATTAAGCTTATTATTGTTTTATAGTGCTGATTTAATTCCTTATTGACAGTGTGACTGTATTAACCTGGACAATAATAATATAACTACATGCAATTGAACTTTGAGCTACCAAATAAATCATTAGCTGGGCCTGAGAAATTGCACAAACAAAATCTTTTTATTTCAGGTCTCTTACTTTTGTAAAAGAAACCAACAAATTAAACAATTTCACTGAAAATACATTTCTTGCTGCAAAAAAAGAAACTAACTCCCTGTATGCAAAAGCTCAGCACAATAAAGATGTCACTGGGCTTGAGTGTTGTAAAGTGCATTTTTATACATGTGAGATCCTATTACATTCTTTAGAGGTGATTTACTTGTAAAATTGACCAGTGTGCTTAAGTTCATTATCAACAGGCACATAAGAGCCAGTGATTTGTTCAAAAACAAGGAAAACAATTAGAAACAAAATATCAAGGTTTTGTCAGTGCTACTGAATTTTGATGGATACCTTGTAGTCTGATGCACTTCCATAAGAGTTCATACAATTTTTCAGTTGACAGAATGTTCATGAATAACAATAATTGTCAATTTCTACAGAAATTTAGAAATTATTCTTCAAACATAAAATTAGTCAGAGCTGATAGATTTGGAAAAACATTTTAAAGCATAAAAGAATAAACAGCAGCCACACATGATGGATTAAATAATTATAAGTGGAAAAGCTGAAATTAAAACTGGAGAGAATTGACAAACATTTAATATTTTTGTTTGTAGAGAAACATCTTTTTTTCCCAGTGTAAAATTAAACAAAAAGGAATTCTTAAGAACCATGGCACTTTTTGGCATGATTAGAATAAATTAAGATTTTTATTTTCCTCTTTTTTATCAACTATTTTTGTTTGATCAGTACCACATGTGCGGCGTAAGTATACCTGTTTCTAATTTATGACTTATAAGGATCTCTACCAGCCTATTCTCAAATTGAAATTCTTTTAGGCATGATTACAGAAAATTAAATGAGATCTTTGAAAAGATCAAATGCATCAAAGATTTGTCTTCCTGACTCCAAGTTGTAATTAGATCTCAAATTGGTGAAAAGAGAATGGAGCAATGAGCTAAAATTTTGAACTTGGTGTGCTGTGGCTAAAGAGCTGTCAATATTATTTTTTTCTAGTAAACACAGTTGTTTATAGTGGTAAGTACTGGTGTCTAAAAATAGGTTTTCAAAAAGAAAAAAAAAACTCTAAAGATTAAACTCTAAAGTTTAAAAGTTTGGAAATCCCTGGACCTAGAATCTTTCACAGTTAATGAGTATACTGTTAGAGGCTACTTATTTCTTTGAATATATTCTGTATCTTTTCTTTTTTAAACAGTATTTAACTTTTTATTGTCTTGATCATTTATTCTATGATGAGTATTGAATTAGTGGTTGGGTTGTCTTTTCAAATTTAAAATTAAACTTTTGTCACTAGAGGGGTTCAAATGTTGGGAATTTAAGGTAATTGTGCCTGGAACTAGTATTGAACAGAAAAAAAGATTTAATTAGAATTTGTCTTGTATTATAGATATTATAATTATAGTAACTTTAATTTTTTTCATTTGATCACTGCAACTAAACTAAATTTTGTTATTAAATGGTGGTTAGTTACTATTTTTGTTTAGTTTAAAATGTTAGTACTTAGTGTTTTTCAAATAACTATTTTTTTGTGAAGACAGACTAAGATTGTTTAATCTTTTATAAAAATATGTTCATAAAATTCCCTAATTGGAATACTTAACATTGCAGGAGAAAATGAAATGGTCAATAATTCCTTTTCTGTTTCTTCTTTGAGGACCATGCTTAAGCAACAATTAGAATTTTATTTTTCAAGGTAAGAAAACTGTTTCCTACATTAGTATAGATATGTTTAGTATAAATGTTTTATTTCTATATACAAATTATATTTATTGCAGCATTTTTACTGTTCTGTAACTCTGAATTTTCAATGTACAGTCCAAAGTTCCTAAAATGCAGGATAAATTTCTATATGAAAACAATTAGTGTATAGAGTCTGTACAAGGTCTGTTTAAAAAATACACACTGTTTTAATTATGCGGCTCCAGTTGGTTCCAGGGGAATCCACTTGGTGTTGCTAGGTTTGCAGAGATCAGTGGTATAACGTTTTAAGGATGGTCGACAGTCCATTGAAGATGAGCATCCTGGACGTCCTTCCACGTCAACTGACGACCCACACATTGACAAAATCAACACCCTGGTGTGGGCAAATCAATGTCTGACTGTCAGGGAGCTTGCTGAAGAGTGTGGGATAACAGTTGGATCTTGTTATGAGATTTCGACCGAAAAATTGATGCACCGCGTTGCTGCGAAATTTGTGCCTCAGAACTTGCGAGTTTTTGGCCAAGCACTCGATCACTCTTGTTCCCCACCCCTCTACTTACCTGACCTTGCTTCTTGCAATTTTTTTCTTGTTCCCCAAACTCAAAAGAACCTTGAAAGGAAAAAGATTTGAGACGATTCTCGAGATTAAGGCAAATGTGACGAAGGAGCTGGAGGACATTACAAAAGAAGCGTATCACGACTGTTTCAACAAGTGGAAACACCGTTGGGATAAGTGTGTGCATTGGGGAGGAGAGTACTTTGAAGGGGGGTCCCAGACCTGTAACTTCTAAATAAAGTACATTTTGTTTTATAACGTCAGTCCGCGTATTTTTTGAATAGCCCTCGTACTTTTATGAATCTGATTATTTCCTGACTTTTGAATAATATTTTAGACATGAAGGCCATATCCATCAAGTTGTATTAAGCTCATTTGTAGCCCTACGTCAATATATTTCTATAAACGTATATTAAAAACGTGCTACTAGAATATAATCTTTACATGAATTAGGGTGCTTTCAGCATACTGCACAAATGTGATTTGTTAAAATACTATCATAAAAATACTTATTTGGAAATTTTTTAATTTGGTACACTGATCTTTACAACCTGCAAATAGGAATCTCATTTTAATATAAATATATGTAAAGTTATACAAGAACAACAACAAAAAAAACCTCAATTGATGCATTTATTGCATGCATGAGCTGAGTAACATTTTTCACTATCCTTAGGTTTTTTTTATAAATTAGAGTAAAGGTGGTTGATTTAGAGCAGCAAAACTAATAAGGTGAAAGTATGTGCAGGTATAAAAGTATTGGTTTGGCCAAGCATTTTAAATTAACAGTTAATATCAAGTTTTCAAAAGAGTCAAATGTAAGGACAGTTATCATACCTACCTTTTTAGTACAAGTTTAAGTTTTATGAAATTATCTTAAATAGCATTTGGAGTCATATTAGCTTGAGTAATTAGCACATGATATTTAATACTAATGTATCAAAATGCATGAGATGTCAACGAGAAACTGTTAATCTAAATTTTATGGTGTAAGTATAAATAAAACTGATAATGCCATTTTAGAAAAACTACTACATAGTTTTAAAAAATCTGGTTAGTTGTGTAAAGGTTTGTTGCAACTAATAGGGTTGTGATCCTAAAACTTGTGCTGGTTACTATCAGTTGTCACTTTCATATTTGGTATGGTTTTTAGTTTGTATTGAGAAAAATGTATCTTAAAAACAAAACCACCTGAGGTGTGAAAAAACAAATGTGACCAAAAAAAAGATTGAGTGTATATCTTAAAAGAATGAAGCAAAAATTATTTCGAACCAGCAAATGATAGTGGTGTTTAGAAACAAAATAAGAAGGATCCAGGCCTGTATTGATGCCAACAAGGGTCACTTTCAACATTGTTTATAAATGTCATTCACATTTACCTCCTGTATTCTATATTGAAACATGTCTTAATAAATATGTAAGTGCACAGTGACTTTCCAAACACTGTATAACAAATTTGCTATATACATAGATGCCAATTATAGTGAATGGCATAAAAGTTAAGATTTTGTAGGTTAAAAATGCACATGAACAAAAGTTCACTTAAATCACAATTGTGTTTATAGTTTTATTGCATATTATTCTTTATTTCAAACCTTCATGTGCTCTTGAGAGAGAGAGATCATAAAACAAAATACATAAGGGGGAAAAAAAGTGTAGAAGTATATCTAATTTTATTTTAATCTTTTAGCCTAGCTTATTATTGTAACAGTTCTAATTTTGTTATATTAATACTGTCAAGTTTCCTTCGTGGCACAGCTGTTAGTCTGCAGATTTTTTTCTAATGCTAGAAACCAAGTTTTGCTAATCTGTTGGTACAGCACTGATTGCCCACCATGTACTTTTGTTCTTCTCTACAAGTAAAGAAACCTATTTTTAACTTTTAGAAGATCAATTTAAAGATTTGTTTAGATTATAATTAATTTTCTTACATGAACAATATCCATGAAATTTTATTTTAACATCCTTTCGTTGTCAAACCACATTGGTATTTGATGGCTAAATACTTTAAAGTTTAGAGGCAGAAGTGTTACAAATATAATCAAGTGATATATTTTCTATATCCTTTCACCTGCTGTTTACTTTAAAATAAAATGCAAAATACAAAATTTTTGTTTTCAGATTTAGTTTAGAGAAACAAATGTATTAGATATGATCAAAATAAATACTCTTTTTCCATTCTCTAGTTCATTATGTTAAAAGTAACAATATGTTAGGTACAAATGGATAGTTTGTTTAATTTTGGATTCAAATTGAAAAATCTTCATTGTTCTTAAGTTATGAAATGGCTAAACAATTCAAAATTTTTCTGTGAATCTGAGACATTCAGGTTAAAATGGTTTAACTTGGTGTAATATAGGAAGGATCTTTTGAATACAATTCAAATGAAATTAAGTAAAATAATCATGCTTTAGCAGATGAACAACAAAATTTGTTCCTATGAAGCTTTCTCTGCATAATTATCCTTGAAGCAAAGTCAAAGGTTAAATGTCTTATTTTTTAGAAAATAATAAATAACCCTTTTCTTAAACTATTAAATGTTAGGATTTGCTACAGCTGATGGCATTGGTTTCCATATGCCAGTCAACCTATTGGGGAACTAATTTTTTTAACTGGGCATCTAATTTAGCAAGTCAGATCAGTAGTAATAAAATTAGATGGTTTGCATTTTCATATATAGTGCGTAAAAGCTTTCATTTCATTGCTTTAGTTTTAATGTTTTAAGTTTCTGCTTATGTTTTATTCAGTTAATGAGACAAAATACTTTTGAGAACTTAAGATTTGTAATCTTTATATAGGTTAGTTTATAAAGGAATTGACTTAAATGTATAATATGAAGTAAAAGTTCTGTATGTGGAAGATATAGGACAAAGTGAACACTAACAATTTGATGAACAATACTATTGTGATTTAAAAGTTTTACTACAGAAATATTTGTGAATATTCTACTAACGTGTAAAAATGCTTAAGAAACCTTTGTTGAAACTAATTCAAAGTTCTCTGTTTGTGCTACATTAGAGATTTTTATTGAGAAACTTTTTTCTGCTCAACATTCACTTTTATTTTTATAAGAAGGTGTATCTGTTTAATCAACGATATTAATTTCAAAGATGGTCAATTTTGTTTTCCTGTGAAACTGCTTGCTTGATTTTTCTGAAGAGTATTATTTTTTTACTTCAAGGAAAGATAGCAAGAAAACATTTTACCCTTTTTTGAAGTAAGTGTTAAGTTTTATTTATTTATCTTCAGAGAAAACCTAGCCAGTGATACTTACCTCCTTTCTCAGATGGATAGTGATCAGTTTGTTCCCATATCTACTGTAGCAAATTTCAACCAGATTAGGCGACTAACCAATGATTTAAACTTAATTACTGATGTTTTGAGAGGTAAGTTGAATTTTTGTTTCATATAATTGTTTTCCAAACTAGCTAAATGCTGTTTTCGTTTATAATAGTGATGAAAAATATTTCAACTTAGAAAATTATTATATATTAATAGCATTTTAAATGTATAAGTTTACAGTGTTTTATTTTGCTAAAGTACATGAACCATTATGTATAGAATTTCAGATTTTAACTAATGTTATTTTGAGAAATGTGTTCATTTTTTGGCAAACATGAAAAAAAATTACAAAGTTGGTGAAAGTTGTGTATAATTCCTTTCATTGTAGTGTTACACAATATACTTTTCTTTACACTAGGATAATAGGTTTATATTTCAGTATATTCCACCAAATAATTAGATCTTGTGTTTTTAAGTTATATTCACAATGGTGTGAATGATGCTTTTTACATAGTTAAGCTTAGTGTTAGTTTCTCAACAATATATAGTACACATTTATTATAGGTTTCACATCTTGTGAATAGAAAATATTACTTTTCAATACTGTCCAATGGAAATTAACTTTTTAACAAAAGTGGTGTTGACATTGATTTAAATGGTTTTGGGACAGCCTGATTATACTTGTGAATCACATTTTGAGTTATTGTTATGAATGTGTAAATGTTTTTAAAACTAAAACACGGGCAGCTAAAGAAAAAAGGGATACATCTGTTAAAGAAATAATCCAGTAGTTAGAATGGAACTAAGAAATTAGCAGTGTTTGCTAATTAGTTAAATGATGGCTCCATTATTTAAATTCAGTTAATAGATTAGTAGTGTTCTGGAACCTGTTGTACATAAGTGAAAAAATAACTTGGCAGTGGGTGTCACCATCTTTGTTGTCTTCTTTCTAGTCTATAGAAAAAGATATGGTCACAGTCATGCAGAATG
The DNA here is from genome assembly GCA_011833715.1 of Carcinoscorpius rotundicauda. Taxonomy (NCBI): domain Eukaryota; kingdom Metazoa; phylum Arthropoda; class Merostomata; order Xiphosura; family Limulidae; genus Carcinoscorpius; species Carcinoscorpius rotundicauda. The sequence goes on along the minus strand of CM022399.1, from coordinate 69,594,279 downwards.
TTAGTATCTCTACCATATCAAAGACAGAGGAAGTATTTTGATTATTCAGAGAACTGGAATATCAGAGTAATAATAAAAAATTCTGATTTTGGTTAATTGATTATTTTTGCTACAGCATAGGTTAAAAGATATTAATTTTACTTTGACAACCACATAAATCCAAAATAAAAGTATCAAATAATTGAAATACAAAGTTTGTTACCTACTAAACCACAGTTAAATGATGTACTTGGTCAGTACTTGACATAACATTAATAAACAATATCACATATTAAGGTTAAAGTTATTTCGGTAAGTGAATTGAGAAAAGAATTGGATGAAGAATTTAATTCTGAAATAGTATATATATATAAACTAAAAATCACTACAACAACATCAAGTAATTATTAATATTTATCAGCCATATCTTATGAACTAACTTGAAGCTCATGCCAGGATTTTTATTCAGTAGTTGGACCACAAGATTACATTTCATGGGACCATAAATTTTACATAATCTTTTATAACTTTCATCATATCCATACACCCCTGCTAGGGGAAACATCTGATAATACATACAAGCATACTCAGTGTGATCAGCTGGAAGGTAAATTAGTGCTTTAATGTTACTTAAAGTTTGAAGTTAAATAGTAGGATTAAGAAATGAATGCTAAGCAAACCACACTAAAATAACAATAGAATTCACTATCTTATACTTCCCCATGTAAAAAAAAAATAAAATAAGAAAACAAAGTGTTGGCACTAAGTACTTTTTAATTTTCCAGTTTTTCATTCTTACTTTTAAATTGCTTTAGATTGCCACCCTGATTCCTTTACAGTTTACTTATAGATACCTTGCAAAGAAAAATGATTCAAAATTTTGAATTTTTAGCTTGACATTCTCTAGCTTCTGACTCTATTTGAAATTACCAGAAGTTTATTAAGAGTGTATAGGCCATCTAAAAATCAATTCTGGGGTATGGCCATATTGTCCTTGAGTAAGGTGAACATGAGATGCTAGTTGGTCATTTGCAGGATCTATTAAAGAATGAGAAGTTGACATATGAGCAGAAGTCCTTTGTCTTGTTAGGGGACAATCTTCGAGCCTTCTGTGGTTGGCATTTTAATTTTGCTACTCCAGTCTGGGACAGTTTTGCTTTGGTTTCAAAATAACTTTCACTATGGGAATAAATGTACTTTATATTAAAAACACAAGTTGTCCTGTAGTTGCACCTGATCTAAGATTTTTAATTTTGTACGCTAATAGAGTAATATTTTTAGTAATTTTGAAATATCCATTCCACATTAGGGTAAATTTTGCAGTAATATTATTTACTGCAGAAAATAATGGGTGTGTCAATAATGTAAGTTGATTTACATGTACCTAGATGTATCTTATGGTTGTATGCTTGTTGCTTTTGAAACTTGAGTGGTATACTGATATTGCCTTATAAAAGTTGACAAATTACTTTCTATTAGTACATACAGTTTAAACACGTGTTGGGCTAAGAATTCCTCTGGTGTTAAATTCAACAATAAATGAATAATGTGCATTTCACTTGTTTTTAAAATTATTTGAAACAAACATGTATGAAATTGTTTTTTTACACTGGATATCATTGTTATATTAAACACTACACAGTTCTCTTGTTTTGTGAAAGTCCTACTCAAATTCAGTTCCTTCAGAATTCAGTTGACAAGCCAAACTATTTTTCTCCAAATAGTATCTGTGTATAATTAGTACTCTAACTCTATACAAGGTTATTAAATTTGACTGACCTAACCTAAAAAAAGTATAAATCTAAAATACCCTATTTGTCTTTCTAAAATAACTTCAAATGTAAGAACTACATTCATCTGTCCTAAGTAGTTTTCAACTTGTAACAGTATACATCATTTATTTATAATTTAATTTTTATTTATTACCCTTTGAACCATGTCTGATTACTGTTCACTACATAAGTTGTAAATCACTTGGGAAACATTCAGCTTGTGTTATGCTATCTAATTGTTACCCACAAGCTGTTCATGTGCATGACTTGTGAAATGTTTATATTTTACTTTCCATAACTAATCTAAAGAGATACCTAATTACATTTCAATCACTTCATAACAAATAGAGAAAAAGCAAAACAAGAATGAAGAACTTTTTTCTATTAACTGTTGGCACTTAAACCTGTTTTGTTAAACTAGAGTAGTAATGCACAATTTTTAATTAGATAAGGCACCAAAGATCATAGAAAATGCAAATGATTCCTTTAATTCACAATTTTTCTGGCTTTCTAACTATGCAATAAGAGCTGTTACAAATTCATCTTAGCTACCAGCTATCTTTCTTGTGGGAGTGAAGCTTGTACAAAAGTGAAATAGACAATTCTTTATTCAAAACAATGTGAAACAATACATCATTTGATAGATAAAATCTCTGGCTCTCTGTTAGGGGTAGATAATATAGAATTACACATGAGAGAATTAACAAATTCTGAAAGAGATGTAAGTGGTTGGCATGGCAAATGTGTTCTAATCTTCTGTTTGATGGTTCTATAACCAAATAGAATTGAAGGCTATAAAAAAATTATGGTTTCTCTGAGCAATGATGGTTTTATAATAAGTAAGCTGTAATTCTTTACTTACTAAAGGGCTAGTGAATAAAGCAATTTTTAAAAATATTGCCTAAAAATTCAGAACTTGCATGCTATTATGACACTAATCATTAGCTACAATTTTATGCTATACCAGTTGGTAAAATGTAAACAAAAAGTTAATAATATTTTAAACATATGCTACTAAAACCTCATGATGCACAGTAAATGAAACCCAGGCAGATAGTGTTGATAAAACTAAATCCAATGAGGCAATACTGTTTAATCTTTAACAACAGAACTATTTGTCACTAATTTTTGCTTGAGTATTGTAGTTGACAGTTTCTCGTCTCCAAAATCCTACCTTCAAGTTTTTAACTGAAGGGTCATGTAATTTGTCGTTATTTGTCATAATTTGTTAATTACTAAATAGTGCAATAAAGCATCTCTATGACCTACCGATTTCACATCTTTAATTTTTAGTTAGGTGTAGCAGATCTGTTTCAATTGTAGTTAAATATTTTATGGAGGATTTTCCTTCCATGGGATTTAAAACATCTATTTTACTTGACCCCTTCATATGTTCCATGTTTTTATAGTTTACTGAAAGTTGCAAAATATGAAAAATGATTTGGATTTATTCAAATGATACTGTATTTACAGCAAAGAGATCTTTGTTTTCCAAGATTTGCATGAGAGATTTTAGAATTTTAAATGGAGGCAAGGAATTACATTGTTCATTTGTAGTTGTTTTTGAATAAAATTCCTAGTAAAGTCAGTTTTGTTTGACATATTTCTTGCTTTGGTCCACCTAAAATGACAGAATCCAGAAAAATGTTGGAGGAATTTAAAATTTAAAGTCCAAAACTTTAATCTTTGAGCATGAGGAAAGTATAACACTGTTTCTTGATTCTGTAAGATACTTCTTAAACTATGAAATTAATCTAAATTTCTAGACTTACTATATCATTAGTTAAATCAGTTTTTGTGGTATAAATTAACATGCAAGAAAAAACTTGTTTCTGTTCCCTTCAACTTCTGGCTGCTAGCCTTCAAAGTTTTAAGTTATTCCAATCCATTTCTTAAAGTTACTCTTCAGGGTTAACATAAACGCAGTAGGTGAATTAAGACGTGAAAACATATCAAGGATTTGCAAAGCTCTCTGTGGAGTTATATAACTGTATATAAAAAATACAAAGGTGCTTATGCTTATTTTGCATCTGTTTTTATTTGATGTTCAAGGAATAAACTCTGACCAGTATAAACATCAATATTCAAGTTGATTAGAGATTCAAATAGATAAATTACATTAAAAACAAAGTTGTATGTCCATGTAAATGAGAAATAATGTAGAAAAATGATGAATTAAGCTTAAGTTGATTTTCTTAAGTAATTTAAAAGATTTCCCCTTTTTTTTTCTGGGTTTAGTACATGTGCATAGAAAGCTACCAGGGCTTACCATGCAGAGTAGCCAGCATTTCATCATGATGCTGTGGATATTTTTAGCAGTTGGGAGTCTTCTGAACTTTTAAAGCACACTGATAACATTAAAAAGTTGTATTTAGTAGCCAATGTTGATGTTGCATGTAGTAAAGATAGTCTTCTGTTGCAAAGTTTATCTGCTCGTACAACATTTATCATGATATGCATGTTTCCTGAAATTTCAAGAAAAGACCTTCAGACTACAATGGTGCCTCAGCCACACAGCAGTAGAGATGCTGGTAATAAGTACTTAATTGTCTCACAGTTGTGGTGTGAAGCAGATTAACTTACCAATTTATTGATATTTGTCCAAGACGGACTTGTGCTATTTCCTCAAGTGCTCAATGCTCTGGAATGCTTTCATAAGGAGCAATTTGATGACTGGGTTATAGCTGAACTGAGTTGTATACTTTTAAACATAGTAGAATTGAGGGATCCATCAGACCAACTTCTATGATGAGAGTCCTCAGCTGGTTAACCCTTAAACAATGGGAATGTTGTTGGTAGCACCATTAATTAATGATGGCCTCTGTTTAAGGGTTAAGTGGCTGGTCTGAGAAGGTTCTATGAAAACTCTCCGAAGCAAGTCTTCTACCAATAAGATGAAGTATTTATTGATAATGATTAAGGGTCTGCTGAGCATACCCATGCAATTTTACATGGGTTTCTGGGATATCTTCAATTTATTTAAGTGGTCACATTTTAACCATGCCTTAAGGAAGAGTTTAGTCAAAATTAATGATAAATGTATTTGTGGATTATACATTAAATCAACCTCCAGGTATGTGAAACACCTTAACACATTGACTGCCACATAATAAATTAAGTACAAATAAACTTAAACATTTAAAAGGTGCAGAGTAGCAGTCCCAAACTTATATGCTATAAGAGAGATTTGACTAGTTTGCTTAGTCATGCATTGAGCAAGAATTCCAGCAAATCTGGGCTTCACTGCAAGAGAAGTTTTCTCAAGTATAGTCATGTGTTATTGACATTTTAAATCATTTAGAAGTATTAGCATATTGGCAAAAATCTAGACCATAGGGTAAACTTTGTTTTTATAATCCACTTATTTGGATAATTTTGTTTCATATAGCATAATGCTCTTACCAGTGAGGTAGAAAAATATTGTGCTACCAGATACCTATTGAAATAGTTTAATTTTCCTAAAAATATTGAGGAAATGCAATGTGCAACCAACCCAAACGCTTTGAACAGTACGTGTGTTTGTGTGTATGTGCAATAGGATATTGTATTATGTTAGTTATGAATGTTCTTATCATTCAGTATGTTATTTCAACAACAAAAATTCCATTTTTGTTTTTTGGGCAAAGTAAACTTGGTGCTTTTTTTGCCAAATATTTGATTTTCAATGCAATGAATTCATCCAGCAAATTAGTGCATTCAGCTTTGCTGAGTAGTTGCTGGGTGACACTGTTATTTATCTTTTTGAAGACAATAAAAGACCACTGTAGAAGTGAGTGGTTTTTAATATAGAATAGTTGCACAGTTGTGTAAGATGAGTTACAAAATCACCACCACATTCAGAAATTATCTCGATTTTTGATTCTTAACGGTCAGACAAATCATTTTGGCAAGTCTCTTTCATTTAAAAGGGATTGCAGGGTTTTGCTTGCTCTCCAGAATCCATCAAGAAGCTACATTCAGGGGACAGCTTGGTGGAAACATCTACCCTGAAACAAAAGTGATCTCCACTCCAATTTCAAGGCCACTGGGGATATATCCATTGAGGTTGCTTCTAATGCTACTCTGAATTCCTCTCAGGGAGTAATTGTTAAGAGGGATTTGAAAAACATCCTTGAGTCAGAGATCCTTGCTGTTTCTCCAGCTAAATGTTTTTGCTGTGTGCTGCATTTCCGCTCACAAGGATAAAAGTATGGTGCCAGCCAGTATCTTAATTTTGATGTCTGCACAGCCACATCTTCCTGCCTCTGTCCACACAGGTTATTTGAACTGTAAGGTTGTCATATGTTTCCAATCTTTGTTTTCAGTTTTGGATATTCAGAGCATTGTGTTATGGTTCTTTGCATTCAGGGTGATGGCAAAGATCATGATGTTATGAATACAAAGTGGAACTGCACTTTGTTAACTGTCGTGGTTCTTATCCTCCTTACTTTTGTTCTTGTTTTAGGTTGGTGGAGGAAAAAGGTGTTGCATTTGAAAATAGTTAAATACCTTTCTTATCTTGAGGCTCAATGGTTATTGCCCCCAACGTCATCTTGAACATATGCTGCCTCACAATTTTCCACTGTTACAGCAGGAGTGTAGACAGACCTATTCCTCCAACAGAGTCGTGTTCTAACCATGTGAAGAGTCTTTTGCTCTCTGAAGTTAAGCAAACTGGCTTCTACTCCTGTCTTTCTTCCAACCATCCCTTTCAGTGACTGTTTGGGTCACTTTATTTGGCTCTAGCTTCTGGGATCTACTTAGGTCTATATTCTTTAGCTGCAAGATGTAGAACGATTATTTGTTCACACTGGGATCTCCATCTACTGACAGAGGCCTGCACTCTTGGCCCAGGCCAGAATTAATAATGTTGACAGGCCTTTGTATAATAATGACAAATGGTATGGTTGTGAACCAGAGGGTTCACCACTCAGTTTTTTTCAACCTAGGTAAAATGGCTAATTTGATAATTTAGAAACATTTAGGTTTCCATTCTAAAAAGGATGACAATGAGGCTTTGATTTATTTTTATTTTGTCTTTCTATCCAGGAAACATTTATGAAACCATCTTCAGCAATTTTCTTTACATAGGAATGACAGGTGTAATAGAAAATTACATGGAGAAGGGCAATACTGGTCAACCACAACATGCACACTTTGTTTTTGTAGCTAAAAACACCATGTGACTGTGTCTGTTTCTTTGGGTTGTATATTCACTGGTTCTTCCTACCTAAACTAAACTAATGTGGCAGGGGTTCAGTTTAGAGAGAGAGAAATCAGAAGAGTTCTCTCTCCAACTGGGGTGTTCAGGAACATTGTGGTTCCTCTTCGTCCCCTTTCGTGGATTGTTATTAAGATTAAATGGTGGTTTTTATATATATTGTAATTATTATTCTTGACTATTTGGGTGGAGGATGTCTCTTCTAAATGTTGTCTTGGATGGAGGCAAAGGCAGCAGCGGAAAGGAAGCCTGGGAACTGTCCCGAAAGGAAGAGGTTGAGCAGGTGTGAACATGAATATTGTTCAAATCCAGATCAAAAATAAAACAATTCAAATGGCACAATTCAGGGTCTAGCAAAAGAGATGCCTGGGCTGGGATCTATAAATCCAATGCCTGAAGATTTTGATGTGGGGGAAACGGGAGTGCCCCGAGAAAACCCACTTTCACAGGACAGGCGCCGAAAGTTTTGCCTGTCGTGTGCCCTGTATCTGAAAAGGAAGAAGAAAAAAATCGTGTTAGTGACGTTGATTGTGTTTGTTTAGATTCTTTAAGTAGAATGTGATTCTTGAAATATGTTGTACGGTGAAATGTATTTTGTTGGTGCACTTGATAATTTATGTAGTGATGCTGTTAGTTTGTTTCTTTTTTCTGCTTTTAGATAATATTTGAGAGAGAGTTCTGTTATTCTATCTCTTATCGTTGGTAAATTACTAATTTGGTGTAGATAGTTTGTTGGCGTAAATGACGGTAGGCTAAATGCGGATTTTAATAATCTGTTTTGCTGTATTTGGATTTTCTGGAGAGTGTTATTTGACATGTTGTATGTTACTTGACATCCGTACTCTATTAGTGGACGGATGTAAGCCTTGTATATTTGTATAATGCTGTTCGGTGCACATTTTGATTGTTTGCTGGTTATGGTCTTTAGATATGAGGTCCTTTTTCTGATGGATGAGTGTATATTGTTTGTTTTTTTGATGTTAGTTTTGTGTCGAAAGTGACGGCAAGGAATGTGATGTTTTTACTCATGTTAATGGTTGTGTTTCCAAGTGATAATTTTATTTTTTCTAGATTTTTTCTTTGCTTCTTAAGTTTCCTATAGAAAGTAATTGCTTGTGTTTTTGTTGGGTTTAACACGACTCTCCACTTGTTGCTCCATGTTGAGACGTTGTTTAATGATTCTTGTATGCAGGACATGGCCATTACTGGGTTTCTGGAGGTGCTCCAGATTGCGATGTCGTCTACGTATTGTGAATTGTGTGTGTATGTTAGATTTGGAAAAGGTATGTCACTGACGAAAATTATGTATAGGAGTGGAGAGAGGACTGATCCTTGGGGTACTCCTGCCGTTATATTAAATAATTTGGATATAGTTTTGTTGACTTTTACTTGTGCTGTTCTATTTGTTAAGAAATTTGAGATCCATTTGACTATCGTGGGATTTATTTGTAGGTGATTTAGTTTATATATGATGGCGTTGTGCCATACACTGTCGAATGCTTTTTTGAAATCTAGGAATACCCCAATGGTTACTTGATTGTTGTTGTAAGCTTTGTAGATTGATTTGGTGAGTCGCGTGAGGTGATCTGTTGTTTGTCTATTTTTTCTGGAGGCATTTTGAAATTCTGGGAGGATGTTGTTTGATTCACAAAAATGTAGGAGACTGTTGGAGATAATTCTCTCCATCAGTTTGCCAAGGCAACTTAGCAGACTGATGGGGCGGAAATTGTCTGGATTTGTTCTATTAGTTTGTTTCTTGGGGATCGTTGTTATGATAGCTTTTTTCCACGTGTCGGGATAGTACCCGGTTCCTAGTGAGATGTTCATGATGTTTGTGAGCGTTACCGCACTTGGGCCAAAGGCCTATCTCCGTGTCCGGGTTCGGGAATATTAACCCGCTTCCCTTTGGGTCTCTCTCCCTCGGATTTTCAAGGGCCAACAGTAGCGCTCCGGACACCGCAAGAGCCACGGTGCTTTATGGGTACAGCATCCCTATCTCCGGGCGAGCCGATTCCAGGGAGCCGATCCCTTACAAAGAAAAGACAACTCTTCCTGGGACTCCCATTGACATAGCTGCTATTGTTGTTTCGATTTAAGCACAAAGCTACACAATGGGCTATCTGTGCTCTACCCACCACGGGTATCGAAACCCGGATTTTAGCATGTAAGTCCGCAGACATACCGCTGAGCCACTGAATTACAACGCTCAATCGAGCCAGCCAGGATTCGAACCTGGAATCTTTTGATCCGTAATCAGACGCGTTATCCATTGCACCACTAGCCCAGATAGTTGTTGCTGTTTTGGAATTAATCACAAAGCTACACAATGGGCTATCTGTGCTCTGCCTACCACGGGTATTGAAACCCGTGGATCTTCCTACCTGTCTCCTTGAGAGGCTTTATATACCAGGGAAACTTGGGACACAATCCACTCTTTGGTAGTACTGGTACTGATATTGATGGGAAGGGTCATTTTGTAGAGTGCTCTCTGATCACAACCTTTTTCTGTTAAATACTGGTTTTTATATTTCATGAACCCAGTCAGTTTTTTACTGCCATTGATCTATTTGCTTCCCTTCATTTTTCTCTTGACTTTCTTGGAGGGTTTATAGTTTATTATGGAGAATAATTTTCTTATTGTTTTGATGGAGATTGGAAATGGTCGATATTATCTGATTCACGTGCCTTGGTGGAATTTGGACCAAGCTAATTGGCACTCTTTCACTGCTCTTTTGGCACTGATCCTGCCATTACCTGTCTGCCATTAATAGAAGATGACTGTGTGGTAGCAGTGACTGGTTGTATTGTCTAGACAGCTTTTCATTCTGTACTTAAGTCCTCAATGTCTTTTCACAGTATCCTCACACATGGTGGAGTCCTGCCTGACAGGAGGCATTGGATACTTTTTGTTTGTATCCTACTCATTTGAATAGCAGTGCTTTCCAGTGGGCTTGTGCCAGTGCATGGCAGGTTAAACATCAAAGCCAAAAGGAATCTTAGATTAAATTCACAACTGGCATCTTTACTCCCACCAGTTACAAAACCTATGGGACAAGATTTGGAAGATCAGTGGTAAGTATACTTTTCATCTTGCTTTTAAATGGACAGAAAGTTGCTGATGTTCAGAAAATTTCCAATAATTGTGCTGAAAGCTTTTATATGTCCTGCACTTCTGTTTTAACCTCTACCTTCTTGGCTGTCAAGTTTTGGGAAAGAGTGACCACCTCTTTCCTTTTGGGCCAATTGTTTCTATGATTATGCTCTCCACTTTACATTGGTGTAACTTGAGCTTGCATTTCACCAGGTTGGCAGTACATTGGTTGGTACTGATACTTATGAGATGCTGCACCATCTCTTTCATGTTATTTTTCTGGTTTGTTTTTAACCAGATCTATCATGAGAATGTTTTTTTCAGATACTTGCTACTGGCTTATTGTCCTTTGCTTTTCTAAGCCTGAAAGGATTCAAAGATTCCTTCCAAATATATAGTTGCTTTGAAGGTCTTAGAGTGGTTAATGCTTGTCTTGTTTGGTTCCTGAAGTTAAACACCCTCTTCTCAATCACCCAGTATGGGTTTTATTAGGGAAAACTTTCTTGGACATTTTGCTTTCATGTTCTGACTTTGAGAAGGCTCATGACACCATGTGGAGGTATAGCATTTTGTGGAACTTTCTTTCATACAGGTTGTGGCTATTTATCCATTTTCATCTAGAATCTTTTACTGGTCAGGTAGTTCTAAGTCTGTGTGGGTTTCACTTTTCTGTTCTTTTTCACAGGAACTTGGAGTTTCTTGGAGTTGTGCCCTCATTTTCTTCAAACTGGACTATGGGACTGGTTTATGGTCTGCCAGAATGAAGCCCTTTAAGATGCTGTTAGTCATTTGTTGGTTGGGGCTTTGACTCTGCATGGGGGCTTTCTGCACTTTGTTGTAGAGTTTGTACATACTCTTCCTATTCACAACTGAATGTAGCTATCTGAATTGGGTTTGTCATTGGATAACATTGCTCTTTATTGATCAGCCCATACCATCATGGTTTACCACTGTCCCCACCTATGACATTTAAGTCATCTGAGGAAAGCAAATACTCCCTATTGGAAGTGCCATCTTCTCTTTGTTGAACATTCTTCAAACTACCCTTCTGTTCTATTTTATACAATTGGTTTGAAATCCAGTGACTCTGGGATTTGCTATGGTTTGTTGTGACATGGTGTTTGCTCACAAATCCTTTCTACAGTTAATGTATTTGCTGCCAATTAGCATACCATTTCTCTTGCCCTGGATCATGTAGAAGCTATCCAGTACACAGATTGTACCATTTATGCCAACTCTTAGCTCTTTTCTGGCACCTGAATCATTTAGTAATAGTAGTTCTTGCCCTCTTATCAATATTCAACAATAACTGGCCCATTTTTCATTATCTTTTGTATCTAATTTTTCTGGATACCTGGCCACATTGCTATTTGCAGGAACAAGCTTGCTGATACCATGACAAAATCGGCCTGCTTTGGTGCTTTCACAACTATGTCCAATCTCATACAAGTACTATGGTTCTGTATTGAAGGTTTGACTTCCTGCTAGTTGGCAGTCTGTTGAGTGAGTAACATTGTAACCTTTTCCATATCAAACTCTGTTCTTTCACTGTTTTATATCTCTGAGAGTAAGGAGGAGGAAGTTGTCCTATGTAGGCTACACATTATCAGTTTTTTAACTTATCTTTTTTTTAATCTGGGACTGATCCACTAATGTGTGGCTTTTGTGACACTCAAGTCCCAATATCTCACTGAAGGCACCATCTCAGATTTATTTTTCAAGAGTTTATCCTTGATGTTGGACTCTCATTGACAATGGGGACACTGTCCAACTTGCTTGTTTAAAATCTTTATTTGATTTTTGGTCTGTATTGGTTTAACTTGATTTGTTTTTACATTTTATAATACTTGTACCTTTTTTACTGCATGTTTGGTGCAGAAGCCTAATTGCTTTGCACCAATAAATGCCAAACAACCAACCAACTAGCTCAAGTTTTCATAAGAATAGTACAGATAGATGGCTATCCTTACCAACTTTTCAACACAAATTTAATAAATTTTATGAAAAGTACCCTAAATAAAGGGAATTTAATGTAATGTGTGTGATTAACTTAAGCAGTCAGTAAATAATTCATTCTTGGTTGGCTTTTATTTTTTTACATTAAGTAATGATCAACTAGTAATACATTTTTACCTTTAGCTGTTGACCTTAATTCAAATTGGTGGAGTAACAAACAAAATGATGTAGTTTGAGTGTTTTTCTTGGAGGCTGCAATTCCAGAAAACTGAAGTGTTTTGTATCTATTGTCTTAATTGTAATGTCTGGTATAGGTTCAAAGACAGATGGTTGTGTTCAAAATGAAATTTATTGAGTGTAATTGACAGCAAATTTACCATTTTCATACTTCTATGGTATTACTGTTACTTATTACATTTACATTTTTTATCTCAATTTAATGCAATTTTTATTTTTCTAAATTTTAATATGTAGTGTAAGTTTCCAGATACATGCATGAATACTGTGATCAAGAGAAAATGAAGGGATAGACAGTAACTTTTAAAAATCTGTCAGATTTACAGTTTAAGTTATTTCCTTTTTTCTTTGTTTTATAATTTTGAAAATATATTCTAGTTTTAGTATGTAACTTGGCAGACTTAGTTACTTGTAGGGCATCTTTATAGAATTGAACCTTAGTTTATTTATTCTATTACCTATAACCATTTTAACACAAATCTACAATTTCTTCTGTATCAGAATCTCCCAATGTACAAGTTGATCAAGCTGGAGAAAGAGTTCGTCCAAACTACAAACGCTGTGTCCTTATCTTAAGAGAAATTCCCAGAACAATGCCTGTGAAGGTACAATAACTTCATACTTTAAAACTAGTGGCCATCAAGTTCATAAATAAAAAACAGAATGTGATTTGTATTTCTTTGATTTCATTTTATTGCCATGGCCTTGAACAATCAAGCTATGCATTATTGTCAGTTCTGTTTTTAGTACGTACATTTCATTGTCATTTTTGTACTTTAATCCATGTTAATTCATTAATTTGAATAAAACATTCACTTTTATTTTAAATTCTTTACTTAGTTTTTGAGTTAAATTTAGTCTTTAGTTTCATTACTGTGGACAAATGTACAGTGCTTGAGAACTTGCTCTTCCATTTTATCTTCTCTATACATTGAGGTCAGCTAGGTTACATGAAACTATTTTGTAGAACTGGTTTCTAAAGAATTTTGTCAAACTTAAGAGAGGAATACGTTGTTAGTGTTTTTGGCACAACCACATTCTAGTGAAAATTATATCCCCCTTTTACCCAAGGAGCTATTCCTTCCTCTAAAATTACACATTTGTTAGGAATAAAAAAGAAAAGTAATATTTTTCTAAGGAAAAATTAAATAAAATTGTCGTACAAAAGAGTAGCAGATAATACAGTTGTTAGTGTTTGTTTTAATGTTTATAAATTTATATATTGAATGCATGTTTTGTGTGTATGAGAGAGAGAGAGAGTAGACATGCATGTCTTGTGTATTAGTTTTGGTTTTACTATAGGTGTAACTCTTGATGCATTATTTTTTATACTAAACATAAAGTGAGAAATTCTAAGACAAAAGATACAAGTTTGATGGCAGTTATTTGGTGGATCAAAAATAATGCAGAAGTACCTTCATGGTAAACAACTGTTCTATACAACTGAGACAACTATTGGGTATAATGGAATTAATTGTGCTTATATACTAGGGCATGTTACTTTGGAAATGGAGAAAATACTAGTAGACCAAAATAGTGATTACAGGTTGTAATTCCACAAGCTTTGTATTCTGAAACTCTTAACATCTCCCCAGTCTTCCAACAGCTGAAAATTTAGGTGTTAAAAAGACACTAAAACAAGTAAGAAACTTTTTATTGAGTTGAATGCTATTTAGGAGAATTGATGTAAAACATCAAATGTACTCTGAGCAGAAACATCCATGGGGAGCTACAGCAGCATTGTGTTGGAGCACTACTTTGGAGTACTGCTGCTGATGTTTTTGGACCTCTGTCACAGATTAACTGTGGAAATAAGTAAATAATGGTTGTGACAGGCTCTTTCATGAAATGGCCAAAACTAAAAGTATACTGTTCTTAACCAGGAAGCAGAAATATCTTAAAAGGAAACATGATCGATACAAACTTTTAAGATTTGCTATGTGAAAGGATATTCACTTAGAAGTTCAGTTACCTGTTGAAGAGCACAGTTTTCATGTCAGAATTACTTCCAGAGGATTGAAAAGGATAAAGCTGCCAGTGAATGCATTCAACCACCAACCTAAGTTATGTGACAGCATTTAAAAAAGGACAAGAGGCAATTCCATGTGTATCTTAACCTTGAAAAAAAAAAAACATTTTATTAAGAGACAAATTAGCCTGGTATTTTATTTTTGTGTTGGATTGTAAAGGAACTTTATAATCTGGGAAAGAGGTAGTGTTGAAATCAGTGTTTTAAATATTTTAAGTAGAGGGTTCATAAGTTCTAGAACTGATAAATTTGATTGGCATTATCTAGATAGATGTATGCATATAAAAATGAATAGTTTGATCCAGTGTGAAGTGTTCATTCAAGTAGTGAATCAGAATTCAGAGATGTTAGTGACAATATATATTCATTGTTTCTGTTAATTTAACTGATCAGTTTGCAAAGTAAATCTGTTGAAGTAAATGTTTTTTGATTTTAAGTTTATAATTGTGTAAAGTGAAAAGCAACATTAAGGAAGTAAACTTGTTTATTGTTACATGAACTGGGTTTAACCTAATGTTTACCAAATAATCCAAAAGAATAGAACCAATAATAAAACACATTACAACAAGATGATTGAAAGATAACACTAGCTCACATTTTGTTTTATTCAGTGTTAGGGTTGCCACCTGTTACATATTTTAAGGAATTGTTCCTTATTCAGAGTAAGTGTTCTATTTCAGTTAAGGAAAGAATGTGAGTTGTTCCTCATTTTGCTTCATTGTTTATTTTAACATTAGTTTCCAACTTCACAAATTTGCCACCTGTTACATATTTTACAGAACCGTTCCATATTCAACAGTGAAATGCAGTGTTCCATTTCAGTTAAGGAAAGAATGTGAGTTGTTCCTTATTTTGCATCCTTGTTTATTTTAACATTAATTTCCAACTTAAAAAACACCAAAAAATATCAAACACCAAGAGAATTATTTCTAATTTTTTAGAGCTGTTCAGGTGGCAACCCTAGGTGTAGTGTATATCTGATACATGCAAAGTGGTGAAAATGCTTTTTTGCTGAATTTAAAGAAAATTCCTATTAACAGCAGTGTAGTTACTGTTTGTTCTGTAAAGTTGGTTTGCCATTCAACTTCATTTGCTAAAATACAAGTTGAATAACTCAGAATAATATTTTATTGTAGTACTTAAAAACCTAACCCAAAATAGGGAAATATTTATCACAAAACATATGATGAATGTCAGCCTTGGTTGTATTTATACAACTAAATGAATGTCAAATGTGTAAGTTGTAAGTAGTTTAAATTTTTAGATCAGCATCAAGTTGAACATAGTTTGTTTACTGGTTGATTTGTTTGCATTCATTTAGTGAAAATTGTATCTCCATGGTCCAAAGACAGAAGCCATATTTCCCCCAAAATCTTTCTTATTTTGCAATAAAGGCAAATTATATCATGTTATGTGGACACATTTGGTAACATTTTGTATAAGTGGTATCATTATTAAAAGCCAATCTTGGAATTCATTTGCAGTAATGATAGTGAATGTAGTGAATGAATACAATTAGTTTGCTTAATTATAAATCATAAGGATTTCGATTTTAAGAGCAAAATGTTAAGTCTTGATGAATGTTATAAATATATATTAGATAACTAGCACTGCAGCTGAAAACATCTTTGTATGGAATGTGTATGAAAGATATCATACAAAGATAAAATATCAGGGAGCCTTTTGGGTTTTGATATTAATTATACACAGAAACCTTTGATATTTTGTAGTGAACCACACAATGGAATTAAAAACACCTTTCAATGGATAGAATGCAGTGGAACGTTTTATTATATTTTAAGTGTTTTTTCTGTATTTTGATACTGGATAATTCATTGGTTTCTCTGCTACATTTTGTAATTTTTTCTATGTTAAATTAGTCTGCATCATTAATTGGATAATGAAAGATGTTTTCTTCAGTAGTAAAAGGTTGAAGGTATTAATTGCTTACTCTACCAATAGAATTAAAGGGATTCACTTTAACATGATTTTTAATATAGTAAACATCTGTTTAATATCTATTATATACCTCATGATGTGTTCTTTGTCATCATCACTCCCATCATTGCATTGCTTTCTTTGGTTAAGGCCAAAATATCATAACATATGTACCATGATTTTCATTATGTGCAACTTACCATTGATATTCAAAATATTCTTATTTTAATCCAACCATAGTCATTTTCTTCTGTTTGCTGCATTAATAGTATTTTCAAATGTACTTTTATTTGCTATTCATGTCCCTAATTCAATTCAGTAGAAATTGATAACCATCACACAACAGTGAGAGAATGTTAAATATTTTGAGCATGCAAGATTTTTACTGATGACATGGTTTCATTTTGAACTAGAATTATTGCTTTTTAACATGTTTTGCTACAACATGGAACCCATTTTTACATTTCAGCTGCCCTTTTCTCCAAACTAAAACTATTAACTAATTTTTAAAAAATAAGTAAACAAATAAAAAGCGTAAAGCCAAATGGCCTAACAAGTGACTAATACAATGAAATTAATTTTTTTAAACTGTTATTCAATGATTGTCTCAAGATCCAACCTAAAATCATATTTGCTCTACCACTAGCAACAGCATTCTGATTGCATGGTTTCAGACTGATCAAATATTACACCAATATCCCTTTCTTTTGTGACACTGTTATAGTTATTCCCATCAAAATTCATATCCCACATTATCTTGCATTTATTTTTATTGAAACATTTATTTGCCCCCACTCGCTAAATGATCTAATTCCTTTTGTAAATCAGCAGCATCTTTTTTCATAGCTAGTAATGCCAAAGACATTAATATCGAATAAAAATATTGGTAATTTATTGAACTTTTTTTCACAAAATTGATTTAAATGAAAAAAAACTAAGGTCCAAAGACTGAGCCTTGATATTATCGCACTTGTAGAATAAATCCATTTTGAATACATTTTATTTGTTAAAACCCTCTGCTTTCTTCCACCTAGCCACTTTTGTATCCAGTTTCTTAACTTATTTCCCACATCTGTAGAGAAGTTTCTTTACAAGCCTTTTATGTGGCACTCTCAAATGCTTTATGAAAGTTCAGATACATCAAACCAACATCTTTACCCTAACATACATAAGCAGTAACCTTTTCAAAGAAAGTTGAAGTACTTATCAATTTTGATCTATTTGGAATAACCAATTGTCCAGTGAAGCTGAAGATAGGTTAAATTGTCATTGTTTTTGGCTGATATTGTTTCAAGAAGGAAATCTAAAATTCCAATTTCTGAGGCAGGTCTTTTTTTTTTATTCTGATCAACATGAATTTACCTAATTTGCAGGTACAGGAAGTATTAAAACAAATATATTGAATAAATCTTTTAAACATTTAACTCGTTATTTGTAATTTGCTACATTTTTATTTTTGTCTGTCATGATCTTCTAAAAATTTGAAAGATTTTTTGTGCTGTTTGTTTTCCTGTTCTTTCTTTTTAATTGTTAGTTATTTTCTATCATAAAGGAAATTGAAGCTCTGTTTGCAGGAGAGAATTGTCCCAAATTTTTGTCTTGTGAATTTGCCCACAATGATAGCTGGTACATAACATTTGAATCAAATGAAGATGCTCAGAAGGCGTATCGCTATTTGCGTGAAGAAGTACGTACTTTCCATGGAAAACCAATCATGGTATGTGTGTGAAGGCATGTATTAACTGCATTAACTTGGCAAGTGTTACATTGCATGGTTTGTATAAAAGCAAATATTGCATGGAAAAATCAAATTAAGAAGTCTGTTAGAAAGCATTCTGTTTGTGGTGGTGGTTAAATTTATTCTTACAAGTGGAATTTTAGTAAAAAAAATAAATAAATGCGATCATAATAAAAGTAATATAAGCTTTTTAAAGTATTTATTTGATGTATATTTTATTTTAATGGTAGTAAGTTTTATAATGTATTTTGCTTCATTGTATCCATATTATGCAGAAACAGTATTTAATACATTTCATTTATTAATGTAATTATGATTTAAACTAAGATATAATGATTTACCACTGAGGTAACAATGGTATTAAAGTCACAAGATTTCATGAAGTTCTGCAAGTTTAAATATTGAGCTTTTACTTTTTTGAGAATTAACATAAAACTCAAACAGGCTGTTACTTGTGTGTATTTGAGCAAAAACTGTTATAGGCCTATTCTGTCAATGTGAGCATTAAGCCATGGGAGGGAATCCTAGTTTATTCAGTAACTTGTGCTTATGACAAATTTATAGAAGCATATGCAAGTTTTATCTCCTTTTATAGAGACTTGCGTTCAACACCTAGAATCTAGTTTCAAACTGCATGGCTGTTTACTTTGAAATTATGGAAAGCTGTTTGTTGTCAAAAAAGAAATTCAGAGATCTCTGTAGGGTTACTCTTGATAAAATGGTTAGTTTTAAGAAATAGAAGCTTGGAAGGAAAACTAACTTTTAATAAGTGTAGATATACAGGGCTGATTGAAAGAAAAGGATGAATTTATAAAATACACTGGTTCAGATCTAGACTACTAGAATTTATGGTAAAGTTTTTAATTCTTAGATATGGAAAAACTTTAATACGTAATTTTTATTTTTTATTTTAATACTTATTGAATTAATTCAGTAGCTGTCAAGTCTTAATTTTTCACCCATGGCACTCAATCTAAGTTTCTTCTCAAACGTACATAGGCCTAAGTTGTGATTAAAGAAAACTTAAATATGAAGCAGAGGAGTTTATTTGGCTAGGAATTGGATCTGTGTTTGAACCTTTAATATATCAATGCTTAAATTTACCTTGACAATAGAGCTTGGAATTAAAGTAACTTAAATGAAAAACATTCACCTGAGATAAGATCTCTTTAATAATTGAAAGTATGCCCAACAATTACAGGAACATCAGTGATGGAAAAGCTGATATAAATACAAATTCAGTTTTTCCAAAATTTGACTGTTGAACAATGTAATTCCTAATCAGTTTAAATTTGAGGGTATTCATGTCAATGAAACTAGTTGCATATAAATAACCAATGATTTTCTAAGGTGCATTTCATTATTGCCCTTGTTTATTTACTTAAATGACAATAATTGTACAGTCTTGTATTTTTAATTTTTGTCTTGGTGTTTCTTAAGCATATATACTACAGGTATTTAAAACACGTTTATTTGAATAGTATGCTGCATGTTAAGAGTTTGGATGTTCATTTTTAGCTAACAGGGTTTGCATGCTGTTGCACATTTAAGACTTGATCTCTAAAACCCATTTGGTGGCATTTAAAAGCATGAGCTCATGACAGATTAGTGTTGGCAATAAAGACCATTCAAGACCTTGACAAACTTAATTATACCAATACAGTAGAAGTGCACAAAATATTGATGTAAAAACCTTGCTATTTCAACTGGAGATATATTTTGCAGAAATAAATTTTGTTAATCATATCTAGCTTGGTGAATATTTAACAAGTATATCCTTCTACATTAAATTTTAAAAATGTAGGTAGAAATGATACAATTATCATTTATTTTAACAAATTTCACTCATTTTTGAAAATTGGTATGCTATAATTTTGAAGCATTTACTTAGTGTTATTTATAAAGATGTGAATAAAAAACTTAATGTTAACTTACATTTCCACATAGCTCCTTGGAATGTTGCCTGTAAACAGTACTATATAAGAACTTTGACCAAAATATTGGTTCATGTGTTTTACAAAACTATCATCCAATAAGAATATTTGGTTCATTCCATGGATTTCCTTCTTATGGTTTGGTTTTTATTATTGACTTCACAACATTTAGTATGTATAATGGTGAAAGTTCATCTTTTGAAAGTAGTTACAAGGAAAGAATAGATATCTTATACATGATAAAGCAGATTAAAGAGTAGTGTAAGAAGTAACTTGCAATTTTGTAAAGCAAAAATATTTAGCTCTTGCAGAGAATCATGGAATAATGCAAGTTAAAGTCTAGGAGACTTGTAAACAAACCAGTTCAGGAAAACAAATAATGGTTTCTTTATATGATTTTTTCTGAGATTGCTTTATATTAAAGTATGTTGTTTTAAAGCTACAGAAACTTTCTTGTATGATAAGTAATCAAGTAAAGGAAGTTGGTATATGAGAATATAGTAGGCAATGACAATATTTTAATGACTTGGTGAACATTATTTTTAAATTTATAGTATTCTAACAATGCATATAAATTAGAGAACTTGTTTACTGAAAACAAAGTTTGAATATAAACTGATTTCAACCAATAATAATATTGTTGGGAAAAGTTTTGATCTGATGGCATTATGGAAGATCAAGTCCTCTGTCAGTTTGTTTTTCATTTATAGCTGGAAATGGTAACAATATAAAGTGTGAAAATAAATTATTTTTAATCAGTTTGAAACTTGTGTGTGCATGTGTCTGTGTGCATGTGTATGTATGTATGAAATTTCAATTTTAAAATGAAAGTATTTCTTCCTGTTAAATATTTCATAACATAGAAAAAAGTTTAAAATATCTTGTTTGTTAAATCTATTCCAAGTTTAATGGAATTGGTTAAGCAATTACATTGTAAGAAAAAAATTATAGATAAATCAGTGACACCCCTTAGCCAGAAAAGGTTAAATGATTCTTAATGTTGTCAGTGATACAAAATGCATTTATTTTAACAAATAACTTGGTTTGTGGCAAGATTACTTTGTTATTCAGTTTTACAAGTACACAATTTGTTATATGCTTAAACAGATCATTCTTAGCTGTTACACAGCCACTCAACCATTTGGGTGCTAAATGCTTTCTAAATTTAAATTGGTTAGAAATATAATTTAAATCTTTTTTTTTTTCACTAAATAGTAATGTGTACTCAGTCATATGTTTATTCATTTCTAGTTTTGGATTGTTTTTAGAGACTAATGTGCAGCTTTATTTTTTATGTCTATCAAATTTTAAGTTACATTTATAAACATTTGAAATTGTTACAAAAAATGTCTTGTATTACTTTGAAATTAATTTAAGTTGCCTAAAATAATAAAATTTAACTAAACTTTCATCATTTTTATTTGTATTTTTATTAACATTTTAAAGAAAACAACTTAGCTGATTGGGTAAAATGAACCAAATTATTTAGAAACATAACTATGCACTTTATATTCTTTTTTCATTCTGTATTAATAACTTCTTTAGTTTTCACAAATATTCTGTTTAAATAGGCACGAATCAAAGCAAAGCCAGTAACAAGTGCTCCTTTCATTATTCGCTCTCAAAATGGATATGACCAATGTGTTGATGGCAATATGAATGAACATTTAGTAACTGCACAAGTTCAACCACACCAGGAATCACATCTGCAGCGATATGCTTATACAAATCCAGGAAGTCTTTCCTATGATAATCAAGTTAGTTTAACATTTGTACATGCAATCTGTTTATATATCTTTAAATCCTTCTTTACAGATGTGTACTTTATAATAAATGAAATTTATGTACCAAATATTCTTCTGTGTTTTGATTTAATTTTTGATCCCTCTAACATAATGTTATACTAATTTGATGTGTAAAGAAAATAATATTGAACTAGATATTCAACTGTATCTTACAATAAGTATGATCTCAGTAACTCGTTTTTGGTGGAAGGTCAGTGTTAATCACTTCTCTTCATACCTAGCTGTTCTGGGTGGGCATGTATATTGAGATTAGTCTTGCAAGTGTTGGCCAATTCATTTGAACAGACGGTGTTAACATCAAATAAGTTGGTGTTCTTTGAGCAGGTCATGATTCAGTATTTCTGGTGAACTTGTGAAACTTAAATTTAGATATTTGCACGTGCATCAATATTCTTTTCTCTTAGATGAAGAAAATAATTATTTAACCATATATTTGTGAGGATGAGTAAAGTAACTTACTACCAAATTAGTGTACTTAAAGACAGTTTCTTTTAGCTATTCATATATTTTCACAATATATTAAGAGAAGTTAATATTCTATTCTAAGTGTTTAAATAATTCTGAGTCAATTATTTAATAATTTTGTCATAGTGTTATGGTTATTTAACATATTATAGCTTCAGTCAATAACTGATAATTTCTAAATAACTAACAAAAGGAACATCAGTTAAACTTTGCCATGAAAAATTTCATGACTTAACCGTTTTCAGACATTGACAGTAATAAATCTCAAATCAACAACATGTATAGATTGTTAAAGTTATCAATCCTTAGGAAACTTGCTAATATGTCCTCGTTACAAAATCAAATTTTCATTGTTTGAAAGTTGTACCTGTGAGAAAGGTGTTATTTGTATTGTTTAAAATAAGTGAAAATGTAAGTGTTAGGTATGAGTTTGAATGTTAAAATGAATTTAGGTGTAGACTTTGTAATTGTTTTCCAAACATAATTATAACTTTAATATTGATTACAATGTTTGAAATGTTTGTTTTTAATCTTTTTATTTTATGTTAATTATATTACTAGAAATAACGATAAGCTATAAAGTTATTGGATTATGATGTACCTGAGCTAATGATTTTGTAGGTTTTCTAATTCATATTATTGTGCAGTTATAAAACAAAACAAGTTGCAAAAATAATATAAATTCATTAGAAGTTCTGTCAGATGTCTAGTTGGATTTTTACCTGATACAGCAACCTGGATTGCCCCTGTTCAGTGTAAAAAATTTCCCAAGTTACAGATCTCTCAATGTTTAACATAACTTGAGGTGAGTATGAATCACATGAATGGGGAAAAAAGGGGGGAGTATACAGGTAAATTAAAGTCCAACAGGAAGTTGTAATATCCACAATATTCAATAAATTAGATGCAATAGGCAGAACCAATAATGAAAACCAGGGAAGAAGTGACCGAATAAACAAATATTCTTTATATGCAGTAATGAATCTCAATTTAACTGGCCAGCTTTTAGGTTGGTTGTATAAAGACCAGGAGCTGTAATATGACAGATGAAAGTTCTAGTGCAGTATTTCATTATACATGGTCCTTTGTCACAGGTCATTCCTCATAATCTACAAGTACCCATCCTAAATGATAGGAAGAGTTTAAGTTAATTTAACTTGTTTTAGTTCATGGACTTTGAGAAAGGTGTTGGATTCTTGGTTTTACTTCACTCAAAGCTCTGAGCTACTTGTTTTTCCCACTGCAAAAAGTAATTGTATTACAGCTTTATTACTATTTTGCATGATTTTGATGTACAACAGTTTAGGATGAGTAAAGTAACTTATTGTCTTTAGGTACAAAATTTGGTAATTTCTTTTAGTTTTTTGATACTTTAAGGCAAATTAATATATTATTTGAAGTGTTTAAACAATTTTGAGTAAAAATGATTTAATTAATATTTTGTCATAGTCTTATGCTTATTTAACAATTATGAAAGAGATATTTTCACTTCTTCACAGCTGCAAAATAGTTTTGCTTGTAAATAAGAAATTTTAATTGTTTAAAAGTTTTTTTATCCACCCCAGTAAATGTTATTTCTACTGAGAACCTATCACCCTTTAAATATATTTGTGTATTTTGCATGTTTCACTTTGTTTTTTATTTTTGTATTTGAATCATTTTTATTTGTTTTCAAGTTGAATATGAAAACCAGAAGCCCAAATTATAGGAAGGTTTTTGTAACCAAGACCTGTACAGAAACCTTGAAATGGTTATCCAGTTTACATTAATTCTGTTGCTGCCAAATTATTTTTAACTAATGTTGATTGCCACATTATTTTTGCTTGTTTGATCTGAATAGGAGTGCATTGCACAAGTTTACAATTTCACTGCAAAAGGATATACAAAAGTGAAATTTTCACTTTGTTTGGGACACACAGTTGTGCAGCAAATTCTGTTCAAACATCTTTCTTTCAGTTTCCTACTGCCACTGGACATTCTATTCTGAAGTGGTCAATGGCTCAGGTACAGATGGGGACTACCTAGGGTGGAATACCTGAACTGCTTCCTTGTGCCCTTCCTCTAACCATGGTTGCTCTTTGCCAACTTTCCTCTATTAGTGGAATCACACCCCCTCGGAGATTTAACTTTGGTTGCTTCTAATTTGCTCTGTGTTTGGTTTACTTTCTTCACCACTGTCTTTTGAGTCTTCTTTTGACATTTCATACTCAGAACAGTCAGTCTCTGAGTCAGAATCTTGTTGAATTATTTCCAGAACTTGAGCTGCAGTGAATGATGAACTCTCTTGTACCATGAGGGAAGCTTGCATACAGAGAAAATACAGTACATTAGAATATATGGTACATTAGCATTTCCTTACATGTGAAAACCACAAATAGTGATTTTAAAGTACAAAAACCAAAAGACGTTAAGTCCTAAATTGGAATAATACTTACTGTAGAGATCTTGTAGATTACGCAAAAGATAACATTTTCAATAAATATACACACTTAAATACACATACTAAAATCTACTGGAAACTGATTTATGTTAATGAAAATAATTGCTACAGCAAAATAAGTAAAACAAATGCTAGTACTAAAATCTAAGCATTTGTTAAACAGATAAAAAATACAGAACACAAAAATTTAGGAATGAGATTATTTTTCAAAATTTGAAAAACATTCCATACTGATGAAACTTGTTACAAATATCACAACTAAACAGTATCAAGCAAGTCTAAAAATTCATGTACAAATAAAATGTTTTTACTTTGATATTTATACAGCAAAATATTGATAAGATGAAAGAAACTTAACAAAATGAGTTTGTCTGGTTGACACTATGTTCGACTTCTCTCCATTTGTTTCCCATAATGGAGCAACACATTTTACTCCTGGATGAAGGCAGCTCTGAGCTTACAGGTTTGAATAGGTTTAGTCTCTAGCAAGTTCTAATCATGTTCAATAATTTGTTTCGTCTGGTTATTTAGCAAGTTCATCTAATACCACTTTTCTTCCCTAAAGCTCGTTCATAAGGCCTCTAATGTTACTGGTGCAGTTTCTAAGGGCTTACTTCTATAGATTTGTTATACTGCAATCATAGACCCTCTGCTACCCTAGTTTAGTCTTCTGGTGAATTCATCTGTGGCTTGGTATCTCAGTCTGTGTGGTGTCTTCCTGTAGCAGTGTGATAGCTTTGCAAACTTTAGTTTCAGTTAAT
The DNA here is from genome assembly GCA_011833715.1 of Carcinoscorpius rotundicauda. Lineage (NCBI taxonomy): Eukaryota > Metazoa > Arthropoda > Merostomata > Xiphosura > Limulidae > Carcinoscorpius > Carcinoscorpius rotundicauda. The sequence goes on along the minus strand of CM022399.1, from coordinate 69,568,934 downwards.
TGATTTCTTACAGCTTTAACACACTTTGCAAAATTCTAATATTAGCAAATAAATCCACAAACTTTGCATTATCTCAACAGTAGACATTTTTTTCTAATCAGTTAAAACTAGTCTTTCACTTAGTAGAATTTAGGTCATTTCTTACAAAAGCCTGTTACATTGGTACCTAAACTTACAAGCTTTAAGTAGGATTATTGTAATCCTTCACAACAAGCATGGTAAATTAGAAAAGATTTGCAACCCAGAAATATTTAAACATTTATATAAATCTCATTAACCTTTAAATTTTACTAGTAGTTCTTGCTACTCAATTTTGGATGATTGTACAAACATTTGCACAAAATTTTGTAATATTTCATTACTTTTCTGAAAGTCTTAGGAAATATATATTTGAAAACTTGTAAGCATAAATCATCTTTATTTGAAGTCTCAAGTGACTTAATTATATACAATGAATTGCTTCCAGGTTTTCCCACCATTTTATCCACCTGTGTTTCAAGCCTGGACACCAGCCAATTCTGCATGTTTGGACTTAGGAACTGTAAGTTTTAGCATGTTTGTATTTAAAACCTGGTTCTTCATGCATGTTTAAAACTGAAAGATTGCTTGTTTTAAAATTTATGAAATTTACTTTATTGCATAAAAAAAAAAAATTTAATGTAAATGTCATGAGTAATTAGGCAGTTTATAAGATTGATATTCAGTAGAGATTAAAAACCATAGCAAACTGGGCTGTGCATATGTTTATTATATGTACAAACATTAGTATTTTTATACTGTAACATAGGGTTCATAATGTTTAGATCTTAATTCTTGAATCTACATTTTGTTCTCATTTTGTAAAGCACATTTTTTTTTTACAATGACCTTAAATAAATTCATTGCTAAAGGTGAAGTGAACAATAGAATGATCTACAACATAAAAACAAGGTCATCAGCATTAACTGATTGAAAGTCCAAGCAACAATAAATAATCTTATGTTTAAGTAGAAGTATTACATTACTGCTGTTAAATTAACTGACCAAAAATTATACATAATTTTTGAAATTCAAGATATTAGAAAATAAGTTTTATCCGATATTGTACAAAATATTTTCAATATTAAGAAATCGTCAGCTTTATGACAAGTCTTGAATAGTGTTTTAATTATCAAGATTGAATTGACACTGTTTGACACTGGTTTGTGTGAGAACACCTATAATTGTTGAAGAAAGATAATTCTATCAAACCTCTTTTTAATTATTCATTTTACTTTTTACCAGAAGGATCTAACTAAATGTATAGCATCTAAAATTATTACACTTCAAGATTTTAAAGTTTTACTTTAGGCAGATAGAACTGGATATTCAATATTTGTTAATTCATCAATCTAAGGCCACATTAACTGATTAGTACAAAATTCTTCAAATCATAGAATTTACAAATAATATAAAAAGGGTTCATGGCAAGTGACACCATCTGTCACCTTCCATCTTGTCAGCAGTGAAGAAAATATGAATAATGGCAGATAGCATTTGATGTCTTTGCCAGAAAGATAGGCTAAGCAACTTTTATGACAATATGAAATCAAATCCTAAATTCTTGAATCATGAGTTCTTTGCTTTTACTAAACCACCATAGCTCAAGAAAGTTGATGCGGAGTACAGAACTTTGTAGTTCTGTGTAGCTTTAATAATGTACTTTTATGCTTGACATTATCATTATGGGCTTAGTTGAATTAACTGAGTTCATGACCAAGAATTGATCTTTATAGCTTCTATACTATGCAAATTTCATGAAGAAACATGAAAATTTAAATTTTCAGTTAGTATTGTCTTTTGTAAATGAAAAATAAGAATTTTTAAGGAAGTATTTTCACTAAATTTCACAAACATATGAAGTCAGTGTTGATTACTGTGAGTGCAAAGTTTTGTGTTGAAATAAAAAATATTTTATTTGAAAAATCTCAAATTTCTTTAACATATTCTAAAACCTTATTAAATTTTGAATGTTTTTTCATTAAAACTTTTTCTTTTTTTTTACCCTAACTATACACATTCAGCAAATTTAATCAACTTCATAACCGCTATGAAAAAAATATAAATTATTGCTTTTTATTCTTTGCAGAATGACTTCAAATTGTAACATGAAATTACATTTGTCTATCTTAAATGGCTTAAAACTTGTAACAGCATATATTTATATCTACTTGTATTGTTTTATTGCAATTTGGACCATGTCTAACTAATAATGCCACACAAATTGTAATTTACTTGACAAAGATGTATTTCATGTTACACTCAAATTATGTAAGGCACAGACTTGCCTCTGTGCAGGTCCTGAGCATATATTGTGAATATTTTAATTCTTGTTTTCATCATCTTACCTAATCTAATGATATACAACTTAAATAATTTCAAATTTTTATATAATTTTTTATAGTAAATTAATAATACAAATGAAAACAAATTATATTATTTACTTGTAAATTAAAAATAACCATTTTTTTATTGCTAAGAATACTATTTCATAAAATAACCTGTGTAATGAACCTTAGGACATATCAAAACCAGACAATGTTCAGTAACTACCTTTACTTTTCTAACTATGCAATAAAAGATGTTAAATTCAGCTAAACTTTTTGAGTTTTCTTTTGCAATAAAGTTTGAACTGAAAGCAAAATACTGTTCTCTGTACAGAAAATGATGTAATATAATGTCACTTGATAGATCAAAATTTAATTAGTAATAAATGTTAGAGAACTGTTGGCAATTTGAGAAAAATGGATGTGGCAAGAGAGTCTGATTTTATAGTGCGAGTGTAACCAAATGAAATTAGAGGCTGATACTTTCGAACATTTCGTTAAAGTAAATGTTATATAATACACTGTGTAGTTTGCAGATACTATATTTGTACATTGCTCAAATCTTGTTTTAGAATTGGAGTGTTATAAGCTTCATATCTTTGCTTAAGTTGCATGAAAAAATAAACAGGCTTATTCTGAGATAATACTACCATGGTATTTAGATATATTAGAAAGTTATTTTAAAAATATATGTGTAAATATAGATAAGTAAGTATTAGATATCTAAAATTGTACTTTTTTTGAGATATAGCATATAAATAGTTTTGAACTTCTATAATGTTAAATATCTTTAACATGTACATGTAGGTAATATATTTAATATAGTAAGTATATATATAGTTGTATACATTGGTTTGATGTATAAGAATTTTTTTTATAACAGAATCATTTAGTTGAATACTTTGAAATACCTTTAATTTTAACAAAAAATCACTATAATAAGCCTATAATACATGTATATTTTAATGAACTCTAACAGGTTAGTTAAAAGGATGTTAAAATTGTGCATTATGTGAGTATTTTCAAACTAATTAAATTCTGTTAGAATTACATTTCAAAATTGTGCCATTAGTTTTAATGATTTGGTTTTACCACTGCCATGTAGTGAAGTAATGAACTGTGTAACCAACTGGCATAATTAATTTTACCACACAAACAAGTAACTTAAACTGGCTTATTTAACACTTATTACCAGTACATGAAATGTCAACTAAAAGGTTGCAAAGATGGAGCAACTGTATTTTCTGTAACAATATGGTCAATAATAATTTTAGGAAAATAGTGAATAAGTGGAGGCAAGGGTGTATTTAGCAGCCCCTAAACCCCTTGATTAAGTTTCACTTTATCACTCTGAGGTGTACTTGCATGTTTCCTTTTTAGTCTGGTGTTTTTATACATCCATTTATTTATTTATATTTTTGGAATATGTATTTTATTTTTCTGGATTTACACAGCATTTTAGTGGTGAAAGTATTCCAATTTTACATTTGATTGCACTTAGAGCTTGCTGTGGGCATATTTCTACATGTCATGAAGTTTTGGTTTTTTTTTGTTTTTTTTTGCAAAATTAAACTAGTCTTTATAGTATAGATACATTTGGTATGAAAACATAGCTGATAATCCATATTTTTTAATTTATAAGTTTCAAGTTCTTACTTTTATGTGACAATATAAAACAAAATTGAATTTCCTGTAGTATGAGAACTTACTGTTTCTCTGTTTCTTTTCTTCTCTGATTTATTTAACATCCATTCACGTAGTATGAAGTTTAATGTAAATTACTTTTTATAATCTTGGCATCCTTCAAAGTGTAATTTTTAAAGTCATTGATCTTCTTTGGTTACAGTGCCATGAGACTTCTTGTTACTCTTACTTCTCACATCCTGTTTTAAAAGTTGCCAGTAGTTTTTCTGATGTTTAATACTGTATTTAGAACCAAGCAAAGGTTTAATCTATCAAATGATGTATTATGTTATTTACTGTAACAAAATTCATTATAATTTCAATTCAGACTTTATATCCACAGGAAACACTAACAAGCTTAGTTGAATTTTTAATGACTTGTCATGTAGTTAAAGCCAGGAAAATTGTAATAGTTATGGATTATTGTATAATTTGGTGCATTAAGTTACAAAATGTAGTACAATTATAACAGTGGGATTAAGTGTCACTGAGTTGAAGGCACAAAGAGAGAAGACCCAGGTAAGTGCTGTATTTCTTGTTTTTCATGTCTCTTTATGTATTAGTGAAACAATTTGCCAAAATGTAAAAATTAGAACTTTTTTGGTTTGATAAGATTAAGATTGAACAATAAATAATTTTACATGAAGTGTGCTTCTGAGTAGTCATTTATGGAACTGATTAACTGTATGTAATTAGGTTACACACTATTAACAGATGCAATATAGTTGTACTGAAAATTCGTGATGAGAAACCCACTGGAAGCAAAAATGTATCAGAATGGTTAAGATACATTTGTACTGAAAAATATTTACTTAAGAGGTTTGAGATTATTCAATTGAAATTTTTTTAGACAAAAAATTTTAATATTCACGAAGATTGTTTGAGATTAAGATTGGTAAAAAAAAACTATTTATGGACAAATTTTTAATAAAAATATTTCATTAGAAATCTTCATGTACAAAATAATTCTAATATCTGTTAAGTCAGATTTTGTGAAGATACATTTACTGTCTTAAGTTATTGTATGGAAACTAATGAAAACAAAATGGTTATGAAGTAGATGGAGTTTATGGTGAGAGTTAATCCATATAGATCACCGATCACTCATTAAAATATTATATGTAAAAAGGTACATGAATATTTCAGCAGGTTGAATAACCACTTTTATTATCGCTCGGTTTGAATAGGATTTCTTCGCAAGATTCAGTTTTCCATTATGGTAACAATTGTCAGAGTAATTAAATTGGATAACATTTGAGATTAGAATCTATTGGCATCATAAAGTAATTAACTATTATGACTAAGAGAGAGGAGGGACTTGTACAGATTTTTACTGAATATCTGAACATTAGAACTAGACAGAAATGGGCAGAACTTTCAATTTGCCATTAACTTCAACCATAGAACTTGATTAGTGATATTACTTTGAGATTCTGATTGTATTGTAAATCTCATTAGTGACTGTTTTTAAATAACTGACTTTGCTCTCAGTTTTACTAATGAAGTTTTTAACTATAACTGTATTAAAAACGTGACTAATAATTTTTTAAAGTGACTGCAATGAAATTAATGTAATATTTTTAAATTTTCTTATTGAAACTGATTTACACTAAACTTGGATTTCTTGAACTTTAATTCTGTATTTTTGGCTTAATGTACTAATAAATATACTATCGTGTGTTTCTATATTGGAGATAGTAGAGCTTTGAAACTTGAAATAATTTGTTACTGATATATTTCAGACATGTATTTACTTATTTGCTTTCTCGCACATTTCAACAGTTGTCAGATTCAGTGACATTTAATTCAGTTGGTTACTTTTCTTTCTGCTTATTTTACTTCCATTTAACACAATGTAAATATGTCAATGAATGTTTAATAGTAAAAGTAGATCAAATAATTTATTAGTTTCTATAATTTTAAATTATAAAAATAATAGAATATTTGAGGTTTATGAAATGTGATAGCTTGATTTGTTTTTAAGTATGTGTAGAACTACAAAAGCCAGTAACCCAATTATCATTTCATAAATAATTATTCTCTTACATTAAGTGGATGGAAAAACAATAGAAAGTTCTAGTTCAGTCATGTAAGTGCAATGTGACTAATTTCAAAATATGTAGCACTTCATAATTACATTCCAAAACTGAATGCTTTAATACTGAAATAACACATTTATATAGCATTTTTTAAATAAATGATTTTACCAAACATCCCGACATACTATCACAGGAAACGAGTTTCTACAAGGCCAGTTTATTGTTAAGTAAATTTGTAAACTTTAAATTGAAAACAAGTATTTTTATTATTAACATGAAAATTACCTTGCATATGGACTGAGTAAAGACTTGTTAAATTTACAAAAAATGTTTAAAAATACAGCAATGTCTTGCACAGTGCAGCTTCAATCAGTACTGGATTCATTTTAGCGTGGTTAATAATTTGCTACTGATGATTCAATTAGGACTGAACAATTCAATGTAATGCAGCTATATTTATATATGTACAAGTCGAGTCCTTTTTATTATGGCTGAAATTATTTAGAATGATCTTTATGAATTTGCATTACTCACTTATTCTAGATCTTTGTGTAAGTCTGTACAATGCACATACTGTGCAGTATAAATCTGAGCATCACTTTCTTTCAGTGGCAGTCTAAGTTCAGCTTTTTCATCTTAAACACAGGTGTATCATTTTTGCAATTTTTTTACAGACATCCCTTTATTATGAGTGAAAAAGTAATCACATAAATGTAAATGGCTGACATTAGAACAAACTTTAAATCATCAAATACCATGAAGGTGCTTCTTTTGACAAACTCGCACAAATCAAAGGAATAAAGGAATCATTTGTAAGAATTGTAAAAGAAAAGAGTCAATACAAAGTATTGAATGGCTACAAATTATTTTTGCCTCAAACAGTCATAAATAAAAGGAGTTCTCTGGTGAATATGGAATGTCTGTTATCAATATGGATAGAAGATTGCAATCAGAAACAAATTCCTTTAAGTCAAATAAAAATTCATACAAAAGCTGAGTCTTTTTAATACCCTTAAAGAAAACGATAGGGAAGGGGCAACTAATGAAACATTTTTGGCAAACTGGTTGGTTCTTTTTAAAAAAGAATGCTCAAGGATTCATAATGTTTGCATTGTAGGTGAAAGCTCAAGTGCAGACAATGATGCTGCTGAAAAATATTCTGATGAATTTGTAAATATTATTGAAAAGGTGGGTACAAAGATAACTAAATTCTTGATGTTAATGAAATTGGTTGATTTTGGGAGAAAAAAAGCCTAGAACTTTTCCATCAGAAAATGAAAAAACTCAGTTGGGTAACAAGACATCAAAAGATCATTTGACATTTTTGTTAGGCAAAAGTGCATCTGGCAATTTTAAATTAACACTTATGCAGATACTCCCCCCCCCAAGCACTTAGCAGCTCTGCAAAGAAGACTCCAAGTTGTTTGAAGATCATATAAAAAGGTATGGGTCATGAAAACTGAAGAATGGTTAAAAATTTATTTTTGTCCTGCAGTTGAACATTCCTGCAAAGAATACAACTTGGACTAGTTTGTTAAAAGTAATGCACTAGGTCATTCATAGGGACTTTGTGACTAATGAAAATGTTGAAATACATTTTCTTTGACCCAATACAACATCTCTATCACAACCAATAGATTAAGGTGTCATTGTGTTGTTTAAAGCTTATTATTCAAGGCAGATTTTTTTTCTCAGCCAATAAAAGCTCAACTGGATAAGCTGCACTATCTTTGACTTAATTCTGGAAGAATTGTAACATCAGAAATGTTATCAAACATCAACGAAGCATGGCTCAAAGTTAGAGTAACATGAATAGTATGGAAGAACGTCTTGCCTCATTGTGCAAGTAATTCTTGCAGCTTTGAGTCTGAAATTAGGAATATTTCTGAAAATGTTGTCAAAATCGAATGAAATCTTGGATTTGAGTCTTTGGAAGTGGATAATGTTTGAGTGCATTCATGCATATTTTCAAGCTCTCAACAATGATGAGCTCTGTAATTTAGACCAAGATCGGGCATATGAGAAAGAAGAAAGTCCAGAGTGTACAGAAGGTGCTACTGAAGAGCAGGGAAAAAATTTCCCATACAGGAACTTAAAAATGTTCAGGGCAGTGGAAATTGCTTCAGACTTAATTATGAATTATGATCCAGACACAGAGCACAGCATTAATGCCTGATGAGCATTAGAAAATGCCATTTTATGTCACCAAGAACTCCATGAAAAAAAGAAAGAAAAAGTGGTGAAACTTTTAAATAGATTTCTTTTATTAGTAACTTTTTAATTTTCATTTTTTCAAAATAAAATTTCCATTGATTTAATGTTTCTAAATAAAGTTTATCAATTTTTATTTTACCTCATAAATGTTTTTCTAACTAATCAGGCTTAATTATTTCTACTATGAAGAAATTTCTTATGATACACATGTATCATTTTTTGTATTGAAACTATTCTACATTCAGTACTGATTCAATCAGTGTGGTAGTTTTTCAAAGGCATTAACTGCACTGTGCAAAGTATTTCTGTACTTAATTAAACAATTTGATTTCTTCTTGTGCAAATGAAACTTATGTTTATTAAAATCTTGTAAAATTTCATGTAGATACACTTGTGACATGTGGAGGGTCAAAGTATGCACACTCAATCTTTGTGTGAAGTGCCATTCAGCATATTATGAATGTTAGAATTATAGAATTTACCAACAGTTCATGTTAGAATAGGGAACCAGATGTACTATATAGGTACTGAGAGAATTTATGAGACTAGAAGTTTCTGCAAATACAACTTGCAAACAGAGGACAAAGCAGTTTTATTTTTCACATGAATATCACTTTGCAATCTGTGTCAAACTGACTTCATTTCAGGGATGCACCTTTTGTATGAGACTTTTATAACACCTATTTTTTGCATACAATGGTGTTGTACTGTTTGCTAAAAGGTTACTGTATTTCCTGATAATGCAATTTCTCATTCAGTTCTAAAGTAAAAGTGTGTAATGTCATAGTTAGATGGTGGTTGGTGTTACTCAAATTAACTAAACATGTACATAGTGCTTGTATTAATGTATAATTATGCAAAGACATCCTTGTATGCTTGACAAAGAGCTATATCCATAAATTATCTTTAAGTTTTGAAATTTATTACATTGGTCTGGTGGTAGTATTGAAAGATAGCTCTACTTTTATATGTGAAACATTAATTTGTTTTCTGGTTCTTGCCCTGGAACTTTTATGTTCAAGTGAATTGCTTCGTTTTGATAGTAACTTAAACAAATTTGCTAGTGGTGCTATCATGTATACAGTGTTTCATGTTTTCTGAAACCTTTTGCTGGCTCAATGTATGTAACTCACTTTACAACTTTGCATGTGACAGTACACCAAACTGTGGTTGAATGGTTCTTGTGGGTAGCCACTTGGATATGATTAACTGAGGAGGAAATGTTTATTTTAAATGCAGTTCTCACAACATAAAATAATTCAATTTTAGTTAGTATATAGTTTCACATTTTATCAAATTTTTGTATCTTAATTAACAAATTAAAATCAAGAAACTAATTTGTGATAGTTATAGTTCTCACACGAGTAAATGAATAGTTTGTAAATTTGAAGGAAAAGACTTTGTTTGTGCACTTTTTGTTCTGTTTAAAACCTGTATTTTTTATTTCTTTGATTATAGAAGAACAAATTTTCAGAAATATAAGCTGAATTTATAGTTTTTTGAAAAAGTATAGTTTCAGGATAACATTGAGGCCAGGAGAAAATTTCAGTTTTTTTCTGTAATTTATTTATAATTAATTATTTTGAATGTATTAATTTGTTTCAAAGAATAATCTTTGAATTTTAAAATTTGCATTAGTTCCTGCACTTGTTTAACTTCAGCATTATTCTAACTGTTTTGAAAGAGTAATATGAAAAATATGTTTATTTCTGTAGAAGATTTTTAAATAAACTCCTAAATGTTCATTTTAGGTTTATCCAGTGAATGGCCTTCCGCCTCAGCCTTCCTTTAAACCATATGGTAACAGTGGCCGACATAATATACGGGGAAGGTAAAATTAGTATATTTTGGTAGTGATTAATTCAATGTATATTTGGTGTAAACACTTTCACAACAAATAATAAACAATGTATAAGATTGTAAGTAATCATTTTGTTTTGCAACAAATGACATGCAATGTACAAGATTGAAGATAATTATTTTGTTTTGTAAGTGATGTGCAGTATGCAAGATAGCAGAATTTTCAAGTACAAAGTTGCTAGCAGTTCTTGTAGTATGAAGCATCTGAGCCTTTTAGTTATAAAAATGGATAATTTAGGACTGCACAAACACATTAAAAAGATTAGAAAGTTTTACTCCTAGAATGTTTATTATGGACTTTCTTAACTACATAACCACAGATGTAAACTGTAATGAAAAGGAATATACTAAGAAACAGAATTTATTTTATGCAAGTTGTATTGCAGAATGCAAAATAGTAGTCAATTACAAGTGATAAAACTAATGAATAAATTCTTATTAAAAGAATGAGAAATAATTCCTAAACATAACTACCATCTGCTGTCACCACAGCAATTTTTCAATCTCCAGCATTTCCACTATATCATTCTAAGCATTGAGAATTTTTGTTCTAGTTTTTTATAACCCATTCAAATACGTCAGGCAAATTTTCATTTGCAAATTTTTCCAATTTCAATGAGTCCTCTATCTTGGCCCTCTGTATAAGTGCATCATCGCAGTAATGTTATATTTTTTTTATTAAACATTTGGCATGGGTTTCTGTCAAGAGGATTGTGTTTTAGTAATTGTTATGAATTTAAATGTCAGTGTTTCTAAGGTTATTTTTCACTTATGATTGTCATTTCATTTAAAAATAAACCAAAGAGTATGAATACCTGAGTTAATGTTTTTACTACAAAGGCAACCAAATTTATTCTCTTCCTCCTTTGCTATCTGGTTTTTGTGAACAGTCAGGGGAAGGGGATCACTCAGTTGCTGATGTCCATGTTGTACACAATTGAGATCATATGTATGTATTTGCAGACTGAGAGGGTCTCTCTTCAAGTGGTTCTGATGTGGCTTTTGCAAATGTTCTAGGGATGACTGTCAAGAATCGACTTGCTTTTACTAGCTCCTTGTACTAGTTTATCTTCAACAGAGGATAATGTTGAGCAGCCACATCTAGCCCTTTTTCTTCTGTTTGTTAATAGTTTGTTAGGTTTTGTAGATCTGTCCTATTGTGTATAACTAAATTTCTTCCTTAAGTATAAAGGATGGCATGTGAGCACTTGGTTTTCTCTCCCAATATTGTTGTTAGTGCTGGAAGATCTGCTGCTCAATTATGCAACAGGACAACTGTGCCTTTTTTCTCACATTTTTAGGGTCAGCATACTTTGCCTTATTAGTACCATGAGGATATTATTAAGATACTTAATGGATGGATTCACTTTTGTACCTGTCATTTTAAATGGAGTAGTTTTTCAGATTTGTATTATTTTTGTGATTGTCCAAAGATGTTTATTTTAAATCAAATTTTGTGTCTGAAGTTTATCAACATTTTCATTGGTAATTTGATGAGTTAAGGATTTTGCTGATGTCTATCTCAGTTACTTTGTTTTCTTTCATTCTTTCTTTGACATTGCTGGTTTGTTGTTGGGATTTATTGGGTAGGGACACTTTGTTAGAAATGGTTGTTTTACCATATTTTTTCCCCAGGAAGCTATAGGAAGCTTCTTTTCTGTATTCCATGTTATTTGTTGAATTACAGAGATGTAAGAATCCCAAATTTATACCCCTGTTTACCTTCTCTATCATTGACTTCCAACCTTTCTGGCTCTAATTTGGCATTCCAACCACTCGTGTTTCCCGATCACTCTTTTTCATAATAGGGTTTATCCATATTTTTCAAGATCTTTGGCTGAAGTGGACTAATGACACAGCATCTGGGACTATCTTTGGAGTGGATGAGAAGTGGGGGCATGATTGCATCATTCCCTGGACATCTGTAGTTCTTTAACCAGAGATCCATAGGTGCTCCATCTTCTGGCTTTAGAGTTGGTTATTCAACTTGCATCAGTTCCATTGTTTTTTCACCCTATTGCTTTTACACCTCCAAAAATCCATGGCAAGTGGAGTTCTGTTTCCAGGTCATAAGGGAGTTAGAGGAAAGGGCAGCAGAGTCCAGCCCATTCATTTGGAAGTTAATTCTCATTTGTGGTGCACAAGAAAGGAGATAGGATGATTAGATGTCAATCTTGACTTAACCAATTCTTAGATCCTTCTTGTTGCAATGGAATCTTTTATGAACCTATGATGGTGCACTTTGCACCAGGGCTCTGAATGACCTTGTTCTATGTTACCAATGCTTATCTTCGTGTTCCTTAGCAGGATCTTCCTGTAGGTTTCTCATTTTGATTTTGCAACAGCACCTTGTGTATTCTGCAGAATTGTTTAAGCTTCTTTCTCACTGGCATTCCTTGGTCCTGTGTACATGTCATACAGATGACTGGTTCCTTCTGGCTCTATTCCATCAATTTTGAACAGCTCTTAGATTCTCCTTTCAGAAGCCACAAAAGTAAACTTCCTCATCAGATTGGAGAAATCTATTTTGTCACTGATTTAATATCTCATCTACTTGGGTACTTTTTTAATGCTCATTTAATTTCACTCAACCAACACTTAACAGGCTTCAAACCATCAGAAAATCCATCAGGCTTTTACTTCTATCTCCTCCTTCTGCTGCACATGTCTTTCTTTTGGAGATGTGTTCACAGATGCATTTCTTCAGGGATGGGGAGTGTTATCTTTGTGCTTAGGAGGTTTTAGCATAATTAGACAAAAATCTACTCTCCATGTTAACATTCACAAACTTCTTGCAGTACATTAGCCAGTGGTTTAAGGTTTGTTTTTATTGAGGGTAAAAATTAAGATAATTCCAATCATTCCATAGTTGTATCTTAATGTTTGACACCTTAATGAGAAATTTAAGATCTTTGTTTTTATATCTTTAATCTTCTCTACTGTGTTCATTTATATTGTTATCAGTCTTTCAGCATGTCAGTTTCCAGAAGTGATGAATTTAATTGCAGATCACTTGTTTTGACCCAACTGGATTCTTCTGATGAAATGGATGTTTCATAAGGTTTTTTTAGCATATTTGCACCCAGTTATTGTCTCCAATGGTTGATGTCTTTTCAACACGTTGGAATTCTCACTGCAGTTTGTTTAGTCTTCAATACCTTATCCTTAAGCATTAGAAGCAGATGCTTTCACTTGGAATCAGACAGGTCACCACCTACAAGCATTTCCCCTCATTTGGTTTTTGTCCTGGGTTCATTCTGCTCCCAGATGAATTCTTAGTTGTATCTGTTTGGCCAGCTAAAGTATGGTATACACTTTTTCAGCATGCCCACTTTTACCACTTCCACGTTGGAAGTTTGCTAAGACAACCTTAGTTGTATGTTCTCTGCCCAGATGTTTGGAAGTTCAGTGTCATGGTGGGAAGTTATGCAGTATTTTGTCGAACATAAGGGTTTAACTTTTAAGGTTTCTATGTACTAAACTAAATCTTTGTAGGTGAACCATGTTCATTTATCAATGGAAATGGAATGTTTATTATCAGTGGTGTATGAAAAGGAATGTCTCTTCATCCCAAATATTGAAAGACTTGAAACCCCAGTTTTATCAGTCCTATCACTAATAGGTTTTTTCTAACCAAGACACTGTTAATTTTTAACTAGAGGTGAGTATTTTCCTCAGTTGTAAATTTTTATTTTTAGGGTCTCATAATTTTACTTGTTGCATGGGTCGGTATGCCTTCTGTTGTCAGTTCTGCACTAGCAACTACTTTCACTTACTATTATTATTGGCTGCAACAGGCTACATTTGAAATGGGGTGTTCAGTAAGACCATCTAGGTGCCTTGCTAGATGGTATAACCTTTGCAAAGTTATATGGTGTTTGATATCTCTATTCATACCTTTGTTCTATTCCTTGTCATTTTCCTGGAAATTCTCCAGAGTACAGTTACATATTTGTTTTCTTTTGTGGTAAGAAAATGGGAATAATATCTTTTAGCCTGTGCAGCTTGATTTAAAACAAAGTAGTATTCATAATGACAGTTTGTTGCACATGTCTGCTATTTTCCCACTGTTATTTTCTTTTAGGAATTTTTAATTTTATCACATTATAAATATATCTATTTGCTACAATAAGTGATATGAGATGATAGCATTACCTCCCCTTGAAGAAATTGCAAGACACAATAAAATTGAATTATGAAGTTGTAGTACATTTTAGTAAGTAGACCCAATAGTAAATTAACAGTAAATTTTTTCTTTGCAAAACAACAGATTTTATTCAGATGCATTTATCTGTCATGCAATTTTCTACGTTTTCCTCAGCAGTTGGAACATAACATGCTCACATGGTGCATGCGACTTCCTCTACGTTGCTCTATGAAATTATCACTTCTCGTTTAACAGCATTTGAGCTCAGATGAGCTCTGTTATTTGTTTAATGCCTCATGTTAAAATGTATTTTCCACATGAAGTGGCTCTTTTTGAATTTCTATTTTAAAACTGAGGGTTACAGATATGAATGCCTGCCACACCAAACATGCTTGTCTTTTCATCCGTGGTGGTATTATAATGTGCAGTAAATTCCACTGTTCATTGATAAGAGTAGCTCAAGAGCTCACTGTGGGTGGTGATGACTATCTGACTTCCCTTTAGTCTTACACTGCTAAATTAGGGACAGCTACCACAGATAGCCCTCATGTAGCTTTGTATGAAACTTAAGAAACAATCCAAACCAGGAAGAGTATCGTAGACCTAATTTGGTTTTCATGGATTTTGTCTTGAATGTGATGCACCTCCATTTGCCAACAATACTGGTGACTAGCCATGCAGTTTTAGTATGGTTGGAGTTTAACTGTTCAAGTTTCTTCACTGTTGCTGTCCCTTTATCACCAACAGTGGCACTTCAGGTTCTGTCAGAAGAAATTGTTGTCCAATTGCTTTCTTCACATTCTGTTTCTCATTTCCCAGTTTCCTTTCCTCCTTAAGACTCTATCACTAGCAAACTTCTATCAGAAGCATTTTGTAATTGCTCTTGCAACAAGCAATCAAACCTGTTTCACTTCCTTCCAAAGGGTTTTAATGTTTTTTCCAAGAAAATTGGTGATTGTCAGTCTGTAATTGATATATCTTTTTTAAACCACTTCATATTACTACCAAAGTTTGCCATGTAGTCTTTTCTCACCCTGAGATTGGTGTTTTATTTAGGTTGTGGGTGATAAAAAAATTCTCCAATTCTTACCTACAAGGTAGCAGCAGCACCAGAGATCTGTTTATGGTTGTTGGATATTGTGGACTGGGCTTATACACATTTGCCTTATTGTGTGTGGTGTGCTGGCTGCTTTTAGTTTGGTCATGGATTGTCTTTCATGCTTTGACCTGATATATCTCATGAAGTGAAAATTAGATCTGGTTTTCAGGGATCTTTGCCTTCAATGGGGAATCCCCCCATTTGGATGCCTTCACTATGGGCCTCAACACCCAAAGTTACATCTCCTTTGGTTACCTGCACCTTATCTACAGGCTTTGGTAGTCGATATCTTTAACCAGTATTGGTCATGCATGTCTGTGTATCCTCTTGTCCAGTTACTTGATCATGTGATTTTTACCATTCATTTCTTGTTGGTTTTTCCTGATTGCTCCTTATTGGCCAGCTCAACCTTTGTCTATGGTTTTAATGACTGTTCTCTCTCCACTAGTCTTTCACATTCAAGCCTTGCATCTTCACACTTTGCTTTTGTCTTGTCCTTAGTGGTAAGATGCAGTTTCACATATTGAGTTGTTTCCTTGCTATCTGGTTCCATACATCAACCTTTTGTGGTGCATCCACACAAGTGAAAGGTATTCATAGTTGGTCTACAACAAGTAGATTTCCTGCTTGCAGGCATACCATGGTTCATGTTGTAGAATGTCTCACCCAGCTTTCTGACCATGAGTCTTCAGTATCTTCAATTTCCAGATTAAGCAGTGCTATCCCATACCTTTCATTTCTCCCAAAACTCTCGTATTTTTTCTTTGTTCTTACCACGTTCATGCATTTTTTCCACATGTTATCCTGCCTTTTCAGACTTGGGTATTAATGTGATCCTACATTCTCTAACTTTATCTTCATTTGCACCACTTTTCACATGTTCTGTGTTTTATCTATTTTATTTTTCCCATAAA
Source organism: Carcinoscorpius rotundicauda (assembly GCA_011833715.1). Taxonomy (NCBI): domain Eukaryota; kingdom Metazoa; phylum Arthropoda; class Merostomata; order Xiphosura; family Limulidae; genus Carcinoscorpius; species Carcinoscorpius rotundicauda. The sequence goes on along the minus strand of CM022399.1, from coordinate 69,552,633 downwards.
ACTTTTCTGTTTTAACTTAGCCAGTGATCATTTTATTCTCTTGTACACATCAGTAGCTTGGGAGGGGGGTTTCTTTATTTTATCCTTGTTCCTACCTTCATCTCCAGCCAGATTTGTAGAGGGTTTCATGTCAGGTTGTGGTTTTTTGGTATTATGTAGCCCATACTGTTCTCTCCTAGGGTGAACATTCCTGACTATTTAATCCATAACAATTTTCCTTCATTATCTTTCTTCTACTCTTATTAGTTGGGTCTGCCTTTTGATTTGATTGACCATTTTTTTCTTTTTTTCCTCGTAGGCTTCATTACACGAGTCCTCTCATTAGATTTGAAACTTTGCCACATTTTCCATTGCCTTGTCTTCATTGTCCAATGGAGGCAATTTTTACAGTTGGGCATGTGGACCATTATCTCCATCGTTTTGTGCTTTCTTTTTTGTCATGGTTTTGTCTATCACCTGTGGTCATTCTTCAGACTTCATTATAATTCTTACTTGCGAGTGTTTGTTTATACTTTTGTTCTTTCAGGGACCTTTCTCTAATTTGTCATATGGATTCTGCTCAGTGATGAGTGGTACCTGACCAGGTATTAAACTCCAAATCTGCACTCTCCAACTGTGTGGACTTGCACTTCATTTTCCATTCTCACTGTTGAGGTGGAGTGTTCAACAAGATTGTATAAAGGTGAATAACCTCAAGATAACTTTATGCCCATATCAGACCATACCAACTCTTTACTGTGTGGGTAAAACAGAAGAGGATTGTTGCTCATCCTCGCCACAGCTGCACAGAATAACTTTGTGGTCTGCTTAACAAAATAAGGTTTCATTGTAATTTATTGCACTGTATCTAGTGATTTTCCACTAGATTGTACAATGCATTGTCACCCTTTCTTCGAGTGGAGTATGAAAGTCTTTACTACCTAGGTGATTGACCGTAAAGGCACCCTGCTGAACAAGTTCTGTGCAATAACCATCCAATTACAGAGTAGGACAGTGGTGTTCTGTGGATGTTGATGTAATATTCTGCAATAACCATCCAATTACAGAGTAGGACCGTGGTGTTCTGTGAATGTAGATGTAATATTCTATCACCTTCTGCCTGAAATAACTAATACAGTAGAGTGAGATGTAATGCATTTATTTTCATGTGGGGACCCCTCATCCTACTTTGGGTTTACAATGAACCAATCACTGTAAGTCTTTGCACAGGATTTGGGTTCTCTGTCTTCTTCCCTGAATTTCTTTTGTCTGTTGTGGATCACAATGGTGATATGTGGGATTGTTACTGCTCTCTTTACTTGTGTATGTTTTATCCTCTTATTACATGAATGTTATTGCCAGCTGGATGCTTGTGGTCTGTTTTGCGGTTGAAGTTGATCACATGCCATAGACTTCCTTTTGTTACTGGAGCAAATCCTTGTTTCATACCTGGGAATCAATGATTCTTACTCCTTAGATCTTGAGTTTGAAATGAAGACATTATGATTCTTATTCTACCCTCATGTGGAATTTGATACTTTACAAGGTGGTTTTGGATGTATTTGACTTACTAAGTACGGTTAGCTGTGCCCTAGGTAGTGTTCACCCAGGAGTGCATTTTTGTTTACTCACCTTTCTCATTGTAGAATTAAGTTAAAATATCTTTCTCTGGTTTGGATAATTTTCCTGCTAAATTCTCTTCCACTTATGTACTTCTCTCATTGTGCTCTTATTTGCACATTCCACAAAAAGTATATTTAGCTCAGAATTGGTGTTTTTCTTCAAATTTGAATCTTTCATTTTTATGGGTATTCTTTGGATGCTTTGAGGAGAAATCTTTGTTCTCTCACACTGGTTTCTCCTCAGTGTGGGATACCAGCTAATCTCCCTTGAGGTGTATTCTTGTATATGGTAAAGAAATTTCTCTGAGGAGATGCTGTAGTTTTATTTTGCTTTGTTTGGGATCTGGACTTCCACCAAAGTATTTGCTGTGCATGGCAACCTGTGAAAGATGGGATTCTGGTGGTTGAGTGGTGTCTGGGATACTGCAACACACCATTTTTGCCTTGAATTTTTGGAGATGGGTAGTCTTTGGGTTCTCCCCAGGGTCAATTGGTTGGACCTGTTGGGGCTAGGTTAACTGAGTACCAGTGCTTGGCATTTTCAGTGGATATTATGGACATTGTATCTGATGCTAGTGTTTGGGTATAGTGTTCATGGTGTTGCTTTGGTGTCCTTGTTTGGAATTGTATCTTGTAGGAATTGATGGTGGGTGAGTTCAGTTGGCTCTGAATATTTTTTCTTGTATTTTAGATCCCCCCCAAAGTCCTAAGTATAAACAACAAGTAATGGGTAAGTGACTATGTCTGGAACAATGAATAGCAGTCTCTGCTGCATTTTGCACCTGCACTTTGTTGTATTATAATGCATTCTTCGACAGACAAATATTTAAGGTAGATGTCTTATTTTTTATTCAGGATTGGAGGGGCTTGCTGACTTTCCAAAGTCAGTCAAGAAGTTAGATTCTGAAAGTGTCCTGGTGGAAACATGTACAAAAACAAATAGTAAACTCTGGAATTTTAAAATCATTGAGAATATACATATAGGTTACTTCTCATGCTGCTTTGAATTCCTTCCAAAAAGTGATTATTGAGAGATTTGAAGAACATCCCGAAGTCTGAGATTCTTTCTGGTTTCTCCAGCCAAGGTGTTTCTTCAGTGCACTGTATCTCCTCTTGCAGGGATGGCTTTATGCTGTCAACCAATGCTAATTAAGAAAGATGGCATGGTTGTAAACAGAAGGGTTCTCTGCCCAGTTCTTTTCTACATAAATAAAAATGGCTACTTTGATATAGAAACTGTTGAGGTTTACATCCTAACTGGATGACATTAAGGGCTTGGTTGATTCACATTGTCCTATATTCTTCCTCACAGAAAATATTCCTGAAACCTGTCAGTACAGTCATCTTTCAGCAGTTTTGTATACTGGCATGACATGTGTGATGAATGGGTGCATTTGAAGGGTGGATGCTGGTTGACCAACACATATTTGCCCTGCCTATGCTTCTTGATACATCCTTGGAGACCATAACCATCCATGCTTCCTTGGGTCATACCATCACTGTTTTCTCTTTCTCCTGGAGAGACTCACAATCAGACTTTAATGCTCTCACAAAACAGTTGCCATCTTCTCAATTTATACTAAGAGACTAATAGACATAATCCCTTCTGGGTTGGTGTCGATATTATTAGGCAGGTTTGTTCTGTGGAGGGTATGCTTTTTCAATTGCAACCTTTTTCTTTTCAGTACTGGTTCCTTTACATATTTTCATGAATTTTTATCTTTAGCTGATATTCATTTATCTATCTGTTTGCCTTCAGTTTTCTCTCGTTTCCTTTGAAGGATTAACAGTGCCCCACAGGGCAATGATAATTTTCCTTTAGTTTTGAAGGAGACTGGCTGAGATTGACACTTGACACAAGTTCTATGGCAGATGTTGGAACTGGCTGACTGGCACTATTTTATCTCTTTCATGGAAGTCTGTCCTACTGTCATTAGTCTACCTTGTATTAATGATTGCATAGAAATTGTAACTGATTGAATTGTTCAAACAATCATTGATGTCAAGAAAACCTACTTGTAGAGAAATATATATGTAAAAATGGTTTGTAAAACATTTTCTCAACCCAAATGAGCCATTTTTACATGTATGTTCAAACAATTGTTCATTTTGTACCTAAAACTGATGCATTTCTCATGGTATCCTTGTTCATCGAAGCTCAGAAATAGGCCCAGAATAGCTTTCACAGATATCCCACTCTTTCAAGCCACATTGATTTCCAGTGGACTGGAGTTCATATTTGGTAGGTAAGATGTCAAGGGCAAAAGGAATATTGGATTATGTTCATAACTGGAATCTCTTTTACCACCAGTTCCAGAATCATATGGCACAAAATTTGGAAGGTGCGTGGGATTTATGCTTCACATCTACTTTCTACTTTATTCCTTGGTGACCAGGAAGTTGCTGATGCACAAATTATCACTACATTGATCATGGAAGCCTTCCTTGTGAGAGAACATTGTTTGTCTTTGATTTTGAGAAAGCTTATAACACTATATGGAGGCATTGCATTTTGCCTGACTCCCATTCATGTAGGCTGTGTGGCCACTTGCCTCTTTTTTATTCATCTTTTATTTGACATGTGATTCCAATTCTGCGGGTTTCCCGTTCTTTTACAAAGGAACTTGGAGCCTCTCAAGGCTGTCTTGAGTGAAAAACTTTTCAGTATTGAGATTAGTGCTATCATAACACTCCTAATATTATAGGCCAGATATGGCCAGATGGTTAAAGCATTAAACTTGTATTCTGAAGACTATGGGTTCAAAAATCTCACTCCAAATGTGCTTGCCCTTTCAAACGTGAGATGGGGTATTATAATGTGCTGGTAATTCCACCTTTCATTGGTAGAAGAGTAGTCCCAGAGTTGATAGTAGATTGTGGTGATAGCTGCCTTCCCTCTAACCTTGCTCTGCTAAATTAGGGATGGTTTGTGCAGATAGGCCATATGTAGCTTTGTGCAAAATTCAAAACAAAACAAATGAACCTACTGTTGGAATTTGGCTTTATATTGATGACTTGCAAATCTCTTGTTGATAGTTGAGTATGACTTTATTCAAAGGTAACTTATATTGCTCTCAATTGCTGGTCAAAGAGGGCTGCAATCAGTTTTGCTTTTTCTTTATCCAAACTCCTTGCATCCATTTTTGCCAGTAATAGGGTTTACACCTAATTCTGAGCTTTCTTGGTGATGTTCTTCCTCTGGTCCATAAGGTAAAGTTTTTGGGGAATTGACTGTTTTTCATTTATCACTTAAATCAGCTACATGTCAAATGTACTAGGGCACTGAATGTCTTCTGTGGCTTATTATTTTCTTCTTGGCAAGCAATTCAGTGTTCTATACTTTTGATCCAAACTGGACTATAGGTCTCTTGTTTGTGGTTTTGCCAGAATCTTAGCAATGAGAGATGCTGAACTTCATGCACCAGCTAGGACTTCAGCTCTCCACAGGGTTATTCAATCTACAGTTCATACACTGAGACCCATGAACGTCCTCTTCATTTCTGCAATTTGAAACTTTCTTGTAGTATGCTTCTAAATTTTGATCCTTAACACAGCATCCTTTCTCTATGGGCTGTTCTATTTTGGAATATATGATCTGCCATTCTTACTTTTGGGCTCAGTATCTTGGTGCGGCTGGATGAATTGAGTCTATTATTAGATAACATTGTTCTCTCTCCTGATTAGCCCATCCTGTCATAGCTAATTAACATTGCCATCTCTGACCTTTTTTTGAGTCACATGAAGGTCCAATTTCCAATCAGGAAGTTTTATCTTCTCTTTGCCAAATATCTTTTAAATTCTCTCTACTCGTATTTATGACTGTAGGTTCTGCCATATTTTGTTTTGTCTTGATGGTTGGTCATAAGGATACCCTCTACAGTTTGTAATCACTGACCAGTTGTATGCCATTTTTTTTATCTTGGATCATGTAGAACTCATGCAGTACACAAAATATACTATTTACACTGACTATCTTTGGCTTTGGAATTGTTTCACATTAGTTCTAATCTTGTTCTCAGTGATGTTCAAAAACAATGGGCTCATTTCTCTATCTCCTGCTTCTGTCCAGTTTTTCTTCAAGTGATCATGTCAGTATTTGTCAGAACAAGCATGCTGATGTTGTAGCTAACTCCATCTGTTCTGATGCTATCACTGCTGTGTCTGTCCCATGTATGGATTTTACAGTTCTATATTCCAGGCATGGCTTTGTGCCAGTTGGTAGGTAGTTTGGTAAAAGCAGCATAACTAACTTTACCTGACTATATTTTCTTTTGCTCTTTGGCTGTCTCATTTCTGTAAGGATCAGAAGAAGGAATATGTTCTGGCTAGGCTATGCATTTTTCACATTTTTTAAATTTGTTGGGTTCTTTTATCTGGGTTTGATCAACCAGTGTGTGACCTTTGGGACACTAAAGTCATTATGACAGAGGGGAGGCACCATTTTGCAACATGTCATTTCTACATGCTTACTCCTGATGTTGGTTAGTGTCATAGGCAGTGATGACACTGTATAACTTAATTGTTTTAAATATTTATTAGTCATTGGCCATGTTTCTGTTTGAGTGATTTGTGTACTTTGTTTAGCTTTTCTTTACAAAGTTCAAATTAATAGTAGTTTGGTAGAGTCACATGAGCATGTAATGTTTGTATTAGTGAGGTGAAACATGATAATTTGCACAAGACATGCTGAAATCTTGCAATGCTAGTAGGGGGTAGAAGAGGGCTTGTGGTATGTGTAAAGAAAGTTTGCACTGAATGGGAATTGCTAATCATGTGAATATCTTTTGGAAACAGATTTTTAGTATCAGAAAATTATAACTGATGTTTATGCTGGAAATTATACAAAAATTCTGGATTTACATAGGAATACAGTGTATATTGTGTTATTTAACTGTTTGTGTGCTGTTATCATTGGTGGGGCTCTTATTGTTTTCTGCCAAATAATTTAAGTTTTTTGTGTGTTGACCCTTTCACTACAGACTGTATAATATACACGAGTTCATCTACATATTAAGTATTTTCACTGTAACACTTGATACAGCATGTATATCTTCACAAAATATGGTAGACTTTTAGTAAAGGCCAGAGGTATTGTATACAAAAAATCAAAATTTTCTTAATGAAATATTTTTACTAAAGATTTTTTTTGCAAAAATAGTGTTTCATCTAGTCTGAGTGTAAAGTGACTTCATGATATGATTGAAAAATTGTTTTTTGTCCCAAAAACCTCAAATATTATGTAATTTCTAAAACCTCAATACATTTCAAGTTTGTTTTTAGTAGAATTTACATTTTATTTTCTATACTCTGTGGGGTCTGTCATTTGGCCACTCTTGCAGACATAAAAGAGAAAGTTAGGAAATGAATATAAATTATTCTTTTTGTGCAAGAATGACTACATGTAACATTAAAATACATATGTTTAAGTAGCTTAAATCTTATAATACATGTTTATTCATATACATTTTATTATATTGATCTTCCCATAATCTGAGGATCAGATTCCCATTGCACCAAACATGCTTACCCTTTCAGTCGTGGGGGTGCTATATGTGATGGTCAATCCCACTATTCATTGGTTAGAGTAACCCAAGAGTTGGTAGTAGATGGTGATGACCAGCTGCCTTTCCTCTGGTCTAACACTTATATTAGGGACAGCTAGTGCAGATAGTCCTTGTATAGCTGTGCACAAAATTTGTAAAACAATTCAAAAAGCACATTGGCCTTCTATTAATATCTAGCTAGCATTACATGACTTGCATTGACATGGTGTATGTGAGTTGTGTCCAGTAATATGAAACTGACATGTCTTCTGTCTTTGAGTTGTTTTAGTGGACTAGTATTTTGTAATATTTAGTCACATTTAAGTTATTATACATGAATATAGATTATTACTATTTAGAAATAAATTATTAAACTTGTTTTTCTTAAAATACAAAACAATAAATCAAGAAGGAAAGCAAACAATTCTTTTTGCTATGACATTTGTACTCAGCTGTTGCTAAGCCTTTTAAAATTTTGCATGTGGAGGATAAACAATTTTTAGGTTTCATATACAAGCTGAATAACCCAAAAGTCATTAACTACACTAGTAATATAGAAATCCACAGTAATTTATTAAGCACAGTAACTAAAATGTATTTAGATCTTAAAAATATATGTAACTTCAAGCAGACAAGACACAACCTACCTCATTGAAATCTTGGTTCAAAAAATATGGTAGCCTTTTCACAGATTAAAATGTTTCAGAAAATAATTTGTATGAAACTATTGATTTAGTATTTTGACATCACAAACATCTAATTTTAAACAGTGCTGCATTCGTTGTACTGTATTTAGGTGTGTCCATGTAACATTTACTTTTAAACTAAAAACTCCTGCATAATAGTATGAATTATTTGCATTTTGGTTTCAAATTTATTGACATGCAAGTCAATAAATGTGACATGGCCTTTGACCTGACCCATCATGAAAGGATTAAAACTTGCAACAGTCAGCGTAAGTGATTATTTGAATAAATTAGATAAAATCACTCATTTCCTATATGATACACTGGGAATCTTGGCAGTAATTAGTGACATTAATTGCAATATTAATGGTATTTTGTTGACATTTTTGTGGACCTTGTTAATAAGTAGCTCAAAATTATGAAATTACAGGCAGTTTTGTGCATAATTAGTTTTGAGAATTTATTAGTTTTCATTAGTAATTCTAGAGTTCATCAAGTGATATTATTTGTAGGAATAAATTACATGGTATGCAGTGAGGTGCTGTTTTTTTTTAAAGGATTTTTGAAAATATTCCGTTTTTCTAGGGCTTCGAAATCCTATAATCGTGGTCAGTATTCCTATAGTCCAGAGACAAGGTCCAGGTTTTTTGATCAAAGAGACATTTCCTTTATGCAACAACCTCAGCAAGCTTCAGCATCTCTTCTGAGAACTGGATTCACTTACGTTCCATATACCTTGACCTCTCACAATCCTTATGGATTTGGCATGGACATTCAAGAATTTTTTACTTTTCCTAAACAACCTGATAGTCATATGCATAGCTTTTACTCTCAGTACAATACCCATAATCGTCAAGGGTCTTCTGCTGTTACTGGTTTCAAAGGAGTTACTCGGTCAACTAGTTCTTTATCAAGCAAAGAGTGCAGTGAACAGGAATCTTTCAGCCCAGTAAGTTATACCCTGGAGCCTAGGGTGAAGAATGCTGGAGCACAACCACAAAGGTAAAATGTAACGTCTATTGTACCTAAAATTTGTCATTTGAAAGTACTTTTCTTTTGATATGCTGTTTTCTTATGTTTATCTCACGTTGGTGACAAATTAATGTTTTGATGTTGATCTCCTGCTTAAGGGCCTGACTTTGTGCTTTGGTTGACATTTCTCTTGGTAAAAAAGTCTGTTTTAAATATTTGATGAAAACAACTTAAAGTAGTTCAGGAATAAGAATGAATACAAGACTGTGGGGTCATTAGCTAAACATGATTGCTGTTGGCTTAATCCAGAGTGTGAGTATGTGTTGTGTAAAAATGGGCTTGGAAATGGAACCATGAATCCTAGTCCAACCCCAAAAAGGTCTTGAGGTTTGGGTTTTAAGTTTTATATACTTTGGGGTAGCTTCTAAAATTAAATATGGTACGTTGACTTTTTTGTTTAATTGAACAAAATTATAAAGTTAAATTTCTTTTTATAAAAAATATATTTTGTAAAGTAATCTGCTGGAACATTTACTTTTAATTAATCTGTGTGAGAAACAGATTAAGTTTCAGCATGACATCCTACCAAACTTCATTGGTTTTTTGTGTGTATGAAAATGTAACTAGTATTTGTAAGTTTAAAATGTTTTAAAGTTGTTTGAAGGAATATTAAGTATAGATGCTGAAATTCATTATTTTTATATAAAATACAAAATACTACCCAGCAATTTTGTAATTATATAATTCAATATTAATAAGATAAAGGATACCTCAAATGCCACTTTAAGGAAAACATCTGGATTTAAAAAATTAAAACAAGATAAATTATCTTAAGATGTAATAAGTTTTTCATTTTACTAGACCTGAAGAGCATCATTTAAACAAGTGTAAACCAGTAGGATGACTTTTTATCTTCATCAGCCTAGTCTTTCTGTGTGTGCGCGCACACACACACACACACACACACACACACACACACACACACACACACACACACACACACACACACACACACACACACACAGAGTTAGTATTAAAGAAGTGGACATGAAGTTTTGATATTGAATATACCAACATCATTAAGCACAACTTAACCCTGCTTTTGCTGATGATTTATTGCATCATAAACTTTACTAAAGAGTAATATGTTTAATTAGTATACTTCATTAATTATACAGTGGAAAAATAATTTCCCTTTACAGAAGTTGGGCTGGACAGAAAAAGAAAGAGGAATTTAATCAAAAAGTGGTGAGTTGTTTCTTAGTTTGTTCAAGGATTGTTTTTGAAGTTGGTCACAATATAGATTTTAGTTATTTAAATAAAGGTCAGTTTAATTACGTAATGTCATATAAACTGATTTGTTTTTTAATGTTTAATGTTTGTATCTCAAACTTAAGAATTAAGTTAAACTACTGCAAATTGTACGAACTAAGAGGCTAATCCTTTCATTGTATGTTTGATTGTAGTTAATATCAATGAATAAAAACAACCATCAACTAAAAATTAAGTTTGTTATGTTTTTATAAAAATAAAAGGCACTAAAATTTAATGGTAATCTTTTTTATTAAGTATTTTAAAGGAAAAGTAGGTTTTATATACTTGTGAGTGATAAGTGTTGTAATTCTTTGATCTTAATATCAGATTTATTTGTGAAAAACTTCACAGTAAATGTAAGAAATTGAAAATTAAAAAAAATTAAACAAGTATAGTGAACACTTACCATTAATCATGGCTCAAATATAAATTTTGTATTCAAGTGTTGAGAACTATTAAATATTGTAACAATTAAAACTTCACATAATCACTGTTGAAGATGATGATTGTAACATTTTTGTTTTTAGTCTCAGTGTTATGTGTAGGACACTTTTCTGTGAAGCCCATTACTGATAGATAAGAAAGATTCTGTATGATTACTGGTGCTTTAGAATGTTTTCTGTATTACAGTTTAAAAAACAGCACTGATTTTTTTTGAAACTCCTATCTAAGGTTATTTTGAACCATATAAGACTTGCTTCTTGATACTGATTCTTTTATTTGTGTTTATAAGGTCTCCAAAATCAATACAAAAAATGAAAGTGATTTTTATTGAAGATAGTTTATCAAAGTATAATCTGTGATGATGAAAAAACCCACTTGTAGAAAAAAATTGTGTAAAAATGGCTTGTATGTGGTTAACTATTGGTCAGTTACCTCTTTCTTTCTTTGAGAACCTGACAATGACCAAAGAAGGTCGAAACATTGTTTGCTTTTCTACGTATTGCTTTATCTACCCACACCAGCCATTTTTACATGTACAATTATCAAAGTATACCTATTTTGAGAAAGGAAACTGTTCTATTTTATGTAAACTTGGCAAGAAACCTAGATATTTCAACATAAAACCAAAAGTATTTGTACAAGATCAGAAACAGGTTAAGTATACAAAATATTTTAGTGATGGTAAAAGTTTCAACATAAGTTAGTAATTAGAATGATGCTCAACACCATCAATCTTAGAATAATTCTGTTTTTGTCTACACTGCAAATCTGCATGCATCTATCTGATTGCTCGTGTCCTTCCACAAATTAAAAAAAAGTGAATGTAAATATACTTCAGTCAGTATTTGTACAACAACATTAAAAGCATATAAGTTTTTAAAAATGTATGTTAGGTTTTACAGTGACAAGTTTTTTATTGATAGTATGGAGTAAAGTTTAGTCCTATCTGAGATAAAGTAAAAGATGTGCACAAGTTGGTGTTAATTTGTCTATTAAATATATTAAACATATGCATGCTGGTTAAGGCACTCGACTCGTAATCTGAGGGTCATGGGTTCAAATCCCCATCATACCAAACATGATTGCTCTTTCAGGTGTAGGGATGTTTGTGTGACACTCAATCCTACCATTTGTTAGTAAAAGTAGACAAAGACTTGGCAGTGGGTGGTGATGACTAGCTGCCATGCCTCTCGTCTTACACTGCTAAATTAGGGATGGCTTGCACAGATACGCCTTGTGTAGCTTTGCTTGTGCGCATGCACACACTACTTAATAAAAGTTTCTCTGAAGTTAGGCCAAAAACAAATGGATTTAGATTTAGGTGTCTGTGATTGAATGTTTATTTTTTTAACTTCTGGAAATCCTCCATTAAGACAGATATACTGCTGCAGTGAAAGTTACAAGTTTAGCAACTTGTGGATCCATGTATCTTTTTCAGATACAGCAACAGATCAGTTATTATTTTTCATGGATGTTTTCAGATTAATAATTTCCAAGTAATTGCATGTAAAAAACAGCTAATGTCATTCAAACTTTTTATTCCTCACTTAACATCAAGTGTATTAATAATTGTTTGCTTATACTTAAAATAAATGTAATTTCTTATTCATTTATTTGTAATATGATTTCTGAGGTCCTTATGCAAACACAATTGCTCTATTTTTAGTTGGATTTGAGTCCTGCTTTGTAAATCACATCTTTCTTGTTTTTCCCAAAAATAGCTGCTCAGGGTTTTACGAACTGTTTTGCTCAGACATACTACAATCCCAGGTGCTCATTGAAAAGTGAATTAAGTGAAATTAAGCTTATCATTTATGTAGGTTAATACGAGAAATAATTTGAATATTAACCTTTGAATATTTAAGATCAAAGACAACAGCTTTTTCTTTCAATAAAGAAGTCTTCTCTTCACTGTAATTTTCTTTATTTTTGAAAATGTTTCCTCTATTCTTTGGTAACTTTTCTTTATGGGCATCCAACCATGGTAATAGCCACAATGCCTGTTTATTGCACATGAAACACATTTTTACTTTGTAGTTTAAAAATACAAGGAACTGAGGCATACATTCATCTTTTTTAAAGCTTTGAAACAAGAAATAGCAGACTTAACCAGAATTGAAGTGCTTTTTAACATTTATTTCAGTATTTTTAGTAGATCTTAAAATTTTACTTATGTTAGCTGTATTTATTGATACAAGTTTTTGATACATTTTTTTAAACTATTGTATGATGTTTTTAGTGTTATTAATAATTTTGATATTAGAAATGTTTAAGATAGTTTTCACATTTTTGCTTGTGATGTTTCAAAATAACTTTTAGAAAGTTTCTAACTTGATTTTGTGTTACTATGAACTTTCTTACTGATGTACTAATTCATTTGCAAACCTTATTATTAATGTATGCAAATAAACTTGGCATCAAAATGTAACTAATAAATCAAATTTAAGTTTTATGAGAAAATATTTTTTAAATATTGTTAATATTCTCTGGAAGAAAATTTGCTTCCTGGGTCACCTTTTTTTCTTTAAATTTATTTACCATTTATTTGATAAGTATGGAATATAATTAAAATTAGTGATAATATTGTTATTATTCAGGCAAAGCATAATGTTTTTAGTCTACAACCTTGTTTTTTTATGAGGCTATAGTTTATTTGATATTTTAGACATTGCTTAAATGAAATTTTGATGTAAGCTTAAAGTGAAAATCACTTTGCACTTGGAGCAGTCAACACTTCATTCCATGTATTTACGGAATATTTTAATAATTCTCTGTTTAAAATTTTGATTTTGTATTCAAAAAAGCATTTTTATTTGAAGCTTGTCAAACTTATCAAGTCATTAATTGGTTGAGTATTCTAAAGTACATGACTTGTGTGGCTAAACAAAGTTTCAAAACGTAATCAATTATAGCATAAGAATATTTGATTATTCCCCAAACTTTTCATGTGTACATGTGCATGTTTATGTATCTGTAAAACTCTGACCTGTTATTGGTGATTGTCACAAGCTATATTGAGGTTTGTAGTTGTTATGGTTCAGAGATTGCTGTCTTAGTTTGTCATTAACTGCACTTATAGCAGCAACTTCTCTTTATCAAAAACTTTTCTGAACTATTGTATAATTTCTATACATTGGTATTTGGTATTTACTAAAATATATTGTTTTACTGTGAAACTTCACTATATATATTTTTTCCCTTTAAATTTATTTGGGTTAGAATTTAGAATCAAACTTATAATATTTTCGACAAACTTTCTTAATTTTGTTATGGTAGAGAGATCTGCTAGTAGTTTAACTAATTGGAGCCATCTTCAGATGTTGACAATTAATTCAATGTACAATAGACAGGCATAAGACGGTTTTCAGTATTGCAGATGGCTTGTATGAATCGAACTGTGGGAACAGATATAGGAGATATTTCATTTATCTGGATAATATTTGTCAAGTTTTGTAAACCATCAGTGGATCTTTTGCATTTATACCAACACATGGCATAAGTCTTTGTTTGTATTCATTCTTTGCACTTGTTAACTTGTCTCAACAATTAGTGACTGTTACTGCAGTACCAATGAAAAAATTTGTATTTTAATAGAAATATTGTCTGAAAAGAGCTCTTGCAAACACTAGCAAGTGTTTTGGGACTTATAGATCTGATATACACGAGAAAGTGTTGTATTTTGCAGGTATCCATAATAATTTGTGTATGGTGTAGATGCATACTTCATTCTGTGGATATATCCATGCTGTTACATCCAAAACTGTTGCATGAAATTGCATAATGTTGACAATTAAGTCAATGTAAGTTATTACATAAATGACCGAGTATTTAGTGAGCAGAACTGCTAGGCAGTGTTTGATCATGATATATGTTGAAATATGAATTTAAATACAATTAATAATTTACAAATCAAGGAAGGTATACTATTCTTTTTATTCAATTCTAGTGATAAGACTGATATTTAAAACTAAAATGTTTTAAAGCTTGTGGATTTTTAGTGATAGTAATGAGGTCAGCTTATGCAACATTAAAGGAAAGTATTTTGCTTCCTGATGTTCATTAATATCAGTTGAGTGTATTAAATTTGACAGAACATTTTTTTAATGGGTAAAGTATTACAAAAGTGGTTTTGGATAGTCGTACTAAATTTGTTGGTTTTAATTTTGTATATTTATTCTGAATATATTTCTTACGATTGTAGTTTTACTAAATATTTTCAGGAGGGGTGCCAGTGGAATTAAATATGAAATAATAGTGAAGAGGGTTAATACTTTTCTTATTAGTGTTATTTTGACTAAAGATGCTGCAGAATAATATTACCTACATTTGATTCTTATCATGAACCATGGTAGTGGTTCATAATAGGGATTGCTCATTTCTTGTGTGTTATTTAATATTCTTTAAACCTACAGCAAAACATGACTGAATACTTTAATAAAACCTGGGCAGTATTACTAAATGTATCGTGTATTGTGCAGGGTTATTTGTAAGATTGACTTCATTGTCATCCAGTATTTATAGACTTCCCATATAACTACAGGATATGAGCATAGGAGAAATGTATATATTTTACAGGAATTTTCATGTGGTGTGTTGATTACTGTCATCACTAACAGTGATATCAGGAACAATATCCATCTAATCTGCATGGAGCCATTCTGAAGGTTCTCATTTCCCAAGATAGCATCATATATCAACTGTGCATTTTATTAAATGAACTGTTTCAAACCAGTTAATGTTATAATACAGACTTATGTCCATGATGGACATAAAAACCTAAAGAAACAAGATTATTATATATTTTTAAAAGGGGGAATAAGGGATTTTCAAAAACTAAAGAAACAAGATAGGTAGCTTAAAGTGAAAATGCAAGTTTAATAAAAACAAAACAATGTTAATGTTTGAGATGGGTTAACACTATTTCATCAAGCTACAAATCACTTTTTGAGTCATTTTCTAAAACCTGTAATATTTAGGAGATTCGAGATAGGAATTTGTAGCTTGAAGAAATAACATGAATACTGTCTGAAACATTAAGCTTGTTTGTTTTTTGTTTTTTTTTAAATTGTATTTTCACTTTAAGCTATCTATCTTTTTAATTTTTAAGTTTCCTATTTCCTTTTTAAATTAGCAACTTTTAATAATCTTGTAAGTTTTATTGTAATAAGTTTCTTTTATTCATTCTTTAAATTTGTGTATCTAAGTTCACTGAAAGTGTTTCAGTTTTTCATAAGTTAAAATAATCGAATGTCACAACAATATTAGTTTGAAAGTTGTGCTTTTGGATATGCACTGTGGCAGGGCTATTACAATTCTTCCTTTCATTGGTAATCTGATCTGTTTAGGATAAATATTTTTGCTATTTGTATAATTTTGTCTTCATAGCCCATGTAGGAGAAACTTAGCTCAGGATCACTATTTGTATTGTTTTGTCTTTGTTGCTCGTCTAGCAGAAAACAAATTCAGATGTACCTTCATGGGTAGTTTTGTCTTCCTGGTCTGCAGGAAGAAAGTTTCTTAGGTGCCACTACTTTTATTGCTTATCTTCATGATCTATCAAAGAGAAAAGAAGCTTAGGTGCTACTACTTGTATATTTCAGCTTTGTGACCTGTTTAGAAGGAAAATAGTTCAGATGCTATAATTTGTATAAGTTTGGAAAGAAGAAATTGATTTGCAACATTGTAGGATTATGTGATGAAATAAGATGTGAATCACTTTATCAAGACTTACCCAGCACAATGCTGTACATACTGTTTCATTGATTTTGCACTTTTCTCTTTGTTCTGTTACTGTACCATTTGTGAAACCATTATTTCAAAACAGAGCAGAAAAGTTGCAAAAGATGTTACTGTTGTAATGAAAGCTGGTTGTACCAGATAAATGCTTAACTTTCAGTCTAAGCTTCTTTCTACTTTAATTAGTAAGAAAATACATATTTATGATGAGAACTGGAAAATTATGAAATTCTTTATTAGTTGTAACAGTCACTTTTCAACCAACAAACTTTAGTTTTTCTTGTACACGTGTTAATTATTTACTCTCCAATGCTATACTATATTGAGTCTAAGCACAATTGAAGTTTGAACTGTGATGTTATGCAAATAAAAACCACATGTGCATGCATACAAATGTAATGTTATAAATTTTATAGGTTATTAGAATATTCTGAGACTGGTGATCTTAAAAACATTGTTCTATACAACATTAATTTAAAATGGGTTTCTTGGCATTATGGTGCACCTTTAAACTATTTTTCAGTACTTTAATTTTTATATGGGATATCTGAGAGAATAGCTAAACCATTGAGGTGAAGTAAATATGCATATTGATGAACGCTTAGTGACTATAATTTCAAATTTACAGAATGTATTTTTACAAAATGTCAAACTTTTAGTTAACAGTAAAAGTTTGTATTCACTCCTTAGCTGCAGAATGTGCCACATGGTGCAATTGTAAACTGATAAGCAGTTGCAGAACATGCCATATGGTGTGTTTTAATTTCTTTTGAGCAGCAGCCTGTTGAACACACCATATTGATTAGTAGATTTTGATTGGTTGATAATTTATTTCTTAATTCTCCACAGCTGAGGGGTTAATTAAAGTTTCTTACAGAAGTATATCTGAAATGTTGAAGTCAGTGTGACTTCGGATTCTAACATAACAAATTCAAGTAAGTGTTCATGTGAATTAATTTTGCCCATCATGTGGTTTGTGACTTATATTTGTGTAACTTTTAAAATCTCTTAAATACACTTCTAAAGTTCTTTCAGTATTCATGTACATTGTGCTTACTCTTCTCACCATGAAATGATGTGACATCAGCAATGTAGGGTAACATCAAAGACTGACTTTGACATCAAATAAATACCATGTTGAATGGCACTTTATAGAAGATTGGGGAATGCACACTTTTATCTTGCCTGTATCTGTAAGGGCTAATTAATTTGCCATGATAAGCAAGATATTTGGGTGGATTTTATCTAAGAAGTGATGTTCAGAAGATATTTTAAATTTAATTGTATAAGATACAATATTCTAAAAAATTTTCTTAACATTCTTAAATAAATGTTTATTTTTGGAAAATGTTTCATCAGTGGAAATTGGGTTGAAAAACTCATTGTATTGTTTAATAAAACAAGTCCACTAAATGAAGTTAATTTAGTCAGGAATGTCTGACTGAAGACAACGAGTACTTGTGCTAATTGTAGTTAATTTTTCTTAAATGTTCAGGTTAATAAGTAAATACAATTAAAACAAACTTGTAGTTTACACATTAAATTCACTTTATTTGAGAGTGATCTGCAGTTTCATGTTCATTTAATGTTTTAATGCTCTTCAGCATGTCATTTTCAGAATTGTAGATCATAAAAACTTCACTATTTATGTAATCTATTCAATAATGTGAGGAAAAGTTATAAAGTAATCTTCTCAAAACTTGCACTTGTGAGGGCATTGAGCATTCAAACATGAAGTGTATTTCAGACTATTGTTCTTTCTCAAGTAAAATTAATTTTATTGAACAAATTAAAATGTTTGCTGATTTTAATTATTTATTACTTTATCCACATATTTCTTTCATGGAAGAGCTGTTCTATGTGTGCCAAATTGATCTCATTTTCAACATCTGCAGTTGCAGAAACAAGTGTCCTACCATGTCTCATTTCTGACAAAATTTGGCCATTTTGTAAATGTTATAAACAAAATTACAAAGGGTGTCTCCTTAAGAACTGAGTGTAGTAACCTTGTGTGCATCTTTATGCTAATTTGAGCAGAAAACTTAGCAACAGAAATATCAAACATAGTTAACTGACCTTTGAGCTGCTTGTGTTGCTTTGTATAAATGTACTATTCTGAATGTTCACATAAGTTTAATAACCTTAATATGTAGGAAAATGTGTTATTTTAATAAAGTAGTTTTTCTTAACTATGCAGATATCATTGTATAATTTGATTTTGCTGAGCTTGTTTAAAGTACAGGATGTGCGCGTGCGTGCGTGGGACAACATTGTTCTCTAAAGATGGATAGTTTTTAATTTAAAACACAGAGGCATACAGTGAGGACTGACTTTTTTGGGGGGAAAGGTTGACATAATACAGGACATATAAAACTAATATACAAATAATGTTTACAGTGGCTTCATTTAAGGATAGCTTTGATATGTCAGTTGAGAAGTACACTTAATACAGTCTGTGACAAGTTTGAAACATTTGGTGTCATGCCATGAAACAGCTTTGTGTTTGTACTGTATTTATATTTTGTTACTAGAAAAACCAACCATGAAAGGCTGTGGCTTGTTTTTAATAGAAATGATTTGGTATATAATATACTAGATATCTTAATGAATGTCTGCTATAGAAGTTAAATACATTCCATGTTTTTGCATCTGATCATGCTAATTTTGAAGCTTGTGGATCTTGAAAGTAGCCTATCATTTGTTTCCACTGCAAATGCTCCTGGCCTGGCATGGCAGGTTAGTTTAAGTATTCGAATTGTCATCTGAGGGTCACGGGTTCAAATCTCCATCACACCAAACGTGCTCACCCTTTCAGCCTTGGGGGTATTATAATGTTACAATCAATCCCACTATTCATTGGTAAGAGTAGCTTAAGAGTTAGTTATGGGTGGTGATGTCAAGCTGCCTTCCCTCTAGTCTTACACTGCTAAATTAGGGACGGCTAGTGCAGATAGCCTTGGTGTAGCTTTGCGTGAAATTCAAAAACAAACAAGACTCCATCTTTAAGGTATGTTTAAAGTGTGACATTCTTCCTTGTATATGTTTGACAGCAATACGCAGGTGCTCTGTTTGGCAAAGGGACTACTGTATACAAGGAAAGATGTTAATGCCAATTTCATTCTCTAGTTTCTGGAAGTATGTTACAGTTGAACAGATGTATATTATGAAAGCAGCTTGTATACCTATGACTTGTTTCTTTTTATAGATAGAGAATTGTCTTCATTATGTTGCATACTTTTGTTTGGGACATGTTGATGGCTTTTGCTACTGATCTTTGTTTGTTTTCTTGCTTATCACAAAATGCTGCAGTTTGATTATAAAGGCTTAGATGACTTGTTGCATATTTTTTCTCAGTGATTCTGTTTCACTAAGTTTATCCATATTCTTTTATTTGTCAAATCCATTAAGTGCAAGAGATATCTTGTAAATATTAAATTCCAGTTTGAATACGTCTCTATCAGAAGACTATGTATCCTTCCAAAAGTGATCATTTTTTTCTGTAGAATCACAATCTATAAAAGGAGAAACAATGTCAAAATGCAATTCTTACATGTTTTGTTTCACCACTGGTTGTCACAAGACTTCAAAATCGTTTTGTATATAGCATACTCTGTGTTCAAGGCACAAATTGTGTTTGTACATTTGTACTAAAGTACTCTGAATGTTTTTAATATTTTGCATTGTTGTTCATTTTCAAATTTTTCTTGCTGCTTAATCAGTAAATCAAGGATATAAACCTTTTGTTACTTTAGTTAGCTTTTATATGAAACTCACCTCTTGTTTGGTTATTTTTGTTTTGATAGTTTCATTTCAATACTTGTATATGATTGAAATAAATTATTTACCAGAATTTGTTACATCCTTGTACAAGATGTGAAATCTGGTTGGATGGCAGCAATGTAGTAACTTTTTGCAAATGACACCGACCTGTCAATCTCAGTTTTGCTTGACACTTGGGACACTGGTAATAGTATTATTTGACTTTATTTTTGCAGTAAGAATATTAGCAAGTGCATTTTTCTTAACATTTCTTTATAGGATAATGGTAGTAACATGGAAGAGAAATTTGATGCTACAGATTTTGATTTTGAAGCAACCTCTTTTCCCCCACTTCCTGGATCTAAAGTAAGTAAATTTAATTTAATTAAAAAAGTTACAAAAATAATTACCAAATATACCAAAGTTTAGTAATCATAATGAAAAAATTAAGAGATGATCTGTGAGTCTGAAATATACTTAAAAACTTGGAAAGAAGAAACACAATGGACTGGTCATGGCCTAGTATTTAGACCATGAATCCAAGAGGCCATGGTTTACATCTCATTGCCAAAAAAAATTGTGTTGCTTACTATGTGGCCTTGGGTATATTATAAAAGTGATAATCAGATCACATTATTTGGTTAGAGTACTTAGAGTTGATAGTGAGTTCTATCGGCCTTCCCTCTAGTCATTTAAAGTTCAAAATTTTGGATGGCTAGTTGAGTTAGCACTTTATAGCTTTGTGAGAATATTTGAAACAACAAAGAAACAAGTATGTTTGCCTTGATTGTGTATTGACATGGTAACAAAAACATTTGTTGTGTGCCTCTCGTGTTTAGTCTTTAATAGTCCATTACATAAAAACAGTATCTCAGTACTGTTTTCAAAACATAAAACTAAACAGTTTTGTTCTTTTGAACTACACAATCATGAATATTACTATTAAATATAAATCATGAATGCAGTTAAATTTATTAACAATTTTGGAGAAGTTTCCTTTATAGTATAAAAGTTGCTAGAATAATCACCAAATTTTTGTATATTGAATAGTTCATGGCCTTGCAGTATTAAACTTTATATTAGATACATAGAGGATCACAATCTATTGTATTTTGTTCTTCAGTAACAATGCCTGATTCAAAGGTTAACATTAATATTTAATTTGTGCATTTATTGTATTTCTTGTGTTAAGCTCACTGATAGGCTGAAAATTTTATCCTTTTACCTGAGTTTTTCTATTCAGATTATGTAAATTAACTGCATATCTAAAGGATTATATAACAAAAAACACACGGATGTAACTGATAATTAGTTTTAAATATTAACTGCACGCACCTGTGACAGAAATATTCTAAATATTGTAAAGAATTATAGATCAGCCATTCTTAATTCATGTGCATTCAGTAGCCAAATACTTAAATTTGAATAGAAATCTATCATTTCTTAAAGATATCAGTTGAATAAGTAGAAATATTATTGAAAATATTTGAAATTATTGTCCTGATAGTGAGTTTTATGTGAAGGATGAGAGTGAAGATGGTGTGAATTTTGAAGTTATTGATTATGCTGAGGAAAAAGTAAAATAAGATTCATTTCAGTGTGGATCTGAACAAAAGATGAGGTAAGACAATGAACCTCAAAATAATTTATTACAGCTACTGCAAAAACCTTTAGTGGACCATTGGACCCTCCAAACTTTGGTACTTTTAATGGTATTACTGGTACTGAAGTTTACACAACAGAATTTCAGCCACTTAAATATTTCACTTTGTTTGAAAATTTATTTGTAAAGTGAAACAAACACTTATTGACAATCTAAGGTCTTGTATTAAAAAATGGTGTTTTGGTTGAAATTTTCTGAGTATTCAGAAATTCCTGGCAAATGTATTGGTTTTGATAATGCTGATGAAGCAATGTTACTATTCCACTATCCGTGGTGTAAAAAATCTGTCAAACAAAACAGGTGTTACATTTGACATGCATAGCAACTGTAAATTATTAAATTAATTTTCTATGGGGTACATCCACAGACCCCTCTAGATTGATCTGTTTTTGGTAGCACTGCAGTTACTGTTAGTAGCTTTTTATACTTTAAGTCTTTGTAAAATTTGCATGTCTTGCTAAGCACCTCAACATTGCAGCTCCTTTCTACACTAGTGCAAGTAAACTATAAACTGAACTTTGTTTGTAAATAGCATAAAGGAACAATTATAACATCTACTATTAAATATCTGTTATTATTAGCCTCAAAGACTTGTTTATTTTCACAAATCTAAAATAGCCCTATGCATGCATCAGTGTTGGAAGTGAAGGGTTTCATTTTTCACACTTGCACACTTCCAGATGTTTACTTGAAGCTCTAGCTTGGATTTTGAGTAGAAAACAGCATCAAGTTTAAAAACATTACTCATAAAGTAATAGTTTGACAAATTTGCCATATGTATATGTATGTTCTTTTTATAAATGGTTCAATAAGTGTTTTTGAAAATGTCATTATTTCCAATTGGATTTATTTAAACATAAAAACTGACTTTAATAGTTTTGAACTATCACAACATCCAAATCAGTCTTAAGTGGGTATAGTTCTGATAGTAAAATTTTTAAATAACTAAATAAAAGGGGGGAACATTCATTAAAAAGTGTATCACTACCAGTGCAACATTAGAGATGCAAAATGCTTTTATCTTTCTAATTAAAAACTATAAATGCTGGCATTTCTGTCAGTTGCAACTTGTGTTGAGTTATTGAGTGTTATTTGTAAAACAATTTGATTTGGTATTACATTACTTTAGAAAATGTTAAATCTGATTGTTATATTTCAGTGTTATAGTTTATAGTTCATTGCAGAGTTTTTTCTGTCTGCCTGTGCAAAGGTAATCAATCAATTTGTTAATGTTTTTTTTTCAAACTGCTGTGTAAAATTTATAAAAACAAATGTATAATAAAAGTAATACCATGCAAAAGTGTAAATTATGAAACTATACACTAACTTTCATATAACATTGTTTTAAGTATTATTTTACCTTCTCACAAACATTATGTATGTAAACTAGTAAGAAACATTTAATTGGAGTTTATAAACAATTACTAAGAATTATCATAAAATAAATTAAATTATTGGGTAATATTTTAAGCATGGCATTAAATTTTGGATATTTAGGGTTGCTTTTTACAAAGATTGATTTCTTGTGAGTGTATTAAAATTTCAGTGGGTGTGCAAATACTGTTTGTGTAAAAGTAAAAACTTTAACATGGTAGCCATGATTTACTACACGCCTTTTAGTTTTTTTCTAGTGCAAGAACTAGAAAGGAGACCAATGTATTGAAATGAATATTTTAAAAACAATAGTGGCTGTTTACTTTTCTATATTTTGTATATATAGTAAATTATCTTATTGCTTCATTGTTTCAAATCATTGAAGACAATTATGAACAATCTCATTTATTGAGCATTAATAGCAAATATTCTGTAAAAGCATTTTTCTAAAATGCTTGTGTTTTCTGGAATTTTCAAGGATTCTTGTCAGTACATGAGGTTAGTGTTGATTGTGTTGTTAGTTCCACAGAAAAATTTAGTTTTTTCCGTTAGTGTGAGCGTCTTTCAAAAAATGTAATGATTGAGTTTTATGTTGCATTACAGTATGAACATAAGTTTTTAAAAACAAACTATTGCATTAAAAACATTGATTTCAAGATTTAATGGTGAAAAATACATTGAAGTTAATTTAAAAAAATACCATCAAAATGATCCTGAAGAATTGGATCATATATTTCAGGTACATCATGGAATTATGTAGGATTGTGGGCTTTGTTTTCATCTGAATTCTCAGTCTCAAGGAAGCATTTGCCAATAGCTACTTTGAAATATACAAGTTTTAAGCTGGATCAGTTGAATGGAAAGCTTATTTTTATATTTTTGTGGTAAAGTGGGTAGAGAAAACTTGTTTCCTCTGTATGACTATCTGGAAGTAATGTAGAAACAGTCTAATAAGAAGGAAATTGTTAAAGGGACTTGCATTGTCTGAGTCTTAAAAGACAATTGATAAACAGGTTACTATTTTGCTGTCAACAGGCATGAATTATTTATCAAAAGCTCGGGTGGAAGTACCTACCCAATCACAAGTATGAACTTTAAATTGAAATTATTGAATGTACATACTTACCGTTATTTCTGATTATCTAATTTGAAATAAAATCCTGTAAAAACCTGTAACTTTTAATTAAATGCTTTGGAAGAACAAAAACTAAATTTTAATTCTATTTACCATTGAATTCCTTAGTCACTTATTAAATGATACAGAAAATTTCTCCCTTGATCAATAACTGGATAAAGGCAAATCTAAATAACAAGACTGGAATGTTTATAAAAAAAAAGACATATATAATATGTCTTGTTTTTAGTTGTATTTTAATCAGCATAGTGAACCTAAATTTATATAAAAATTGAATGTGGCATTGGTGGTACTTGTTTATTTTCTCAATTATCAAACATGTAAGCTATTTAAAATATGAAGTAAAATATTTTATTTACCAGGTGTTAGTGATGTCTCTTTTGAGGATTTCATCTCTAATAACCATGCGGAATGGCATGTTTATAGAATAAAACTGGGCTTCTTATTATGCATTGTAGCTCCTAATCTATTTATTTAGCTGACATTAAATTAGTAGCACCAATGGTAGTTATTCTTCAAAACCAGTATAAACATTTGTTCACCAGCATAATGAAAAGATAACTAAAACCTATACACGTAAGACAGAACTGTTAGCAATATAATAGTTGTGACTTTAAATAGCTGATTTGATATAAAGAACTGCTCACCAGTAGAACAGTTTAGAACTTTTATGTAATTAGTTAAAAAAATTAGCCACATTTCTGTTATTTGATAATTACAGTAATAGTGACTAATGTGTATATTGGATGCACAAGGTTATCTGGCTCTTTAGAACTGGACTTTGCATAATAGAGTAAGGATCATAATTACACTTGTTTTGTGAAGTTTTTTTTTATACAGCTGCCTGTATGAAAATTCATATAGACTTTTACCTAAATGGCTGCTTAAAAACAGCCCACTTTCTAACAGATATATGTTAAATATTATATTATTAATATGTAGCATAATCATGTTTACAGTTACATTTTAAAAAATTTATTTGTTGAAGCTGATGCTGTAAAAGAAAAGGTATATTTATATTTTGTTAATGCGTTAGACATTCCAAAATTTCTTTCACAATAAATACTGTCAGTTTGCCTCAAGGAAAGACAACTGTAGAGCTCAAGTACTTTTGAAGCAGAAACTGGTGATTTTCCTTGTTTGGGTGACAGGTCCATTTGGCAAGAGTGCTAGGGTTTTATTTTATTCTTGTTTAATGCTGTCATCCCACTTTGAACATGTATTCCCTTTGCTCCTTGATTTACAGTACTCAAATCAGGGGTTTCATTCCCCTTATGAGCATAACAAGAATAGCTTAGTATGCTTTGCTATGAAAAAACCCAAAAACATGTGCATTCCATTTTCATTGTTTAGGAGTCTCCTACAGCTGAAAATAACATCTGTGAAAGCCAGTTATCAACTAAGATAGGAGCAACTGTAAAACCACCAATGCGTGATAGCAAAACCCAGACTGAAATGTCACCTCTAACTGAGAAAGTAAACACCAAGGACAGCTCTACTTTGACCAATGACCTTCTGCAGGAAGTTCCAATATTCCCAGTGTCACCACAAATGTAAGTTGTGTTTTAGTGAAAAGTTTAATAAATGATATTTGTGACTCTCAAAGTTATCCTAAATGAATAAATTCTAGGATTTGCAAAGCTTTGGAAAATAGTGATATGGTCAAGAGTTTTAAAAAATCTAAAATTTCTTCATTCAATAAAACAATTTTATGCTACGATAAGATATTAAATCTTACCTTTTATGATAATCAACTTATTAGCTAATCATAGTAAGTTGACACTCACAAGACAGTTATTGCTATTTGATATTAAACCTTAAAGCTCTAAGTGATCATTTAGTGATTAAACTGCATGTGTTTAGACATGGGATTAACTCTTCAAGGGGGTAATTGATCATCTGATAATGAAATAGAGTAATAAGTAATAAATCCAAGTCTAGTCCAACGTACAAACATGTCCACTTTCATTGCTAATTTGCATAATTTGCTAACTTTTTCTCATCTGTGAACCTGTGACATCCTACATGTGCTATTTTTTTTGCAGCTAAACCAGGACTTGTCCAAGTGTGAACCTTTATTTTTGGAAAAAGTTGTATAATATGAAAAGTGTAATTCATAAACATAGCTGAACAATACCAGATTTTATTTACAAAAGATGACTTATCTTTGCATCTTTTAAATGCATACACTTTACAAACTGAATACAAGTTTTATTTTATTGTGGCAGTATGTTTCATGAGATGTGCATTATTACTCTAAGTTTACTACCATAAGACACAATAATTTAAAAGTTAAATGATGCTTTAAAGTATAAAATAACTCCACTTAAAATAGGCTTATTTGTAAGTTTAACACAGAAATAAAAGCTAATGGTTTAAATAACACCCGATGATAACAATCAGACTACACTTTTCATTTTGAAATTGATACATATTACACTAGTAGCAAATAATATTGAAAGTGGATACACAAATTAGTTTATAAGGTAAAATGTGTTAAAAATTCTCCTTGTTGCTGTGTTGAGGTTTAAGTAACTCAAGCTCAGCCAACATTCCATGGTTAAAGTCTTGGTGATAGATCATGAGATCATGCCGATTCACTCTCCATCAAAC
This sequence comes from Carcinoscorpius rotundicauda, assembly GCA_011833715.1. Taxonomy (NCBI): domain Eukaryota; kingdom Metazoa; phylum Arthropoda; class Merostomata; order Xiphosura; family Limulidae; genus Carcinoscorpius; species Carcinoscorpius rotundicauda. Next base: position 69,525,793 of record CM022399.1, on the reverse strand, counting down.
TATCTTTCCAACTATGAAACTTGCAACTAAAATCAAAAGATTTGATTTGAAATAACTATTTGAGGTATCACATCTGATTAGAGCTTATCTTAAAATGTAAAGTGTTATTCCTTTGTCAAATTTGTGTTTCGAAAGAAACAAGTGAACAAAAAACAAATTTTGTTCACAAAAGTTGTAAACAATTTTGTTATTGCTTCTTACTGGCTGCTGTTGTCAGAAGTCTAGTTTATTCATACTCGTGCTGGAGGAAGAAGACAAAATAATTTTCTCTACACCTCAGTAGAACAGACAAATAACATACTTCCTTATTTGTACAGGCCCAGCATGACCAGGTTGTTAGGGTGCTAGACTCATAATATGAGGGTTGCAAATTCAAATCTCCATCACACCAAACATGCTCGTCCTTTCAGCCACAGGGGTATTATAATGTCAGTTGATTCCACTATTCATTGGTAAAAGAGTTGATGGTGAATGGTGATGTGTAGCTACCTTCCCTCTGGTCTAATGCTATGAAATTAGGCACAGTTAGTGCACATAACTGTAGCTTTTTGCAAAATTCAGAAACAAACAACTAAACCTTATTTGTAAAATTTTCTGGATGAAACATTCAATTCATATTGCTATTTTTATGGTATGCCATAGCTAATCTCTAACTTCTATTAAACATAATTTAGTAGCATTTAATAACTTTATTTTAAGTTTGATAATCACTCAGCTATTTGAAGAAATATCTTAATTATAGCTTATAAGTAATAAATAAATGTATAGAAATTAAAGCTTCACATGATGGCATTAAGGTCATTTATTTGCAGTTATGCATTTCTTACTTCACTGATTATACTGCATTATAAAATGGCAGGAAAATACAGAACGTTACTATATTTGATTGTTGATGAAAACATCATGGCCTAAAAAGCATAGAGAACTGTCATTAGAGCAGAGAGTTCGCATAAAAGTTTGATGTTCGTTGGACTCTGACAAATTGCTTCAGCTTTGAAATGCTCCCCAAACCTTGTCAAGTACATGCTAGATTGTGAGACCATACAGGTAAATTTGAAAAATGGAAAGAAAGAGGCAGAACACTTAAACTCAATGTTACTGATGTTAAGTATCTTTGTTTATGCAGCCCCTTTTCACGTGATTTGTAAAGTTTTTCATAAAATTATTCATACCACTCTTTTGGAGGAATTTCATTTAATTCTGGCTTATATTTATGGATAAAACGTTTTTCCATGTGAGCAAACTAGAAAAAATATGCAAACATTCTGTCAATAAATATAAGACAGAATTAAATGAAATTCCTTTAAAATAGTGGTATGAATAATTTTATGAAAACTTTAAAAATCACGTGAAAGGGGGCTGCATAAACAATAGATAAATATTTTATCTATTATGGGAAAAAAATAAGAAAAACAATGTATTTGTTTTGAAATTGATTATCCGTAAAGGTCTCAATATTCGTAATCTTAGACTAATTTTATCACAAGTGTTTAACATAGATCTGGTCTACAATAACACAGCAATATTTCCTGACACCACAAACCACTAGATTGGCATTGAGCTTATCCAAAACTTGTTTTATCTTGTTCATTAGAATTTTTTTTTCCCTGTGAAATTTAATGCTGGTTGAAAACACAAGTTACTTGCTAGTATGTTCAGACAAATTATACAAAATCTTAGTTTTCTGACATAAATAAACAAAAAAAGAAATGATTGACCAAAGATGTGGCACTCAAATATTAAACAACATAAATTGTAGTAAAAAGAAAATGTAAGGATATTATTGATTTTACTTTTGGACAATTTTCATATCCTTTTTTCTTTGTAGTTTAAGCTGCATGATTAGTTATACATCAAATGCTAGTCGACCATTGTGTTAATTTTTATTTCAAATGCCTTCAGTATATTTTCTTTACTACTAGTGAGTTTTCTATACCATTCATATGTTTTGAAAATCCGTGTTTTAAGTTTGAGGGTCTTTTTTAACCTTTTATAATAATTTGATATCACCTCAGTTTTGGAACTTGTTTGTAGGTGACATTCACTGTTCTAACAATTTTTGGAAAGAAAGCTTTTAATTGTGGGAATATTGAATCTTTGCTGTATAAATATATTTTTCAAGATATGCAGTTTCTTGTACATTTTAGGGAGGAGTCAGCTCAGCAAGTAGTGGCAGATTTTTGTTCACAAGGTGTTCAAACTAGTGAAGTTGTAGATACTGGATGGAAGGAAAATCTTGATGAAGAGACAGTGAAACTGGCTGTGACTTGTTTAGCAAATGCCATTACTAGTGACAGGACAGCTTCTGTCAATGCAAGTAAAAGTTTTGAAAATGTAGCTTGTTTCATGACTTATCCAACTACTACAGTTGTCAGTGATGTTAAGTTAACGAGTTCTGCGACTTCTGCAAGACCAATTAGTGTACTTAAAAACTCTAAGACTTCTGTTATTTCAATTGATTCTGTTACCAATAATGTAGCTAGCACTGTGACTCATCCTGTTGCTGTAACTAACAGTATTATATCTAAAGATGAAATTTCATTTATTTCAAAAGTTGATAACTGTGAGAGTGTCACCAAAAATGCATCAAAAATTATAACTTCTGACACTGCAAAACATTCTTCAAGCTCTTGTAGTTCAACTTCCACTTCCCCCTCATCAAGTAGATGCCCTTCACCCAAAACCTCTGATTATCAGTCACATCCTCAGCAAGTGTTGAACTTGGATATACTAGATAATTCCTCTCTAACCTCTACATCAAAGCTGCCAGATATTTCCCCTCAAGATAACAAATATATCAAACGAGGCATCACACAGTTGCCACAGGTGAGTTTCAAACACTACAATTTTAATTTTCTTTCTGAAATTCTTTTCAGCAGGTAGTCTGGCCAGAAATGTTCTCAATAGTGAGAATACCTGACTAATAATTTTATGCATTGTAATCACTGTAGGTTTTGATCTTTTCTATTGAGGTATAACATTATATACTTCAACTCAGTTTGTTGGGATGATTAACGTTATGAGACTTCTTAATTATGATCTGTGTATTCAGTTTACATTTTTATCAAAAGTTTTTAGTATGTAACTTGATAGAGGCTTCAATATTGATATTGATAAAGCTATATAGTATAGTGTGTTTGTGGTATTGTTTTCAAACACTTTCTTTAATGTAAAGTACGTGAAGTATTGTTTCAGATGGATGCTATCAAATTTCTCTACTTCTCTTGATCAATTCTTTTTAAGCTCATTAATTTAACTGGCAGGTATATTTAAAAAAGTTGTGTGGGAAAACTGTCACAGCTAAGCAAAATTAAAAGTAAGGACTATTAAAATAGCAGATCTAGACCTGTGATAAGTTATATCTAAATAAACAAAAACAATACTAAAGAAAACCAAATGAAGGACATTGTTCAAAGTAAAAAGGATCCTCAGAGTATAATGTGATGTATAAAATATGCCCTGGGTTTTGGAGGTGACTGTGGAAGTAAGACCCACATTATGGTGGGTATACACCATGTATCAATTTCAACCTCTGTTAGTCTCATCTGTAGATTCATAGAGAACAGAAACTAGGAGAGTGAGGTGTATATGCTGGCTGAAGACAGTCGAGAGAAGGTGACTGTTCTCCAAATTAATAAATAAAAAGGAATAAGGTGCCACTTCTTGAGGGTAAATAAGAGAAACTTACCTCTTGACATTGTAATGGTTTAATAAAACAATGGGGTCTGGAATATTATTGTAGCACAGTAGATGAATTGTACTATAAAATCTCAAGGAAGTTATCTGAGCTTACTGGTATAACTCACAATCACCACCTTTTAAGTCTTCTGTAACTAATTTTCAGACTACTCAAACTTTTGTGATAATGTGTTCACCCATGCCAAAGTAGTGCCAAATTCATTAAATGACTTTAACAACTAAAGATATTTACCAGAAACTGAGAGGGATTCAAAGAACATTCTCATGTCAGAGATCCTCACTGGTTTCTCCACCCAAGGAGTTTGATCAGCAACATAATTCCATCTTTGACAGTGGAGATACATACCTCATTACACAATGTCTTAATTTTGGCATATGCATCACCACATCCACCTGCCACCAGCAAAGCAGCTTATCTGAATTTCAAGGTGTGGCCAAATATTCTAAATCCTCTCAAATGTTTTCAACATCAGCAGTTCAGTTCCCTGGTGTGTGCTTATTCCTGTATCTTGGAACATGATACCTGCATGTGCAAAATGGAACCTTATTGTGTTAATTGTAGTGACTCTCACCCCTCTTATAATTGATCTTGCCCTGTGTGGGTGAAGGAAAAAGAGGTAAAGCTTTTGAAGATGGTTTACAACACTTCTTACCTTAAGATTTGAAAGTTATTCTTTGCCACTCTGTCTCAGATGCATGCTGCTGCACTCCATTCCTCTTCTACAGTGGGAGTACAAACAATCTCTTCAGGTCTCCAACAAACCACAGGAAGAATCTTTTCCCCTCAGTGTTTAACAGAGTTTAAGTCAATACCTATCTTTATCCCCACCATTCCTTCCAGTGGATCCACTTGCTTTGGCTGTGGCTCTGTTTCTTTGGGTTCATCTTCTTTGGGCCCCAAGATGCAGAATGGTTATTCATTTACACTCAGTCAATTGAGTATTCACAAACTGACAGAAACCTGTCCACTTGACCAACAGCAGGATCAATGGATGTCAATAGAACCTTCAAAAAAGGAAAAAGAAAAAAGGTTCTCTGCCTAATTCTCCTTCACATGAGTAAAAATGGCCATTTTAATACAGTGGACTGTTGAGGTTTGCATTCTTATTTGGGTGACATCAAAGCACTGACTGATTCTTACCCTGTGCATCTTTCTTTACAATAAACATTTCTGAAACCTGCTGATAGTCACTTTTCTGTAGTTTTCTTTGTACAAAAAATGATAGGTTGTGTGATGGATGAATGCATGGAGGGGTGGCACTGTTGGTTGCTCAGCATGTGCCCAGCTCTTTGTCACTAGATACACCATTGGAGACCATAGCCATCCATGCTTTCTTGGGTTGTATAATCATTGTTTGTTCTGTCTCCTGTATTATCTCTATGATCAATAAACCTTGATGCTCTCATTGAACAGTTACCATCTCCCTTTTTAATCTTGAACTTTACTGGAGATAATCCTCTTTGTGGTGCTGTTGATATTGATGGGAGGGATGGTTCTGTTGAGTGTATGCTCTAAGATCACAACTTTTCTCTCTTTAATGCTAATACTTGTACCTATTTTCATGCACCCAGTCAGCAAGTTACTGCTATTTTTCTCAGTTTGCTTCTGTTCATTTTTCTCTCATTTCTCTTTGAAGGTTGACAGTGACTCGTGGAGTAGTGAACATTTTCCTGTCATTTTGAGAGAGATTGGCTGTGGTCTATGCCACCTCACTCATGTGCTAAGGTGAAAACTAAACCAGTTTAACTGGTCCCCCTTCACTGCTCTCTTTTTTCTACTTGTTTGTAAACCACTGATAAGCGACTGTGTGGCAGCAGAAACTGACTGTGTTGTTCAAGCAGCTACTTGGTCCATTCATAAAACTTTGAGACATTTTTCATGGTGTCCTTGTTCATGGTGAAATCCTGTCTGCCACTTGACATAACTTTAATAGGTATCCCACACTTTCGGACTGCATTGCTTTCAAGCAGGCCCATCTGCATGCTTGGCAGATAAGATGCCAAAGCCAGAAGGAATTTTGGATTAAATTCACAATTAGCATCTCTTTTACCATCATTTCCAAAGTCATATGGGGTAAGATTTGTAAGGTCGGTGGACGGTATAGTTCTGATACCCTCCCTTTCGATTTTGCTCTCTGATGTCCAGAGCTTTTCTAATACTCCCAGTGAAAGATTTTCTCATGCATCTAACACTTCCTCCTTATTTTCCACTTTGTTAGCCATCACCTCTTTACTTTGGCTCTGTGCTATTTTTCTCCCTTTTTCCAAATTTAGGAGAGATTCCAAGATTCTTGCTGGCTTTTCCACTCAAGAAGTTTCTGCAGTGAGGTGTATCTCCACTTGCAAAGATGGAATTATGATGCTGACCAATGTCCTCATTGTGATATTTACATCACCATGTCCACTTGCCACCATCAAAGCAGGTTATCTTAATTGCAAGGTATGGCCATACATCTCAAACCTTCTCAGATGTATCCAATGTCAGCCGTTTGGTCTCTCGAAGACGTCATGTTGTGGTTCCTTGATGTGTGCTTGTTGCAGGGTCAAGGATCACAATGCCTATGAGTGTAAAATCGACCCTTATTGCATCAATTGCAATGGCTTTCACCCATTCTACTTTTGTTCTTTCCCTAAATAGTTGGAAGAAAGAGGTGCAGCATTTGAAAACTATTCAAAACATCACTTACCCTTAAGCTCAAAAGTTATTGTCCACCACTTCATCTCAGACATGCTACTGCACTTCATTCTACTACTACAGTGGGAGTGCAGATCTCTGCCTCCAACGGAATCATTCTGATACTAAATGAAAATTCTTTTGACCTCCATGGTTACAAATTGTTGATGAATCAACTTCAACACCCATCCCTGTCCCTAACATACATTCCAGTAAACCCCAGGATCCACTATTTTTAGTTCTGGATATGAGAATTTCTTTGCATACATCATCTCCCACTCCAAGATGCAAAATGATCATTCATATTCTCAGCAGCTGGAATCCTCTTTCAGCAACAAAGACCTGCCCAATTGACCCAATGAAGGATTCATGGAGGTCAACAGACCTCCCTCAAATAAAGACAAAGAAAAAAGTCGTAAACAGAAGGGCTTTGCACCCAATTTGTCTACACATAAACCTCAATAGTTACATTGCATCAAGGTGGCTATTTTTATTTGTTTTAATCTGGATGACATCAAAGCAGTGATTGCTTCCTTACCATCCTGTAGGTCTTTCCTTACAGTAAACACTTTTGAAACCTGCCAACACAGTTACCCTTTGGCAATTTTCTTTGTACAGAAATGACAGGCTGTGTGATGGATGAATGGCATTGTTGGTTGATCAGCATGTCTTTGCTACTCGACACATGCTTGAAGGCTGTAGCTGTCCATGTTTCCTTCAGTCATACCATCACTGTTTGTTCTCTCTACTTGCTTCCAGGAGAGACATATGAACAATCAGGCCTTGATGCTGTAATTGAACAGTTGCCAGCGCCCTTTTTATTCCTGGGGGACTTTAATGGATATCATCCCCTCTGGGGAAGTACTGATATTGATGGGAGGGGTTGCTCTGTAGTGTGTATGCTGTCTGATGAACAACAGTTTTCTTTTCAGTAGTGGTTATTATACTTATTTTCATGCACTTAGTCTCTCCTTTACTACTATTGTTATCTCAATTTGCTCCTTTTCACTATTCTTCCACTTTACCTACAGGGTTGACAATAACTCATGAGGCAGTGACCATTTTCCTATAAATTTGAGAGAGACTGCTCATGGTTAATGCCACCCAACCTGTGTGCTCTAGTGGAAGCTAGATCAAGCAAACTGGTCCTCTTTCCCTGCTTTTGCAGAACTTGATCCTGCTATCATCTCTAAGCCATCAATAGATGACTATGTGGCAGCAATAACTGACTGTATTATACAGGCAGCTACTCACTGTATTCCTAACATTTCGACCTGTTTTCCACAATATACTCATCTGTTGTGGAATTCTGCCTGCCACATGGCATGGAAGGTTTAAAAATGGGCCTGGGATTCTTTTTGTAGGTATCCCACACTCTCACACATCATACCTTTCCAGTTCACAACCAGCATATCTTCTAATGCCAGTTTCAATGTCATTTTGGACAAGATTCAAAAGATGAGTAGGGAATGTGATTCTGCCCCCTCTTGATCTTGCTCTTTGGTCAGGAAGTAGCTGATACCTGAAACATTGCCAATACTCTAGGTGAAAGCTTTTGCCAGGTATTTAGCACTTCAGCTTCTTCCACCACCATCTTAACCATCAAGATTTGCTCAGAGTGATCATTTCTTTCCTTTCGACATAGTTCTCTCTATGGCTAATTGTCCCTTTACACTGGTGGAACTCAAACTGGCCCTTTATCAGTCTAGCAGTACATTGGTTGGACCTGATGACGTACACTGAAATACTGCACCATCTATCTTCTGCTGTTCTTCTGATTGTTTTTAAATGGATCTGACAGGAGAATATTTTTCCTGATGGCTGGCATCAGCCTTATTGTCTTACCTTCCTCTGAGCCTGAGAAGGATTCCAAGATTCCCTCAAACTGGCATCCAACAGTTTTGAATTGTCTCTGTAAGACCTTAGAGAGGATGGTTAATGCTCGTCTTGTTTGGTTTCTGAAACCAAACAGCCTCCTCTCACTCGCACAGTGTTGATTCTGACAACAGTGCTCCTGATTTGACTTGAAAGACTGTCAGAGAAGCCTTTCTCAAATGACAACATTTTGTATCAACTTTCTTTGACATTGAAAAAACTTATGATACATGAAAGTATGGGATTTTGGAAGACCTCCATTTATATGGGTTACATGGCTGTTTCCCCATTTTTATTAATTATGTAATGGACAGGTAGTTCCAAGTATGTGTGTGTTTGACACTTTCCTGTACTTTTCCTACAGAAACTTGGAGTACCTCAGGGCTGTGTTTTGAGTGTCACATTTTTCGGTATAAAGATTAATGTCATCACTGAACAACTCAATCTTACTGTTGTAAACTGGCTCTGTGTTGAAAACTTCCACATCTTGTGTCAGTTTTTGAACATGAGGTATATTGACTGGAAGCTACAAACTGTTCTCAATCATTTACTGAAGTGGACCACAGCAAACAGCTTTAACTTTCTCTCTAAAACCATTTGCATGCACTTTTCCTGCCAACAGGGTACTCACCCTAATCCTGAACTCTGTATCAGCAAAGTTGCGCTGCTGGTGGTTCGTGAGACAAACTTCCTGGGGCTTATTTTTGATTGTAAGCTGATCTTTATACCACATTAAGCAACTATGAGTCAAATGCATAAGAATGCTGAACATCATCTGTGTCCTCTCTTCCACCACTTGAGAAGCAGATCAATGTTTTATGCTAAAGATGTATCATTCTATCATTCAATCAAAACTACTATGGATCATTGTTCTGTGGCTTTGCTTGGACCTCAGCCTTAAAGATGCTGGATTCTGTTCATCATCAGGGACTTTAGCTCTGCACTGTGGCTTTCTCCATTTCCCCAACTGAAAGTTTATAACAGTGTCATGAACTTTTTTTGCACCTCTGCCATTTTCAACTGACTTTACTTTGTGCTTTGAAACTTATTTCCATGTCAAAGCATCTTTTGCTTCCTCAGTTGGCCATGCTTTTTCAGAACAGCCTGCTATTTCTCCTTTTGGATTTTGTATCCAGGTGCAGTTGGATGAATTGGGTCTTTCCTTGAATAACATTGCTGTATCCACTGGTCAACTCATCCCACCATGGCTTTTTACAGTTCCCGACTGTGACCTTTATTTAAATTGTGAGAAAAGCAGGTACTCCTGATTTGGAAATACTATGTTATTTGCTGAACATTTTTTGAATCATCTTTCCATTTCTATTTTATAGTTGGTTCAAAATCGAGTGACTCAGGTGGGTTCTGCCATGGTTGTTGTGGTTCAGCAGTTGTGTACAGAATTTCCTCTACAGCTTCTGTGTTCACTGTTGAACTGTACACTATTCCTTTTGCCCTGGATCACATAGAAGCTAAGCAGTACTCAAACTGCACTCTTTATACTGACTTGCTTAGTTCTCTACTGGCCCTGGATTTGCTTCACGTTGGTTCACATTCTGTTCTTGCCAATATTCAAAACCGACTGTCCCATTTCTATTTAACATCTACTTCTATTCTGTTTTTTTGGATAACGAACCATGTTGGTATTCATGGGAATGAGCTTAATCCATCTGCTCTGGCACTATCACTGCTGTGCCTGTTCCATACATGGACTATGGTCATGTGTTCAAGGCTAGGCACCATGCCAGCTAGCAGTTAACTTGGAGTGAGCAACACAAAAACAAGCTTTTCCAAATTAAAACCCTATATTGGACTTTGGCCATCTTGCTTCTGTAAGGACTGGAAAGAGGAAGTTGTTCTGACTAGACTAAACATTTGTTGGTTTTTTTAACTCATTTTCTTTTATCTGAAACTGATGCACCAGTGTGTAGTATGTGTTACACTCAGATCACAAGAAGCCACATTTTTTTCTTGTCATTGTTATGACTCTCAGTGATAGCACCATTTTAAATATGTTCTGTTTCAAGGTTTGTCCATAATGTTAGTGTTATTGGTGATGGTGATACTGTCCACCTTGGTAATGCTTAGTTTTTTAAAGGCCATTAATCTTTTTAATACTATTTAAGTTTTTTAATGTGGTTCCCTTTTAAGAATCACAGTCCATCTAGTTTGATTTGAAATCAGAAAATGACTAATGTTATATAACTTAACCAGGACTGGAAAGGCCAACTTCAGGTGATTAATGCTGGTATTTGAACTATCCATTAGTAATCCTGGTGAGTTATTAAAATTTTGCTATACATCTTTTAAAACTTTTATTACTTTACTTTTTGAAATGTCCATAACATCAAATAACTCAGAACCAGGACTGAAAAGGCCAACTTCAGGTGACTTACAGTGGTTTTTGTACTTGTTGGTCTTTCTGGCGAGTTATGGTAATTACAATTATGCTACAGAATGTCCTTTGGGATTTCTATTACTATAATTTGTCTCTTAATGTTGTAGATTAGATGTACACATTGGTTTTGTTATGTTTTAAACCTTTTTTGTTTTATCTTAATTTCCTTTCATGCATTTTACTACATGTACTTTACTTTTGTCTTTTTACCAACTGTTTGGTGCAGATAGCCAAGCTGCTTTGTGCTATAAAATACTAAATCAACCAACCATCTTATGCTGTACTTCATGACTATTTGTACAGTAGGAAAGTTATAATTGGGTGGACTGTCCATAGCTGAAATTGTTTGTGGTTTTCCATAGCCTGGAAGGGACTGTTGAAATTAGATGGTAGTGTTGCAGGATTGTAACTTCATTTTGAAACATCAATGGTTGAACAGCATGATAACATCAGGATATATTACTGTAATAGGCATTAAAACTCCAGTCATATTGAATCATACAGAAAATGAAGATGCCATAAAGAAATTGACTGATCAGAAATTTTAAGGAAGACTAAAGAGTGCAGATGTAATGTGGGTGCTGCTCTTTATAGAAGTCAACACACAATTTTAGATCAGGGAATGTATTATGGTTACACAGAATTAATGGTGCCTTTGAACAGTTGTTCTGTATCACTGATAAATATCACCTTAAATCCTACTGAAGAAGGGTAAGGATACTTTGGGGTTGTTTTTATTGTTAGTTTCATTAAATGCTTTATCTCGGGTGGTTACTGACATGCAAGCTGAACAATGAATAACTCTACTGGATCATGGAAAAGAACTTAATAGTCGTCTTTATACTCTGTTGTACCAGTTATTGGGAGTAGTGAAAATGCACATTTCACCATATCATTCTTAGTGATGTATTGCACTGATATATGTTGAACTGTTTAAATTAGAAATTACAGAATTACAATATTCTTAGTTTTGATATACATTTCATTTGGTTATTCTTAAAAATATTATGCCATTTTCTTATTTCTAATACTCAGTGATGCTTTGGTTGAGTAGGCTGTCAAGTGTATGCTTGCAGTTCTTATCAAAATCAATGCTTGTATCTATATATTGAACAAAATATTCTGTTGGCTGTTCCCCAAATTTGTTAATGTTTAGATGTTAAGTTAATACTGTGATGGGTTTACTATTGTATTTAATATTGATGTTTTAGTTAAATATATATTTAGAAATGTGTATAATTACTGTTAAATCTTTATTGTGAAACTCCCATCAATTCACTAAAGTTGCAGAAGATTCAACTCTAAAAATCAACAGTGTGTGTGTATGTAAAAAGCAGCTAAAATTTTTAGAATCTTGCCTGGTATTTACAAAAGGTAACAAATGCAATATGCTGAGAGACAATAAATATTACTGGTTTTGATACATTTGTTTTACTGTGAACTGCAGAAGCTGTGGTTATACAATAAACCTAAGAAGCTATAACATAATTAGCACTTATTAATCTGGAACTTTGGATATTTAACTAGGAATGTTTATAGATTTTGAACATTACAGATCATTTTAACTCAGTGGATTAGGATTTTTAGAGACATTGTATAACTTCAGCTGTGAAAAACTCGTGATCAGGTATCTCCCTGTAAAGTAAATTGTATTGATACCAGTTCAATTAATTCAATCATTGTGAATACACGACAGGATTTCAAGGAAGTTCTGTACCAAGTGGAAGACTCGGTATTTTGTAAGTTTTTAAAACTTTTGTGCGTAAATCATTATTTGACATAGCTCTGATAACCATTATAAATTGTGTTTGTATATTAAAATATTTGTTTTGCAGAAAATTGTGTATTAGTCATTTTGGCAAATATAAATTTGTTATGCATTGACATTTAATTAGCTTCTAAATTTCAATTATAATTTAACTCAGGTTTAACGTATTTTAAATCATAATACTTAAAAGGTCTAAGCAGGTGTGTTATGTATGATTAACCCCACCCTCTGCATACTTCCCACAATCTGTGGAATATGTGGAATACTTAAATCCCACATTTGTTGATGAATGTGAATTGGTGTGATAACTGGGTAAGACCAGATTAAAAGAGAAGTTCTGAAAAGAAACTTTAAAATAATACTGGTTTGAGCTACAGTGTGAGAGAAAGTAGTTTCAAGTTGCACACCATGCTGTGTATTGTCTTTTTCAATAACTTAAGATTTCCAACATTTGCATGTTACATAGACATGTTGACAAGATAATCTACATAACTTTAAGTCTTTTGTGCATTACCTTAACCTGCAATTAGAGAAGTAAATCCTTTATTGGTAATAAGGATGATGTCTAGAGTATTTATCTAGTTATTTAAGGCAGGTTTTACTAAAATGCACTAGAACTGCAACAGTTCATTTGCATGTAAGGCTTGTTGTAGTGCTGAAAGTGATTTCCAATTCTATTTGTTGGGGGCTGAATATAATCAATCCTTAAGATTGTTTCAGAAGTACAACTATTATGTTGAGAGTTTGACCTGAAAAACTAAATGAGGTGTAGCATCCTTTACAATCTGAGAGCCAAGTGGAATTAGTCTTTTCGGATCTCAGGACACCTGAGATTAAGTCAACATTTGGGATAAGTTTCACAAAGGGTTGCTTTAAGATTTAAAACTAAAGACTTGTGACCCTTACTTTCTAAGTCATGGAGTGGAATGCATTGAACAAAATATTGGGTGATAATCACCCCTTTTTATAACTGAGGTTGCTGACAAGAATATAACATTCGTATCTAGGATTAATGTTAATTGTCTAAAAAGTCTAATACTGCAGTTCTTTTTTAACATTCTTGTGAAATGTTTGTGATTAACGGTAATTGTTTTAAACTTTGGAAGTCTGTTGTATACATGTGACTTTTCTGTCATGTTTACATTGAAGAGAATATTGTTAGGTGTGAATGACCTTAAGATTTTTCCAAACATACAGTGATATTAGTTCTACTTTGAATGAGGCCCAACATGGCCAAGTAGTTAAGGTGCTTGATTTATAATCTGAGTGTTGTGGGTTCAAATCCCCATCACAACATACATGCTTGCCCTTTTAGCTGTGCAAGTATTATAATGTAAAGGACAATCTCACTATTTGTTAGTAAGAGTAGCCTAAGAGTTAGCAATGGATGATGATGACTAGTTACCTTCCCTCTAGTTCTTTGTTAAATTAGGGACAGCTAGTGCAGATAGAGCTTGTGTAGCTTTGCACAAAACTCAAAACAATTTGCTCTTAATGATTTGAAAAATAAGTTTTTTTGTACTGCAGTAAGGTTTCCACTTATTTTCTGATGTTGCCTGCTAAGGAAAGCTTTCTGAATCTACAGCAGATGCATTTGGCAGTAGTTACAGATAATGTGGTAGATGTTTTACTGTATGTTTGTATTGAACAAACAGTAAAAGATTCCACGCATAAATTGGACTATAGTTTATTTTACTGAATTTATCCATGATTCCCTATATGACATTAATAGTTGATTTTCAATTTCTGGATGCCAGTGCATTAGTGAACTTTGTAGTTATTTGTGTAACTGGTTGCTTGAAATAGTGATTGTGAATTTGTTTAAGTGTATGTATCATGTGTTAATCCTTTCTATGCTGTGGATACGTGTATCTCTATACATTAATAAAATATTATGCAGCGAGATTAATTTTTATGTACTATAGTAGCACTCAATTTTTCTTTTCTGTTAATTTTAATCTTGGGGACCACAGTGGACTTGATACATGTTTGCTGTTCATTTCCACAAATAATTGATTGGGAACTGTTATCTTTAGTGGGGAATTTGTATAAAGAAAGGAACTTCCTCCATTGACTTACTGGAAAAAATATTTTGAAAATAGGAGTATGAACAGTAAAAATGTATAGAGAGGAATGTGTTTATTTGCATGTATTTTCTCATGTTAGAATTTATACCCATATGATTTTATTGTACCATGCAAATTTAATTTGAATTAAGTATCTTCATTTTATCTCTTATAAAGTGAGAAGTTCTTCATTTGCACTTATGGAGCTACCAACTGCATTTTGGTGGTATTTTAATTTACTTTTTATCTAATGGTCCCAAACTTTATCATAGTGTAAAGATAATGAGATTGTGGGTGTGATGTGATAACCAACTAATTGGTAGGATTTAATCTGTGCAAATAAAAGCTTTTCTTGGAATATGATATTCCCAGTGTACACAGATACTATGCAAATTAATCTTATGTGTAAATATGCACTTGTGGACAGATAAAGAATGATTCCATAGAATAGATAATAGTGATATATTTTGGAAATTAAACCTTCTTGTCACCAAATAATTTTGGTAGTTCTCTTTTCTATAGCTTATATGTAATTGAAATGATCATCAGTTGCTGTATTATCTCAGCAGTTTAAGCAAGAGGAATGTATTGATAGTTTCAATGTATTGGAAGTGACTTTGAAAAGAACCCTTGGCTTTTCAACAGATTCATATAACCTTTGGCAAAGCTATTTTTGAATTTAACCAAATGGTTGTCATGATTACATGCTTCAAAAATGATCACAGTTGATAACCTTTGAGGTAAACCACTTATTTTTCTCGATTCTATAAAACACATTATTGGTTATTCTGACTACAGACTTTTCAACCTCTATTTAACTTTGGTGTTGATAATAGGTGTAATTTTGAACAAAAAGAAAAGTTTCATGCATACAGCAAAGGATTTTTCTTGTGTATAATTTATAATATAGTTTAGAAAGAAAGGAACACATACTGTTGTGATGTCCATGGTTTTAAAAATTTCATAATTATAACTTTCTTGTATATTTGTTTTTCTTAACTCCACTTTCCACTGATAACAAAAAATGACATTTTATGTGATAATGCCAGGGTTTGATACCATTCTTGACAAGTAAAGGATCTTGGTTCCATATTTTCTTGTTTTCATCCGTATAAATGGCTAATTGATTTCAAAGTGAAAGGTTGTACCTCTTCTTCATTCTCTCAGATAAAAGTTAAAGAACTGTTGGCATAGTATTTTTTATTCCAATGATTTAACACATTTTGGCAAACAAGGCTGACTTAGTTATGTCCATGAATTTCAGTACGTAACCCAAATCTTGAAATAAATTCACTGAGATGTTTTATTGCTTTGGTTTTTGCTTTGTTTTGTAATGTTGTATGTTGCTGGCTAGTTTATTAGAAAACGTCAGTAGGGTATGTTTGACACCCAAAATTGGTTTTACAGTTATACACTGATTTGTTGTAGAAATTGCAATTATAACATTTATCTTACTGGAAATACTTAATGCACAAATCATGTTCAAGTTTAATTTTTTCTTTATTACGTGAAGCATTGAGTTTAGCAATTTCTAGATCTTTTCTGTGATATTTAGGTCTAGATTCCTTTTGTAGTTAGTTATTCTTCAGGTAACTCTTTAGCACTCCTGAAATTTCTTATTGTCTCTTTCAAGGACTCGTACATACTAGTTAGAAACTGGACAGTTTAGATTTTTAGACTAATGTCCAAAGCACTTCATTCCTCTTCCAAAGACAATGATGCATATTCTTTTGTAATAAGGACTTTGTTTCTATAGCTGTTGGTAATATAGTAATATAGTTTCTAGAAGTTTTAGCCAAATTAAATTTAAAATCAGCTAAAGAAATAACAGTTCATTTTTTGTAAAACTATACTTTCTTATTTTCCGTACCCTAACACTAATTGTAGTGAAATCATCTATAGGAAAATTGACAGAAAGTAATTAAAATCCATATTACATTTTCTAGAGTGATTAAAAATTGCAACAGATTATTACATCTATTTATTCGAAGAAGTTTCAGTGTTAACAGTTTCAGATTCTACTCCCCCCCCTCTGCACCATATCTGACTACAATGATAAGCAGTATATCAACTATTAGGAATTGCAGAGTTTACA
This sequence comes from Carcinoscorpius rotundicauda, assembly GCA_011833715.1. Classification (NCBI taxonomy): domain Eukaryota; kingdom Metazoa; phylum Arthropoda; class Merostomata; order Xiphosura; family Limulidae; genus Carcinoscorpius; species Carcinoscorpius rotundicauda. The sequence goes on along the minus strand of CM022399.1, from coordinate 69,509,221 downwards.
GAGTAAACAGTTTCATCATCCTTTACATTCTTTGAAGAGTGACCATAAAAAGTATATTTTTAATTTCTACATTTTAGTTCCTTGTAATAAAATATAGCTCTTACCTAAGTGCAGTAGTCTGGTTTGTATTAATTTTATAAGCCTTTCCTTTTTTTTTCTTTTTTTTTTCAAGTGTTATTTACCCAAAAAGAAATTCCTTTGGTTTTCAAGTATGTATTTAAAATCCAAAGTTATATTGGGCCTTAGAATAGAATGTCCCATAATGTACCTAAATTTTTAACTAAGGTTTATATTTGTTCCTTGTTGCATTAATGACCCATGCAAAATCACAAAATAGCTTTTCTATTAATAATACAGAAGCAGGCATGAACAAATAAGTGATTTCAAAAGAATGAATAGTTGTAAGGAGCTTCTGTTGTGGGTCTGAAAAACTTACTGATATCTCAGAATATCAACCAAGAACCTATGGCTTTATTTTCTATCAATATCTATAGTTTATCTAATTGATAAGAACTGAAGGCCATAAAAGAGGGAAAATTTAGATTGCAGAAGTATCACATGTTGGAGAGTAAAGATTGAAAATTTATCTAAATGTTTAATTTCAAATTTAATAAATTGCAATTTATATAATATGAAGCTTTAAATTACAAACTGCACTGTGGTAAGTTTATTAACATACATTGATAATGAAGTTTGATTAAATATGTAATTAAAATTTTGTAGCGTGAACATTTTAATCTTCCCTTGTGTAGTTATGGATAAAGTAAGCACGTGAATAATGTGCCTGTATGAATTATTTTTTAAATATTTCAATTTATAATGTTTTTTTCATAAACACAGTCATAACATTAGGAGTAATGTGGTGCTGTAATAGATTTGTGATGCTATGTGTTTACAACATGAAAGTGGAAAACTTTGAGATAAAGTGGAAGTGCATATAAATTATATGTCGTGATAGTTTAATATTAAGTTCCTGCACAGTTAATAATACAATTGATAATCTTTTATGTAAACTAATTGGCTCAGAAAGGTTTAAAGTTTCTTGTAAAAGATAACAATGGTTTACAAAAAAATATTTTTTGTCTGAGGCAAGAATGTGAATAGGTGTTTTTTTACTAATTTGGGTGTGCTGAATTAAAATTTATAAACAGTTTTTGCTCTATCACCTCTAGTTTTCTGGCTTTTAAATAGTCTCATTTTAGTATATACGTGTTTATTTCAACAGTTGCAGCAGCTTATTGCAGTTAAAACAGGATAAAGAACATTGATGGAATAAATATACTTAGATGACACAATGTACACAATTCATAGTACCGCAGACAGAAGTGTTTTCTTAGATCTGGTGTATTTTGCCTCCGGGATGTCACGCAAGAGCATCCAGCAGAAGTCTCCCATCATGCTGGGGTTCCACTTGCCTTGGTAGTTGCTCTCCATCTTCGTAATGTCTTGGTGGAATCTTTCTCCGTGCTCATCACTCACTGCTCCAAGGTTTGGAGGGAAGAAGTTGAGGTGGGAATGGAGAAAATGAATTTTGAGTGACATTCGGCATCCCATATCCTCATAAGTCTTTAGCAACTTCTCAATACAGGCTTGGTAATTTGGTACGCGTGTATTACCAAGGAAGCCACCACAGACTGACTTAAATGCTTCCCATGCTCTCAGTTCCTTTAAGGTAAGAAGCTCCTCAAAATCAGTATCCTTCAGCACTTCTCGGATTAGAGATGCCCTCTTTGAGCTTAGCAGCACTGAGATCTGGGAACACAGTAGACAAGTGTTGGAAGGCAGCACCATTTTTGTCCATGGCCTTCACGAAATTCTTCATCAAGCCAAGCTTGATTTGAAGAGGAAGAAGCACTTTCTTCATGTCAACCAGAGGATTCTCCTTGATGCTGTGTTTGCCAGGAACGAAAGTGCTTCTAGACCCCCAGTCTTTCTGCTTGTAATGCTGGGATACAGCTCGACTATCCCAGAGACAGAAAGCAACAGTACTTTGTGAAGCCTGCTTGCATACCTATAAGAAGACCAATGAGCTTGAGGTCCCCACACAGACTCCACTGGTACTGGTTGTACTTAACAGCTTCTAAAAGAAGTTCCATATTGTCATATGACTCCTTTAGATGGACAGTGTGCAGTGGGAATGCTGGGATATTTATTCTCGTTGTGCAGAAGCACAGCCTTGAGACTTTGCTTGGAAGAGTCTATGAAAAGATGCCAGTCTGAAGGATTATGTGGCAAACCAAGTGAAGAAGCCAGGTACATTTGTGCAGTAGCACAACTTGTTTTCCATGTCGAAAAATAAAGCAAGGTCTTTGTTCCGATTCCTGAAACTGGTGATCTGTCTTGATATATAGCTATATATATAATTTAATGCTATCACTTACATTTTTTGCATGATAACTAAAAAAGACACAAGTCACACAATATTAGAAATTAACCCTGAATGCAAATACGCCTTTATGTACAGTATGTGTACAAAATGCACAGTATGCATATCTAAAAAACTAGAGGTGATGAGTGAAAACGGATTTCAAATCTGAATTCAGCACCCCCAAATTAGGTTAAAAGAGCTATTTTTGTGCTTGCCTCAATTTCTTTGTAAACCAGTGTAATTGAATGCAGCTATGGAAGCTAAGCATATAGAGCATATGTTTCTTACAGAGAGATAGTATGCTTTGATATCACATGAGGGTATATTTAGCTCCTAACATTTAATTTTAATTATTATTACCATAAACTTTGTTTCCATTTTGGAAAATTATTACATTGGGTGAAGACTGGCAGAGAATATTTATTGAATATTTTAACAATAGACATGTATAGTTTATAAGTTTTATGATATTTCTATTTGTATTCTATAAACTAAAGTTATCACACAAAGACTAGATAGCAGAAAGAGCAGCCTTTCAATAAAACTTGATTTTTTTCACTGATAGAAATAACATTGTTTTTCAAAACAAAAGTACCCAAAACTTGTGTGCCTTTAAATAGCTGACTAATCAAATGCACTTTGGGTTTGGGTCTGTTTTAGAAATTCATTTTACTTTGTGATTCTGTGTTAACTCTTATCAGAAGAAATATCATTGGGGTATTCTTATTTTTAGTGATTTTGCAAACAACTGTCCAGTTTCATTGTGTTAGACACACAGTAACAATTTATTCATTTAAAGTTAACAGTGTGTTTATAATATATCTTTACTTGAGAGAGAAAAATGCAAGTTTATTTGAAAATCCTGAACATTAACTTATATCTGAAGAACAATTGAAATGTGATAGAGATGTAATGGTTTATCTTTGTCACATTCTTCCATTCAGGCATATATTTTAGCATTTTTTATCCAGGTAAATGTTTTGGAAAGAGAAGCAGCATTAGTGTACCATATGTCAAGCCTTTATCTGTAGTGATACTGTTTTAAAGAACTGTCACATTAGATAATGATAATCCATTAATTGAAATTTTAAACAAATAATTAGTTTTCACAACTGATAAATGCATGCCAGTCACTAAGATATAAGGACTGTGGTTTCAATTTTTCTGTTTCTGGGATTTCCTTTATGACTTGGCATTTTACAAGTGATAACAAAGCTTGTAATTGGTAATGCATGTGTTAATGTAATAGGTTATGAGGTTGAATAAATTCTTGTGTTGTTCTTAGCTGTCTGATTAAATAATGCATGTATTGTAATATGTTTAAGATCTAGAAATTGTCTAAAACTACCTTGTTAAGGATTTTCCTTTCTTTACTTAATTTATTCTGGGTTAGTATTTTCAAATTTAATTTGGTAATTATATATTTTAGTCTTGCTTACCAAAATTTAATGAACTTGTACCTCATTCATTTGCTGACCAGTTTCTAATGAGTTATAATCTCTAAGCTTAATGATGCTGGTTTGGTAATCATTCTGTTGTATGTATGACTATCTATGATAATTATAATGGTCTTGAACAATAACCAAATTCTTTGTTTTAGTGCTATAAAAATAAATCAAATGTATAATTAGTATTGTATAAGTAACACAATTATATAATAATATTGGTGCTGAAAATATTTGTTAGAAATTCCAGTATGTCCTGCAATACAGTTTAATAAACCTTTGTCATTTCTTGGTTCTTGTTACTGACAAAAGGGAGTTTATTGTTTTAGTTGGTAAGATATCTGTTATATAATGTGCTTTATCTATTGACTTTAAAGGGATTTCAGTGAACATTTTAAAGCTTTTCTAAAAAGACTGTCTTTTACATCTGCTAAAGTGTAATACACGGATGTTTCATTACTGTGTAGGAATTAAAAATAGCAGTTGTGGGGGATAATTATTTCTGATTTCATGTAATGCCTACTTAATTGTCTTTGGAGTGAATACATGTGTTCTTTCAATTTACAGTGCACATCGCCTTACATACTAGAATATTCACAATCTTGGTTACACTAATTAAACTTCATTTTTATTGATTGGTAGTTTATGCTTCACTGGTGATTACTGTTATACTATTGTAACTAAATTTTATTTTGTTATCATATAATCTAAAATTTCTTGAAGCGTCTTATGCATTTTGTGAGCCATTATTGTATTATCTTTCTAATACTTGGTTTATTTCAATACACATTTTGTTTATGTACTTGTGTATCAAATCTATCATGTTTGGATCCCCTTTGATAGATTTTATATCTTATTAGGCACAAGGTTGCATGATCTTAAGTCTTGGATTTCTGTAGTGTGTGTTAGCAGGATTGCAACAGTGTTTCCCTTACAACTGCTTTCTTAAGTTTGCATGCTTGCTTTTCTCATCTCAGCTACACTGCTTGGTTGTATATTCTTGCCAGTGCATGTACTTTCGTTGTTAGTGTGGTTTGTATAATTGTTCTGGATGCCTTATCTGTAATAACTTCACCATCCTCAGTTGGTATATCTTTAACTTATTTTTTTTTCCTTCATATTATAATAATTTCATATTACTACTTCACTGCTGATTGACTGTTGTTAACTGCTGAATGTTTAAAAGTTTTTGGAAAGCTTTTCATGTATGTTTGCCCTCAATCAGCTTTAAGTAGTTAAAAGAAAACAAATTGCAAATGTTTTCATTTCAGTTGATTTATTACTATGAATAGATATTTTCATAACTTTAGTTTCATGTGCTTCCTCCTCTTTTACCAATGAGGAAATGTGGTACTATTGTATTTCACTGACATTTTTTACTTAATCTGAAGATGACCTAGGAAGGTCCAAATGTTTTCTGCTTACCAATAAAAGGGATAACACCCATATCAGCTGCTCTGAGTATATTTCCTTCTCACATTTGCCTGTTTTCGATACTCTTTGCTGCTTAGGCTAAGTATTCATTTGTTGCTGCACTTTGTCATTTATCCTAATGTATATTTAAATTTATGGGGTAGTTTCTCCTTCACTGGTGATATGATGTAATCAAAACTGAAGTTTTTGGAATTTTTTGTTTATGGGAATTGAGACTTGTGTAGGTAGTTGTCATGCAAAGTTGTTTTATAGCTGAACAGTGTGTACTTGCTATGTGTTAAGTTAAAGTGCACAATTCATGCTCGTTCTTTTTCAAGAAATTGTTACTCAGAAGTATCTAAGAATTGATATCTTAGTATTATATATAGGTACTTTAGAAGGAAATTTTTTAATACTCCTGATTTCATCCCTCCATAGTTCTTAAGAGTAAAACCCATAAAACAATCTATAAATGCTTTTGTTTGTGTTTTGTAGTTGTTTGCTGATCCCATAGCTTAGGTTTATTTGTTAAAAAACTTATCTCTTGGATATATAACATTCCATATTTTATTGTTCATGTTGTTTTGTAGTAATTTTATTACTACAAATCCCTTATGTTTTGTCTAATTGCTGGTGAAACTAAAACCATTGAATAAGAATCTCCATAAATATAGTAAGGTATATTTCACTTAGTGTTATTCATTCACTAATTAGAATAAAACTGGGACTTGATATTTAAAATGTATCTTTTATGAAACAGACATCAAAAGGAGACTAAATCACCTTTACCTATTGGTATAGGTTGAATTGTTATGATTGTAGCTGTGCATGTGCTTCCCTTGATGCTAAATCAGTCAGTAAAATCTCATGCCTAAAACATTGTATTAAGAACGTGATTTTGTTAACTAAGGATAGGAAATTCATATTTATTTATTTTAATTATTGAAATAGTGTTCCACTTTGGTTCATCCATTCTACTCACTTTTAATGAAGTCTTGTTTTGAAAGCAGCTAGAATCTGAAACTGCAAATGGAGATGTAGAGGAAGTTATAATATGGGAAAGAAAATGATGTTAGCAATGAATTTTAGTTTGTCAACACATGAGCCAGAGTTCTCATCAGGTGAATGAAAGATCAAACACAATTTTAAACATTTGGGAACAAATTGCAGGTTTAAGGATTTATACATACACGTTTTATTTTTATATTTTGTTCAAAATCAAAAACCAATTATTGAATATAAAATTACCTAAACTGCTTTGAAAAGTGAAATCATTGAGCATTGATAAATACTTTTATTCTTGCATGTTTTGTATGAGTTAGAGGGAAGTCAACAGCTTCAATTGATGAAATATTAAAAGAATATTCAATTATTTGCAACTGACTAAATATGAGAAGTGGAACCTTCTGGTCAACAAACTATTTTCAAGGGTATACTTTTTAGGAGGATAACCATGGTTTTCTAACTGAAATGTTCATTAAGTTACTTCAGCAATGAAAAATAGGTTTCATTAATTCAATATTTATAAAGTTGTTGGTGTATAAGTATATTAATGGGTTTACTTTTGAAATTAATTCATCGCCTAATGAATAAGTCATCAGACTTGATAATCTGATGAAAACTGGGTAGAACATTGTAGATTTGAGGCTCTATTCTTATACAAGAAACATTTTGATTCCTTTAATTTGCAGTAGTATTGCCGTGTAACTGGTAATTCTCTCAATATTTGAACTGTGAAAGGTACAAACTAGGAAACTTTGATTTCTTTTGCACACAGAGAAATACAACCATTAAAGTGTTGATTTGTGTAAGCCAGGTAGATTTTAGTGAAACACTGAGCATAATGTAATATTAATATCATGAGACTACTTACTAGATATTTGTAGATACATGCAGGATTGAAAATGGTAAAAAATCAAGAAAGGAGAGAGAGTTCAATAAATAATCTTAGCAAATAAGAACAGATTAATATTATAGGTAATATTTTCTTTTAAACTAAATATTTTTGATTGGGATATTTTTAAATGTTTGGTCACTTTGACAATACTTGTAAAGTAGTTTAGGTATGTTTTAAAGCTACATGATATGAAAAGCATACATACTGGTAAACTGGGAATGTTATGAAATGTTTTTGTAACAACAAAAATGTATGTTAATGTATTTTACGAGGTTAGTTAATGTCAATATTCTAAAATCATTTGCAAATTTCATTTTCTTTGCCGTTTAACTTGAACATATTTTTAGCTTAATTTTTTTTATCACTTCTAGACAATTCAAGAACCTGTTGACAAAGGGCGTAAATTAACTTATTCAGAGGTAGCACAAAGAGCCAAAGATAGAGTTGAAAAACTGGCTCAGGAAATTAAAGAAAGAGAACGACAAGAGGCTATGGTTCGCCAACAACGTCATATAAATACTGTACAAAACAAACAACAGTTTACTGCTGCCCGTAAGTTATTTGTTCTTTAAAATTCTTTGTTAAACTGCAATAATATTTTTACTATTCTGTTAAGTTATTTAAAAGTAGTGAAATGCATAATCCACCAATAACTTGCATAAGAAATATTACTTAAAATTAGTACTATGGACAAAATACATATCAGTGTACCATGGGCCTCAGAAGAGAAAACTAACAAGTCTTGGAAATTATGTAGGTTGTGTGTTTTTTGTATTAGGATTGTTCATGGGACTTCATAATCCAGGATGGAAGCAATGTTGTGAGCTATCATATTCACTGTTTTTTATTCTAATGTTAATTATAGGGTGTGTGATATTAAAATCAAATGAGTGTACAGCAGTAGGCCTAGAACATTCCAGACAACACCACTAAAGTCTATTAACTCTACAGTACTTGAAAACCATTATAGATGATAAATGTGAGAATCAATTATTTGCTTTCAGTGAGTGGTGAATAGTAAATGAGTATTGAGTTAGTTTACTGTTGGACAGTCATTTTTAATTCAGTAATTAATTTTAGTAAAGTATTTGGATCAATGTTGTTGCATATATTCAGTTACTTGAGTGATCATCTTTGAAACTGTAAAAGTGTGTTAGGCACAGTATGATTACTTATTTTGGTATTTCCATTGAAATGTAATATACAAACTTAGGCTTATAAAGTACAAACCACAACAATTTATAGGTGAAGGCAAATTGCTGAAACACTTAGGAAGAAATAAATTAGATATTATATGGGCTGGACTTTAAATTATTTCAAAAATAATTGAAAATAACTTGTCTAGCTAAAACACATGATTGTGATATCAAGTAACTGTAAGGGACTAGGACCGAGTTTATTATTATTCATATAAAAAGAAAGTATTAAAATTCTAATAACTTATGCCTGATAATCATGAATATTGCTGTAAATAAAGCTCTCCCTTCATTTTTCAAGTACAAACTTTTAGCTAATAACTTTGTCATCTCTTGACTGTTTTGAAATCCAATTGCAGTTATGGACTTGGAAGGCCAAGCACTTTTGATCTATGTATTTGATCATGCCCAAGGTCTTGCAGATTAATTTACTCTAATCCTGCTTGAGATGCAAAGTTGGATGACAGATTCTGATTAATGATGAAATTGAATCAAGTATACATGAGCCACACATTTGTTATTGCTGGTGTACAAAAATGTAACTAATAAAAAGGGGAAAAGGCCACATAAATTTAACTTAAGAAATTTCAAGCACTCTAATTATTGAGAATACCCTCTTGTTTTATTTTACTTTGTTTATTTAAGAAAAATATTTATTTTCATTTTAAACCTACCAACATGTGTTTAAGTTTGAACATATAAAATGTCAGTTGTAGTATGTTTTGATTATTTATCATATCCGTTTTGATTTTCTTACAGAATTTTAAGAAAATGTGGAATGTTAGAGTACTGTGATGTGTTAAGTTAACACTTTATCTCTGAATTTTAATACTGGTTTTATCAAGGAACATACTTGAGTGCTCATCGTATTCTCAAGACAATTGGTATGAGTATTGGAACTTTAAAATAAAGTGCAGAACAATGTTTCGACCTTCTTAGATAAGCTATGTTGAAAAACCTTTTTACAAAATAGATAACACAATAAACAAAGTAATCAACAAACTGGACTTCTACTGCACAAACAATCTGGGCAAAATGTCGTGTAACAACAAAAACAATTGAGAAATCAAGACTGCAATAATGTAACCACAGGTCAAGCAGGACATTCCATTGAAATGACAATTAGTGAACACTTTAAGATGGAAATTAAGGAGAATCGATTCAACCTTTGTTTCCTGCCGTATTAAAATTAAACACACATTTGATCTGGAAATAAACAACAAAATTTTGCATATTTGTGAAAAAAGTAAACTAGATGGCCTGGAAATTTTAAAAACAAGACTCAAAACAAATTCTTAAATTTTTAAATGATCAAATGAAGTTGAGTTCCTCTCCACTATTTTCAAAAGCTGGTGTTAAATTTTTAGTTTTATAATTATGAATTTTTAATATTTAATACAATCAAGGTTAGATTTCAACAGTTGACAGCTCTAATTCTCCTATTTATATTGTCTTCTAACTAGCACTTTGAAATAGTTTATTAAATTTTACTCTTACTGCCAAATTTTACAATAATGAAATTAAGAGTGTTTAAAATAATGTACTACAAGTTACTATTATTTCAGTGTTATAGTAAATTATTATTTTATAACTTTAATACAGGGAGTCAATCATAGAGAAATGACTTTTTTGTCTTTAAATCTGCAAAATGGTAAACACTAAAATTGCCTTTTGCCAATAATTCAGCATTAGAGCTTTCAGTAAATACAAGATTATTTATCAGTTTACTTATTGTAGAAAAATCTTTATTTCAAAATGAGTTCATTTATGTCAATATTTTAGTAAAAATTCATTCTTTTGAAATATGATTTACTTGTATAAAATTTGTTTTGAGAATGTCCAAAAGTCATGTTTACTCTATTCTCAGTTGCTAGTGCAATGTTGAAAGCCATGATGTTTACATAAAATGTGAATTTTATAATGATTGGGTTCTTGTTGAAATTTATGAAATCTGAAAGAGACAGTCTAAAAGCATTAAATTCAATAAAAAAAGAAATCTTCAAGAGGAGTAGTAATTAAGATACTTTTTTCTCCTAATCGTAACTATTTTTGTTATTTAAAATTAATAAGCATTTGACATGCTGAGATGTTTTACCATACCTCAACCACTGAAAATCAAAAGAAATAATCGAACATTAATAAATATGGAGAATGTTCTAAGTGCTATGAAAACCATTCTTACTGTGCAAACAAAGGTCAAAATTGAATGGGCCTGAGGGAAAAGTATCATTGCATTGGAAAAACTTCATTATTACAAAGACTTTTTTGTAGTTCCATTATGACCTGGCATGGCCAATAGTGTTAAGGCATGCAACTTGTAATCTGAGGGTTGTGGGTTCACATCACGGTCGCACCAAACATGCTCACCCTTTCAGCCATGGGGGAGTTATAATGTGACGGTCAATCCCACTATTTGTTAATAAAAGAGTAACCCAAGAGTTGGTGGTGGGTGGTGATGACTAGCTGCCTTCCCTCTAGTCTTACACTGCTAAATTAGGGATGGCTAGCACAGATAGCCCTTGAGTAACTTTGTGCGAAATTCCAAAACAAACAAACAAAATAGTTCTATTACATTTTTTTTAAACAAGAGGTTAAACCCTAGGGTTATGAAAAGTTTTATCAGATTTTTCTTTGATCTGAGTGGCCACTTGTTTCCAAGACTGTCAGTTTAGGGTTTTTAATCTTCTGTAGTGTTATTACTCACTAATAACCAAATAGATTTTTTTTCATATTGGAACAGCTGTTCACATTTTATTCTGTATCAACTGTAATTTTGTTATAAATCATATTTTACTCTTTAGGTCTAGTTTTCATTATTTTGTATATATCAAAATTCAGTTTTGTCTCGATTTGTGAATATCTGTTTAAATTTATTATTACAGGGGGTGTCTCAAAAGAAATCCTTAAGCCAAGATCAAGTGACTACTACAACTTGAGGTATAATGAAAAGAAAACAGGACGTGCATTATTAAGTAAAAAGGATAGATTTCGACGTGTGACATATAGATCCACTAAAGAAGATAAGAATGAAATTAATCCATTTGCTTATACATCTGAAAGACAAAATTATTAGAATACATTAGTTGTTAAAAGACTTTAAATAAATCTAAACATTGATATTATGTTTATATATAAAAGCTAAATTTTCTTATCTTCAGTCTAAAGTTCATGAGAAACATGGTATCTTCATATTCAGGTAATTCCTTTCCTAAGTAGATTAAAGCAAGTTGTACTGAATTCTAGTGGTGACTAGAATGGAAGTGCATTTTCTTCATTTATATAATGTTTTTATCATATGGTGCCTAATATCAGTTTAAATTAAATATATTTATTTTTTGAATGTAGGAGATGAATAAATTTGCATCTGTGTCTTTGTCTAGTATGTATATTTAATTTTTTTCAGCTTTAAAGCTAACGCTTTCCATTGCAAGTTCAAAAAGTTACTATAATACTATTTTGCTCTGAAGATCTCTTACTAACCCACTTGTTTTGGAATTGTTTACTTTTTCTGTTTTTAATAAGCTTGGGTTTCTTGAATTTAAGGTAACTACTAAACTTAACTAATTATTTGTTTACAAAAATTATTCTATTAGCATTCTGTTCTATCATATCATTGAACTGATGTATAAATATCTGACCTCTACTGTATTTTGTTCAATTCAGTCCATCCTTCATCTTTTCAATGAAATGCCTACTTTATGAAGAATAATTTGTCTTGTGATTATTATGTATATCAAGTGTGTTGTTATTTGAGCTTATAAAGAGTTCCTGAAGTATATAAGTATATGTCTCTGTGATATCTGCTGTTGTGTGTGTAGGCTGTTGAGGATCAAAACCATAAACTTTTATTTGCTGCTGAAGACTTTTGGAATAAATTATAACCAAATTGTATTTATATGTTAAAGCAAGTGTACTTCCGGTAGTAAACTTAGACTAAGCATTAATGAGATTGAGTGATGTATGTCAAAGCAAACATTTATGAAGCAGTTATGGTACATAATTATTTATGAATAAGAGTCTTTGAAGCTACATATACAGTCAAACAATGACATACCATTAAGAGTGGTCCATAGTGTTTACCTGTCAAACTCCATCTCTTTTCAAAGGAGAAAAAGATTAGATGTACTTTGGGACTTTCTGTTACCATGATAATAGCTGAGCTCCATTAATGAGCTATATTTCATGAAAAGTAGAAATTACTTGGCAGTTAAGATTAATAGGAAGGTCTTTGATTTTTGATTGCATTTCAGTTTATAAAAACTAGCTTGTTTTTGAAGTGTTTCTTCAGCATTATTCCAAGCAGCAACATGTTCCTTGTTTAATGATTATTTATTCTGTTAGTGATATTTTTATTTGATGTTGCATTCTTTTTTCTACTAGTCATCTTAAGTGTTAATGTTTAAGTATGTTTTTAGTTACGTTACTACTGTTGGTGCTGAAGGGATTAATTTAAAAATATAATTTTTCACTGCAGAATCTAAGTTTTTGAAAATAACTGGAAGTACTTGTAAAATAGTTTCAGTAGTGTCTCACCTTTGTAAGAAAGAAAAATTGTGTAACCTAATTTTAGTTGTACTCTGATTTATTTTACAGGAGACTGAAATATTGATAACTTTTGTGCATTCCTTGGGAAAACTTCTCATTTAATTATTTTAAAAGATATTTGATAATGCAACAGTAGAGAAAATTTGTTTAAAACAAACCTTCTAAAGAAATTTGCTGAAATTGCTATACCTGAACAATGGAACTGAATCTTTCATGTACTAGTTTTGTTTTTCTAAGTAATTTCAATTTTCAATGTCTTGTAAACTTGATTACCTCAGTAAAACTTCATAAATATTTTATTTTGAAGAACAATCATGAAAAGCTATTAAACTTGTTCTTTGTTTTACTTCTAGAGATAAATACAATTTATTGTTCAGACCCAATATGTTGAAACTTCATCTGTTATTGAAACACTTGTCAATTTAGTGAGATGTATTAAGATATATACATACTTCAGTCAATATATGTGCCTTTAAGCTTAAGCCTAATAAAATAATATTGTGCAAATGTCTGGATTATTACATTGTTCAAAATGGGATGAAAATCCTGTTCCATATATGCTAGTAAGATACTTGGCAGTATTCCATACTGTTGCATTATATATTCTGTTGTGTATTGATATTTATATATTTAAGGATAAGTTTGTGAACACTAAATATGACATTAATTTCAACATTGTTTGCATTTTGCAGATGGAGTATTTAATTTTAAAGAAATTAGCACAGTTATTGCTGATTAACATCTTGGTTCTGGTTGTATAACTTTGCTAATGTACTATCACAAACACTTAATTCCACCACTAGAACCAGTACCAAAATTTTCTGGTATAAATAAACTGGAAACGTTTTTGATCTTACCTAGTCAAGAATTTTGCTACAAGTTTATTTTATGATAAAGGGATGTAACTGTTCCACTTGTATGCTGAGTGAAAGGTTATGCAAAGGAATATCTTTTAAGGCTTCCTATTGATAAGTCATGATGAGTAACTTTTTAAGAGATCCTTAGATAAAATCATAAGCTACACTGTTTTATAAAAGTGATTTAATAAAATAATTTTCCTGGTTATTCAAAATGGAGTGGAAGAAAATTACACCATAACTATTTGTAAAACTATAAACATTTTAACACAGTGCATTATTGGATAATCCAAAAGAAAATAATTTGAAAAAAAAAAAATATGCTAGTCATGTAACTGATTCTTTATATTGTAGCTAGTGTGACAGATCTCTAAGGGTTAATGTGTATGAATACTGTATGTACAAAACCCTTCCAGCCAAGCCCTTAAACTGGTAGGGTTGGCTTTATTTGCAAATTTGTTACAAAAGATATATTTTTTTTTTGTTAAAGCTGTTCAGTAAAAGTATTCTGGCAACTCTTCATTGTTTCTGACTGAATTATTTTTTAGTACCTACTAATGTTCATTGAATTTACTCAGCATATAGCAGTATATCTGTTAATGGCAAAATGTAACTTAATACAGAGTAAGTTTAGTAATGGTTCCCAGACACTGCAATATAGTAAAAACATACAAAATACATGTTTTACCCTGCCATTTGTTACTATTCTTGGTTATTCTATTCACTATTCCAGCTGTGCAAGAAGCATATCTGGTAAAATACTTGAGCTTTCATCATTAAAAGAAAATTCCATGTTGTATGTAGTAGCTGCTTAATTTCTTATAAATTAAAATTTATCAAATATTATTCATGAAAATGAATACACACATGACAGACAAAAATTAAATACACTAAGAGAAACTACAATTTCCTGTTTGATTTCTGATATTAAATGTTGATTTGTGTGATAATAGACAATGAAACAAACTATACAGATTACTTGTTTGTTAAAATCTTAAGAGAAATCAACATCTACATAAGGACATCTGCTGCTTGTGTATGTATTAGTGGTATTGGTAATATATCCAGTTAGTTTCTGGTGGACATCTGAATGCATATTCTAGCAAGTAACGGGCCTTGTCTTTTCCATTCCTACTTTATTCATATCCTTGCACATGTGTGTTAATTTCGTATTTTACTGTGCAATACCTTGGTTATGTGAAAAATAAATCATTCAACTATGCATCTTTAAGTTGGTCTTTAACTAAAAATGAATAGTGCACGTTCCTTGTGCATTAATATTTGACTATGTGAGGCTAAATTTCTCCATGCACAGATATATATACTGGCTATTTTATTAAAACTACATTTTATCATCTACTTCCATATTTAATTTTCACCAGTAGTTCATTTTAATTTAGGTTTGGTAAATTATTGGTTATTACACCATAGACATTAGCCTTGTAATTTAGCAGTTAGAGTGTAATTAACTTTCATTATGATAATGTGTTAAATGTGTGCTTTTTAATAGATACTAAATTTCTCAATTCTTGGACCAGATTTAAGTAAAAATGATTAACATGTTAGAGGAATTTAGAGCAAGTCTTCCCCCCCCAGTAATGGGATTCATTTAGAGCATGTTATTAGTGTTCAGTCTAGGTAGTGCGATACTACAAACTTTTTAATTACAAGGCAAATACAACTTTTATATCGTTTTTTTTATTAATTTAATTAGTTGTTAAATATATTTAAACATCAAGCACCCTGAATGAAAAACAAACCCATGAGAAGTAATACTACTATATGATTACGAGGTCATACAATTTTTTCTGGTTAAGCGTCATATAAGCTCCCTCACGACAATGGATCTTACAACTTTGAAATGGAAAATATTGTATATGTGGGTCAACACTTGTTAAAGACCGTTTTAGCACAAAATAAAATGGAAAGTTCTATTATTATGATAGCAATCGAAAGTTCTTATTAAGCACAACATGCTTTGTATTTCCGCCATATCTGCCATGCTTTTAACACAATTATGTAATCTAGTAGGCACTTCATGGCCAGTTGGTTAAGGCGCTCGTCTCATAATCTGAGGATCGCGGGTTCGAATTTCCGTCTCACCAAATATGTTCGCACTATTCGTTGGTAAAAGAGTTGGTGATGAATAGCTGCCTTCCCTCCAGTCTTACATTGATAAATTAGGGACGGTGAACCCAGATAACCCTTGTGTAGTTTCACGCAAAATGTAAAAAAAAAAAAAAAAAGAGTAATCTAGTAATTAAACGAGGAACAGATGTCGTTCCTGTTTATTTTACGTGGTAAATTTATAAAGCTACTTGTAGAGCATGACGGCCTGGCATGGCTGAGCGCGTAAGGCGTGTGACTCGTAATCCGAGGGTCGCGGGTTCGCGCTTAACATGCTCGCCCTCCCAGCCGTGGGGGTGTATAATGTGACGGTCAATCCCACTATTCATTGGTAAAAGAGTAGCCCAAGAGGTGGCGGTGGGTGTTGATGACTAGCTGCCTTCCCTCTAGTCTTACACTGCTAAATTAGGGACGGCTAGCACAAATAGCCCTCGAGTAGCTTTGTGCGAAATTCCAAAAACAAAGTTGTAGAGCATGAAATATAAAACAGCCAATGGTTTGTTTTTTATAAATATTAAAAATTCGCTTGAATTTGCAATTCTCATTCGTAGTAGCATTACGATAAGAAGACGGTGACCTTGTAAAAACAGTAAACGGGTTTAGATAAGGAAATACTGTTCGACAAACAATAAGGCCTGATAACGCAACAAGTTCATTATTAATAATCACTCCCTTGAATAGAAGTAGTGTTGCCGATTTCTTTAAACTGCGAATTCTATTAAAGTAAGTTCATATTAATTTATTTTAGCCAAAATACGTGTATGAATATTAGTAATGACAAGTAAAACATGTATTTATTATTTGAGTATCATGCCTAACGTTAGTTCAACCATCGCAGTTTGACAATGTCATACTTTACCTGTGGTGATCACCATTTTATTTATGCATTCATGATTTAATTCAGAGCTGTGTAGTTGTACCTAAGCTTTGTAGATAAGCCAACATTAAATTTACGATAATAATATTGTTACAAAATCGTAAAATTAAACACAATTTGTGACTAAGGCTTGAGTTAAAATCGCGTTTAGACGGCAATAGACGGATGCTAATACAACCATAGGAGAATTTAACACTAGTTTTTATGTACGTGTAAAGGTTGAAAAACGGTAAAGAAACAGGACATAGCTCTCAATTGAACGGCAACTTAATCACTATTGGGAAGTGGGTTGTCGTTAGAAAAGTGAAAAGGTATTATAATTTTCTTGTTCGCTGTCAGGTGGTTTAAATAATTTAATAGTAATGGCAAAATGCTAGAAAGTTGAATATACAGTATACTAAAACATTTTTGATTACCTCATTTTCTGAAAATTCTTTTATATTTTCGAATTTATTGTGTCAAAAGGACTCAAAGTTAATTAAATTGGATACTTCTAAATCATTGTTGAGTTTAATCACTGCATATATTTCAAAGAGAATTTTAGTACTATCAAATTACAAGTCACAATATGCTATTAAAATCACATGTACTGTTTTGAGGGAAATGGATTAAAATAACTTTATTCTAATAAATTGAATTAGACCATTTAATTTTCTATTTGTATAGACTGTTCTGAAATGGAATTCTTCTGATTAAGCGTTACACTGCATGACCAAAAATATGTAGATACCCGACCATCGCACCCACATGTGCTTATTAAACATCTTATTCTACACAATGGGCATTAATATAGAGTTCGTCCCCCTTTTAAGCTACAAGAGCTTCCACTCTTCTGGAAAGGCTCTTCGATAGATTTTGAAAGATGGGTGCGGGGATTCGCTACTATTCAGTCGCAAGTGCATTAGTGAGGTCGGCGAGAAGGCCTAGCTCGCAGTCGGCGTTTCAATTCATCTCAAAGGTATTCGATGGGGTGGAGATCAGGGCTCTTTGCAGGCCAGTCAAGTTCTTCCATATCATTCTCGGCAAACCATGTCTTTATGGACCTCGCTTTGTGAACGGGGACAGTGTCATGTTAAAACAGAAAAGGGCCTACCCCAAACTGTTGCTACAACGTTGGAAGCACACAGTTCTTTAGAATGTCATTGTATGCTGTAGCATTAAGATTTACCTTTACTTGAACTAAAGAGTCTAGCCCAAACCATAAAAAACAGACCCAGACCATTATTTCTCTTTCACAAAACTTTACAGTTGGCCCTATGCATTCAGGCAGGAAGTGTTCTTCTGGCATATGCCAAACCCAGATTCGTCCGTCAGTCTGTCAGATATTGAAGCGTACTTCATCGCTCTAGAGAACGCATTTCCACTGCTCAAGAGTCCAATGGTGGTGTTCTCTACACTACTCCAGCTGTCGTTTGGCATTGCGCATAGTGATCTTAAGCTTGTGTGTGGTTGCTCGGCCATGGGAAACCCATTTCACAAAGCTCCTGACGAAGAGTTCATGTGCTGACGTTGCTTTCAGAGGCAGTTTGAATCTCGGTAGTGAGTGTGTACAGACTGTGTTTACGCGCTTCAACACTCGGTAGTCCCGTGCTGTGAGCTTGCGTGTCTGAGCTGTTGTTGCTCCTAGATGTTTCCATTTCATAATAACAGCGTTTACAGTTGACTGAGGCAGTTCTAGCAGGGCAGAAATTTGACGAATTGACTTGTTGGAAAGATGTCACGTTGAAAGTCGCTGAGCTCTTCAGTACGACTCATTCTCTTGTTTGCTGTTATGCAATTATTTCTATTTAGTGGTTGTTCTGTTTTATGACAGTCACGAATTGCTGTTTAATTCCCAGCCATTAACATAGCAGTGTTATATGTAACTGATGTATTGTATATTCTTTCATGTTCTTCACGTGGTATCTTGTCTGGGTTGATAGCAGTTTTGTAAAATAGCTGTTATTTTTTATAGCTGATTTGATACTTGTAATATATCAATAATATTTTTGGAGCATCTGTTGTAGTTCAGTTACTATAGTTGGATTTCAATTTGACATAACAATATTTTTTCTAGTGACACCCTTCTTCATATCCTAAGAAATACACATGAAAACGTGTGGGTTATTTATTTGGAAGTAGATAGAGAAAACCAATCTTATAATACACGTGCTCTTGAATCTTGAAAGTCGATATATATCCTGGTTATGTGATGATACTTTCAACTTCAGTATGCGTCAATTGGAAAATACTGTCATATCTTCTAATATTGGTTAGTAAGTTTTTAGCCTCTTCACCCTTTCTCTGAAACAATTCATTAAGAGATGATGGTAGTTTTCTCAAAGGTTGGAATTCAAATTTGCTATGATCACAACACGGTACTAGCTTTTCATATGGATACTTTTTGACTTGCAAAATCATATTATACAGACCTTCTCCCAACATCATATGCAGTCTCACTCTGATTCATAATATCAATGATTTGGATCATAATCATTAGCTCTTTTAAAATACATTCTAGATTTTCATTCTACAGAAGCAACCTTTCCTTGAGCTTGATATTCTCAATTTTGTTCTCTTCTAGCAACAATTACTGCAACTGATATTACACTCTTCATCTTCGCATTCTGCCATGATTTCCTTCTTGTGTGGCAGCAGTTCCTTCAGTTGTCTCTTGTGCTATTCTTTATCTCTCTTGACTCGGTATATAAGCAGTTTCATCAGATGTATCTTGTGCTCGTCTTCTAGCTATTCTTTATCTCCCTTGACTCGGTATATAAGCAGTTTCATCAGATGTTTCTTGTGCTTTTATTCTAGCTATTCTTTAACTCTCTTGAATCGGTATATAAGTAGTTTCATCAAATTTCTCTTGTGCTCTTCTTCTAGCTATTTTTTAACTCTCTTGACTCAATATATAAGCAGTTTCATGAGATGTCTCTTGTGCTCTTCTTCTAGCAATTTTTTATCTCTTGTAATTCGTTAAATAAGCAGTTTCATGAGATGTCTCTTGTGCTCTTCTTCTAGCTATTCTTTATCTCTCGTAATTCGGTACATAAGCAGTTTCATGAGATGTCTCTTGTGCTCTTTTTCTAGCTATTTTTTATATTTATCGACTCTGTATATAAGCAGTTTCTTTTGTCTTTAATTTCGATCTTCTTCCTTTCATCTTCTTTGGTGTTTTTATTTCCTTGAATCCTATGATTTATGAAAACACTTGGGCATCTTGAGGCCTTATGTGGAAATGTAGTGTGTCTATGTATTTGACAAAGGTAAATTATTTCGTAAACTACAAACTTCATATATTACATCATTTAGTTACTGTCGAAGCGCGAATAAACGTGCGGTCTCTTTGAGGTACTGATGGAACACCATAGAACTAACTGTACACGTGTTCACTTTGTCTTAATGTGATTAATTAATTTGCGGTCACTGGAGACGTTATGGAAATTTTAATCTTTTTTTTTTTGTGTGTGTGTAGGGACGAGATACCATCCATGAATGTAGTTAACGTTCATTTACCTCAAAAATAATAAATGCTCAATAACAGCAATAATGGGGGAATAAACTCTCGATGAACATTATTCTTGTTGAAACTATCATCCTAGCAAGTTTGGTTGAGATTGGTCATGAGATTCAGGAATAGCTAGGTAACCGACATATAGACGTACAAACAGATTTTTATGTTTCGTGTATAAATATATATCATGAAATAATGTTTGTTTTATGCAATAAATATTCAATAATTTTTATTGTGTTGAAAATTTATAGGAAAAATTCCAAAGAATTGTAATCATTAAGAAAATTAACTTGATCCTAAATTGTTTTATACCAGAAGATTGTTTATAATAGTTAAAAAGGGTGTTTCAAAATTGTTTTTATTAAACCAAAACAAGATGAACATTTAATATTAGTCCGTTGACGTGTGAGAATAATTTATTAGTTTATTGTGATCGATTAATAAGCCTAACGATTAATTGATTAGCAAATTCCACTTATCATCCAGCATATATTGCATAATTCTACCTCTTAAACTTGCAGGTGAAACTTTAGGTAATGTTTTACAGCTGTTGTTCATATAGCTCAAATTATCACAATTTAAAAATGTATAGGCAGTTGTTATCATTATAAAATGAAAACATTTACTACAAACTTGAATTTTATCTGTAACAAAATAGTCTTTTTAAAGCTTTTGTGACACTTTTAACACATGGACAGCTGTTGGAGGTTACAACGTTATTTCATGGTACGTTTGAAGTAATTCGAAGTTATTATATATTTGTGTGGCACACTCTGGTGAAATGAATTATCTTTATATCTTTACTAGACAGATGTGTTAAACAGGACATTTCAACAAGGTATAAATTACGAAGTATTACAAAACCTCTTGTTTAGTTAGTGCGAGACAAAATAAAACTAGATACAAGTATGAAGCAAAATGACCAATCCAGATATCACCTATATGACCATTGAAGGACACTTTCACAAGATCGCTTTAAACTATAAACTTCAAGAATAACTAACTAAAGAAGTGGGAATAACTTAACACTTTATCACCTTTTTAGAACAAAGAATGAATTCAGAAGAAATATAATATTACAAGATGGAAATATATGCCATGTATCTATACCGGGTCTTCCTGTTTACGCTACTTCAGGCTTGTACCAAACTGATAATTAACTTTAACCTTGCGACCAAAAACACTTTAAACTTATGTAGTTGAGAATTATGTTTGTTTGTTTTCAATTTTGTGCAAAACTACACGAGGGCTATTTGCATTAGCTGTCCATAATTTAACAGTGTAGGACTAGAAGGAAGGCAGCCAGTCATCACCACTGACGGCCAACTCTTGAGCTACTCTTTTACCAACGAATAGTGGGATTAACCGTAACTTTATAACAGCCTCACGGCTGAGAGGGCGAGCATGTTTGGTGCGACGGAAATTCGAACCCGAGACCCTCAGATTACGAGTCGAGCGCCTTAACCACCTGGCCATGTAGGGCCCGAGAATTATGCTGACTCTTTCTTGCTTCTCTTACAAACGCTACAGCTGTTGAACGAAAATACAACAGTGCTTTTGTTTGTTTGTTTGTTTGTTTTTGGAATTTCGCACAAAGCTACTCGAGGGCTATCTGTGCTAGCCGTCCCTAATTTAGCAGTGTAAGACTAGAGGGAAGGCAGCTAGTCATCACCACCCACCGCCAACTTTTGGGCTACTCTTTTACAAACGAATAGTGGGATTGACCGTCACTTTATACACCCCCACGGCTGGGAGGGCGAGCATGTTTAGCGCGACTCGGGCGCGAACCCGCGACCCTCGGATTACGAGTGCACGCCTTAACGCGCTCGGCCATGCCAGGCCATACAACAGTGCAATACAAAATACCATTTACTAAGAAATACAGCAAAATACGTTAAAACTTTAATAATGAAGTTATGCATTATCATAATTCTTTATTTAAAAAAGGGTGTATTATATTGTCAACGATGTATATTCATAATATCTAACTAGGCCTGAATGAAGGCTTTAGGGAATGGCAGATTCATTCGTTGAATGCTTTTCTATTTGTAATGCATTGTGCTATCTGTAACCACACTTTCCTCACGCATTTCATAACGCCATTAATACTTTTTATTTCATATTTTCACATTTAAAACTTTCCATGCATGCACAAAAACACACAATAGTCATCCAATCAAATAAATATACCACAACATTTTGACAGTTCTTAACTAGCAGTGTCAGGTGTATTGGTATATGACTATTTACTTTTCAATGATATGTAATGGATATAACCCTAGTGTTCTTACTAGCATCTGTAACTTTGCCATTGCTTGCTGTGTCATTGAACATTCCATTATGCAGCTAAATGATCAGTCATTGATAATTGCAGAAAAACAAGCAAACATTGAGACTTCATTCCTCTTACCATGAATAACTGCCTGAGTAATGCTGCTTACTTACTGAATAGAAAAAAAAATTCACATATGGGCTAAAAAGCACATTCAAGGTACTGACACAGTACAAACTATTGTTTATAGTAAGACACAGATTATAACTTGTTTTCAGTTCAGTTGTTGCACAGGAAATCAAATCACTGAGATCCTTAATACCTCCATTACAAGAATGTTGGTGCTAAAACCAAGGTTTACAACATGTATCTCAGAATGACTGGTATGGGTATAAACACTTTTACCGATAAGCAGAGAACAACGTTTTGACCTTCTTGGGTTATCTTCAGATTAACAAAGACCTGAGATACATTTTTATTTTAAGTGGATTTCCTGTCATCAAGAAGACTTACAAAAATTGCCTTTGTTCTGTAAGTAAACCCTCTGTACACACTTGGAGCATGGCCTATTTACTTCAACTTTGTTTACAGAACAAAGTTCTTATCAATAGGTCTTGGAGATGATTTTGTCAGAGTGCCTGATATACTGTGAGACACATCAGTGTGTTGGTTTCTACTGTGTCAGCTAGGTGCTCTTTCATGCAACCTTGTACTCTGAGAGGAATATGCCAAAGGAACCTCAACCCTGAAAAAGCTGAGTTGACCAACATAATTTTTGGTGCAAGCTTTTCTTTCTACTTCTACAATTCACTGGCCATATCTGACTTCAGCTTTACTTTCTTCTAGCTGTAGCTGAAATATATATTTATTATCTTTGCTATTATAATCCAACTCTCCACAAGCAATGCATGTGCTTTGTACTATCAGTCTAGAGCTATGTCTTAGTGGAGGCACTGGTAGCCTGTTTTGCAGTGTATATATAACAGTAGAGGACTGGGATAGCTTTGTGTGTACTTTAGACACCATTGTAACTTCATTACAATTACAGTATGCATGGGTTTTGTGGTTAAGCCTTTGCTAGTTTTTTACCTTGGCACAACAAGGGAACTGTTTTTTTATTCCATCAAATAAAAAATGCTTCTGTGAGAATGAGAAACTCTTTTGTGTCTAGCTCATGCCACCACATGTAAACATTACTAGGTAGATGTGCAGATCATCTATGAAAAGAGACAAGATTTTCTTGGCACCTTTTACCAAGTTTTGAATTGAACCTGATGGACTGCTTTATTTTTCACTAACTTGAACCTTTGACACAACTCAGTTATGACTAGCTTACAGTTCGATAGTTCCTTCTCATCTATACTTGCAGTAGAATCTAGGGTCAAACTATCTTGATTCAGTACCAAGCATCCAACCAAATATATTTGTATAGTTGAGTTTGTGTAGTTCTTCTTTCAGTTAATCCACTTATGCATAATAATCAGACGTATAGGTGATTATACAATATTTGTTTTTCAGTGTATGGCCATTTCATAACCCTTCATTTCAATAAGCTGGTACACTGACTGATTCTCAGAATTAGGTGAATCATTTTAAAAATTTCTTATGACAAATTAACAAGCAGTTATGGATGATGTGGTGCCCTTCACTGATAGGCTGCAGGTAATAGTTAAAAGAAGCAGTGCAATGGTATTAAACCTAATGATAGTTGTTTTAGAAAGACTAATGTTAATTCACAGCTTATTTTCAGCCCAAATAACATTTTGAAAATGCAGAAGCTGTACAGTTCCAGTCAATTACTAATCGTGATAATGATGCCTATTTAAGTCAACCAGTAAATGTAGTAAGCCCAAAACGTTCCAGCCTAAATGGTGCAATTCAGTCGGTATACCAAACTGCTGTTTTCTGATATGAGAAAGTGTAAAGTAAAAAAAAAAAAAGTTGAATTGTACTTTTTAAACATTTGGACTTTATCTCAACAGCATTACCTCAGAGTATTATCTACTACATGTAATACCACATAATTCAGTGATCAAACTAATTTTGTTGCCACAAAACTACACACCCAACTTTGTTTTTCGTGAACAAATTAATCATACGGATATATGCTAACATATAAAAAAGTAAGGTTGAATACTGTGAAGGTAAGTTGAACAAGAATTGACTTTATAGTTTTTTGACCACTAGTATGTGATAACTGAACATATTTAGAATGAACAGCTTGTGTTTTTTTTATAACAATGCCACATCTGGCTATCTGCTGTGTCCACTGAGGGGAAATGAATTCAGAACAAAGAATAATATTACAGTAACTTAGAAACACATGATATATTCATATACAAAATATGTATAGTTGAATGTATGAATAAGTGCATTAATAATTGGATGTAATCCATGGTAAATATTTTGTTTAGAAACACGCTGTAAGTGGGTAGGTGAATTCTTGTAGAATATTACTTTTGTTAAAACATATGCATATATATATATATTTACTACTCATGTATGTTTCCACTCTTGATATTATGTTTTCAAATCGAATTTTACTTTTTGTTGTGTACATTCAATAAGCATAATGCAATGGTTTATTTTTTATAAGTAAATATACAACGGGTTTAACTGAAATTAGTTTTTCATGGTATTTGGTCACAAAGGAACCATATTTTATTTTTAAGTATCCCCATCATATCTGGACAGTTCTGTGGAGCATAAAAAGATATAAAATGCATCATGTACTTGAGATAACTAACCACATATGATAAAACTACTTATAAAAGTAAGTATGTCAATAATATAAGACTATCCAAAATTGATGTAATCAAATATCAAATTAGATAGGCATGACTAATAACCAATGATTTATAAAAATCATGTACATCTACATAAATTGTACCAAAGTAATCAATAATATATAAATGTTTACCTAAAAAAGAAAAATTGTTTGAATATATTAAGAAAAGGAATTGTACTAAATAACAGTCCGAGTAAATTAGGCTTACCAATTAAAAAATTATGTCTTGAAGGTCACACAAAATATCAGTATTGTTAATGCACTACTTGTTGGAAAAAGAACATTTTCTAAGCTTCATCTTGAATTATTTCTCTATTGATTTTTGAATAAATATACACATATGAGATATACAGTAAAACTGGATAGAAATTATTTTACTTTGTTAATTTAGTATGATTAAAAGAAATGCATAAGATAAGTATAATTTTATCAAACAACAACATCTGGCTTTTTGGTACTATTATTGCCCTTAGCACAAATTCTGTTTTAAAACTAAGGACCAAATTAACAGAGCTCCAGTACCCATATATAGTGTCTTAACTCAAATAATTGAAAGTGAAGAGTTCAGTATGTTTGGGGAGAGTACTCGAAAGATCATAATGAATCTTGTGTTCACTATGACTTTATCTAACTATTGTATTTTGAATACTTCTTTGATTTGCTACAAATCTGGTGAAGAATATTTTCTGTAAAAAGAATATAATTGTTGTCTGCTATAAAAAAACTTAAATAAAGCAAAGCAGGCATATCATTTGCTAACTTGGAAAAGTTTAGGTTGCCTGACAAAGAAAGGATGCAGTAATGAAATTATTTAAATAAAATGTTTGATTTCTATGTCTTTTTCTGAGAGGAATATTTTTAATGTAAGAAAATATTCTGATATTTGTTCTAATTGGAGCAGTTAAAGATAGTTTAACACATTTGACTAAATGTTAAAAAAATGAAACTTATTGTGTGACACAATTGGTTTAATATAGATGTGTGTGGAATATAGTACTTTTCAACACAGATAAAGCTGCTAAATGTATTGGTTTCTCATACAAATACTAATACTGTGTGTGTGTATATACAGGGTGTTCGGAAAGTCACTGTGCACTTATATATTTATTAACAGACATGTTTCAATATGGAATACAGGAGGTAAATATAAATGACAATTATAAACAATGTTAAAAGTGACCCCCGTTGGCATCAATACAGGTGTAGATCCTTCTTATTTTGTTTCTAAACACTGCTATCAGTTGCTGGCTTGAAATAGACTGAATAAATTATGATTACAAAACTGCACAGTGACTTTCCAGATACCCTGTATATACATAATTGTGTGAAAATAAATACATTTTAATGAAGTTAAAGAGTAAAATCACAAGGACTGCATTAAAAACAGCAAATCCAAACCTCTGACTAATTATATTGTTTGTTATTTTAACGCAAAAGCAAAATGAAACAAAAACAGATAAAAAAAACACTACATCAACTTCACTTAAAATTTCAAATTTCTAATAACTATTTTTAGTTATGAATAAGGTGATATAAGTAACTTGGTTGACAGTTGTATTAGTTTGTTTGGACAGCTGGATGGGACACTTCATACTGGTATAGTTTGTTTGCTGTGCTGTCAGTTAGTGCCTTTTTACTATATTGGGGGCTGGTATGCTCACATCAAGAGGCAAGTTTTAATCTTACTTAGCCCCAAGTGACAGTACATTATTTCCTTATTTTTTTATTATTTTATTTCAGTTAATTCTTTACTTGGGAGAGCAGTTATCTTCCCACAACTATCTATAGGCAGTGAAGGGTGATACAGATGTAGGGTGTTGAGGGCTTGAACACCAACATCTCACTCTCCTAATTTTTATTTCTAATTATATATCTATTGCTACTCTTTATTTCTTATGTGAGACTGGCAAATGGAGGTTAAGCCTGATAGAAGATGTATCTCCACCACAATGTGGGTTCTCCTTCTGCAGCTGTTTCCAAAACCTAGAGTACATTTTAAAATTCCACATTGTAGCTTTTACCCTTGGATATTTTCTGTTGATGCAACATTTTTTTGTTTAATTTGTTTTTTGTTTCAGCTTGTTTTTGAGTTAAAATAAACTAATATATATATACATACAAACTCACACAATTGGTTTAATACTTCATTTCATGAAAAAAATTCTTGACTCAAGGGGAAATAAGTTTTTACATCTTAATGTGAGGATTCCAATTTGTCATCCTTAGTTTTTAATTCGTGATTTAGTCAGTTGTTATGGATTTATGTTTAACAGTATTTGCCAATGTTTTTTTTTCTTAGGTTGAGAAGAGATTTTATAATTTGTTAAAAGCATTATTCAAATTATTAACAATACTGAATAATAATATAAGCAACGTTAAAATATGGGATTCTTATAACAGGTTTCTGATTTGGCCAAAATTAATCCGTAGAATAGCTTTTTTTTTCATCATGTTACCCATGTTTTATACATTTCCCTTCAGTGGAGATATTTATATAAAAAGGGATCAAGTGATAAAGATAAAAAATACATTAAGTATTTTTATAATGTTTGGTTTGATTTAGTTGAATAATTGTTACTACAATTTTTTATTCAATTTCTGAAAGGTAACTAACTTAAAAATGAAACTTCCCTACATCATTAAAATAAGCCACCATTTCTGCTGCAGTGAATCCTCTCTTTTCTGGCCACCCTTAACCTACTGATCTAATGGACAGGTTGAATACTTTGCCTACTCTGCATATGAGCAAAATACTGACATTATGAGTTGGGGTACTTATAATGAGCAAATACCTCTGATTTTTTTGCTGTGTTGTGAAGTACTTGCATTTACTTTAACAGTAACTTGTTGAAATATATAACTCTTCTTATCCTGGAAGTTCATGATGACAAGAAATCCACTTGAAGTAAAAATGTATCTCAAGACAGCAAGTATGGGTGTTAAAACTTTCATTAAAATAAAGTAGAGAACAACGTTTCATCCTTCTTAGGTCATCTTCAGTTTAACCTGTGGTGACAGAGGTGATTAAGTCACATTATCTGATGGTGGAATTGCTACTACGTCTGCTACTTCAGGCTTTTCCCTCTTTTACAGATAGTTTAAAATGACTACTCAAAAACATGTTGCACCAGATCTAGCTTCTGTGAGAGTAATAATGCTCTGGGCGAATAAATATTACCTAATGTAGAGAATAAAGAGATAAAGCAACTAGTACTTGGTAATCTTAACGTATTTTAGGATCATGTGTTGCTAACATTACACAATAAATTTAAACATCCAATATTTTAAAGTGTATATGTGTTTAACTAAAACAAAAGCATATGAACTTTAGTTTCTATATATATTTTCTCTTGCACCCCGCTAGTACAGCGGTATGTCTCCTGATTTACAACGTTAAAATCAGGGGTTCGATTCCCCTCGGTGGGCTGCGCAGATGGCCCACTGTGGCTTTGCTATAAGAAAAACAAACAAACAAATATATTTTCTCTACTGTGCAAAACAAAGAAAAAGTGTATAAATAATAGATTTGACAAAATATATTTCAGAATGTCAGCAAGTGGGTGGTCTGGTCGTCGAGGTAACGTTTCCGAAGAGTATTGCACTACCGCTCTGTGTACTTATAATTCAAGATCACGCCATGCACAAGGAGCAAGAAAGAAAGAAAAAAAGCCGTTTGTGAGTATGGGTGAGTATCAAAATTGGTTACCTATATCTAAAGAAACGGAAGTAGTTTAAGGTTGCAACTTTCATAAAAAATATGAAAATCCGAATTATACATAATCAAAATAACTTGGAGATTGATGGACCTTCAACGAACTCTGTCTGCACATTCAATTTTTATTAAGTGAACCAATGAATGAATTCGGTAAAAATAGGTATAAAAAGATTTATGAAAAGTGAGAAGTGTTGACTGTTAAAATATTTCTTTTCAGTATTGGCCTGGCGTGGCCAGATGTTTAAGACGTTGAACTCGCATTTTGCAGCTTGTAGATTCCAATCCAAGTCTCACCAAACATGTTCGCCCGTTCAACCATAGGGGATATATAGCATGCGATCAATCCCACTATTTGTCAGTAAAAAGATTCGCTTAAGAGTTGGAGGTGGGTGGTGATGACTAGTTGCATTCCCTCTAGTCTTACACTGTTAAATTAAGGATGGCTAGCGCAGATACCCCTCGTGTAATTTTGGGGGAAATTAAAAACAACAACAACGGACATTTCGATGTTAATTTATATGTATGAAGGTTTACTCTAATGGCACAAATAGTTGAGTTATCTTGATTTTCATGATTAGTTTGTGATCTCAATCATTAATTTGTATCTATGCATTTAGATACACAAAAAACATAATGTTAACAGTAGTTATTGTTGAGTATGTCATATGATTTTAAGGCCTCAATACATCTGGTCGTACCTTATCTGATGACTACGCATCTGGACAATAATACTGTAGTAGACTTTCCATTGCAAAAGCTGATATGAGGCTGTCATGTCCATAGAGCACCAATTCTTAAATATTTCCGTCTAATATGAAAAGGTCGACAATTTCACTGTGCCCATTTCAATTGTCCGATCATACAGAACCTTATAGGTATTGCATTAACTTACTTAGAAGGTACATCTTTGCATGGAATGGCATGAATACTCATTTAACTCTTCAACTGCTTGAGTTATACTTCTAATGAACAGATAAGTTATGGATGTAATTTGAATACACGCTACTTGTGTTGCCTTTCCAGATGGAGTTTTTTCTTGAATATGTTGCGTACTGTTGCTTGAGAAATGTTAACAAATTTTGTCGCTGATCTCTGTGTCATGAATTCTCACCTATTAATTTGTTTGTGATGGCTGGGATACAGCTTGTTGCAAGTCTCTTTCTGGATGGTTCTGATACCCCACATTGACCCATATTTCTTTGTTCTCCAATGTCATTAAGCATATTAAAGGATATCACTGTTTTGAAATTTGAAGTCCCTTATCTGAGCACATCTGAGTGTACGAATATTTTGCTCATAAATGGGCTGTTACATACATTTTCTTAAGTAATTAGTTTTAAATGGCATCACAGTACACATAAAATACCAAATAGTGTCGAAATATTGTACTGATATGTGTTCCAATTAGATTTTATATTGACCATTGCTGTTACGTGACTTGCTTATTTGCATATTCAAAATCGTGTTGCTATAACATGCTCAACCCTCTGTATATGACAAAGAATAAATATGTTCCACATTAACATACCCCAAGATAATACATAGATGTCATACCTATGTTGGGCCTGGCATGGCCAAGCGCGTTAGGAGTGTGACTCGTAATCCGAGGGTCGCGGGTTCGCGCCCGCGTCGCGCTAAACATGCTCGCCCTCCCAGCCGTGGGGGCGTATAATGTGACGGTCAATCCCACTATTCGTTGGTAAAAGAGTAGCCCAAGAGTTGGCAGTGGGTGGTGATGACTAGCTGCCTTCCCTTTATTCTTACACTGTTAAATTAGGGACGGCTAGCACAGATAGCCCTCGAGTTGCTTTGTGCGAAATTCCAAAAACAAACAAACAAACAATACCTATGTTGAGCCATCCCTGTTTTTTTAATTAGCCAGTGTTGACTCAATGACTATATCTACCATGATGCCAAATATAAGTAAAATATTGCCTACTAAATGTTTTTTTGTGTGTGAACATGTATTAAGTAGTATGAAAAGTTAGTGGAGAACTACTCTTGTCAGACTGAATACTGGAAATTGACCATACTTATTACAATACACACTCATACCCACAGTGCACAGAGTAATTTAATTTATGATATTGCATGGATGTGAACCAAGCTCAACAGCCATGAAATCCAGAGCTGTACTACAGGACTATCTTATACCCACTTTGAAGATAGTATGCAAAATGATCATGATCTTTAACTCGTATTTTATCTGCTACTTATAAATGACCAATGACTTCAATTCCATCTATTACTTAAGCAGAGCAAAAGTTATACGTATATTATCAGATTGAAGTAGTACAAACTTATTAATTTAAAAAGTGGCACATTTACATTTGTTGGCAAAGATACTACAGTGGCGAGGAAGATGGACTTTTACAATAAACCTTAACCGAAAATTATTGATTAATTACATTCCACGTAATGTTCTATAACTGGTAGTTGATATAAGTAAATGACCATATTACTTCTCACATTTCAAACTCCGGTAGCTGTTGTCTAACTTCTCTTATTTTTGTCTTATACTCGTATAACATTTAACGAAATAAAAGGATTTTAAGAATGATAATAAAAAGAACAAAAACAGATTAAGGTGGGAGCTTTTGGAATTGTAGCCCCAGACTGGGATTTAAAAAGCTCACTTTAACAACAAAAAAAGAAAGACTAGTTTTCATTATTTTAGGAAAATGGTTAATAAAAGTCATTTCATTAAGACTACTTATTTTTGAAGAGAGAAAGAGAGTAGGGTAAAAGAGAGAGAGTGTGTGTGTGTTTTTTCTGTCAACGGAGCCACATCGAGCTATCTGCTGAGCCCACCGAGAGAAATCGAATCCCTGATTTTAGCGTTGTAAATCCCTAGACTTACCGCTATACTAGTGTGTGATGTTGTAGCCCTATCATGTAATCTATAGTGTAGATATTTGATAGGTTTATCTCCAAATATTATGATTAAGTGCAGCCTTACTTTGATCTAGCATATTTTCGTATATTTTACAATGCAAATATACCATGTGTAAGTAAAGCTCTACCTAGTCACACTAAACGAATGATAGGCCTCATGTAACTAAAATCTCTTTTCATGATGCTCCTCCCTCTTGGCTTGCACAAGACACGCTGTTTCTTACCATTTGATATAGCAATAGGTCTATAATATGAATACATCTCAGTTACCAGGCAAGGTTGAAGATACTGATGTCTTTCAATTCTTTATACTTAAAGGTTTCGGATTTTATTCACGAAAGAGTTTAATCACCTTTAGAAAGTAAGAAACGGTATTTTAAATTTTTAGGATATATTGTATCAATTGTTTGTATTTCTAAATGCATATTGTTGTCTCGTAAAAAAATCTATATTTACTTGTGGACCTACACAGCCCACTTATTAAGTGTAAATTACTCAAGCATTATCATTAATTGGAAGGTGTAGAACTAAAGTTATCCAAGTACAATATTTGAAATCATATGTGTTTATTTGTTATGAAACTGTTAGTTAGCTTGTTCTGACATCTTTCTCTAACATACGTTATTCATTAAGTGTTAATTTTATATTTTATACATATGCACAAACACAAGGGTGGTTGGGAAAATATATAGTCAAAGAAAGAAGAAGAGAAAATTAGATAATGTAGAAGCTAAAACTATGAAGCTTATGATTTTTGTCCTCTAGTGCCAAATTCTTCGCTAGTCAAGACAGTGAAAACAGTAATGTAAACACTAAATCTTTGGGTGTTGCTAACTTTTAAAGTCGTAATATCATATCGAATTCTTGCCCTCAATTAGAAAAGAGCCAAAAACATAACTGCAAATTAAGAATGTGAAAATATTCATGCAGAAACTACAATTCTAGATAGTGATGACATTAATCTCGTCAAATTGAATTGAGCTCCAACCAATGGTAGTGAAGATATAACCTACGAATAAGTTTGTCATAAAATCAAACATTTTGTTTCTACATTATATTTTATCTCTTGCCGGCACGAGGGCTTTAGTTGGCACGAAACAAGCTTCTTGGTCAATGGTATTTGGGTATTTGCCCTGGAGGGTCAGGTTCACTTTGACCTCTTCCTCCTTCCTGAACATATTTTCCCTAACTGTTCGTTATGTTAGGTCCTTTTCAGGGCAATGTCCATTTATAGTCTCTTATTCACAGTAGTCAAGCTTGCTGTAAACAAGCTTGTTACATCAGTGTTTTTTATTTTGAATTTCGCGCAAAGCTACTCGAGGGCCATCTGCGCTAGCCGTTCCTAATTTAGCAGTGTAAGACTAGAGGGAAGGTAGCTAGTCATCACCACCCACTGCCAACTCTTGGGCTACTCTTTTTACCAACGAATAGTCGGATTAACCGTCACATTAGAACGCCCTCACGGCTGAAAGGGCGAGCATGTTTGGTGCGACCGGGATTCGAACCCACGACCCTCGTATTACGAGTCGAACGACTTAACACACTTGGCCATGCCGGTCTCCCCACCAATAGTGTTGTGTCACTAAAGTTATTATTCGCAATATCAAAAGTGGATGAATAAAAAGATGAAGTCAGAGGAAGTGTTGATGAAGTTGGTTCATAACGGCATAATGGCAATTACTTAGAAATGATGGAATTGTTGGCTGAGTCTTTTGTGATGACGAGAAACCCACTTGAAGTAAAAATGTATTCTCAACACGGATGGTATGGGTAGTAAAACTGTAATTAAAATAAAATACAGAACAACGTTTTTGACCTTCTGAGGTCATTTTCTTGTTAACCTCTGTTAACCTGAGGGTGACCTAAGGAGGTAAAATACATGTTGGCTGAGTCTAACACATTTCTTGCTGAACATACTTATAATTCTCGAATAAGAGTAAAGATCATGTTTCATACTTTTCCTCAACTGTTTGTGACGCATTCATAGAAATCGTAAACAAAGAATTCCTCATCATCATTATCCACGGAACCAAAACATCCAAGTATTACTCAGTGTATGTTGATTCTACTTCAGACATATCCCACATTGATAACAATCAATTGACAATAATCGTTAGATACATTCTAGATGATGGTTTTGTAGAGATATTGCCACTTGCTAGAGTTCACATCAATTTCTTTGAAAATATTGACAGACTTTCAGGTTGCTGTAGGTAGCGAAAAAGAATTCCTAAACAGGTTAGGAAATGCCCAACAAGAGATCTAAGTAGTTAATTGCACGGCCGTCATCACGAATAACTTCAAACATTCGCTTTGGCATGGTCGATATAAGAATTTGCAGAAGACTGGCTAGAATGTTATTCCAAGTGGTAAAGATGGCTTCACGAAGATCATGCACTGTTTGGAATTGACGTCCATTTCTATAGACTGCTCTTGCCAAAAACATTGCCCAAATATTTTCAATGAAATTCAGTTCGGGCGAACACGCTGGATGGTCCAAAAGAATCACGTTATTCGCCATGAAAGGGCCTTTGTCCTGCGGGCATTGTGGATTGCAGCGTTGTCCTGCTGAAAGATCCAGTCATTTCCACACAAGCGAGGGCCTTCAGTCAATAAGGATGCTCTCTTCAACATGCCAATGTAGCCCACTGCTGTTTGACGCCCGTATATAACCTGAAGCTCCATTGTTCCATGGTAGGAGAAAGCACCCCAGATCATGATGGAACCTCCTCCATTGTGTCGTGTAGAAAATGTCTCCGGTGGGATATCCTTATCGTGCCAGTAACGTTGGAAGTCATCTGGACCATCCAAGTTAAATTTTTTTCTCATCAGAGAACAACAACAAAAAAAAAACCCAGCAGTTTTACTACCCCCAATCCCACCAGCGATGGCACAATGAGAGAGACCTTGCTTTTGCAGCTCGACAGTTCTGCCATGTTCAAACTCTGTCAACTATTTAGTCTTTGCCCTGTTTTTATCTAATGCAACACAGGAGATGTCAGTGGGAGATGTTTACAACGTTAATGCTTGAACACAAATGACTAAATTTTGTTACGTGTTTACCGATTAACGCTTCGTGTCAGTATGGTCTTAAACTTTTGACCAGCTTGTATTTAGACTAATTCCATAGTGTTCACATTTTCTGTATTAAATGCTAAAAAAGTTTTTTA
This sequence comes from Carcinoscorpius rotundicauda, assembly GCA_011833715.1. Taxonomy (NCBI): domain Eukaryota; kingdom Metazoa; phylum Arthropoda; class Merostomata; order Xiphosura; family Limulidae; genus Carcinoscorpius; species Carcinoscorpius rotundicauda. Next base: position 69,474,160 of record CM022399.1, on the reverse strand, counting down.
TTTTTATTTTCCCTTTTCTTATTTTCATCTTTCGAAGTTCTACTCAAATAAGTGGTTGAGTCTAACAACGCAAAATGCATATTTTGTATTTATGTTCATTGGCCTCAAGATTTTGGCCAGCAGTGTATGACACATCAGTTACAAGTTTGGGTTTCTACAAAACAACTTGATCTTGTTAATGCTTACAGAGGGCCTCTACAATGCTACCAAAAACTGATTAGTACGTATCCTACACACTTGAAGAGTTGTGTAAAGGAAGAAATTGTTCACTTTGCTACTTTCTGCATGGCAGGTTCATTGCAAACCTTCAGAATCCAAGGGTAGTTGTATGTGACCAATCTCCGAAATCAAAACTTCCCAAACTTCCTTGATAATCTCAAAGATATTTATATGCATTACATCAAGCAATTGCTCTGGATAAAGATAATTTTTGATGCTAAAAAGAACAGGGAACACGTTCTAATTAACACTGTAACAAGACAAGTTAAATACACTAGCATTTTTGTGTACATAATATGACTTGTAAGGATTGGTTCACACCAAACAGGTCATAAATGCTCTTGCTACACAAACAGCCAAGAAGACAGTAGTTTAACTAAATAAAGTGTGTGCACGTGAATGCATGAGTTGTTGAGGTTACGTGACTGTGGTTTCTTTCTATCAATACTCTCTATTGTCCAAATGTAAATTTTGTCTTTGTTAGAACACCACTTTTTCCTTTCAAGAACCATTTAGAATTGTTCATTAATTTATAGACAAGTCTTGTATACCTGTTGGTATCATTCTTCTATTGTCTCTAAAAGTAAAACATATACGGATGTTCAGTTTTTTATTTTAGTCTTTAGTCATGATCATAACAGGCCTAATTAAAAAAAATTAGCCGTGGATCTGTCTGACTCTTAATCCACTACTGAAGAAAAAGAGAAAAGAGGCCGTTTTCCTTATAAAGTTCTTTCTATCCGTAAACCTACATTAATTTTTCTAATTATGTGTCAGTACATGTTCAACCTTCGCGTTTTTCCGACATAATTAATTTCTTGATATCAAAATTACTTGTTTTTGTTCAATGTTCAGGCTAATGTACTAACAAAACTAATTATTGCCGTCGTTGGTTTAATCTTCACCTGCTTTCTGGGTGTTTTTTTGTTTTTTTTGCTTTAATACGTTAGACTCACTATTCAGTTTACGTTAACAGAATTTATGAGACACCAGTGTTTGATTAACATTCTGACTTCAAATATACAGTAACTGCACGGAAACAATAACAAAATAAACAGTTTACGTATCATTAAACGGATTTTCGTTATTGTTTTGTTTGTTTGTTTTGGAATTTCCCACAAAGCTACTCGAGGGCTATCTGTGCTAGCCGTCCCTAATTTAGCAGTGTAAGACTATAGGGAAGCCGACCGCCAACTCTTGGGCTACTCTTTTACCAACGAATAGTGGGATTGACCGTAATATTATAACGCACCCACGGTTGGGAGGGCGAGCATGTTTGGAGCCACTTGGGCGCGAACCCACGACCCTCAGATTACGAAGCGCACGCCTTTACGCGCTAGGCCATGCTAGACCCTCGTTATTGTTAGATAAATTGTAACATTTTTAACAATTCCTTTTATAGTGAAATTCAAAATAAGGAGAAACAATAATAGGTATTCTAATTAATTAGAATGTGTTGTGGCATTATAGAGATTGTAACTGTTGCAACAACATTTAAAAACATTAACAACAGTGAGGTACTGATGCCGACTAAAACTATAAAACGAATAAAACTAAGTTATAAATGAAATAATAAAATATATAATATAATTTCCCATGTACATGATATCTTTAAAGTTGAAACTGTTGTATCTCAGAGATCAAAAACCAGACACAAAACATAAGCATCTTTGAAATACAAACTGATGAAGTTAAAATTATACTTACAAATAAACTTGAGCACATTTGTAAAGACATATTATCATCAACACAGAGGAATCTTGAGTGTCGCATTATAACGCTCTCACGGCTGAAAGGGCGAGCATGTTTAATGTGACGGGGATTCGAACCCGCGACCCTCAGATTACGAGTTGAATACCTTAACCACCTGGCCATGCCGGGCCGTCGCCGAGAGACAAGTGAGAAGGTACATGGGAATCGTCTTTCTTTCTCAGGTTACTTATTCCTACTGATTTGTTCATGTACACATTCTTTCTTGCCTTACTCGCAGTACGTTCACTTCATGGCTAATGTCCACTAGTATTTTGATGATTATACCTATTCCTGGTGTGTTCATTTATAGAATACTATTATTTTGTACGAGTGCAACATGTTTCACTATTTAGTGATTACACATACAGGCTCATATTCACTAAAAAGTTCCACATTGACTCGTTTGTATAGAAATTAATCTTATTATAATATAATTAAATATTCGTTTTTTTCTCATATTTTTCCTTTAGTGTTCAACCGAGTTTGTTAAGAGTCTGCATGACAAGAACGGGGTATTTGTGTAGTTATGTGAGAATACTGTAATCGTTGATCGTAGAACTCCGTAATACTTAGTATATATATCTATTATAATTTAATTGTGTTTCTACTATGTTTTGTCGTGCCTGGTAGGTGTAATCTATAGGTGATCTTCTGTGTGTCTTATAATTTATGTTTTTCTGGTGAAGCCTCTTCGTTGTTGCCAGTCAGTATTTGACTTCTAATTTAAAATACAAGACATATGCATAGCACAACGCAAAGCAGCTACCTTAATTGCATGCCAAATGCTATATTAGCTAATAAAGCAGCAAAGTTACATAATACTCTACTTTGATTGTCATGCATTATAGTAACAAAGCAGAGGAGAATAATTCATCTTGTTGGTTGTATTCTAAAGTAATTTCCTATATGGGCTTTAACGAAAAATAATTATTCAATTTTTTCAATTATTTAAAGTCCTAAATACAATTTTGATAACCAGTAGTGTAACGAACGTTTGTAAGTATGTTTCAATTGATTTAATATATTATTTTGAAACAACTTGAATGTGTTGCTGATTGCTTATTGTCGAACTTTACTGTAAACAAGTCAGAGACAACAACTGTAACGAGTCTGGCTTAGAAAACTTGACAGTAGCGACGTGGCTCTTGCCTTCCAATTACAAAGCGTCAACAGAAGCTATTTTCTGCGATTATTTAAAATCTCAAAATGCTAATATCTCATCAGAAGGATGTAAACCACGTAGAAATCATTACATATCATAAACGGCTGCGCTATAACTACACAACTATAACATTTTTACATCACAAAAATCGAGGTTTGGCCAAACCCCGTTGATCCACTCTCCCTGCTTACGTGCATATTAACGAATAATCAATCATTCTTTGAATTTGTGCCTTTCTGTTTCGTATCCATGCAAACGGAACATTCACTGAGGTAATTACCGGTAAACAAACACTAAAAACAATTATCATCTTATCTTGTACCTATAACTGACGTGGTATAAAAATTTATGTTGCTCCATCCTTTTAAAAAACCTTATCAACTAGTTTTTTGTTTGCTGTTTCCTGAGTAATTTCTCCTCACTTTATTTACAAGCTACTATTTTTCTGAGGCCTGGCATGGCCGAGCGCGTTAAGGCGTGCACTCGTAATCCGAGGGTTGCGGGTTCGCGCCCGCGTCGCACTAAACATGCTCGCCCTCCCAGCCGTGGGGGTGTATAATGTGACGGTCAATCCCACTATTCGTTGGTAAAAGAGTAGCCCAAGAGTTGGCGGTTGGTGGTGATGACTAGCTGTCTTCCCTCTAGTCTTACACTGCAAAATTAGGGACGGCTAGCACAGATAGCCCTCGAGTAGCTTTGTGCGAAATTCCAAAACAAACAAACAAACAAACTATTTTTATGTTATTTACCATTATGTTAACTTTTTAAAAGCTGGTTGTCTCAGTGTTTCTTGTTTACCTTGGCTCGGTTCGGTTTTAAGTTTTCATAAAGCTACGCAAGGGCTATCTGTGCTAGTCATCCGTAATTTAGCAGTGAAAGACTAGAGGGAATGCAGTTTGTCATCACTAACCACTGCCAACTCATAGGCTACTCTTTTGCCAAGAAATATTAGGATTGACCGTCACATTATAATGCCTTCACAGCTGAAAGGGCGAGAATGTTAATTAAATGTCCAAACCACATGGCCATGCCGAGACTTTTTGTTTTGGCTAGACATTAACCTGTAATTACCCTGTCTGTAGTGTGAATCATGTTCGTGACTTCTCAGTGCAAAAGTTGCACTTCGCACTTTGGAATCATGGGTATGTTATAAGACTGACAGTCATATTACATAAATATTCAATCAAACATAAGTAGCCCAACAGTTGGCAGTTGGTGCTGCTGAATAGTTGTCTTTCTGTTAACAAGTGTGTTACTTAGGGATGGATTTATGCATCTATGCATACGTTCTTGAAAAACGTAATGGAACCTTCCTGACCTTAGTCGAGCAGTTTGACTCGCGTTTCGATATTTGCTTCTGTCAGTTAGCTGCATTTTTAATATTTTTAATGATTAATGCATTTTTACGGAATATTTTTTTTTTGTTTTTGAATATCGCGCAAGCTACTCAAGGGCTATCTGCGCTAGCCGTCCCCAATTTAGTAGTGTAAGAATAAATGGAAAGCAGCTAGTCATCATCAATCACCACCAACTTTTGGGCTACTTTTTTACCAACAAATAGTGGAATTGACTGTTAAATTGTAACGTTCCCACAGCTGAAAGGTTGAGCATGTTTGGTGTGACGGGGTTTCGAACTCGTGACCCTCAGATTACGAGTCGAATGCCTTAACCCAACTGGCCATGCCGGGCCATTTTTACGGAAGAAAGAAGGAAGAACTTATTTGTATTTCCATTCTTGCATCAAGAGATTAAAATATATTCAGTAAATTTGTAGATAGTCTTTATGGTTTCATAATATATTGGATAATCTAAAAATTAGAGAATTTTAATCTTCATTTGATTATAATTACATTATTTCTTAATATATTTTAATTCATGTCATGTTTTCTTCACAGATGACTTGTTTACAGCTGTAGACATAAGTCGTACCTGGACGCTCACTAGCTATGGAAAGGAAAACAAACGGAAACCTGATTATGGTATGTTATTTACAGTGATGAGCTACAACATTCTTGCTCAGGACTTGCTTGAGAGCAACATGTTTCTATACGAGCACTGCTCTCCTGAATATCTGACCTGGGAGTATAGGAAGAATAACTTATTGAAAGAAATAATAAAAGCTGCAGTTGATGTAAGTTTAGTTAAAATTTTGTTCTTAGTAGCCATTAGCATCTAAAATCTACAAACTTTGGTGCCACAAACGTACTAGATGGCCAGGTGGGTTAAGGTATTCAACTCCTAATCCAAGGGTTGTGGGTTTGAATCCCCATTGCACCAAACATGCTTGCCCTTTCAGCTGTAGGGGCATTATAATTTGACGATCAATCCCACTATTCGTTGGTAAAAGAATAGTCCAAGAGTTGGTGGTGGGGGTGATGACTAGCTGCCTTCCCTCTAGTCTTACACTGCAAAATTAGGAAAGGCTAACACAAATAGCCCTCAAGTAGTTTTGTGCGAAATTCAAAAACAAACAAACAAACACACTGGTACACAGATGCATTAATCCTTCCCTAAGTAATACACTTGTTAATAGGAAGACAACTATTCAGCAGCACCGACTGCCAACTGTTGGGCTGCTTATGTTTGATCGAGTATTTATGTAATATGACTGTCAGTCTTATACCCATGATTCCAAAATGCGAAGTGCTACTTTTGCACTAAGAAGTCACGAACATGATTCACACTACAGACAGGGTAATTACAGGTTAATGTCTAGCCAAAGCAAAAAGTCTTGGCATGGCCATGTGGTTTGGACATTTGATTAACATTTTCGCTCTTTCAGCTGTGAAGGCATTATAATGTGACAGTCAATCCTAATATTTCTTGGCAAAAGAGTAGCCTATGAGTTGGCAGTGGTTAGTGATGACAAACTGCATTCCCTCTAGTCTTACACTGCTAAATTAGGAAAGGTTAGCACAAATAGCCCTCAAGCAGCTTTGGGCAAAATTAAAAAACAAACACACAGGTACAGTGTAGCTATTTTTGATCTAATTGCATGATCAGAACATTAAACTACAGTCAAGGCCATCCCAGACTGCTGATAAAAGTTACCTTCAGCTTGCATTAAGCATGATCACTATGGAGATGAGTTATTTGAAATTCAGTAAGACTTCAATGTATTTGGAAGTTTTGGCAGCCAGAAAGTGACTTAAGAAGCTCCTAGAGAATTCAGTTTATAGGATAAGCTTCTCTACTGCCGGATTGACAAGGAAGCCTCTTGAAAGAGAAGGATGGTCTCTGATGCAGTTATAGACCCTTTATTTACCCTGGGTAAATGAGATAACAATGCTGTCAGGGACAATATGGGTTAGAATTTGTGAGGGACTACAGAATAACCTGTACATAACAGAAACATGCTTTTTTTGTTTATTTTAAGTATGAATGCTATATTTACCTGTTTGCTGATACTTCCAAACATCAAGATGCACCACTATCTTGATGTCATTTGCACTTCAGTCACTTAACAGTTGAAGAGTTAAACACAGAAAACTTATTACCACTGTTCAATGTGATACGCATGAATTCACTGATATTCAGGGTTGTAGTGCAAAGGATGCCTTGAAACATTTAATATAAAGGACAGACAGTGAAATACTTGATTTTGGGACTGATAATCTATGTGCTTTGTGTTATGAAGCACTTGCTTGGGAAGAAACTTGACAAGCGTGACAAAATAATTATTGAGTTATTCTGAAGAGTTGACTAATTGGAGGACCAAAATATCTACAGGGCTGAACTGAAGGTTTGAAAGTGAGAAACCCATTGAAACTTTGCATTTTATAGAAAAGATTGTGAACACTACATTGTTGAGTATATCTAGTATGACTTTATTAAGTTGTAAATATATTCTTATAAACAAGTTTTTAAGAGGTACTCTAGAGAAAATGATGTTGCATCACACAGGTATCAGGGAGAGCTTGACATAAGCTATTTTTATGATGACAAGGTTCAAGGTGGTCAGGTTGAGAAAGGCTTCAAGCAGAAAAAAACTGACTGGGATAAGTAGGTATAAGATCTTCAGAAATAGCAGTATCTTATTGAATGTAAGTTGCTTGTCCACAATTACAATGCCTCAAAGTGTCTTGGTGCAGCTACATTGATTACCACTGGACAGTCAGGAACTTTTAGGTTGTGTTGTCTAAGTAACAGTGTCCACGAAACTGTTAGGTTCTATCAGAAAACTCTCTAGCAAAGGATGGAGTTTCAGCTTCATTTATGAGATATTTGAAAACTGACCACATCCTGTTTCATGACAAGAGAGATAGTAAGTTTTTGTTTTCCTGATCAACTGTCTTGTAATACCAGGAAGTTCAGTGCTGGACTGCTCTACGTGGCTAAAAACATTGTATTGTTTCATAGCAATAATGTGTGTAAGTGCAGCAGCTTGCTTCTGTCCAAAGGTGTGCTTGCCAATTAATTCAGTCCTGAATAGGGGTAACTTAATTTATGCTTAGGAAAATACATAGACAAATTTTTGTTATATAGGGGTTCTTTTGGGACTTTTTTTATCTTTGAGTGAAACCACTACTCTGGACAGTTACTACCAACTTTGCCCTGGTTAATGAATAAAAGATGAAAGAAGTGAAGACATACAATTTTCTCTTGCTGTAAATTAAATGCTGTCTCACAGGTAGATGTATATTGTCTTTTATCATGGTTTATGCATAAACGTATTAAAAACAACCTGTTGCAATAGTGGACTGCATGAGACACATCAAAGAGGGAGCCACAGTATCTCTAAGTGTACAAATGGTTTTTCATAGTATTACAGAGTTTCAATTTGCTGGTTTTTTTGTTACCTTCAGTTGTAAGGATGGAAGAAATGCATAAAAGATATTGTTATTTTCTGAAATAAAGCTATATTTGCTTGGACAAACATTGCTCTGAGTGCTAATTTTGTGCCATTGTTGGCTTGTAGTTATGGGCAGACAGCTGCTATATTTCCCAGTTGAATGTTGAGAGAAGCAGTACTGATTAATTCTGTCTGTATACTTTGTGTTATTTTTGGCTGCACAATATGTGAAAGCAAATAAACAACTACCAGAGTGTCTGAAGTTAATGGTGGAGAATTATTTTGAGAAGATGGACTAGAAAAAAATGTGCTGAATTCAATGGAATGTTCGCTCTTCTATTTAAAATATTTCCTGAACCCAAAACGAGCCGTTTTTGCATATAAAATTCTCAACAAGTGGGTTTCTCGACATCACTGAATGGAAGTATCTGTTGTGTTTACAGAAGTAGGTTGGAATAACAACTGCTTATAACTAATAACTACAGACTTATGATATGCCTCTTTTATAAACCATTCTCTGCACCAAGAATGTTGTTAGTGTTGAATTAAAGCAAATATTAAAGATCTGGTTAACTCAACCTTCAGAAAGTTCTTAATTATCTCCAGCAGTGATGGTGAGGGAGAAGGGAGATGTGCCAGTACTGTGTTTAGTTTTAAGTAGGTGACTCTAGTCATACACATCTTGCCTCTCTTGTAGACAGATGAATGTCTGGACACACTAAAAGATGTCCTTCAGTTAAGTTTGTAAGATCTGAAATCTAGCTGCCTGTAAGTTAACTTATGAAAGCAAACTCGAGATTACTACTATGAATTTTGTCATACCATGTTTAACACATTTGCTGGTTTTGAAGTTGAAGAAGAAATCTGTTATCTATGTGAATAACATAATTCATAGGCATTTCAGTCTGGATCAAATCAAGTTTGAAATTATAGGAGTGAAAGTGTGTGCTAATGCATACAATTATGGAATATTTTGGTTATAGTTTTAGCAGAGCCAATCTCTACATACCATGGAAAGTTCACATCCATTTTTTTTTAGTCAGTTTCATTCACCAGCGACATTATCTCCTCTTGCACTTTCATAGTTTCAACATCTATTTATTAAATGGGAGGACTTTCTGAGAGACAGAAACAGTACCATTTGCCAGGATCATCCAGCTATCATGTTCCCAAAAAAGAAAAAGTAAGGTAGCATTCATAATTCTAGAAAGAATCAGGATATGAATTCTATTAGGAAAAATCAATTGAAACAGAGTTATGGAGGGCATGTTCATAGAAAGATTAACATTATTGTAGGGAAATGTAAAAATTTGATTAATAGTTAATGGTGACAGAAGAAAACTTGAAATTGTTTGTTGTGGTGTTTAGTAATTTATTGTTTACACATTTATAGATAAGGCATTTATTAAAAAGTGTATAGTTTAACTATAGTTAGAATTTTGCCAGTAGTTAGAACTTCATATCATGATGATGCAGGTTTGTATATTAGATACATAGTTAATATTGGTACCTTTCTCAGAGTCTTAAAGTTGATGTAAATACATTTTGATATTCAGTAGCTAGTTTAAAAGATAATTTTATATCTATAATTCTGATTATAACTTTTAGATGACTTTGAACATTACATATTATAATCATTAAATTCTTATCACTATAATTCTATTAAAGTAACAGTAATTAACTACTAGTTTGGTAGTTTTATGTACTGATACATCCATTTCTCTGTGGTAGACAGTTTAAGCTTGTGTTTATTTGAATACTGACAGTTTTTCTTGAATGTTGAAAACAACTGATAAAAAGTATGATAAGATATATGGATAGTTATTATTTACATGAATCTGTTTCATATGTATTAAATATTTAATCATTAATTGTGTTGTAACTTTACAAATGCCCTCCCAGTAGTACAATGGTATGTTCGCAGAATAACATCACCAGAAACTAGGTTTCATACCCTCGATATGCCGAACTCATATTGTAGTTTTATGCTTAATTCCAAAAAAGGAACAAAACTTTACAAACTTACTAATTACAAGTGCATTTTGTAAGTTATTCAGACTGCTTGTGTGTTATATGTATGAATTAACTTTACTTATGACTAAGAAGCTTCCAAGCCAGTGTAAATTTAATAAATAAATGTAGATTAAACATTCCCATGTTTATGAAAGTAAAAGTTAAAAGGGTATAAAACTAAAGATAAAACAATTATTTAGTATTTGTTATAAAGACAATATATAGACTTAAAATTATTTACATGTAATGCAAAATCTTGAATGTCTGGGTGAAACTTGGTCATTTTTGTAAAGTTATCAATGTAAACCACATTCTATATTTCTATTTCTTATACGTTATTAAATGCCAAAATGCATGTTTACTGAAAATTCTCTTTAGTTCCAACTTTATTGATACTATAACTTGTCAAAGTCTGCAATTGTTTATTATTCTTATGATTTGTGTAATTTAAAATCAGTACTTTGATCTTGTAGGTACCCTTTGTTTTGTAAAAAGTGGATATGCCTCTGATAATGGCAAGCTTCATTGTGATTGAATTATTTTTTTAAATAATCATTTGTATGTACTTAAGTTTTCAGTGTTAAGGGACCTTTATATATAGCAGTATTTATATGCTTTTGAATTAATGTAAAGTAATAACTTTATATGCTTATGTTACATATTATCCAACCAACAGTACGACATCTGGTGTAATATAGTTTTAAGGGTATGATTTTTTTCTTTCTGTTTGGTTTTAAGTTAAAATTCCAATTTTAATATAAAAATTAAAAGTAAAGCTGGAAGGAGGATGATCCTAAAAATAAGGAAGGAATAACAGTGACATCTGAATATCATTATTCTGACCATTTCTAAAGTCGGAGACTGAAAATATCATTATTCAGATTTAGTCCAAGAATTTGTGTTTAATTAGATTATCATAATGAAAAAGAAGTGTCCAATCTTAAAAAAATTTAGTCCAATGTGTGACTTCTGCAGTTGTAGGTTATGTCCTTGAAACTATCTATTTTTGCATCTGGGTTATTTGCTTGACAGCTCATTGAGTAGGTTTTTAGTGTAGGTCGAGCATACTGGTCTGTGCAAGGTATAAGAGAAATTTTAGGCTGATTTTCAATTTTAAGTAATGGTACCTTTGCCACAGTTGTGCTAACAATGCAGTTGGTATCAGATTTCTAGATCTACCAAGTGGATGAGGGAATAAGCCCCTACTGTAAATTTTGTTTACAACTTCATGGGAATATCCAATTATTATCAACAGATAGGGCCATGAGATGTGAGTGCAATTCAAACCAGTGCTGTAGCAGTTGCATTGTACGTAGCTATTGCAGCAAGAATAAACTATTGGAACTTGAGTTGGATCTAGCTGCCATCTTCAATGAGAGTAGCAGTCAGATTGTACTCATTGTTTACAATGTTATGATGTCTGACTGAGAGAACCAGGAATTGTGAACATCACATGGTATGTGCCAATAATGATATAAAGAAATAAGATTGAACTTTAGAGCAGCCAGACCTCTATCAGATCTTGACATATATCAGGCACTTTGTGGAAAACCACTACTTTGGCCAGTTAGCATAAACTTTGTTTTGACAAATGGCAACACCTAGATGTGATTAGACAGGTCTTTCTCCAACTTCATTCTAGCAGTGGTGTATATTAAATATAGATAGTTATCTATAATCTGAGATCAGTCATTTGTATCTTGGGGATGGATTTATTGCACAAATTGCCAATCTGTTTTGCTTGTACTAGAGGTAAACTTCAAAAAGACATCCTAAGTTGGCCAGGTGTGGTGCAAACAGTATTTTATTATATGCTATTAAGAAAATTAAGTGCACTGTTATTGCCTGCTGTAATTACAGAACCAACCTATAGTTTTCAGAGAACCTGAGGCCTTTAAGTGAGGATTGTGTAAATGTAACCATAAAATGTATGAATTCACTGATTTGCTTAAGGAGTTTGTTGTAAGACCACAAGGTACATTAGATCAGTGAATAAGCACATAGGTAAAGGTAATGTACATCCAATCTAACTACTGTCATGCAGATGCCCTTGAAGTATCTTGGACATATTTAACACTGAAGTTGGGAGACTGTGAAAGATGGGATAAATCAACCTTTGGAAAGTCTCTACTTTTGACCCCAGTGGTGATTGTTAGAAAACAAAAAGGATTGTCAAAGGTACTATGTGGACTTTAGATTCATGAATGTAATCACACTTACCAACTCTTTCCCTTTATTACATACAAATGACAGTTTAGATGTGATGAAAGGTACACATAGCTTCAGCACACAACGAGTGCTGCCTACTGTTGACTTGGCATAGTAAAGTGGCCAATAATTATGAGCCTAAGACTGATTTCAGCAGTAAGAAAGGATTGCATGACTTCCATATTATGCAATTCAGTCTATGTAATGCATCTACTGTATGTGAAAATGTGATAGAACCTAAATTTAGAGGACTGTAATGGGAGAGATGTGTAATCCATGTAGATGGCATATCTGTCTTTGATTACTAAGAACCAGAGGATGATATTCTTAACTAAGATGCAGGCTTGAAATTTAAAATTGTATCATGCATACTTTGGCTTGGAAGTATAGTTCTTTAGTCACATAGTAAGTAAAGATGGACTGTCTACTGATTCATCAGAGATTGTAGTAGTCAAATATTACTGCCTGAAAACAAAATAAAAAGAAATTTGCATATTTCAGTTTTGTTGTTGTTGTATTACCAATGATTTGTGGCTAATTTCTATAATATAACCACAGTATTGTTTGCACTGGTTAATATTTATAAGTGATTTTTGTAGACTTAGGAATGTGAAAATGCATTGCCAAGACTTTCCATTCATCTTTAGTAGTGGTGGAAGAATTTTCGCCCAGATATAGACTGGAATGGAGCCATAATTGCATCTGTATTATTTTTAAAATGTTAATTACACAACTTGCACAATACAAATTTGAGTTCACCATTCAGGTGTACCATGTATCATTGAAATGTCTGATGAACTTAAAGAATCAGAAGGTATTATTGTCCTGTGGTGAATATCCTTGCAAGAATTCAACATTTTGTTTTACAACACTGTCTCATTTGGTATCATGGAAATAAAATATATCACCAGTCAGTGAGATCATTTCCATTTGAAAAATATTCACACTCTGGAAATCATATATCAGTTAAAGCCATTAAATAAACAGTAACAACAAACTATATGAACAGTGATAATTATGAGTTTGGATCTGACAAATCACTTACTATGGGATGTATAATTGAAGGATCCAGATCCTTCTTAGGACTTAGTTGCCATGCAACAAGATAAAGCATTCCATCAAAAAGTTATTAATAAAGTCCAAACATGTGTAATATCTGACTTTTGTATTGTCAGTTAAGAGTGCAGCCTATCTAGAATTACAATCACAGATGCTAATCAGGATTTCCAAATTCAAGGATCTGTATAAAATAATCTCAAAAATTTATTTCCCCTTTACAGACTGTTACTGATATCCTTTTTATCTTGTTTCTCACCATGATGATACTTAATCAAATTGCATAAACAATTTTAGATAAACTTCATTGAGATCTAACACAAAATTGTCTGCAATAAAATTTAGTGGATACTTACAATCTGGATACTAAACAACCGTTTTGCCCTATGATGGTGACATAGTAAGAAGTTCATACAAAATAGATCTAATTCAAGCACGCATAAAGTAGGAAAACAGTTTTAATAACAGAGCTATTTCCACTACTGCTTCAAGTTTCACCAGTCTTTTGTGTTTTAATATTGTCGTAAAGAGCAAGTCACATGAATTTTTTTTATCTTCATTTCCACAGGTGGTGTTAACAGTAGTAAGAAGATCTGGTATTGGGTGTACTGGAAGGCTAAGCTCCCTAAAGTCAGTGGTATTAATGTTAAAAGTTTGAGGAAGAGGAGGTTACTAGACTCCTCAGCAGCCTCAGACCCTTTTTTGGCCATCACAAGCATTGCTGCAAGCCTGTTCACCAACTCTGTGAGTTCTCCTATATCAGACATGTTAGCCAGCAATGCATTTCCAACAATGAATTCAGTTGCAGCAAGCAAAAATAAATTCATTGCTTTCAGTCTTCATGTCAGTAGCATTTTGGGAATGCTATAAAATTTCAAGATTTACACTAGCTAGTCTTTCTAGCAGTTTTTGATGGTGAAACAGGAGTTGAAGAGAAATATTATTTTGAGCCTCAAGCCTTAGTGATTTGAAGATAAAGAGAGACTGATTGAAACTACCATTTTACTTTAAATGCTGTAACTCTAGATTAAAATGCAAGGGTTACCTCAGTTACAATTGTCAAAGTCTGTAAGTTAAAGGGAAGTTGTAGTGTGTGATTACAACCATAAACTAGGTAATAATCAAACAATAACTACATATTTAATGTGCATTAAAGCTAATCTATTTTTACTTTTAGAAAAATGTGCTTAGGAAACTAGAGGGGTTTCCAACTTCCTAACTTCCATTCTATTTTATTCAATCAGCTTCATGGCCATGCTGCCAACCATTGTTGCTATTGGAAAATTAAAAAATGCACACCATGTTCTCTGAATCAAACTCATTCTTAAGTTATCATCTAGCCATCACACAGATAGTGCCTTGTTCCAGTAGGATGGAATATGGATTGAAACCTCAGACTGTTTGATAAAGCTCTCTTTGTCTTCTCTTAAGAACTTTTGTTTGTCTACAAAGCATGTTACACTTATGGTGTAAATTTCAAGGTTTCAATATTTTTCTGTCTCTTCCTGTTAAAATTACAGCATATATTTTAATGCTTCAGAATTGTATTTTGTAATGAAACAATGTTAAGAAATTATTTGATGAAACTGTTTGCTTATTAAAATATCTGTCGGAATGAGTATATTTCTATCAGAACCAAGTAAAATGGTTGATACACCAATTGTGTAAACGTTTTTTATATTTATTATTTATGAATTTCATATACAGGCCAGGAGGTTAAGGTGCTTGACTTGTAATCCAAGGGTTGCTGGTTTGAATCTCCATCATACCAAACATGCTTGCCCTTTGAGCTAAGAGGGTTTTGTAATGTAATGGTCAATCCCACTATTCGTTGATAAAAGAATAGCCTACTGTTGGCAGTGGGTGATGATGAGTAGTTGCCTTCCCTGTAGTCTTACACTACAAAATTAGTGATCGCTAGTGCAGATAACCCTCGTGTGGCTTTGTGTGAAATTCAAAAAAACAAACAAACAAACTTCAGGTACTACTGACATCTTCCATTACTCATGGATATTTCAATTTGGTCAATATAAATTTTGTTTCACAATACACACGAAACGATTGTATTAAAATACAGGACAAACTATATTTATGAAAACATCAGTAAACTTCATATACTGTAAGTGTTTTTTGGCTCCATCGTCTTTCTCTCATTAAATATTCAAAAACTTACCAGTGTCTGAATGTTAAAATTAAAATATTCTGTTTGTATAATTAATAATCACAGGTACTCTCTATTTTCCAGTAATACATCCCAGGTTATTTTATAACAGTTAACCTCATATTTGTCAGCACTTGACATCAAAATCAAATTCTTTGCCTCCTAGCTCTCTTGGATTCTTTTCACTTACTTTTCTTCTTTTTGTTATTTGTTGCTATTTTCTTTGTGTGTTTACTTCATTTACGTTGATTTGTGTGTATTCACATACGAAGGTCTCGTTAACTCTTTTGCTGCCAAATTCGACTGTAGTCAATCCTTTGGCTTTGTGCCATTTGTGAATATTGTTAAATTTTATAAAATCTTATTTATTGAATTTTTGGGACTGAAAAGACATTTATCAACATCAAACTTTGTGTTGCTGGTACTGTCACATGGCTTAAACACTCAGGAAAAGCTGAACTCCCTTATCAACTACAAATCTGGCCTATTTTCTACAAAGATTTATGAAAAATTCAGCATGCAGCAGAGGATTTATCCTACAAACGTTTCATTTCTTAGCTATATTTTTAGAGAGACGTTTCTGAAAGATTTTATGATTTTTTCTCCAAAAAACTACCTTGTGCTTTGGAAAATGAAGAATTGCAATGTCCTTTTGACCATTGATTCCTCAATCTTACAATAATTCTACCTACCAATAATTGAATAGTCTTAAAAATTAGTTCATGTATTCTACTGGATCTTTGTAGCCAATAGCTCAGAAAGCAAGGTGCACCATTTTCTTTCAATTATTGGTTGCTTGGGCCAAACACTGTCTTAGCTTTCACTTCCCATTGTTTTTGATGACTTGGAAAGCAAGAGGCCATGATCTTTTTTTTTTTTAGTTAACAGCGTTTCAACTACCTGATCAACTAGCTTTGATAATCAACCATTTCAATCCACATTGATTCGAAGGCTCAAGATAGCATCTTGATTGCATGATGGAACTAACAGAAACTTCTGGTGACTTTTTCTCTGTGTTTTATGACAGCATTCTTGTCCTCCAATGATTTGTCAGCCTCCTTCCCAGACTCCTGTTCGAGCCATTTTTCCAAGGATTCATTCTGTGATTATGGATGAAAGTTATCAATGTTTCACGTGTTTTTATATACTTTGCACCCACTCTATTTCATATATGATAGGAAAAACTTATTTAAGTACCAGTACATGTCAATCCAGCTGTATCCAATTTACCTCCATACTGTTGTAATGCATAAGTCTGGCCAGAAATAAATGTCAAAATTCTTACGATGACATTTAGATGCTGAATATTGAGTAACTTATCATTATTTGGTTGAATTCAATGTTTGTCGCTTATCAAGTATCTTAATTGTCTGCTGTTTTAACTCTGCTCAGGGTAAGTTTCAGAACCCCAAAGGCAGCATGGACAAGAAGGATTTTTATTTGATTTTCCTCAATGACTTCAAACTTGGATGAAAAACTACTGAAATTGCACGGAAATTCGGCCATGGATCTGTTATTGAACGTACAGTTCATCGCTGGTTCCAAAGGTTTTGACATGGAGATGAAAGTCTTGAAGACGACAAAGGTCATGGAAGGAAGTCGTACTTACATGAAAACACATTAAAGGACGCAGTTGAGACAGACCCTCGTACAACACTAAGTGAGCTTGCAGAAAAGCTAGGTACAAGCAAATCAAGTATTGCCAACCACTTGAGTGCGATTGGAAAGACGTAAAAGTTGAATAAGTGGGTTCCATATGAGCTGACTAAAGATCAACAAAATCAGCGTTATGAGACCTGCTCTACACTGCTATTGCAGAACCGAAATTTTCCATTCTTGAACGGATAGTGGCATGTAATAAAAATGGATTCCATACGAAAATCTGAAACGATCTGCACAATGTTTCAATCCCAAAACAGCCCCAAAGCATTTCACAAAGTCCAAGTTTCACCAAAGAAAGGTCATGGTTATTGTATGGTGGACTGCAGCTGACATCATTCATTACAACATTTTAAATCGAGGGGAACAATCACAGTAAACTAATACTGTCAAGAATTGGCCGAAATGGATTGAAAGGTGCGCGAGAAACAACCAGCTCTTGTTAATCGACGAGGCTCTGTTCTTCTTCGTGACTATGCTCACCCCACGTGTCAAGGATGACACTTCCCAGACCTTCCCCTACAGATATTTATTTTTTCAAGCACTTTGAAAACCTTTGAACAATAAACGTTTTCAAAACCAGGCAGCTGCATAAGAAGCTTTCAGGGAGTTCATTGACCATATAAACTGATTTTTACAGCAAGAATATAAACAGCATCATTGCACGTTCGCAAAAGTATATTAAAGAAATTGTTCTTACTTTGATTAAAGCGTGTCTTACAACACTGGTTTATATTTCTTCAAATTTTGCAGTTCAAAAACGACATTATTTCTGGACAACCTAGTATCATATGCCGCATTGGCATATCTGTTTTAATATCATTTATTCATAACACCCTTTCTGTCTCTGTGCTCTCATCTTGCACATTGGTCATTGTTGATATTAGTTACTCTACATGATATTGTTGACACTGTGGAACTTTTTCTCATAAACATGATTAAGTTTTGGGAACATCCTGTTGATTCCTTTTATATTGCTCTGTATGCCATCGTTATATACAGCAAGTGATCAACACAGTTGGTTTTGGCAAGTTTAACATATTTTACAAAGACCCGCAATCAGTCTGGAGTTGATAAGAGGAAGTACAAATCTTTACTACTCTTAACATCTTACAGAAAGTAATTGGCTATTAAGGTTAATCCATGGTCTTTCCAAATTTTTGTATTCAGGTCTTGGTTAGTGCACCTTTAATGGTCTGCACTATTATGTCAGTCAGCAGATATGTTTCAGCTTACTTTTCAAATTTCTCTATGAATACAAGTATGTGGCAGTGGCCCCTTATGACTTCTGAGAATTAATTATGAGTATCCAGGAATATCATCTGGAGGTGAGATCCAACAATCTTCCTTTGGAGTCTACTTTGTCTCGACCAGTTTTCTTCCAGATGCTTCGGGAGCTTCAAGATAAGCAAATTCAGGATCATGACATAACATTGGCACTTCTTGCACTTCAACAAAGCCAACTAACTCAAACATTAGTAGAGAAGCTTAATATAAATTAAAGTAACTATGGTGCTTGTATAGACAATTACAAGTGCTAGATTGTGAGCTTCAATGTTGTTATCAGCAAAAGAGGTGTGGTGCTGCAGCTAGTGGTCTCCATATCTACATGGCAAGAGACACTCCAGACTTAGCACAACATAAGAACTAGAGGGCTATAAGGTGTAATCCGTACTTGTGTAGTTCAATGGTCACTAACCATTTCAGTGAAGTGTGACCTACCATGATGATTAACCTTTTAACATGCAAACAGCGGTGGAAGTGTTTTGTGAATACAACTACAGGAAGTAGCTCTTTCTTCACTTCACAATATTTACATCTAGGAACTATCAGCCTTTAGTGATTCTACACAATTACATATTTCATTTTGTCTTGCAACTACTTTCATAATAACATGGCTCCTTTGTTGCTTGTGTAAATGTTCAGTAAAATTCGTAGTCCAGCCACATTAATAGATTAACATTTGAACAGCTATTAAAGCAAGCTTTAGGGAGTGAAATTCTTCTTCACACGCCTAGATTCAATCAGTATATTTCCACTTCTGCAAGATTATGTTTCTGCTATCCTTGAGAAGTTGGCTATAAATAATAAATAGTGCAATGCAAAGCTAAGAAAACTGCAAATTCTAGTTTCAATTCAGGTCAGGTCCAGTCTCTCACCAAGATATTTCAGATGGTTTCTTTGAGACTCCATCTTTCTTTAAAATGTGGCTAAAGACTTCCCAGGCTTCAGTTTCAGACCTGTTTTTCTTCAACACTGGAATACCATTTTCAGGTTCTCAGACACTGCTTTGAAAATGTAGCAAACACCACAACACTAGAAATGTACATAAGACATCTTTCACATGCAAGCCCTTGGATGTAAGCTTCATTTGCCACTTGAAAGCTGCTGATGTGTTACACAGAAGAAATGGCACAAAGTGGAATTTATATAAGCAATTTCACATGATAAAATCAAGTTAGCTCTGCTTTAGCCATTCAGCTCAACTTGCCAGTATTCAGACATCAGATCCAAGTATTTAAACAGACAGAAAAGTTTTAGCACATCTTCATCTACTCATGGTAATGGAAAGGCAGAACCTTGGTATACATTTCTACTTCCTGAATACTATCACTGGAGATGATCAAGCATTCTCCAGAGAATCTGTGATGTTCTCTTCCATCATCCATTGTACATCAGTGCTTGTAATCTTCACAGTGCTTGAACTCAGTTCACATCAAAGTTTCTTTATTGGACATGCATTGCTTGTGTCTATAGGGTTCGAAGTTATTGTTGATCAACCCAGTAGGCCATTTGGTTCCATATACACATCAGCACATTCACTGAAGAAGTTACTGAGTTGCTTGCACTGTACCAGGTCTAAATGTCAATAAAATAATCAATACATCTCCTCATGTGTGTTGGTAGCCTCATATTTGCTTTCAGTCATGGCATGGTACATGCAAACATAGTATTTCTTTTGATATTGGTTACCACCACTAGTTAATTTACTACCATGTTATCATTCTAGCAACAAACTGGAGAGTCAGTTATCAATAATTATAAAATAATACTTTGTTTCGTGCTCAGAAAACCACTGTTTGAGCTAATGCTGCCCACAGTTTTGCAGTTAACAGTTCATTTCACACGTGTCTTACATAACCACATTACATTGCATCAAAATATTAGACCTTCTCTATATTAAACAATGGAAATCACAAGTATGTGAAGCTATTAAAATTTCCCTTACAATGTTCACTTGTTAGTTCACTGTTCTTGAGCTTAATATTGGTTCCTTTGAATATTTTTTTCCATACAGTATCAGCTCAACTCAGATAAAACTGACCAATTAACTCTACAACACAACCACCCTGAAGGTTACCTTATACCAGAGGCTGGAAATTACCTTACCACTTTCTTCCTTTAATTAACACCTTTCAAATAGATCTAGACATTAATATCCCCTCTAATATTCAGCCTATCGTCATTTACCAGAATGAAGTTGTTATTTACTATCTGTAATGGTGACGTTACTTGCAAGACTTAAAAGATCGTGATATCAAGGAGCTTTCTGCTCCAGTGTTTACCAAGGACTCAGTTTCTCATCCTTACACTCTAATCAGAACATACCAAGCTCCATTTGACCCTAACTGACTGAGCTCTAGATTTTGTAATGCATTCTGATTACTTTGTACACTAGCCTGTAGCCATGTCTGTTATAGGCACCATTAATTTTCCAAACCATTGGCTCTGGCATCTAGTACTCATCTTTGGTTATCTTGGACCTATTGATCCAATGGCTTGCATCGATATCGTTAACCAATTTGTTGCTCAGAAAAGTGATGATGTTTGTTGATTGGCATTTGTTAACCTTCAGGTGGGGCTGATTACTATGCTATTTTTGCAGTGTCACAAAGTGTGGTTAGTTACTCTTCCAGTATCCTACATGTTCAGAAATGAAGATATTTTTTTTCGTCTTGAATGATTTCCAGATGGATGCATCAATTGTGACTATGGTAGATGCCCCGTGGGTGAATATTATTATGGCATGTATCTAATGAGAGCTCTTGTATAGCCATGCACACTTACTGAAGACAGTGTGGTTGCCATTTTCTGCTACCTTGTAGAGATTGGTGGTTGGTACCCTTTCAGTTGGGTTTAGCTTTTTGTTATGGATAGTCCTCATGTAGCTTTGCGCGAAATTTGAAAAGCAAAAACAAAATAAACAACAATTGTATCGCACTAACGATGGTTTCACCATATATTTCCAATTACTCATTGGTTGTGGCTCCTGTGTGTGCATCACTTGCGTTTTTCCATAATTATATTCAGTGCTGCACAGTGCACGTGATAGTTTGTATATTAGTGTTATGACACTAGAAGTTTCCCTAATGTCCCATCAGAAAAAGCTTATTTTGTAAACACTGCTTAAATCAGCCTTAACCGAGTACCTAATCTTCTGTTTATGGAGCGAATAATAATATATCTTTGAAATTATTTTTATATAAATTAGTTTTTACTTTCATGCAATTTGGGGATCATATAAAAACTGTATTTTACTAAATTGGTAATAACGAATGTAATAATAATAATTGTAAATTAACAATTTTGCCAAATGTACTTTTGTTTAATTTGTGAACTTTATAAATAGTACTGTTACTTGTTATATACAATGTATGTAATTGTAACCGCCGCTACCTACTCAGTTTTTTTCGTAATCCGTCTCTGCCGATATATTTGGAAGGTCATTACAGAACTAATTTTTCTGGTTCATTTTCATTCCCAAATTTCCCTGTTGATATGTAAGTTGTAAAGTTTACAATTTACAAAATTCTGTGCCTAAATTAACCAAACTAGCTTGTAACTACTACTTTGTTTTTATCTGACCAAACAAAATTTTGAATATTATTTAGTAGAAGGAAAGAAAATAATGAAACATAAATATAACAAAACACCATAGCTGAAATGAAGCAATATAACTTTACCATAATCTTCAGTGTTGTGATTAGTAAGTTCTCACGCATCCAAGATTGTGCTGTAGACGTAGAGAATGTACACAATCTTACGTTGTTTAACGTACATTATTTTTATGTTAACAGATTATATGCTTCCAAGAAGTCCAAGTTGACCACTATCACGAGTTTTGGAAACCTCAACTGAAGAGAAATGGTCAGTGTTTTGTATCAAAATACATGAAATTATGCATTGCAATATGAAATATGTAGCTTTTGTTAAAGGATGAGGTGTAAATCAGTATAGAAAACTTGTGCGTGTGTGAGTGACAAATGATGCATTATACAATTAAAATAAAAGTTAAATTGTGAAGCTTTCTTTATTAGGTACTACATCACTCTTGTGGACATAGCTGACAGGTGTAATGTTAAATTATTTAAAATAACGCTATATCGGATCAGAATTGTAGTTTGGACAGTAACTGTATCACCAGTTGTTGTTGTTGTCGTTGTCGTTTAATTATCGCCGCTTTTAGTTTATCTACAATCAGTTTCACGGTAGTGTAGTTTGTGCGTTAAATTTTAAAATACAAATATAACGGTATAATGCTATTTATTTTGAATTAATATTTTCTCCACTTAATATACTCAATGTAATGTTTTATGGCGTTTTGTGTTTTGCTTATTACTTTTTGAAGACTAGATAAACAGTGTAATGATATCAATTATTATTGATATAATAATATCAATTTTTTGAAGACTAGATAAACAGTGTAATTATATCAATTATTATTGTTCTGCATTAATAGCTTTATAATTCTTTTTTATCTTTTCGTTATTAGCAAACTGGGTTTGTATCATTCAGATAATATGTCTTTAGAACGGCTCTAAATTTATATACTGTGGGATAGAGAGGGTTTTTATATTTATTGTTATAAATTAGTGTATTTATTGGGACTGAGTAAAACGCATAGCGTGTATAAGTGTTTGGCAACTTTCTCGTTTTTAAGGCTCGTTTTCTCAAAACTTTAGTTAAAAAAAACAACTGTAGGTAATATATATATGAAAGAAAATTTACTCATTTTTAAAATATCGCAAAATTGTACTTATGTACACGTGAGTTTTCTTAACAATGTAAATTTGCTTTTTTAGATCAAACCTCCATCTTTTTATCGGTTTGATATTGTAACGGATTTACCGTCATAAGTTTATTTTAATACATTTGTTTTTATGCAAGTGACGTAAATTGTTGGGTGTGTATTGCGAAACTCCAGCCTGTTCTTTAACTTTATAGAAGATTCTCCAGACCAGTAATCTCGCCTTAAACTATATAAACAAATGCGCCAAGAGACAAGTTGTTGGTCAGGTAATATCAGCATACTTGTAAGCCTCGGAAGTTATAATTATGATTAACGCTTATTAATTGGAAAACTACAGAATTTGACCAGCATCGTTTATAGATTTTGAACATTAGAAACTGTTCAATTTCAATGAAATATCCTTAGACGTTAGTATTTTTACGAGGACATTAAATATCTTCGTCGGGGATAAGTCAGCGACGTGAGACCAACCAAGAAAAGACAGTGCTAGTTTAAGAGAGGTGTAACAATATAAACTCAAAAATTAATTTACTCGTCGTGGACCTGGATAGTTGATAAAATATTGAGTTCTAGACTGGAAATAAGATTCGATTTTGTCTGCAAGTTTTAAAAACTAGTGTATATAAACCAATATTTGTAATAATTACTTATAATAACTATTGTTATAAATTCTATTGTTGTTTGCATACTAAAACATATTTGTGTTAAGAAAGAAAATTGTGTGTATCAGTCTTGTTGTCAAATATTATAAATTTGATACGTATCGAAATTGAAATAACTGCTAAATTAAAATTACCGACTGTTTGAAATCGTAATACGTTACGTACGAATATAATGTACCCCGCTGGTAAGTCTCCGGATTTACAACACTAAAATCAGGTGTTCGATTCTCCTTAGTTGATAACCCGATGTGGCTTTGCCATAAAAACACACACACGCATATGAATATGACAAATTGGAGACTCATGTGAGATAAAGTAAAATACGTAACAAGATATGCTAACAGCCGCGGTGATTGAAGATTTATTCTTGTTTCACGAGGGAATCAACATTAAAAATCGTATAAAGAAGCATAAGTATAGTTACTGAAAGATACAAGTTATGTACATCTGTTAAGTTATATTTAATGGATTACTTATTGAGTAGCTTGTTTTCTGTTCTGTAAATAACCGGATTCGTAAGAACTGTAATACTGTTTCACCCCAATATAGTTTGTGTATTGAATCAATTTTAGTCTCTTCAACATTGTAGTTCGTTCTCGAACGTACCAGATTGTTTTCCTCTTTAGTAATTTAATGATTTTGAAAAAGAATAGTAAATAAGGTGTTTCACTTGGATTTGTACCATTAACTTTGCAATATATTTGTCTTCCTTTAAATTTTTATAAATAAGTTTTTGCTTTCTTACACCTGAGCTGGCTTTCGATACAGTGAAGACTTATACCAGTAGCTTAGACTCTTCTTTTTATAATTACAGTTCTGGAAACAATCGTTATAACTTACCTCTAGAATAATAAATAGCTCGTATTGATCTTATAAAAAAACTACTGATTTAGTTATAAAACATCCAGATGTCAGAAATAAAACAATAAGTAAATTGAAACAAAAGTAATTATGTTAGTTTAATCGTTAATGGATGACAAAAATTATCAGATCAAACAGAGATCGAACAGTTAAGAGAGAAATAAAACTATATAGTTTGCTTTTGCAAACAAATTAAAGAAATCTGCAAGACCAACAGCTACAAATGTGGACGTTCCCCACTGGTACAGCGGTAAGTCTACGGATCTACAACGCTAAAATCAGGGGTTCGATTCCCCTCGGTGGACTCAGCAGATAACCCAATATGGCTTTGCTATAAGAAAACACAAACACAGGACTCAAGAGATAGTCCGACGTAGCTTTTGCTAAAAGAAAACAACACAAATGTGGATATTTATAATCATAGGTTGTCAGTGTTTTTTAAAGTACTTATCATCTGGTACGTAAGTAGTAAATACTAAAGACAGTTGTCTATTTCTATGTTGGGTCCTAAATTTAATAATAATGTCATTTTAATTACATATAATTATAATGACTCCATTTCACTTAATGTTCCATTGCAAGAAAATTTTAAATTTATTTACTAAGTTAGTTTTTCTTCTTCTTAATATATTGTTTAAGCATGTTTGTTTTATAAGTTTTTGATAAAATCGTATTTTATGTTTATTTGTTTATATTTATGACCAGGTGGTCGAGAGTGAATATGACATCAACGCTTTTACCTAAAGTGTTTAACACGTTTTTGAACAATTTAAAAAAATAATTAGTATAAAAATACTGTTTTGGTTTTAGACTACTTTATTTCAGACATGTTTTTGAAGATTTTCTGCAGTATATGAATAGTAATCATCCGAAATAAACTTTTACAGATTAACGTGAACATGGAACTAGTTTAACTTTCTAAATAGTTACATTGATACTAATTAAATGAAAGTTTTTGTGAATCATGTTTAAACTTTAAAGATTATAAGTATTTATTTTGTTTGTTACACGAAAGTTATCGAAGGTAAAATCCTTCTTATTTTGAGACGGTACTTAGGAACTTGTGCTTAATTCCAATTTCATTTGTACAAGCGGATTACAATGGTGGCACATCCACTCTGGATTGGATGCCATTCCATTGGATGAGCATGGAGGCATATTCTCCTTGATTAGTTTTTTTTTTAATTTCGCGCAAAACTACACGAGGGCTATCTGCGCTAGCCGTTTCTATTTTACCATTGTAAGACTAGAGGGAATGCAGCTAGCCCAGTCCTAACCATCCACCGACAACGCTTTTACCAACGATTAGTGGGATTGACCGTTACATTATAACGCCTGAACGGCTAAAAACCTGGCCACGCTGGGCCTATTCGAAGGAAGTGTTGTTAGTATTGTTGTGAACTGTATTTTCCTATTTTTATTCAGACGTTTTGCATTGTTTGCCGCATATGGGATGCCTTGAGGGAAAATATCTTAATAATATAAAAACATCAGTGAGCTATTTGGGAGCCCATTGATTTATTAGTTAGTTTTTAAGTAAAACAGTTCTGTTGTTTACATTTTTACTTTGTGCTGTAAATACAAGGAGAAGTTTAACAAATTATTTTTAGTTTTATTGTTAGGTGTAACACACTGTGAACGTGTATGATTTTTTTTTTTCAAACGATTACCTTTTTTGTTTAATGAGCTGGATTTTATGGTATTTTCATCAAATAATCAAATGAAATTAGCCCATCGATTGAAATCGTTACAACACTGTTATTTACTGACGTAAATTTATTAGACATTGTTCTGGGGCTCCCCTGTGGCACAGCGTTATGTTTGCAAACATGCATAGCTAAAACTCGGGTTTTGATACCCATGTTTATTAGAACACAGATAACGTATTATGTAGCGTTGTGCTTAAATGATAAACAAACAAACAGATTACTGTCAAAAGTATGCCGCTTCACGATGATTGGTTGCCTTAGAGGAGAGAGGGGTGATAGTTCCGAAATCGTAAGGGACGCGTTCCTGTGTCAGGCGACCATGACTTTGTAGCTCAACAAGTCACCAGAGGTCAACTAAATTATGAATGGCCGAAATTGTAGTTCGATACTAGAGAGGAGGCCAGACGGATTATTATGTAATATTTTCACAAAGTAGAGAACACACTTCTAGGTCATCATGACAGGTGACTATGACTCATGCAATAAATGTCTCATCATATACATAATTAATTAATTTAATTTTCCTAAAACGAGGCTTAACACCAATTCAATTATAATTAATTCGTGCTACATAAGACATTTAACACTAATTAAATAAATATTTTACAATTTAATAAATAAATCATTTATAATTGAACGCTCTAATGAGGACGCTTAATATAAATTATTTAAGTAAATTATATCTTAAATTGTTAGAAAAAAGGGACACTTAGGACTAATTGATTCACCTAAAAAGGACGATTACAATAATTAAAACGCTGTTTAAATGTTTTTAGTTGTTTGTTTGTTTTTTGAATTAAGCACAAAGCTACACAATGGGCTATCTGTGCTCTGCCCACCACGGGTATCGAAACCCGGATTTTAGCGTGTAAGTCCGCAGACATACCGCTGAGCCACTGGGGGGTGTTTTTAGTCGTAATTTCTTAATTAATATTATTATAATATTATAATATCCCTAAAAGGGATGAAACAGTAATTAAAACTTAATCAAATATTTTTAATGACGTGAAATATTATTTATTGTAATATCACAACATTCATGTTAACAGTCTTACAATACCTGTCGGGCCCGGCATGGGCAAGCGTGTTAAGGCGTGCGACTCGTATCCGAGGGTCGCGGGTTCACATCTCCGTCGCGCCACTTCCACGGTCAATCCCACTATTCGTTAGTAAAAGAGTAGCCCAAGGGTTGGCGGTGGGTGGTGATGACTAGCTGTCTTCCCTCTAGTCTTACACTGCTAAATTAGGGATGGCTAGCACAGATAGCTCTCGAGTAGCTTTGTGCAAAATTCGAAAACAAACAAAACACAATACTTTTTCTAGATTTAAATCGATATCCTGCAATAAACAAAACTTATAAAACAAAATCGTTAATAAAAGGTTTATTAGTTTATGACGAAATAATTTTTGTCATTTTATCTCATGTTTTAGAAAGGCTGTTTAGTTTGAATTTCGCGCAAAGCTACACGAGGGCTACAATGCACTCGCCATCTCTATTTTAGTAGTGTAAGACCAGAGGGAAGGCAGCTAGTCATCACCACTCACTGCCAATTCTTGGGCTACGCTTTTACCAACGAATAGTGGGATTGACCGTAACATTATAACGCCCCCACGGCTGAAAGGGTAGGCATGTTTGTTGTGACAGGGATTCGAACCCGCGACACTCAGATTACGAGTCGAGTGCCACATGGCCATGCCGGACCTTTTACAAAGTTTGAGTGCTAAAAAACGAACATTTCCTTATAATTAATTAGCCCTATAAAGACAATACGATAACTGAAACTTACTTATAAGGGGGTTAAATATTTTCGGTTTGAAAATATTTTTTGTCCTGAAAGGACTATATCTTGCTTAAAATGACGCATGCAATATATTACTATGTGTTTAAATCACCCTAAAATTGGCGATATTTTGCAATAATTACAACTTTTAGTTCATTCAACAGTTTAAATCTTTAATAAAATTTTTATTACACAATAATTAAATCTTACACTAATTTATGACAGAATATGTATACACGTTATGTAATATTACACGAGTTTTAAAAGAATTAGCTCTCATATGAAAAATGTCAAGATATTTTTCAATGTAATATGTTTGAAAGAGATTGCAACTTGCATTTTACTACATGATTAATTTTTATTATAGAATAAGTGACACGAATATAATGAATTGTCAAAAACATTATTTAACATGCTTGAATGAAATCACAACTCACGGAGAAAATTATGTCTGGAATGAAACAATTTGTTTCGCGATACTACATAGTTAGTTCAAGAACCAAGTGATTAAAGTTTTGATAAAAATTCAGTGTTTGTAACAAAAAAATCGGCTACTGTTATATTTTGAAAATAATAAATTCTAATTATTATTCACTTTACACGGGTAACTGTTACTATAATAACATTGTAGTGATGAACTATAATTATTATTCACTTGACACGGGTAACTGTTACTATAATAGCATTGTAGTGATGAACTGTAATTATTATTCACTTTACACGGGTAACTGTTACTATAATAACATTGTAGTGATGAACTGTAATTATTATTCACTTTACACGGGTAACTGTTACTATAATAGCATTGTAGTGATGAACTGTAATTATTATTCACTTTACACGGGTAACTGTTACTATAATAACATTGTCGTGATGAACTGTAATTATTATTCACTTTACACGGGTAACTGTTACTATAATAGCATTGTAGTGATGAACTCTAATTAATATTCACTTTATACAAGTATTCAAAGCTTTCTTTGTATTAGAAATTACACAAAAGTATTGGAGACTAAATTAGCCATGCACTGTACTTATGCTTTAAAACTAACCTTAAGTATACAAATTAAAGTTTCTAAAGTGCCATATATTAGGGGATATTTAAATGTTTACTCGCATGATGGTTCAAATAAAACAAACCTATTAGATACATATAGACAGGGAATAACTATTCCGATTGTCCATATGAAACAGAGAAACAACTTAGAAATTATACTTCAGTATTTTAACAAGTTTCTTATTATAAAAGATAATACCTTTTTCTTCCCCTTTATAAACCTTATATGTTTACAATCCAAATAAGCTGTTACGTCCATTAGACTATGTTTTGATGTAGAACTTGTATATTTGTTGTTTAAATATAACATGCAAAGTTATATGTAATCGTTTGAGCACTTAAAGAAATATTGGTATTGTACATGTTACATTTCGGACAATATTTATTTGGCATTGAAAATATGGAAAATATAATTTCTTTCAAAGTTTTACGAATCGTACATATTATTTGAATGAGACAGTTCTTATAACATAACCATCGTTTGTCTTACCACTAAATATGATAAAAAAGCTACTTATTGATTAATTTTATTTGAAATAACAGAACTTTCAGACTGTCAAAAGTTAAGACACTAATAGTATATTTGTTCATTCTAGACTTATGATGTTTGCTGTGAATTGTAATGTAATTCAAATATATTACGTTAAATAATGTTTTTTGACAATTTATTTTATCATTTAATAACTTTAAATACTTTGTGGGTAATTAAAAGAGTAAATTTTAATTAAGATATCACTATTTTTATGATATATAAATGGTAAGGAAATTTAATTGACTGATGAGTTAACATTAAGTATCATTTTATTATGATGAATTATTTACAAATGAGTTAGTGTTAAGCATCTCGTCAAGGATGAATTAACTATAGATGAATTAGTTTTAAGCGTCCTTTTTTATGATGATTTAATTAATTACTGACATGATGAGACTTGTAAGAGTCATGGCTGCCTCCTACCATGTTCTCTACTTCATGGTAGGATAGTTTAATTACTAAATAATTAACTAATAAATTAGCATTCATTCTCCTTCTTAGGATTAACTAATTAATTACTGTTAAACGTCCTTTTTAGTATTATTAATTATAAATAAATTAGTGTTAAGCGTCCTTTTTTAGGATGATTAAATTATTTAATAATTAATTATCAACATGATGTGACATATTATATAAGTCATGATGTCCTAGAAATAAGTTATGTACTTTCTGGTAGTATTATGTAATCATCCATTACAGCTGCCTGTCTGATATCAAATAATAATTTCAATTCTGCAGGATTTTAGTTGGCTCTTTGGTGTCCTATGACATAATGACTACTTATCATGGCAACCTAGCAACGTCTCCCCAGCGACGCGCATTATGGTGGCAAACTTAGAATTATGACCTCAACATCTTTGATGACATCGCCCTTCCCAATTTTTTCTTAATATGTTTTGGCAGCAAGTCACTTCCACCCGTAAAGTTCTGGACTTACTACTAACGTTGTTTTGCGTAAAAAAATAATGGTTTGGGGTGGGCGTGACGAAACAGTAGTGAACAGCAATAGTTTTGCTTTTTCTGTTGAGAGCAACTCCTTAAAAACTGAAACTCATTTTATTTAATAGTACAATAAAATACTGCCAAGTGAATTTCTGTTCAGCACATACGCTGTGAGCTTCTGCATGCCTTACTTAATGTTAAAGCAAATAACAATATGTCTTACATTACGAAATACAAATGAATCTCACTTTTCTTAAGATATATACAACGTATATGTGTAAATATAATAAAATTCAGTGTCTGTGTGTTATATAACTCCTCCTAAACCGCTAGCAGATTTTAAGTGGTACCAAACGAATAATTTTAGTCTGAGGTTTGCACAAAATGAAACTTTTATCAATTCTTTAGGGAACCTTGATATTTCACGAAAACTTTTAAAGAGATTTGCCGAAATTTGTACTATAGCAGCTCTGTAAATGTGAGCCATAGGGCCACGGGTTCACTTGTGTCATTATAATTTTGATTTGTTTTGGGTGTTGATGGAATCATATAATCCTTTAAAAGTATTTAAATAACCGTAATAAAATGTACTATTATAATAAAGACGTAATGTTTGTGACTTAGCAGTAGAAAATTTGGTAACCATATGTCAAGTTGGTTCATTTATTTTACAATAGCTTTTACAATAAGTGTTCGAAATTCTTTACTTGATTGTTAATTTCATGAAAAACTAATTACCAAATTTCTTTTGTAATTTATTTTTCTCAATGTCAGAAGTAACGAAATTTGTTAGAACATTTTCTTTTAAACCGAAACCCTAGTCATTATTTACAAAGGAGTATAACATCGGAATTAATATAGTGTTTCATAGAAAATCAAACTGGAAAAAAAGAATGAAACAGAAAATAAATAAGGAATAGAATTTTACAAAGATTATTATATGCATTATTTATTCGTAAAATTTGTAATTTGAATACATTTAATTAAAAGTTCCCCAACTATTTTTTATTCTTTTTTTAGGTTATCAAGGTGTGTTTAAGAAACGAACAAGTGACAAAACGGATGGATGTGCAACATTTTTTAAAACAAATTTATTTTTCCTTGAAAAGTGTATACCCGTTGAATTCTACAAGCCACGTATTTCAAAACTTCTGGACAGAGATAATATTGGAATAATTGTGGTACTTCGACCACTGATTGGAGTAAGTAGTAACTATTCAGGGAGTTTAGTTATCGCTAATACACATTTATTGTATAATCCTGTACGGGGAGACATTAAACTTGCCCAGTTGTGTCTGTTTTTGTACGAAATTGATAAGGCTGCATTCCGTGGATTCAGTAAACGTTCCAAACGTCCAAAGCACGATCCTATAATTTTCTGCGGAGACCTAAATTTTAATCCTAATTCTCCGTTGTACACGTTACTTGTTAAAGGAGATCTTCGTTTTAATAATGTCTTAACAGGAGACATGTCAGGCCAAATATTTGGAGCAGGCAAAGGAAAATGCCTTGGATCTATAAAGTTACCGGGACCTGATGAGAGTACACCTGAAAAAGCTTGTCATTTGTTAAATTTGATATCTGTTTACAACTATGAAAGTCCTGATGGAGAAAAGAAAGTTACATCCTTCAATTATAATACTAGCTGTTCTGTCGATTATATTTTCTATTCCGTTGAAGATAAACTGAGCAAATTGCATAAAGGTAAGGTCTACCAGGAGCACGTTAATGAAAAGTTTTTGAAACTTCTTGAAATCTACAATCTACTGACTCATCAACAACTAAAGACCACTGGAGGTTTACCTAACTTCCAAAACTCTTCTGATCACTTGCCTCTCCTAGCTAAATTTTCACTTCGGGACTTATAAAATTGTGAAAGCAAATACAAATAAATTCATTAAATAAGTGTTGCTCAACATATGAAAATAAATATCTTACCAGATAACGAAATTCTTGCCACACTGAAGATACTAATAAAATGAGTGAGGAATTTTAAAATCTGATGTAAGCAATGGTAGTCGTGCTCTGTAAGAAACTGTGTGTCAGCATCATTTCCATGATTTACATGTATATATATATATAGCTAAACTTTAGCTAAATATTAGTTAAATGTGTTTCATTATAAACATATTTAATTCTAATTAGATGTAGTTATCGTATAGAAAAGTAAGTTTTATAATCACAAGTACAAGAGTGGTAGACCTTAGGATTCTTTTTCTATAAAATTGTCGTCTCTAAAACGGGAATTTTATTTTGTATTTGATGCGTATGCTGTATCATTTGGAACTTGAAAACAATTCATCAAACGATTTATCTACGTATTGTATATTTTAGGGGTGTTTTAGTGAGAAAGCAAATAGTTGTTGGTTTTATTCATTTACAAATCCACTTTTAAAACACATTCAAATTCATTTCACACATCCGTTAAACTCAATAAAAAGTTTTAAACTAAATTAAAACTATTTTTAGAATATTTTTAGCTCATAAAAATTTAATGTACAATATATAGCATCACATCTTTCAGCAGTATATTGAGTAAATAAGGCTCACGGTACAGGTTTCGGAGTTTAAGCAGTACTTTGTGAACAAACAAATAGTCTAGTTATTTATATTTTGAGACCAATATAATTATTTTTTGTCGAGCAAATTTTAGAAACAGAATGGATGTAAACAAATTTAATGCAAATATACAAAGAACTTGTAGTGTGATGTGTAACAAACGGTTCTGTTTGTAGCTGTACATAAGTCTAAAATTTTCAAATAAATGTTTAGCATTCGTATAATAAAATAACTAAGATTTAGTAATATTACACAAACAAATTAATAAAGATAAAAATAATTTAGTTGAAAAACGATGTTTAGACTTGATAAAACTTTGTAGAATGGACGGCAATTGCCTGTTGTGGAGATACAAGTGTAAAGGACGACATTTCGAGAGTCTTTCGCCTTTTGTCTTCAGGTCCTCTACGCTTGGGTCTCCACAACAGGC
This sequence comes from Carcinoscorpius rotundicauda, assembly GCA_011833715.1. Lineage (NCBI taxonomy): Eukaryota > Metazoa > Arthropoda > Merostomata > Xiphosura > Limulidae > Carcinoscorpius > Carcinoscorpius rotundicauda. The sequence goes on along the minus strand of CM022399.1, from coordinate 69,440,574 downwards.
AATTGCCGTCCATTCTACAAAGTTTTATCATAAATACTCTGCCGAAACAATCTATCAAATTTGTTTAGGTTTATTTGTGTATGGGAACAGCATGAGTGATTAGAATTAAAATGTTTGATAAGTATAATTTGACAGGGCACAGCTGATGGAATGTATGTATTTTATTTGAAGATAAACGAAACAATTGTGTTTAACAAATATTTGTAACTTTTATTACGCTTTACAAGGTTTCAAACACCAAGATTACCTGTTAATTATATTATTAGCTATTGAAGAAAATCGATTTTTTTATTTTACAATAAAATGTTTAATAGTAAATATTTTATATCATAAATTTTCTTGGTTACTGTTGTTGATCTCAAACAATACACAATTTTATGGATTTCAGTGTTGTTTGTTGTATATTTGTGTAGAAAATTGCAAGTAAATAAACTGATCGTGCATATTTAGTATATGTTATAGCTAGAAGTTTGTTGGCCAGGTGGGTTGTACTATTTTTAATTTAAAATCTTTACATTTCTAACTGGACCACTTTTACTGTTATTAAGTCTAGCTATTGCAGTATAGTTTTTACTTCTATAATTGATTTATATAATATAAATTTTACAATTTTCGTCCTAAAAAGTTTGTTTACTTAAATAAACAAATATCATGCAATAATTTCACACGCATGCTTACAGTTTTACTTTTTTGACTTTATGGATCACATAAACCATGCATTTACCCATATAACAATGATTTTTTATAGTGTACAACAGTTCTTGGCAGAATAGCTCATTTCACTTATATTGACTAATGATGTTATTAATATAAGGTCTTACCAAGAATAGTGTTACTTTAGAGAGATTATGTAACTAAAGAAAGTGTTTTTGTAATTCTGTAGGATTTTAAAACATCTGTTGTTTTGCCTTTACAAATGAAACCCTTATTTCATCGACACAATTAATACAACACTTTATGTATGTTAGTTCTTATCATACATATTTTCCATTATTTGAAGGATTCAAATATTATAGCCAGTATTTACCTTTCATACTTTTATAATTATCTCCCTGAGGAAAAACAAAACAAAACGATTATTTGAAGCTATTTTAGTTTTTTAAGTTGATTTGTTGCTTTACAATTGAAAGGATTCAGGTAAATAACTAAGTTTATTCATTACTAGAAAACTATATTCTTAATTTTCTATAGATATTTTCAGAAATCCTTGCCTAAAACTTGTTTCCTGCTGATTGAAACAATTTGATTGTGAAAAAAATGATTATATACAACTTTATTTTTTATTTTTGTCACATACATACGAATGATGTGGACTATTTCAAAGTATTGTCAATACACCCTGCTGAAGAGAAGTTGACACACTTAACCCCTTGTATGACATAACCATGTGACGCGTTTGTCTAATTTTCAAACAAGTAATGTTTTTATTTCTAGTAACCTGACAGACAAACCAAAAATTCTATCTCCATATCTTTCAAAACTTCACTTTATATACACTATAATATTTAAATTTATCAGTTTACGAAAGCATCAAATACATTTTTCACAAATGAACATAGTTTATAACCAAAAATCTGTTGATCATGATCGTTAAAAGACTTTTAGTTATAATTTGTAATGATTATTCTTCAACTGCTTTAAAATATATATTTCTTTACTTGACTTTGAAACTGTTATGGTAACATAAATCAGCTGTATGTGAAACTCCAAATAAGACTGTTTTCACAGCCACTGAAACATTTGTTCTCAAAACTAGGTAAAATCTCATGAGAAACAGTAGAAAATAAAATTAATGTTCACCATATTTTTGTTTAACTGGTGAAGACTAGCATTTACATGTCATTAAATTTAAAAGTCAATAAATATAGTTTACTGGCCCTTTCACTTCACATAATGATACAAAACATTAACTATGTATTTACGATATTCCATTTCTAAATATTTAACAGAACATGTACATTTCACTTATGTTACAATTCTTGGGTAATTTCAATTCAGTTAGACTTCATGAACTGATTATTTATGTTACTAACATGTGCTTAACCATCTAATGTTGTACTCCATACAAATATGCGAGTATTAATATGTGTAAATGAAATTACAAGCTCTAAATACGACTGATGCCATACATATTGGAACAGTTAATCATATACTTAAGTAAAATCTCTGACTTAACCAGCATCACAGATTTTGAAACAAAGTTATGGTAATATGGTACTATATTTTACACATTTATAAAGAACATCAAATTTTGTTATTTGTTTTGCCAGTTACAATCGGCATTTAAGCTCATGTATAATAGACTTTGAACAGGTACACACAAAGACTAACTATAGATCAAAGATTGGATAATTATGTGTCTAGTTTAAACTTGAAAGACAAGAGAAGTGAACATTTAAGAAAGTTACGAAGACATAGATGGACAAAGTCTTATAGTTATTTAGATGTACTTGAAAATATAAACTGCATTAACAAAGTTGGTCTCACTAAACAAGGTATATAGAACATCAGACGATAGATTAATGCTAATATTTATTGTAAATATTAAAACTGAGGAACATTTTTGCTACTAAATGTGATATGTGCAATCATAGCTTTCTCTTTCTCTGGATCTGCTGGTCCTAAAAAGGACCTTTACATTTCAGTTGTTTAAATAAAATAATTTTCTTCATTATCTTAAAAACGAATCCTCATTGAGATAAAATAACTGTTTTAACAAAACAAACAGGACACTTGACAGAATGATTTTTTAGAGAAAGAATGATCATATCAATTTGAAAATATTTATCAGAAAAGAATATTTATAACCTGTAACTGTAATTATTATTGTGCATTTATTTTACACACACCCACACCCACACAAATATGCATAATATAGAACAAAGGAGCTGTATAAGAAGAGGTATCGAAGGGTAAATCAATACTTTGACGTTTATTTATTAGCTACATATATGTCAGTGACTATTACTTCAGAAATAATCGGTTCTCTGTCAGGTAATGAAAACAAGAACTAATATTATTTCTCTGATGCATATTATCACATAATATTTATTGTGTCTATTGTATGATATAAAGGACAAAGAATGTAATAAATACTTTAATACATCACTCCATGATTGTAACAACAAACATTGTTAGTATCATAGTGGGTTTCGAGTTGTAAGTTCTGTGACTTCATAATGTGAGGTATGGTATAGAAAAAAAGACATGATTATCCCTTAATATGAAATTATTTTAATTAATTTCAATTCACATAAAAGCTATATCAGATATTCACCAACATGATTAGACTTATCTTTAAAGGCAACGATTCAAAGATCATGCTTATTATAATTAAGTCATGTTATTCTTACCATATAACATACTAATTTCACTGTCAAAAAGAAAAAAAACCAATATTTGATAATAGACGTGAAGTCTCATGCCGTGACTCTCACTGTAAACAGCCAAGGTTGAGTAAAGTATAGACAAGCACTCCATTAGCAGGTGATACAGTTTTCCTAGTGCAATATACAAAGTCGCAAGATAAAAACTATGTTTAATCAAGACTAAATTTATAATGGCTTTGTTGGAAAATTGTCAAAGTCTTCGTCAAAAACTATTGCTCTCCAGTGTGTTTTATGTATAAAATGACGGATAATTGTAAAACTATGCTAGGCAGATAAGATAAAATACTACTCATTAGTGGATGATCCTACCAACTATGGTATAATTATTTTCATTTGCATTATCTGCCTACAGGTAGCCATTGTTTAGTATGCTGTTTGGTATGGTTTCTCAATGCTTCTGGCTTTGTCTTACATTATCAGTTGAGGAAAATGTTATTTTTGCACTTCTTTTAAAACAAACGTTTTAGAGAACTACGACAAGGCAATAGCAAGTTGTCCATAATTATCGATAGTAAAAATGTAAAGTTTTGTAATTCTGGGAAGATTTTATTCAAACTCACCATAGACTGAAAAGATTGCAGTTTGTATACAAAAGAGTGACCTAGGTTTGATTGCTTGCTGTATGTTGTGAAATAACAATGGTTGAAGTCAGGATTGACCATATTATTCATATGGTTAAATCATGTAAAAGTTTTTTTCTTGTGTCATACAATCGTTAAAGTCAAGAGTTATCAAATTTCATCTGATATATAACAACACAGAACAATGACTCGTAATTGAAAAAAATACTACATTTTAAGTTATTTGTATAATTTTTAAGTGTAAAGATAGGTTGTTCAAGAATCTAGTGGATTTAGCCCTTTTGAGTTGGTTTATGGTCACTCAGTTCGTGGTCCATTGAAGTTGGTTAAGGAGAAATGGTTGGAGGACAATAACTCACAAATTAGCTTGTTGAACTATGTCTCTGATTTCAAAACCAGATTGCACAATGCTTTTAATGTTGCCAGGGAAAACATGAAGTCTTCTCAGGAAGAGATGAAAACCTGGTATGACAAAAGGGCCAGGAAGCGATCTTTTAATGTTGGTGACCAAGTACCAGTCTTGTTGCCCACATCAGGCTCTTCACTTCAAGTTAAAACATTTGGACCTTATTCAGTTAAAAAAAAAGTTTTCGTAAATTCAAACTATTTTTTTTTTTTTTGCTTTTAATGGGGAGAGTGTTATGTAAATGTTATGTAAACGACAACCATGTCGTGTTGTGTTTGGATTTACATATCTATTATTTATATTTCCATATTTATATTATTGTTTTGAAGTTCCAACCAATCGGATATGTTGTTATTCATTTAAAATAACATTTATAAATTTCTAGAATTAGGTAGATGGATTATTTGACTGTAAATAGAATGTATGTCGCCTTGGTGTCTAGACGACGAGTCTCGTGCAAAAACAGACATGCGCGGATTGCTCTGGAATTCTGTGAATGTTACGCGATTGTTCGAGGACACAGTAGGCCTACTAGTATATAAACAGACGGCGATGCAAAAAGAAGTCAGTCATTCGTTTTTACTTTCGATTCAAGAGATATTGTCTCCGTTTGAGAAATTTTCAACGTTTGCTGTGTGTTTATTTAACTTGGATTTGTGACTGGAGCTAGATCTACAGAAGCTGTGATTTTATTTCGTCAATCATTACGATTCATTCGAATTACTAGTTATACTGAAGGTCAACACGTATAGGACTGTTTAAGGGAGAACGGGAAAATTTGGAGAACGACAAATTTGAGACATTCATCGAAAACATCGTAAAAAGAACTTCGTCAAATTTATTGAACTGTGAATTGTTTCTGGACTTCTCCATTCGAACTTCGGAATTTCTTCGTGGGATCAAATTCACACCCTAGACTGGAATTTTTTATTTCTGATCTAGACTTAAGGAGTTTCATTCTGAATCATTATATTGGACACAGGCCAGTACCATTTTGTATTGTAATTAATTTTAAACTGAATATCTGTCATTGTTATTATATAATTTATGTTATATCTGTTACATATTTAATAGTTTATTGCAATAAATTATATAAGCTGTTATCTGTGTTTTTCTGTTGCGTTCAGTCTACATACATAAAAAACATAACACATTTAGAGTAAAATTATAAACTACTATATTGATGTAAGAAAAAATTTCATTCAATGTGCTCTCTTGGCCAAATTGATTACAAACTGTTTTATATTGATGACATTGTCTACATGCATGAAGAAGTTATACTTGAATAGTTAGGGTTGGATAAGCATGTATGATTTATTATTCTGGTTTCTGTAAGTTGTTTTGTGTACAGTAATGTTTAACCTTCATAAATACATGTTAAAATATGCGGACCCCGCATATATTTAATGACCATAATGTTGAAGCTACGGTTTATATGTTGAAAAGATAGTATACTGGTTTCTTATAGCATTCTACAGATAAACTGTAAGAAAGACTGAGTATCATAAGTATATATAACATGTGATTTATTATCACAAAATGTGGAATTTATTGATATCCATTTTTCTCGTATTTAGACAAAAACTGTTATCATTGATATGTATTTCGGTAACATAGGACCACTTCTTCTCTAATTGATATCTCAGAATTAAAACTAATAAAGTACTCAAAGAAGAAACAGATTTCTCGAATATGTAACAAAAAACACCAAATTGTAGGAAAATGTGCTTGAGGTCCGAACGGACCCAAGGGGTCGGACTACATCAAGCTTTATTTCAGAGCTAAACTAATGCCAAACTTTGAACAACGTGTAAGCTAAACTTATTCTGAATGAACATAAAGTGGTTCTCCTATTTTTTACCAGTTATTTTACAAACATTCATCACACCGTACACTGGGTGTGGAGTAGTGATCAGCGCAGACATGATTTTCACATGCTGTACAAGTTTGACAGACTTTTCTGTCCGCGATTTTGGGGGAAAGATAACACCATTTTTTATTGCTGGAACACCTTGACCAACATGCTGTCTTGTGTGAAGCAATTCTAGATCTAAAAAGGCAGATATGATGTCTTTTTGCACTACTTCACATTACTTCACTTCAGGAGAGATCTAAATGCGTAATTGCTGTTTATCACAATATATAACCTCTCTAAGTCCATACACACAATGCCTGTTGAAGCCGCAGGTCTCCAAATTTGTATATGTATATGTAACAAAAGTTTTACTTTTTCTTGTTCCTGAGCAGAAAGTGTTATTTCCCAATTGCTTATGCCTAAAGTAAATGTAGAAAAGACCTATTTTTCTCTTCAAAATTTGCTTTTGTTACCTGGGAGCTTATAACGAAAACATGATGGGAGACAATTTGGGAGTTGATACGTGAAAGCGATTTACATTACAGTCGTAAATCTCGAAAAACTACTCACTTCAAAACATTTTTGTATAACTGTGGTATAAATATATGTAAATCTTGATTCATATATTGTTTTATTCAGACCTTATGCAAATTTGCCCGTTTTTACATAGAAAATAGGTTAATTTCTAAAGTTTATTATCCAGATCACAAAAGCAAAGTTTAAAGGGAATAGTGGCCATTTTCTGTGCTTTTACAACATAAACAATTAAGAAATAACACATATTATCAACATCATTTTCAGAACATAATACAAATTGATAACTATAATGCTCTTCACACTGATAAGATCTAGAGTTGAACAGTAAGTGTGATAACTATTGCTTTACGGAAATATATTTCTATGACATTAAGTATAAAAGTGAAAACTAATGAAATACCGATATTGATATGAATTTTAGATATAAAAGGTCAGATAACTGTAAAACATATATTTAAAACTAAAGATAGCAATGAAAAGTATGAATAAATCAAACATCTTAACATATATATATATATATATATATTGAGAGAGAGAGAGAGAGATCATGTTGCAAAATCTTTTTTTTCAGAAATAGTACAAACAACAACATTAAAATATTTTGTTAAGAACCTTTTACTCTTAACAAATGTTGTATTAAATGTTTTATATACAGTACTTAAAAATAGAGTAGTCTCAAAATTTTACTTTTAAAAGCGTGATAGTATGTGTGATAAAAACTATGAATAAATTTAAGTGGTAAAGTGTATATAATACATGTTCAGATATAAATACAGTGACCTCATTATCTCACAGTAACACTATACCTTAATCCGCCAAAAATACTATAATAACCCAATCCGTTAGTAGAAACATATACTTTGGTGAGATATATAGCTTCACATATTTCCATTCAAGACTCTGCAAAAATGTATCAGTGTAATTGTAAAAAGTACGATATATAATTAGATTAACTATTAATTTTCAGGATTTGATTGTTACTGAAGTAAAATAATAAAGGTTATGACATAATCACATGTTCAGCACATTGGCATCTGTTGATTTATATGATCATCATTGTCCTACTTCTCCTCTAGCAACTCGTCATCTGGTACCATTTCTGGTACTAGTTTCTATAATAGTTTTTGAATTAAGTTTGATACAAAAAAGTGATTTTGGAATACCGTTTTTTGGAATTAGATTGTTTGTTCTTCTTTTAAATTTACGTTTTACTAAGTTGTGTTTCTATATTCATCTTTTTGATGCAAAAATTCTGTTTGTTTATTCAGGTTACTAAGTTTTCTTTTAATTTTTGTATACCGATAAAAGTTTCGCTCGATAGTAAGAGAATTACTTCATACAATGTTTTATTTAGGCCTGGAATGGCCAAGCGCGTAAGGCGTGCGACTCGTAATCCGAGGGTCGCGGGTTCGCGCTCGCGTCGCGCTAAACATGCTCGCCCTCCCAGCCGTGGGGGCGTATAATGTGAGGGTCAATCCCACTATTCGCTGGTAAAAGAGTAGCCCAAGAGTTGGCGATGGGTGGTGATGACTAGCTGCCTTCCCTCTAGTCTTACACTGCTAAATTAGGGACGGCTAGCACAGATAGCCCTTGAGTAGCTTTGTGTGAAATTCCAAAACAAACAATGTTTTATTTTTTTTTAATGAGACTTATTGATACCACAAGCTATAAATAGTCTTTCAACAACAAATCTTCCATTCTTGAAAATTATCTGTTTTAGTTTTACATTTTAAATAGTTGAAAAACCAAATCGGGATATTTTCTTAATTTTGATTATCATTTTTAAAATTCCTCTAGCAAGTTGCTCACCAAAAGTTGCCCGGCATGGCCTGTTTGTTACGGCGCTCTACTCGTACTTTGAGGGGCGCGAGTTTGAATCCCTATCGTACCAAACATGCTCGTTTTTTCAGACGCGGATGTGTTGTAATTTGACTGGCAATCCCACTATTCGTTGGTAAAAGAGTAATACAAGAATTGGCGGTGGGTGGTGATGATTAACTGCCTTCCCTCTGGTCTTACACTGCTAAATTAGGGACGGCTAACGCAGATAGCTCTCGAGTAGCTTTACGCGAAATTAAAAACAAACCAAACCAATATATAAAGTGGGATCTTGGATAATATTTATATCTTCTATCATTTATTGATATCAGCAATATCATATTTTCATATGCTTTATATTCTCTATCAATACAAGGATCACATCTAGATGGACACTCCTGAAGTTTGGCAATGGGTCCACAATACTTAAATTTAAATATATGCATTTCGGGGTATTAAATTTATTTCGCGTCCAGTCAACACCATAGCTTCTTTTTGGTTTTTCTAAAATTCATTTAATTTTAAATTCATAATGTAGACCTCTCTTGGAATTGAAAAGCATTTTAACGTTTGTATGAAATAGTTATCCTATAAATTAAATTGTTTTTCAGTAATAGTTTGATATTTAATAAACTTAACATTTTCTAGTAAAAGTTATAAGGCCTTCTTTATTCTTTTTTTTCTAACAGAAATTTTAAGATTCGTATGAATTGCTTCAGTGACAAGTCACATGACTAAATGTTTTTTGTGCTTCTAATTCAGAACTTAATAAAAGTTTAAAACTTATCACAACTTTGTTACCATCATAATAAAATTTATAACTTCCCCATACAGAAATATTTTATTCTCCAAATATTTATAATGGATGTAAAATTTATTATGTATCTCATTTTAGGATCTACTAATATCATATTTATTTTTATCAATTTTACAGATATTTACGATGACCGAAGAAGGTCGAAACGTTGTTCTCTCTTCTATGTAAAATATTTTCTCAACCCAAACGAGCCGTTTTTGCATATATAGTGGAAAACTTTGATTAAGATCCTCAAACACCTCTGGTTCTGTGCAATCTCTATCAGCTATTTAAGTGTACATTAGATTGTTTTAACTATAAGACAAATACTTTTAATCATAAATAAATGATCAGTGAAGAGGATAAAATCACATAAATTCATAAAAACTATTATCAAAAATAAAGAAAGAAATCAGAAATTGGAATCAAGTAGAAGCATTTGGTAATGTAATATATGAAGAATAAATAACAGAATTTGACATATCAATAATTCAAAAATAAATCTAAAGCTCTTCAAATAGAAAAATAATTTAAACATGAGAAGATGTTTTTCATAAAAAAAATTATCTCTGTTGGAATCAACAACTATCGATAAACCAAAACATATAGTATTTAAAAGAACGATTAAAATTTTCATTTTTAAAGCAAACATTTGTATCATTATCTAAATTATTTAATAAATCCAATTTAACTGAAGAAATGACTGAAAAAGCAAGAAAAGTAAACAAACATTTGGTAGTAAGAAAAGGTAACGTTAACTAACACTAAGATAGAAAAATTAGAAGTACAACTGATATCCAGGAAGAAAAGAATAATTCGATATAGATAGAAATATTCATAAAGAATTTAAAACATGTGTGAAGTGTCAATAAGTCATTAAATTATATATATTGAAAAATTAAAAAACTTGAGAGATATGTCTAAAATTTATAAAAATAAGTGATGAAGAATTAGTCAACGAATTAGAGAAACTCACATATGAGTTAGTATCAGGAAAGAATCGTAAGAAGTTGCATTATCAAATTGTATATTTACTAAACACGTTATATAAACAAGTAATTGTTAAGCAGTTATATCGAAGAATATTACTGAATACTTTTAATATACATGAATTATATTACAGGAATGTGTATTTAGGTCATGATCAAAACGATAAATTAAATACATTATGCAAAAAAAACAAGAAGCTATTTCATTTCAATTATACAAATATAAAAGGTCTAACCATCAAATGTTTTAAACAACAAGCACAATATGAACAGATAAATGATGGAAAGTGAATCACAATATTGAACTACAATTATAAAAATAGAGGCTGTTTATTTTTGTAATATTTTTTTTATTTTTAATCTTTATATCAATACCACTGGCAAAGCGATCACTGCTGGTGCAGCTTGTGGGGTGAGTGCTTGAGGTACAAAAAAGATAATAGATAAAGTCAATTGGTTTGGATTTCCTAAAAGCTATAAAAAGGGAAATTTGTAATTCGAAGCTGAGCAAAGATAGTAAACGTAGACAAAGTAATGTTTATTTGTATTTTTTAGAACAAAGCCACGCTGTGTCCCTAACAGAAAATCGAATTCTAAAGTTTAATGGCGTTTTCTTATATAGCAACGCCATATTGGGCTATCTGCTGAACCCACCGAGGGGAATCAAACCCCTGATTTTAGCGTTGTAAATCCGTAGACATACCATTGTCCTAGCGGGGGCTTAATGATGTAAGACAATAAAATAATGAAAAAAAAACGATTTTTACAGGTGTTTATTCTATTGATCTATTTCTTGAGAAGATAGAATCATTTGAAAGAGGAATTGTTACTTTAGATAAAAGTACAGTATCAGGTACGCATTAGATTTGCTATTGCAATTAACCTAAATAACTAATTTGTATTTTCACTCTTTATGTGATATAAAACAGATAATATAATTTTTTCCAAAGATATGATACCAAAAGAAATTGAACAATATTTAAGATCCAGTGAGAAAGAAGGTAAATATATTTAATCTTTCTATAAAGCATTTTATCAGAGATGTGCAGATAAAACTCCTGTCAATGTAACTAGAGGTAATTATTTTTTAGCATTAAAATTTATGTTGGCGTCATGTAAGCTGTATGAAACATGATTATTTGAACAAAAATTATTCTCATCAGATATCAAGAGATCAAAGTTTATTTATCGAGGTGAAAGAACAACAAATTATATATACACGTTACTTTTAAGTAGTAATAATTGATTGGCTAGGCCGCTATTAAAAGCGTCCATGGTAGATGATTCGGTCTTAGAGAAGATAACTGTTTTAAGACCACCATGACATGTGGTGATGACTCTTATAATACATGTCTCATAATGTCGAAAATTAATTAATCAAATCGTTTTAAAAAAGATGCTTAAGACTAATCCATTAAGCATTTATAATTAAATCGTTTTGAAAAGGACAGTGAATGCTAATTCACTAGTTAGTTAATTAATAATTAAATCATCCTACCATGAAGTAACGAGTGTTTCCAGGCCGCCATGACTCATACAATACACGTCTCATCATGTCGATAATTACTTATTAATTAATTTATAATTAAATTGACATAGAAAGAAGCTCTAGTTCGTATTGTAGATTATTGGTCTTGGTCCTCCATCCACGATAAACTTATGTGTTCGAAATTAAGAAAGCCGTCGTAAGTTTAGAATTTTAAATTCAGTATATGTTTCATTTTATAGGTCTATATGAGGTGAAACTGATTATCTCGTTAGTTCTTTGTACTTTTACTTAGCTTGAAACCTAACTTCTTTTACCAGCAGAAATAGCGTTGTAGAGATAATACGTTACCAATTTACCTAAAAAAGGCAAAAACGAATGTAAAATTGTTTCCCTTCTTTATCATTCACCCTTATTCTTTAACGTAAAGCATATTTCGGTTGTGTTATTTGTAAATATTATCATATTGTCAAAGCAATTTGACTTTTATATGACAATTGTCCAAATTGTAAGATGGACGGGAGTAATATTTCTATACATGGATACATGATTACACCTTCAAGTAGTTAGATATCCATATACTTTTGTGTGTTCTATTTAAACGACAAATAATATTAGCTCTAGATAAAAGAAAACAAGAACATCAGTAGTAAACCAGAAGTCGACAATTATTTCTTATTTAACCATCAAGTATTGTGAATATATATTTAACTTTCTCGAATGCATAAATTATATATAAATTTATATTGATATAAAACCATTGTTAGAGTTAATGTACAATGGACATGCAATTTCTTTAAGTTGTAAAGTTTATTCCGTAATGATAGACACTAAAACTATGTATGTATGATACTTCACATACAACTATTTTAAGCTGTACAGGAGTTGTATTTGAAGGCCTGTACCACAGGAGACAGGAAGTTTAGTTTTTAAATGTTTTGTATAGTTTCTAAAATGAAACTTTGATTACTTCTCCCTTATATTTCATTTATGGTAACCTTCTTCCACAAGTACATAAAACATGTATTAGTACACTGAGGTGTATGTCAGTATTTCATAAACTAAGGAGTTTTCTTAAATAACATAGCAGTATATCTTGAAATTTTATTCCCAAATATTTCAGTAAATTTGTTAAATATGTGAGTTTCAAATACTGTTATGTATTATACCTTATCTCGAACGAGGTTCTTTATGTTACATACGTTACGTATCATTATTTTATTTCGGATGAGTCTCTGATTTATTTCGTTATGTATTACTGTCTCAAATAACCAGAAATTTGAATTTCAGCTTAATAGTTAACTAAATTTTAATGTGTATAAATTTTATGTTATTTGCCAATAAGACTCATACACACAATTTCCTTTTTTTAACAAATATATTTTAATGTACAAACATAAAAATAATATACTTTATAATGAATTATTTATAATGAACAGTTATTATATAGTTTATATACAACATTTTTATAAATTTTCAGACAATACTGAACCTCGTATCTGGTCTGGAACTGAATCTTTTATAAACATTCATGAAAAACAATTTAATTCTTTCTTCACAAGCCTGTACTCGTGACAGCTAACTAGCTTGAAGTGACCTATAAGTTTTTTTTTACGGTATTATCTAACGTCCTTGTAGAAATACTAACGTCCGAAGTTAATTCACTGAAGTTAAACTCAATTAAACGGTTTATAATGTTCGAAATATGTAAACATTTCTCTTCGAATTTTGTAGTTTTACGATTAATAGGCTTTAATCACAATTATAGATTCTTAGGCCTATAGCACACTGACTGTAGCTGACTAATAATAACCATCTCTTGGCGCTTCGACTTCATATACCAATCAAGCAAGATTCTCGAGCTTTCAACAGTTTAAAACACGTCAACATTTCCGTAAAACAAATATTGTTGATTCTTATTCTCAGAAATCCTCAAATTTAAAGAATAGGCAGGACATTGCAATCCACATCCAACAATATACGTTATATGCATAAAAACTAAACTGAAATAAACGTTGGTATTAAAATAAACGTATGGCGGTAAATCCGTTATAATACATATAATATATATTTTACATTGGGTTATGATGAAACATGAGTTTTCTATACGAAATAGATTTCTTAGAGACTAATATTGATGATGTTTAATTTAACCATAAAATACTAAACTTGATATTTAAATATAAACTAAGAACTTTTTGTAAATAGTATCATAGTGTAGTTTGAAGTTTTGTTAACAAATGTTTCAAAGTGCATGTCTGAGATATTATAGTAGTCTACGATCAAAAGTGAATTTTATATAACACAACTCTGATTTTTATACATTTGATACAGTGTAAATGAAATATAATTCATATAAATATAGTCAAGCTACTCGGTTCTGCTGTGCAGTGTGAAATAGACTTCGTCAACTTTGAAGTGACATTTGTCATCACTTTTACGTGTTACATTAACTGTTTTAAAAACATTACATCTGCTATGATCATCATCTTGGAATATAGCAGTGTCGAAGTTTGACTGAAATATTACTGAACTCTAACAGAACTTTGAGTTTTATGCTTGTTTAGTGGTTTTTAATAACATAGAATTATGACTGCAAAGTTTTTCGTGTTTTGTTTGTATCGTATGATTTAAAGTAAACAAAATATACAATTTTATTACATCACTGAAAGGCAGCTCTTGGGTTACACATTTACCAGTGAATTGTAGAATTGATCGCACACTATAACGTCCTCAAGGTTGAAAGGGCGAGCATGTTTGGTGTATCGAAGATTCGAACATGCATTTCTGAGGGGACCGGCATGGCCTAGTGTGCTAAGGCATTCGACTCGTAATTCGAGGGTCGCGGGTTTGAATCATGGTCGCACCAAACGTAATCGCCCTTTCAGTTGGATGGCGCTATAATATGACAGTAAATCCCACTATTCGTTGGTTAAAGAGTAGCCCAAGAGTTGGCGATGGGTGATGATGACTAGCTGCCTTTCCTCTAGTATTATATTGCTAAATTAGGGACGGCTAGCGCAAGTACCCCTCATGTAGCTTTGCGCGAAATTCTAAAACAAAGAAACAAAATATATCACTGAAAGTCTTTGAACATTTGGTTGATAATTAAAAGAAGTTTCAATTAAGTTATCGTCCTTTCAGGCCTTATAAATGGTAAGGAAATTTAATGTACTTTTTTTAAGCCTCTGCCTTTGTAAAACATGAGATAAAGTACAATGTGTAAATTATGGTATCACAAATGAGTAAAAGTTTTGTTGCATAATAAATGTTTTATTGATGATGTAAATTTTTGTATAAAGTCTAAGTTTTAATTATTGTTTGACAACACCGTTTCAGGGCAATTTAAACACATATAAACATGTAGTTCATGCGTGGCAAGTGTGTATAATTCTGTTACAATAATTATTGTTTTTGACATTTTATTACACCACTGAAAATCTTTAATAATTTAATAAAGATATCGTCCTTTTAGGACAGAAAATTTAATTAATTGATGAATTAGTCTTAGGCATCATTTTAAGAACGAATTTATTAACTAGTGAATGAGTATTCACTGTCCTTTTTATGATAATTTTATTATAAATGAATTAATAAGTAATTATCAACATGATTATTTTATGAGTCATGGCAAACTGTTAGGGCGGTCGAAAAATACGCTCTCTATTTCGTTTAAGATGATTTGATTATTATTATTTAATAAATTAGTATCAAGCATCCTTTTAAGGACAATTTAATTAATTAATTATTGATATGATGAGACATGTATGAGTTATGACCGACTGTCCTGGAACCGGTCTAGTACCGTCATCTCGTGACAGTATATGGTACTATGTCCTCATTATCTTTAATGATATCATCTATCTCCCTCTCACCCTGCCATGATGCAACCAATCAGCTTTAAGTGCCATCCTTTGGTCAGAAAATTGTGGCTATTATTACCAATAATCTTAAAACTAAGATTAAAGGAAAAATACAATATTTAGAAAGTAACTTTAATGTAAAACAATGTCAAAATAATACGGTTTTACATATTTGTGATACCACTATATTGCCAATATATTTTATACAGATATTGTAACTAGAAAATTTTCATTTTATGTTACTGAAATTGTAAAGAATAATAAATTTGTATTAATAAAACGACTAACTCTATTTTCATAGATGCGGATATGGCACACAAAGAAAATTAATTTGACGATTAATTTCGGATTTAAATGAAGAAAGCTGTTTTTCTTTTAAATTAAGAAAGTGCTTGTGAAAAATAAGTGAAAATACTTAATTTTGAAACCATATTTTTGTTTATGGAAAAAATATGGTAACAACGACTCAATTCCTACCACAGTCTCCTGTATATTTTGAAATAAAAACATTTATGGTTTATTATATCTTTTTAATTTTCGCAAAGTTACACTAGAGCTTTTTGCAGTAGCCGTCCCAAATAGTGTGGAAGACTAGAGGTAAGGCAAGTAGTCATCACCACCCATCACCAACTCTTGGGTTACACTTTTACCAGCGAATTGTAGGATTGATTGCAAACTATAACGTCCCCAAGGTTAAAAGGGCGAGCATGACTGGTGTATCGGAGTTTCGAACCTGCAACTCTGAGGGGCCCGGCATGGCCTAGTGTACTGAGGCGTTCGACTCGTAATTCCAGGGTTGGGGGTTTGAATTCCGGTCGCACCAAACATGCTCGCCCTTTCAGCCGTGGGGGCGTTATAATGTTACGTTCAATCTCACTATTCGTTGGTAAAAGAGTAGCCCAAGAGTTGGCGGTGGGTAGTGATGACTAGCTGCCTTCCCTCTAGTCCTACACTCTAAATTAGGGACGGCAAGCGCAGATAACCCTTGAGTAGCTTTGCGCGAAATTCAAAAAACAAAACAAACGAAGCAACTCTGAGATTACTAGCCGAACATCCTAACGGGTCTATTTATGGAAATACATCCAAAAATGAACACAGAATTTGCTATGAAAATGTCATAAACTTTTTTTACATTTTAACAATTTTTCGTATTGCATCCTGCTAACGCAAAAACCCCTAATGAAGAAGTTAAAGCAATAAAAACGATTTTTATGATTTTAATTTTCAATGTTTCTAGTGATTTTAGCTACTTTGCTTTATTTTTGGTGTATTTCGGCTATTTTTTGACATTTTTGGTGTTATTAAAATTTTTATAATATGAAATTCGTTTATCTTTATGTGTCGCAGAAACCCAAGCAGTCTCAGATATCTCATGAACTGATATCTTGAAACTATTGCCCCTGCAAGTGTGGATAGAATCTCATGTCATTTAAGTGACACAAAAATTCTATGTTCCTATAAGGGAGCCCTGTTCAACGAAAAGAACTTTCAAGTTTTTGTTATGTTTCTTTAACCATTTTGTTATGTTTTTGGATAATTTTATCATTTTTTAATGATTATAACCTATTTTTTTAGCGTTTAGAGGGCTACTTTTGGAGTTTAAAAATTTTGAACTTTTTGAATTTGTTTAACTTTAAGTGGTACAAAATCCCATAATCCTAATAGAGGGACAACATTAAGGAGCATAGAAGGGTGAGCCACGAAAACGGCTTTTAATGACTTTTATTTTCGATTGTTGGTTGTGATTTTGAGAAAAATATAATGCTTTTAAACTATTTTAAATGATTTTTACATATTTTTGGTCTTTTTTTAGATTTTGCACAATTTTAAATTTGTTTGCTTTTTAATTGCAGAGAAACTTCATATATCTGCTATATGTAGGTAAAATTTCTTTTGCTAAGAACTGATACATGTTGTGGAATTAATTCTAACTATCTACATCTGATTAGGTGCAAAATCTCATCGGATTCATGTTGGTGTATGTTGTGGTGCTAATTTGAGCTGTTTACATACGATTAAGAAAACATATGTAAAGTTTCATTGATTTCGTATTGATGCTTATGTAGTTTTTATCCTACTTGTCTACATGTGATTACGTAAGTTTCCTTGTCTAATTGTTCATTGTTGTAGTTTGAACTCTTAGTATCTACTAGACATCGTGCAGGTAGATATGAAGTTTCTTTGACAAAGTGTTCATGTTTTGTTGTTCCAATTTTCGGTGATTCTCTTCAGTTTGTAGGTAGATAGATGTTAGTGTCTGTAAGCAGATATTAATGAACATAGTGGTACTAATTAGTACATGTAAAGTTTCATTAATTTGATTTTCATGTTCGTTATTTGTTCTCATGGTTTAGAGGAGACATTATGTAAGTAGGTGTAAAGTTTATTTCTGATTATTTAGGTTAATGTAAGTTTACATTTATTTCATGTTGAAGTGTTATGATACTAATTTTAAGTATGTTCATCTGATCATGAAGATAAATGTGCAGTTTCTTAGAATAATTGTTTATGTCTTTAGGTCACTAAGGTTACGTACATAATAAGTTATGTACGGAGATATAAAGTTTCCTTGACTGAGTGTTGGTATGTTTGTGATAATAATTCTATGATGTACAACTGATTACGTAGGTATATTTAAACATTTCTTGAGCGATTGTTGATGTATGATACGGTATCAGGTCGACATCTGATCATACAGGCCTGGCATGGCCAAACGAGTAAGGCGTGCGACTCGTAATCCGAGGGTCGTGGGTTCGCGCCCGCCCTCCCAGCCGTGGGGGTGTATAATGTGACGGTCAATCCCACTGTTCGTTGGTAAAAGAGTAGCCTAAGAGTTGGTGGTGACTAACTGCTTTCCCTCTAGTGTTACACTGCTAAATTAGGGACGGCTAGCGCAGTTAGCCCTAGAGTAGCTTTGCGCGAAATTCCAAAACAAACAAGCAAACCTATTGTTGGTTAATTACCCCTATCATATAGAGTCAATCTCAAACATTTTTTGTAGGTTGACGTTTTAGACAATGTTAAATATTCTAAAGGGATTCAAGATCAAAGTATGAAAGTTGCTGGATTGTTTTTAAAAATCCAAGCTTTTCTCATATTTAATGAGATGCAAGATGTTCAAGTGTGGACTGACCTCAAAATATTTTGTTGTTGTTGTTGGTAGATGAAAACCAACCGTGAGTAAACTTTGTTACACTTTTAAAATTCTGAGGTGAAGTTTTTATTTAAGTTATTACTTTGAAATATACGATTGCTATTAAACTTAACATTGCTTTAATTAAGTTTCAACTCTTTCTGTTATTTGACGGGTATTTCAACTTGTGTTGAATACGGGAAAAGAGAAATGATGAAAGCTAGACAATACTTATAAGTAATAAAAATCCTTTAAATTCCAGTGGTATTTGTGTCTGAGAGGTTAAGAGCATGCACAGGGATGTATCGAAAATTGTAGTAACTTATAGGACCAAAATTCATGTAACATTATAGAAAAAACCAACAGGGGACCACCTGGCTCTCCTCGGAGTGTGTTCCGGCAACCCTACGATGTAGGAACGTTAAAGGACCTTATAGAATGGAAGAAAGAATGAATGGAAATCACAGTGCTGGGAATATCCACGTTGAAAGGTTGGAGAATGTAATCACTGGTATTCGAGCAAGGATCAAGTTTTCTGTAGACTATAATTTAGGTCTTGGTTAATTTGTTTGCTTGTTTGAAGTTAAATACAAAGCTGTACAATGGACTATATGTGCGCTGTCCACCACGGATGTAAAAACCCAGTTTCTAACATTGTAAGTCTCCAGACATACATACTACTGTGCTACTGGGAGGGGGGGTCAGAGTTAAATGCTTCTTTCTCTCAGGGAGAAACCAAGACAGCAGCTTTTGGCAGCACCACATTGTGCCAAGACAGGTTTAAAACAATAGACAAGAAAGAAAGAGAGGAGCTGGTGAAGTCCTGGCGACAGAAACAAATAGCGGAGGTATGCAGGTAAGAGAATCAGATTCCAAACAATGGAGGAACACTTGGCAACAAGTGTAAATCTGATGAAATGGAAGCAATCGGTTGATCCAATTTGTAGTATTTGTGGGTGGGAGCCTAAAGACTCTTAACCTTGCATTATCAGCTTGCAGAGAATCTTTGGCAAAAGGTAGATATAAATAGAGAGATAATTAATATTTCAAAACAATAACAGCAGCAGTGAACATCGTACAAAATAGAGTCAATAGAAAGAAGGCAACATCAAACAACCAGTTTACTTTCTCAGAGAAGGCACGAAACAGAGTGCCTTTAGGAAACTATTCATTACCAGAAATATTTGACGTTACTTTGGGACATAGCAGTTGACACTGAAGACATGAAAGAATATCCAGAAGTAATTGTGGACAAATACAGTAGGAGAACAATAGCAGTGATCGAACTGACAGTGCTCTCTGAGTCAAGAATGAGTGAGAGTTATAAGTACAAGCTTGTAAGATATGAGGAAAACACGAATGAAATCTAGAGCCATGGCGACAATACACGACTGTATACTCTGAAAATGGGGGCAAGAGGGTGCGTCTATTTACAGCTTACTGATTCAGCTCTGACTTTCAGGTCAGAAGAAATCAAAGGTTTTAAAAGAACTGAGAGAGACAGTAGAGAATAAGTCATACTGGATATATGGGAAGAAAAAATGAAAAAAAAAACTGTGGAATAGTTATAAGGAATAAAAATACATCAAATTTCCTTATGATTTGTTACTAAGAACCTAATAATGTGGGTAGGAATATTTTCAAAAATGTAGTAACTCACAGCACTAGGGTTCATATCCCGCTACGAGAAGAAAATCAGCTTGGAAACACTAGTTTAATCTCGAGTATTCTTCAACCTCCTAGAGCGTAAAGAAGTTAACGGTCGAAACATTTGATTGATTGATTGAAGGTTGTTATCTCCCTCTGAACATTCCCTGCTGAGAGTGCTCATTATGAGTTTCCGTTACTAGGTATCTATAAGTTATTATGTGGACAATGTGCATTGAAGTAATAAGTTTAACTTGCTTACTTAATTGTAACACCTGTTATTGGTTTGTCTCTTTTATGGTCGTTGAGATTTAATTTTAAGTCAGGTAATATTATTTTAATAGAGATCATAAAGTTTTTTTCTGTGTTGTTTTTTTTCGTTAATATTATTTTGAATATATTTGTTAATCTGGATTGTGTATTTTTGTCAGTTTTTCCCTGTATCTTTGAGAAGCAACTCATTGTTTTATATGTATGAGGAATAAAATTTTTCACTTACTGATCTTGTTCAGGAAATTACTTTTATAGAGTTCTTTAACACAAACCCCGTATGATTCATAGGTGAGTGTGTAGGCTTTCGACACTAAAATTTGGACTTCGACACCCATTGTGTAGTTTTACACTCAACAACAGTTAAAGTACAAATTCACTTTTAAGGGTTATGTGTAGGGTCGCAATGGTAAATGTGCAAACTTAAAGAAATTATACTTATTTCTGAAAATAATTTGTCAATTACTTAACACGTCTGCGTGTCTTAAATTAATTTTGTAATAAAAGTGTATTGTTTGAAGGTGTGAGGCTGTAATCATTTTCAAAGTTTCGAATGTGTAAGAAAAGAAATTTGTTTTCATAACTACAAAACATTTCATCCATAAAAAGTCATCTTCAATAACAAGGTCAGGCAAAATGATAAAAATTATTTTAAAGTAAATTAGCATGACAGAACAATCATTCTTTTTAATACTCCGAAACTGAGATCATGATAAACCATAGGCTGTCTAATTTATTTTTAGGTATAATAGCCTTTGCGTTATAGAAGAAACAAACAACTTGTTTTTTTATTTTTTTAACACACACGTGCTTTCTAGTTTTATTCTTAGTTTGAAATAAAAATTAAAATATGTGCTTCAGTTTCATTGTTAAATTTTGTTAAAAACTAACATAAGGTTCAGTCCCCAATGAATCAATAGTAAGCGTGAAGACTTGTAACACTAAAAATTGGGTTTCAGAACCAATAGTGCGTACAGTACAGTAAAAGAACCAGCCCATTGTGTAAGTTTGTGGAACGAAACAATCGTATTATCAAATGTTAAGTTGTTTGTAAAGTACACAATAGATGACGCTGTAAGCATGGAAATAAGTAGGCTGAAACCAATCTTATTCAATACCCTAGAAATTTAAGTCTCCGGATTTACAAAGCTGAAATCAGGGGTTCGATTTCCCTCGGTTGGCTGAGCAGATATCCCGATGTGGCTTTCTTTGCTAAGAAAAATACACACACACACCCCTAGAAATTTAAACATTATATTTGGCATTTTTCTATAAAGTGATACTGAATGATTATTTCTTTAGGTATTGTCTCTTGTTCTACCAAATATGTTGAGCGATATTTACATTTATTGTAGTTTAGAACATTATTAATTTATTTTATTTTGCTCATATTTTAATACTACCATCGATATCTTTCTGTACTTTTGTTTTACTTCAGTCTTGAGGCAGACGTATATCCCGCACTTCAAAGACAAGCATAATCATATCTTTCTGCTAACCTCTAGTACATGTAAATATTGATTTTTAGGCATACTGGGCTGTTAAGTGTGCCTTTATGTTTAATAAGTGTTAACCACACTTTATAAGAAAAACGATGTGCCAGCTTCTTTACTGCCCTTGGAACTACTTCCTCAATCAACTATCGTGCTCAGTTAGATGGCCATGATTATGCACTATTTCTTGACTTCGCAATGTAACAAGCTTCTGCCAAGGACAGCGAGATCAACCTTAGACCACACATCTAGAGAAACTTTCACAGACACTCTTGCACGTGGACACCGGCATTCAAGACCATGTTTAAGCAAACCAATGGAACAAAAGTCCTTTGGAGCTGCGTTTGGAGACTTGAGAGCGTGTGATTAAATGTGATTCCAATTTCTCAACGAACTCTCTCAATAAAACAACCGTTGGTTTTGAAATGTGATTGAAAGTCTGTGAACTTTCATAACTTTAAAATTCTTGTTTATTATGAGGTTACTGCAACCAGGTGTACTAGATGATATTCCTGACTTCATTGTTTCTCTTTGTTTTTCCTTTGTAGGGGGGGAGGTTTTTTATGTAGCTTTAACCATGGCATATCACTTTGCCGAATGCCCTCAAGCCACTATTTTAATCTATTCAAATGAACTTTATAAGGCGTGCAATTAACTCTCTGTATCTCTAGTGATATCTTTATTTTGTTGATTTAGTTTTTACTCATATTACAATTTAATATGGTGCATTCAAAAGTTAAAATCAGCATACATAATAAAGGAAAATATCGTGTTCTTCCGATATTGTCAGATCATACTTTACGTATCTATGACAACGGCAGTTGTATTGAAATAGATCACCTGAAGACAGGATGCCCAACAATTAAGTAACATCGAACATTGTTTACTTTGTGGTTATAGCGCTTTTACATGTTTACCAAAAACATTAAGTTGTATTTTAATCTTCGGTTGCCAATTTAATTATCTTATGTGATTTGACGAAATAGTTAGTATATATAATTAGTTCTTTAAGTGAAAGATTTGTTTTTACTATGTTTGTTTACACAGTAACATCCAGTAGAATAAACTACTGAAACAACAACGGGAGTTTTTTGAGTTGAAAGAAGATATTTTATTCTAACTGAAGTGCAACTTTAAAACCGTGCTATCCGAGGACATTTTCTGGTAATGTTGTTAGTACAGCACGTTACCGGCTGTATGAAAACGTTCAGCTATAATTGACTGTTTACACACATGCTCGATACATTTTAGTTGACTTTATCAACACTCCATCCTTCACAATCCACTGCTTTAGGTAAAATGTTTCTCTAACAACTTGATGGCAGAATAAAATTAATAAAACAAAGTTCCAGAGAACTAATGTTGTCATCATCCCTACTTACGACGCAGTGAAAGCTGCACAAATGCAGGATATACAGTGTAACAAAAACAGTAATCTTCATATCTCTGACTAATTTTATTTTAGAAAGTATTCAGAAAACAGCCGTAGCTTCACACACGTCATATTGTATGAATTAAGAAGTAACAATAGGAGACCTCCCAGGCCTATGTTGTGCTCTACAAGAGGACGAGTGCGAGAAACCACATCTTAATCAACCAAATACATGTCATTATCACGGACAGGCTGAGGCGCACCCTCTAAAATTACTGGGTTGAAAAGCATCTCTTCAAACTTTTGCTTTTACTTAATCACTGTGGGAGATCCAAACTGTGCCCCAGGGTTGAGAAACGAGTAATCTATCTAGAGTAATAATGCATTGGGATTTTGAAAGAATTTCGACTTCTGCCTGGCAAATTGTTTTCCTGCCTTCCCTGAGTGATTTCCGCATTACTCTCGGCCCGATGTTGCAACATTCTCACGATGGAAGACTACCGTATAGCTAGAGGCTAAATCTGCAGGTTGCGGTGGGACCGGACGTCTCCCACACTCGCTCGTTTCTCGTGATCAATTCACTTACTTTAACATTCATTATGATAGCCCTTGAGAAAGTTTCTCCTATTTGCATTTGACCAAACACCTGAGTATACTCTGATACAGCAAGCTAGCGTGACGTTGGGTTGAAATTTTTTCGTCGCTTAACATCATGAAATAGCACATAAGTAAGAAAACATAGTTAACTGCTGTCTTTAATGTCTCTTGGTAGAAATGTCTTGATGATTACTTTAGTGGTTCTGATAACAGGGTCACGTTTTGATCCGGTGCGTTGCTGTCACGAAACTCGTACGTTTCTTTTAAAGTAAAACGTCACAAAAGAAAATTATCACAAACATATACAGAAGGGACAAGTGAAAAATAATTTTGCTTTTCACTTACTGTCATCAAAAGCACTTATCAATTATCTTAAATACGAGGGTTATGCACATTTATACATCTACTATTTTTCGCACTTGCCTCTATTTCGGCAAGGTTATATACGTTTTGTCAGTATAGTTGTTAATTGGAATACAGTTTTGAAACTCGAATATAATCAGTAATAAATAATCAGTCTATTCATAAAGAAATTATTACTTTCTTTGTGAGTTACTAAACCAGAGATAAGTTTTTTCCACTTTATTATATTATGCATGTATCTCAAGCTATAACTTTGTATCACTGAAGTTTTTATTATTGTACCTAGTGTCATATTTAAAAAAAAGTCATTGTTGCTTCTATTTACAATTGTGAAAATTAAAGTTACTTTCATGTTGTCGCCCGAATAAAAATTAACATCTACACATAATAAAGAAAGAAAAACTGAACCAATGTCATGCAATTTTACACAATTTTTTCCTAATTTTACTCTGTTGTAGTTAGTTGTTTAGAATACAGTTCAACAGGTAAGCTAATTGAAGAAATGTCAAGCAAAGTGTTGTAATTACGTTTGTTTCAAAATTTAAATAGATTTTCACAAAAATATTATCAGCTTCAAATGACGTAACAAGAAATTCAGGCAATTTAACTGAAACCAGCAGGAGTATACGAACGTGATAGCACATGTAACATAAATCCACAGTATTAAATACGTTTTGTTTTTTGCACAAAGCTACTCGAGGGCTATCTGTGCTAGTCGTCCTTAATTTTGTAGTGTAAGACTAGAGGGAAGGCAGCTAGTCATCACCACCCACTCGTGGGCTACTCTTATACCAACAAATAGTGGGATTGACCGTCACATTATACGCCCCCACGGCTGAGAGGGCGAGCATGTTTAGCGCGACGCGGGCGCGAACCCGCGACGCTCGGATTACGAGTGCACGCATTACGCGATTGGCCATGCCAGGCCGTATTAAATACAATATTCTTATCAGGTCGTTTAACATGACACGTTCACTCACTGAAGAAACAAATAAACTCAACATATAAAAAATTGTTATATATAATAACTTTATAGAAAATAGAGATAATTTAAGTAATATTGACAAGAAATATAAAGTGCACAAATCAACTAATCGCCAAATGTATTGGTTTATTATAACTATTAAATACGCTCATTCCCCTAAAGCCAACTGAACCTGAATGCTTCATTATTAATGTTTCTGAACAAGTTTTCATTTCGCTCAGCCTACAATTATGTTCTTGATCTTTCGAAATACTAAGGCGGCACGTAGTTGTGGCTTTTTCTTAGATTAATTATTTGATAAGTAAAAAAATTACTGATATCATTGTAATTTTTGTATAAACACTGCAGGATATTTTAAGACTGAAGCCCCGAGTGAAGTTTAAACATTTTAATGTTTTTATCTGATGTACTCAGACTGAGAAACTGACTGGCAAGCGTAACAACCTAAATTATTCTTTAAAACAAAGGATTGGAAATTATTGTGAAAATAAAACTAGTAATATAATCGAACATTCGCAAAACGGTATTGGTTAGTTCGTAAATATTTCGCTAAAAGACATTTATTTAAACATGCCGAGATGGCACATGTAAGTAGACAGGTAGGTGCTGGTTTCAGCGGCTGACAATGACGACATACTTACCCTGAACTGAATGCTAATCCGTCGTAGATTAGCTTCCATCCACACGCTGGTACTCATGACACAGTTGTGTAGATTACGACAAATGCAGTAAAATGTCTTGTTTAAAGATACGACAACGTGCTGAGAGCGAGCCTCGAGCTTACCACCTTCTGATTATGGGTCGAGAGCTTTGGTTGCTAACGTGGTAAAACTGGAGTGAGAACAGCAACAAACATGAAATCCAATTCTCAAGAGTTAGGAGAACAGTTGTGATTAAACCAATATAAAATAAAAGCACTGACATTTAGGTACTGTTTTTTAACAAATCTATAGGTATCTGTGATACGGATCTATTTTGGATTTTGTTTTTT
This sequence comes from Carcinoscorpius rotundicauda, assembly GCA_011833715.1. Lineage (NCBI taxonomy): Eukaryota > Metazoa > Arthropoda > Merostomata > Xiphosura > Limulidae > Carcinoscorpius > Carcinoscorpius rotundicauda. Next base: position 69,414,003 of record CM022399.1, on the reverse strand, counting down.
AAAATTTAAACTGTCTTAGTTGCATTTCAAATGTTTGTTTGGCTTACATGGTCAACTGTATTATTCCACTTTAGTTTCAGCCTAAATAAGTCCTTTAAAAACGTTTAACTTGCTATATTCCAGATTCAAAGTATTCCACATGAAGATGGATTCCGTAACTTTCTTTTTTGTAGAAATTAGGAACTTTATATAAGGTCTACTTATTTTACTCTCATTTATTATTTTGGTATTTCAGAAAAAGTTCCACAAAGTAATCAAAAATCTAGTTTTTTTGTTTGTTTTTTTGACACAGCAGTTCGTGGTTAACACATTAATAAAACACCGTGAGACTTTTACAGGCAGTATTACATTTTAGATATGCCATCAGTACTATTCAATATTTACGGGATTACCATAATCTTTCAAGTTGATTTATGTATGTAATAATTATAACTAAAAAGGATCACCAAGTACTTGATAACGTAGTGAAATGACATACATTTCATTGGTCAATAATAATATCGCATGTATAACAAACAACTAATAAACATTCGATATAATTAGCCACTTACGCTTTTGTCGGGAATTTACAAAAGACTGCCTGAGACCTAAAACTTTTATCTTTAAATGTTAAACAACTTAAGGAGATACTTTAGTTGTAACCCAGTGTTTGTTTTAATTTTTTATTTTACCTATCATTGTGAATATAACAAATAATCTCTTTGTCGATAGTATCAACCTAACATTGTGAACATAACAAACAATCTCTTTGTCGATAGTATCAACCTAACATCGTAAATATATCAAATAATCTCTTTGTCGATAGTATCAACCTAACATTGTGAATAAAACAAATAATCTCTTTGTCGACAGTATAAACCTAACATTGTGAACATAACAAACAATCTCTTTGTCGATAGTATCAACCTAACATTGTGAATATAACAAATAATCTCTTTGTCGATAGTATCAACCTAACATTGTGAACATAACAAACAATCTCTTTGTCGATAGTATCAACCTAACATCGTAAATATATCAAATAATCTCTTTGTCGATAGTATCAACCTAACATTGTGAACATAACAAATAATCTCTTTGTCGATAGTATCAACCTAACATTGTGAACATAACAATCTCTTTGTCGATAGTATCAACCTAACATTGTGAATATAACAAATAATCTCTTTGTCGATAGTATCAACCTAACATTGTGAACATAACAAATAATCTCTTTGTCGATAGTATCAACCTAACATTGTGAACATAACAAATAATCTCTTTGTCGATAGTATCAACCTAACATTGTGAACATAACAAACAATCTCTTTGTCGATAGTATCAACCTAACATCGTAAATATAACAAATAATCTCTTTGTCGATAGTATCAACCTAACATTGTGAACATAACAATCTCTTTGTCGATAGTATCAACCTAACATTGTGAACATAACAATCTCTTTGTCGATAGTATCAACCTAACATCGTAAATATATCAAATAATCTCTTTGTCGACAGTATAAACCTAACATTGTGAATATAACAAATAATCTCTTTGTCGACATTATCAGATAGCGCCCGAATTCATTTTTTATTCAAGTCTTTGTACGTTGTTTTGTGGTTTCTCTACAAGTTCCAGTTCTACTAATTTTTAATGATACAGATGTATTTATATTCTGCTGAAAGGTGGCTTCATAACGTGTAATAATTCGAAGAGTAAGATAACTGAACAGCCGTATAACCACAGTACTTTTTTGCGTTAAATAACTCGTTAAAAGTGAAGTATATTTACAGTTTTTTACACTTAAAAATAACTCAAAATTCAGTTTTGTTTGCAGATGTGTTTCTTTCGAATATCTACACTTATAAAAGACTTTCTATGTTAACTGTTACTAATTTCAATCTGGAACGTTATTCAGTAGCACCCGCCGCTAACTCTTGAGCTACTATAATTGAATAGTGGAATTTACCTCTTAACTATATATACCACACATATGTCCCCAAAGTATGTAGCATGTTTGTTTGTTTTTTTTTGTAGGAAAGAGACGTGAACCATGGACCTTTAAATTCATAAACTGCATACTAACTATTAGGCCGCATATGACAAATATGTTGATGTGAAAATGTTATAATTATGTTTCTGCCTGAAGTTTACGTATTGTAAATACAATTATTTTAATTTTGCGTGTATGTTTATAGAAATTATCAACACAAAATTGTTTAGAAATAATGTCTGTGTTTTCACTTTTGTGTATTTTTAAGTTGACAGCGCCATTTAGCTTTGTTTGGTTTTTTTTGTCGCAAAGTTCGATGTCTTAAGAGGTTTTTATGTATTATTTTTTCACTTAGGAATTAAATACATATTTGTGATCATAACGAATTTGTAAAAGTATAAGTTTAGGATGTGTTACGTTTTATGATTTATCCCTGACGAGATTCCAGTTTATTATGTTACGTATTATGACTTTGAATAGCTTAAAACTGAATTATATTGTAATTTAAGTGTGAAAGTTAGTCAAATGTAAAAATGTATCAAATTTGTAGTGTTTACCATTACGATTGATACACACATTATTCTTTCTTTATACAAATATATTTAATATCTATACAAATAATAACACAATTTATAATAATCATTATTACAAAAATGTCATTACTAATAATGATTTATATTGAAACGTTTCGCAAATTTACAAAAAATATTGAGTCTCTTTTTCGATCCGAAACTTCCTTGACTTTTTGTTGAGATTTCACGACGACCAAATTAATTAATAATTGATATAGGCACAATTCATTTAACGGAAAGATAACTAACTCTTCGCTGATTACACGCGAGTTTTTTCACCGCTGAAGTTATGTAATGTTTTTGTAAAAATCCTACCTTTCAATGTTAATCCACTGAAGTTAAACGGTTTGTAATGTTTAAAATATGTAAATGTTCCTGATCAAATATTTTCAGTTTCCCAATTAATTAGCGTTAATGACAGTTGTAAATTCCAAGTTCTACAGTATGGAAACTGTAGGAAACCTATATATTGTCTATTCGCATTACGTTGTTTCACTTTTATAAGCTTGGAAGGAATGTATCTGGAAATTTTAGCTGAAGCAACAAAACTAGCAGTTACTGGTATTTATATACACACATATTACACTGTTTATTCTTAAATTGGAGAATCTTCTAGAATTTTAGTGAATAGAATAACAATATAAGCTATATTCTTCTAAATGTATAAAGGAAACATTGATATTGAATTAAAAATATAATAGTGAATCTGTTACAGAAGTTATTGTTGAAAACATTTTGTTTGATTTATTGTAGAAGGGAAAGATTCATATATGTGTAACTACTGTGGATATGTTAGTGAATAAGCTTAATATTCTTTCTTTAATTTTGGAAAGTGTTATGACTTGATTTTTTACGTGTAACCTGAACAAAATGTAATAATAGGATGTCAGAACATATATGCAATTAGGAACTAAGAAAAGCTACAAACTTAAGGAACTGGCAAAATTGTTTAACATTAAGGCTAAACAGTTAGTTAGCCCTTCTGCTTACAGATGTTTAAAATTTTCATAATGTTAATGTAAGTGTTAGTAAAGTAGCAATATGTTTGTTTTCGATTTTGGGGAGTTAGGAACTCGTTTAACTAGATGTTGTGTGCAAGAACAGATAGTGTATTGATATCCGCGATAGCCTCTGAAAGAACCTTTCCTTCATTTGATTTTTTGTTTATATTAAAAAAAATGTAGGTTTAGATGACAATATGTTCTTTAATTATTTTTTTTAGCTCCACCTATACTTTTTTTGCTTAATAAGTTTATTCGATATAATTAAATATATTTTCCCCTTGTATTACGGAAAATACGGAGATTCAACATGGAAACTGTGGTTAATATTTATAAACCAATTTATATATTTACATGTTTATTTATATTTATAAATTGCAGTTTACAATAGAAGAAACGTATAAATGAATGTTTTTCTTGTTATTAATATAGATTTATGTTTATAAATACATATCAAATGAATTTTATTGGACCACCAAAATAATACAAGGTAAACAAAGAATTAAATCATCTCAAAAATTAAATGTTTATTTTAAGTTTATAGAAGTTACCAACACAATAAAAAGCAGCAAAAAGAAAAAAAGATGGCCATAAGACTTTTTCTACCAAGTGTAAATATTGATTGAGTTATCACAGCAACTAATATGAGACCATTACCATCTATTTTAAAAGTATTAAACATACTAGATTATGTGTGTGTTTTCTTATAGCAAAGTCCACCGAGGGGAATCAAACCCCTGATTTTGCGTTGTAAATCTGAAGACATACCGCTGTACTAGCGGGGGTAGAGTATGAGAAAGCGAATTCTATTTTTTGTTAGGGTTCAATTTATCGTTCAATTATTTTTCCCTCTATCATTCAGTTTATTTAAAAATTTTATTTACATGAAAATGCTAACTTGCTTTTCAGTTGATCACGCTAATTTTGAGTAACTATGTATGAATTATGAAACTGGCACATACTTCCCTAGCGATGCCACACAGACATTATTGATGCAGCAATCGATTATATAGATTTATGATCACGTGGATGTATTCTCTTATCAATTAAGGAAGGAATAAATACTATGGCATATGCTTCATAAAATGAGTTATGATATACTTAGTGAATTATTGCTGTTTGTCATTCGATATTGTTATTAATATAGAAGAGTGATTTTGAAATATTGTGTTGCTCTTCTTGTTTTTAAATTAGGTTTTTACTTTTTCTGAATCGTTGTTTTGATCTTATTATTTAAGATAATAATAGTGATATTTATATTTTATTGTTTATTAGTGAGTGGTAAATTTTATTTCAAGTTTCGTTAGAGTTTAATAAATTGTTTTTTTTTCTCGTTGAACACTGATTATAGCGGTGTGCTTTTGTAGGTAGGATGTAATAAAATTTGTTTTTATGGTAGTTCTTATTTTAAAGTGTGTTGAAACTTTTCCAGATGCAATATCTTAATTTCAACAGTGTGTAAAACTATTTCAAAGGAGTGTTTTGCGAGAATTGTATTCTTTCTCATTTTCTTCTTAATTATATTATTATTATTGTTATTATTTCATTCAATTTTAATTCGGCGAAGCAGAGCCAATAGAACAACGTGGCTGGTTGCAACATTCATCAAGAAAAACTTGATCACTTGGAAATAAAGACAATCTGACAAATCCAGATTCTGAAAGTGACCAGCGCAAGAATACTTTCGTATCTTTTCTTCAACAAGGACGACGTGAAAATTAAATGTACAGTAGATTTAAGCTACGGCGAAGGAAAATCAGAGGTTTTGCAATAGAATGTCTTTTTATATATACTCTTCAAAAAAAGAAACGCAAAAGGCAAAATTTTAGACATATTGTTAACAAGTTTATTTTGGGTAGTTTTGTATGACATGTGTGAAACTTTTACACTGCTGAACATCCAGAGTCTGCAAAGACGAAGTCCACGCTGACTAGTTGAAGTTTAACGTCAGTCAACGTCAATAACGAGTATGCCTCACGTGAGTATCAATAACTGCTTGGCATCTTCTGCCCATGGAAGCGATGAGATGACGAATCACATCCTGTAGAATGGCTGGCTGCCCACTCAGCCTGCAAAGCTGCTGTAAGCTGAGGTAGAGTCTGCGGTTGAAGTTGTCACCATCGCAGACGTCGGTCCAACTCGTCCCAAAGATGTTCGATGGGGTTTAAATCTGGTAATATGGAGGGACATGGAAGAACGTTGATGTTGTGGTATCTCAAAAAGACAGTGGTGAGTTGGACTGTGTGAAGACGGGCGTTGTCATGTTGAAAAACGTCGTGTACCCTCAGATTACGAGTCTCACGCCTTCACCCACCTGGCCATGCTGGGTCCCGCTCCTAAAATATAAAATGACAAAAAATACATAATGTCAGAAGTCAGTACAAAAGAAAAGTAAGCAAACAAAAAATAATGAGACGTATTAGCTCACACATCACACACACAACTTATTCTTATCATTATTCTTGTAATATTTCACAGATTTCATCAGGTTAGATGATTAATTTATTCCTATGTTTATGCAAAAAGTTTAATTTAGTCCTATGTTTATGCAAAAAGTAAACACTGATAACATAATTAGTTATAGCAATAATGATTAAAATTATTCTAGATAGTTTTACTTATAAGTGAAACGAAACTGATTTTAAAGATAAATGGAGCGTATCAATACTTTTAAGAAAGAGTTAAAAACAATTGTTTGTTCACGGGATCGATGCAGTTCATAAATGCACAGGTTCTTAAACACATTTAAACATTCGTATGTTTGTAGTTGCGCATATCCAATAGCAAACGCTGATAGAAAATAAAAAAATGGCTTAAAAATCATGAAAAAGAAATGGTTAGTAATTATTTCCCTACAAAAATGAACGAAACAAGTATAAACAAATCCCAATGTAATGTTCTCAAGTTACAGAAAATAGCTAAAATAAACGATTTCTCAACTCCTGTGCATAAACGTAAACAATAAATGTACATAACCAGTTTTTAAGACGCGATATGTCCTGCGCTGGGCCAGCGGTAAGTCTACGGATTTACAACGCTAAAATCACGGGTTCGGTCACCCTTGGTGGACATACCAGACAGCCCGACGTTCACTGTGATGGGTTGCACATGGGGCCTAAGAATCTCGTAGACGGTTGCGTACGGTCTGATCGGAAATCCTACGTAGCTCTGGTATGGTTGAGGCAGTAGACGTCGCAGTGGTGTTCTATCCAGAAGGTAACGTAACTGAATGTAGCGATCTTGTGCGGGCGTGGTCACACGAGGTCTGCCAGATCGTGGACGGTCACAAGTTGAACCATGTTGTTAGTGACGATTCCATAGCCTTGTGATGGTGCTTGGATGGACATTCACAGCTGTGGAAACATCTGATCGAGATTCGCCTGCTTCCAACGACTAATGGCGTTGTTGCATTGTGCTTCAGTCAGTCTTGGCGTAATTGTATTGTGTGTCGATTGCTTAACACTGAGCTATGGAAACCGAGAACCCATGACTTTTATAGGGATTTTGCACATGTTGCACTTGCAGAACATGCAGATCTCTAAAACAAATTTATTGAACATGAATGCGTTTTGGCGAAAAATCCGATGTTTTCCTCCGTTTTCAAAGTGCACAACTTTTATTGTCATTTTGGTCTGACAATCAGTGCCTTAACACGTGTAACATCACATACTCTGAGCTTGTAACGTTATTACATATATTTCTTTTTAAAATAACAAAAATATCCCTTTTGCGTTTCTTTTTTTGAAGAGTATAATTTGAAAGTAAAGTCGTGCTTCCAAATATCTTGTTATTTGTTTTAACAATGATAGTTACAGTTATTTTACTTCCAAAAACAGAAATTTTCATAAAATAGGGACCATTTTTATATTAACATTCTGTGCAAATCTAGGTAATAACGTTAATATTTGTGTTGGTATCAGAACAAAACGAATTAAAACAAAGAAGTTTCACCTGCTGCAACAATCTAGATTTGTGTCATGGTACAGGTGATATATTAAATACATTTTACATAACCCTAATTTTTATTCGAAGACTCAGAATAACAATTTTTTCCTGCTTTTTCTCAAAGGCAGTTTAACTGGTAACATTTTTAACTAAAGTTTGTAGTTCATTAATTAATAAATTAATATTGTGATTTATTTATGTTGTCTTCAAATTATTTTACAAGGAAACTGCTGCAATGTCCAGTGGCCATTAATTGAACATAAGATATACAAGTTACTTATCTAGAATCAATATGTCTTTGCTATGTTGGTAGAAATTTGATGCCACATAAAGGATTTGTAGGACTCTATGAAATGTCTTAAAAGAAACAACAGGAGAAAGAATATCAAAGTTTACCATGGATGCCTTTCTCTGCCTCAACCTACTCCTTTCTGGTATTTGTAGGAAGTCTTATAATGGTGCTACAAAGGCGTTGTACCAATACTCTTGTGCAAAAGTTTTTTTTAGAAAAGAACAAATACTAGATTTTATGTCTATCATGGTCATTATTGTGTGAATCTCATTATTGAGGCAACTTATACAGCCTCTACTGTGATTCACAATTCTTTGCAACGGGCTCATGAGTTGAGACGCTTGGTTTCGACAGTTGAAGAAATTCAAGGTAATGTTTGGAGCGTACAGAGGCTTAGAATGGATCGTATACAAGTACGAAAGCACTGGGTTTCACAAGGTAGGTTGTTCGTACCTCAGTCACTCAGTCAGTGCTCAACCAGTGCAAATTAGTTTTCTTTAGCTTGGATGAGATCGTTTCAACTCGTAACTCTGATTCAGCTTCTAAATAAAACATATTTCTGGAAATACTTCAAAAGAGAACACTGTCAAACGGCTAATATCAACCATTGAATGATGGAGGAATTGCAGTGTCTGAACATTTCTTCGCAAAAGAGAATAAAACAATTGTCGGAATGTCACAGTGGAGTGTGTCAAACGTAGAACAAATAACAGAAGAAAACTTCAGAATAGTATGCGATAAAGTACCAGGATTAATCCAATTCTTGAATATCCAGCGAATTAAAAATCCAGCTGAACGCAACTTTAGTTTGATTAGTGTTAAAAGGCTGAGGACCAGGATTTGTCACTCTGTAAAACAAAGTCGCCTGAATAATGAGTTGTTTCCAACATTTGTGAAGGGTAACTTGTGAAGTTAGTGAGTAAAACACTTAACCAGTAATGTAATACTGCAGAGTACCAACATAAGGACATTGTCGAATCTTTAACTTAGAAAAGCAGGGAGATTCTCATAATCTATTTGTTGGCAATGGCAGTTTGAAAGTTTACTATATAGTAGTTTAAAGTATGTCAAAATAAAAGCGAGATGTATTGTCAGAAATGTATTGAAATATCTTGGGAAGTACGTCTTGCTCCCAAATATTTCTTTTTATTATGGTTATTGTTATTTAATTTGTATAATGAAAGCGGATTTTATTATAACATGAAACATTGATCATTGTTTATATTGCCATTCTGTGAAATTCACGTTACAAAATTATTATTTGTGTAGGTGGCAGAAAATGACAAATTAATACACAGAAGTTTCACCTGCTGCAACAGCCTAGATTTATATAATATCAGGAAAGTACAGGTATTGTATTAACATGTTGACTGCCAAGTATTTCAGCTGCTACAATACAACTCTAATGCTTATTCATTTTGTAACTCGTGACGCCATTTTGGATCGAAAGTGAAACAATTTGTAAGTAGGTCAAATACACGTATGGTGCTGATATCTAGCGTTGAAGTTAGGTATTATTGAGAACAAATTAACTCGTCCGTGGCACTGTGTTACCGATCGGCACTGAACAGGTTGAACTTAATTTTACACAACCCTAATTTTCATTGAAGGACAAAGAATAACATATATTTGTTCCTGCTTTTCTCGAAGGTAGTTAAACAGGATAACATATTCAACTTAAAGTCTGTAGTTCATCAATCATTAAATTAATTATTTGATTTGTTTGTTTTCTTCTATTTACAGTAAATATTACTAATGCCATTGTCACTATTGTTTCATAAACTGTAGTCATACATACATATTGTCAAAAGTGTAGTTGGCAACTCGGTTCTGTTAAAGTATGCAACTAGATCTTTGGAAATTTGAAGATTATAAATGCCACTATAACTGATATTTTAAGTAAATGTTTTTCATTATTATATGAAAAAAATGGGCAAAGATTAACAGAACTTACTAGTTTTTCGTTGTTTTTGGACAGAATACCTCCTTGTATCTCCTAGTTTCACGATATGTGCTTCCCTTTTGAAATGAGCGTGTGTTTCGTTATAAGAAAGCCTCATCAGGCTATCTGTTGTGCCCGTCGAGGAATTCAAATTCTTGACTTTAGCGTTGTAAATTAGAAGACTTACCATTGCATTGTCCCCTCGAGGTGCCCTCTTTAAGTTAATGTTTTGCAGTTTTAGTACTTTGCAAAATGTAAGTTGGCTCTTCTTCTATGTTTGCAAAAGATAGGCTTTGTTTGTTTGTTTTTGGAATATCGCACAAAGCTACTCGAGGGCTATCTGTGCTAGCCGTCCTTAATTTAGCAGTGTAAGACTAGAGGGAAGGCAGCTAGTCATCATCACCCACCGCCAACTGTTGGGCTACTCTTTTACCAACGAATAAACTAAACTAAACTAAACTAACGTGGCAGGGTTTCAGTTTAGAGAGAGAGAAATCAGAAGAGTTCTCTCCCCAACCGGGGTGTTCAGGAACGTTATGGTTCCTCTTCGTCCCCTTTCATGGATTGTTATTAAGATTAAGTGGTGTTTTTTTTTTAAATAAATAAATTATTATTATTATTATTGACTTTTTGGGTGGAGGATGTCTCTCTAAATGTTGTCCTGGGTGGAGGCAAAGGCAGCAGCGGAAAGAAAGGCCGGGACCTGTCCCGAAAGGAAGAAGTTGAGCAGATGTGAACATGAATATATTTCAAATTCAGATCAAGTCAAACGGCACGATTCAGGGTCTGGCAAAAGAGTTGCCTGGGCTGGGATCTAGAAATTTAATGCCTGAAGATTTTGATGTGGTGGAAACGGGAGTGCCCCGAGAAAACTCACTTTCACAGGACAGGCGCACCAACGAATAGTGGGATTGACCGTAACTTTATATCTCCCCCACGGCTGGGAGGACGAGCATGTTTGGCGCGACCCTCAGATTACAAAGCGCACGCCTTAACACGCTAGGCCATGCCGGGCCCAAAAGATAGGTAGGCCGAATACGTTGTTACACATTCTACAGCTTTAATGCTTGTTACTGTGGCTTAACCCTTTCTTAAGTTTAAAATTATAATTTTGATTTACCTCTTAAAAAATAACTATTTAATTGGACTCTAATTATTTGGTGAAAATTCTAAACAATATGTTGTTGTTGTTGTTGTTTTGAATTAAGCACAAAGCTACACAATGGGCTATCTGTGCTATGCCCACCACGGGTATTGAAACCCGGATTTTAGCGCGTAAGTCCGCAGACATACCGCTGAGCCACTGGGGGACTAAACAATATGTAACATGATCCATAGAAATAATGATCGTACGTCAAGCTGATATTGCTGCACTGATATAAATCCGGTAGTTTCTTTCTGGTAAATGAATATTCACATCTTGTAGCACTGGTATGTAACATAATGTAGCATCTCGCTTCCATATTAACGCACGCTCTAATTCTCAGCAAATTACACGCGGTAGGCTTCATAGGTACAAACGCTTTCAAGATAGTGCGATGTTTTGTGTCCGTATGCAATCGTTAGTCACAGCGAGAAACTTGTTCATTTTATAAATTCTCCAAAGTGGAAAAAGTAGGAAAGAAATACACTACGTTAATAAGGTAAAATTTGACCTGAAGTTGTATGCATATATACAAACTTTATTAAAGTGAACAAGTCACGATAGGCCAAAGTAAATCAATATAAGGTTTCACATAATTTTCTTGTCTACTGAGCTTTTCCCGAGATGAAGTACGGTTATTCCATTGTGATAATTAATAAATTTATGCCTAGGCTAATACCTTTGCAAAGACATGTACGGTAATCATTATGTCATTTGTCTGTGAGTTTCATCCATGAAGAACTAAACTCAATAATAATAATAAAGAAATAAATGAATAAGTGGAATTAATGCTGCATCAGAGGCTTTACTTGAGCGAATAAGTTAAACAGTTTCATGTTTTGGTGATATATTAACAGTTTCTAACGTTTATGAATAAATTATTTAAGAAATAACAAATACATTTAATAAATTACTCCGAACAAATATACAAAAAACCAACAACATGCAACGTGTTAAAGAAGTTGTTTTTTGTTCATTTCAAGGAATACTTAATTTAGAATGAATAGATTTCAAAGACATTTTTTGGTATATGACGTGCTCCACGCTAGTACAACGGTATGTCTTTAGAGTTATAACGCTATAATCAGGGGATTGTTTCCCCTTGGTGGGCTGCGCAGATAGCCCGATGTGGCTTTTCTATAAGAAAACAAACACACTCACTGTATGTGATGAATAAATTATTTTCGGGTTATTGTGGTATATTTTGGAATTACTTTAATCAGCAGAAAATTATTCAGTGTTATTATTATTAATTATAATTTGTATTATTAATACTGGTAATGTTAATCGTATAATTATTATTGCTTTGTTGTTGTTCAAAGTAATATATCCGACCATCTGTTTATCTGTAGTTTATTGTTAGAAGAGCCGACGAGTCTCACATGAGTACAAGCGCATGCAACTGATTCATCAAATAGTACGTCTGGAACAACTTTATCTGAAACTTCTTGCCCTGGTCAATGAACGCCATATTTATCAGTATATAGTATGTACTTCTTACTGTCCATAACATTACACATCTTATTCTTCATATTTGCATGTACAAAGCCTTTTGAAAAAAAAACAAAAACATCTGCTTACTGAGAACTCTTCACATAACCTCACTGGTAGTGGTTTTATCCTCTCTTAATTGACTTGATTCAGAATCAAACTAAAAAGCTATCGTTGACAGGTTTGACTCAGCTATGCTGCTTCAACAATACATGAACAAACACGTGGTGTTTGTTTAAAATCAGTGGAAGCTGTGACGTCATCGTAACAATTTCAACATGGTGAGGACCGGATGTGAATGGGTGGTCAACATATTGGGCCACAAATCGAGGGGAGTCCAAATTTCAAATCTTAATTCATTAAATACATTGGTGTTGTCAATTATAAAATTATTGGTAGATTCTATTATCCGGATCAAGGAGCCATTGAAATCTTTTGTAATGGCGGGTGCTACTGGCTGTTTGTCTCTTCACTGGATTGTAGTTTAGAATTAAAGAAGGGGCTATTCATGTTCCCTAGAGGACTCTGATTTGACCGTTTATCCCACGCACGCATACCGTTCCCTCAGGTCGAAAGTTACCAGTCAGTGTAGAGTGAACTACAATAATTACCTTGTGCAAACAAAGTAAGCAACATTGGTAAGAATCATACATTAATGACGATTTGGTATCTAACATATCATATCATTTTACCCTCTATGATTTAACTTCAAAAGCTTTTCTTTCACGTTTCTTTTGTTGTTTCGTACAGAATTTTGAAGACAACTGAGCCTTAAACAACTTGGTTGAAATAAATGCCTGGAACAGCTCGAGAAGGAGGTTAAGTTAATGGCAGATATCTTTATACTGCTGTCAGAGTTCAAATAGATGGTAGGCAAATAATATCAAACTGATAAATGAGTGGGCCGTAAAGTCCTTTGAAATTTACCGTGATTAACTGATTGATACGGTGCTCGAACTAATGGAGATTTAGTCAGTGGTGGGGAATCACTTGTATTAAACGGGCGTTTTAAGTTAGCATCGGATAAGCGTGTCTATTAAACAGATGTTTTATGGTTAAAAGTATAACAGTGTTTATGTGTGGAAAACTCTCGTTATCTTCATTATAATAAGACCTAAGTTAAATTTGTTTGTCGTTAAGCATAAGCCTACATAACGTGTTATCTCTGCTCTGCTATCACAGGTATCAAAACTAGATCTTTCAGCATGATATGTCTTTTTATTTACCGCTCATTTGGTGGTGGTGGATCGGATGAACAAATTAGTTTAATACTAGCATTAAAAACAATTGTAGTCTTGAAAATGTTGGCTGAAAACTGCCTTTAAATTTTCTTGGACGGTCAACAGATAATCGATTATTCTGGTTGTTATGTAAATGTCGTGTAAATATTTTGTAAACGACAACATGTCGTGTTGTGTTTAAATTTTCATTTCTATTATTCATATTTCCATATTTATATTATTGTTTCAAAGTTTAAACTAATAAAATATGTTGTTATTCATTTAGGGTAACATTTAGAAATTTCTTGAATTAAGTAGACCAATCATATGTTTGTAAATGAAATGCTGGCGACTTCGTGTCTAGACGTTTAGTCTCGTGCAAGAACGGACATGCGCGGATTGCTCTGGAGATCTGTAGAAATTTCGCGGTGTTTCGAGGAGTCTAGGCCTACAATATATAAACAGACGAAGATGCGAGAGAGAAAAAAGGAGAGTCAGGCATTAGTTTTATTCAAGAGAAGAGTCAATAGAAAAGAAGAGAGTCAGTCATTTCGTTTGAGAAAGTTTAAGTGTTTGCTGTGATTTGTGAGTGAAGTTAGATCTACGGAAGCTGTGATTTTATTTCGTCAATCTCTACGATTCTTCCGAATTAGTGGTTATACTGAAAGTCAACACGTGTGGAACAATCTACGGGAAATCGGAAAAAATTAAAGGCGACAATTTTGTGACGTTCATCGGAGGCAACGTGGAAAGAACTTCGTCGAATTTATTGAACTGTGAACTGTTTCTGAACTTCTTCATTTAAACTTCGGAATTTCTTCGTGGGACCAAATTCACACCCTAGACTGGAATTTGAGACTTTCATTTTAGATCATTATATTAGATACAGGCCAGTACCATTTTGTATTGTGATTAATTTTGAAGGTTGAAACTAATACCATTTTGTTTTGTAATTAACTTTGAAGGTTTAAACTTAATATCTGTCATTGTTATTATATAATTCATGTTATATCTGTTAATAGTTTAGTGTAATAAATTATTCAAGCTGTTATCTGTGTTTTTATGTTGCGTTTAGTTTACGAAAAATATAAAAAAAACACGTAACACTGGTTTAGTAAAAAAGAACGAAGCTTAAGGTGTAAGTATAAACGAAAGAAAGTAAACAGATATTCGTAACATAAAATCATAAATCATTTTACACTGGACATCAAGAGCGTGCTGTGAAATCAAATAAACAACAGGTATTATCGCATAGAGTTAGTACAAATTCATAAATAATTGACTTAATAACACATAATAAAAAAACGGGTAGCTGAATTTGTTGTTTGCATTAAATTAAAGGCCAAATAAAATATACATAATGACCTTGGTAGACAAGATAATTGCTGTCTAAGAAACATCGTCATCGATTGTGACTGGACGAGAAAGAAAACAATTTGAAGAACATTTTTACTAGTCTGAATGGACAAAACAGAACACAATCTGAGAAACCTCGTCACTGATAATGTGGAAAACTGAAACTCATGGAGAAAAGTCTGAATAAATAAATGTAAAATTAAAGTCGTCTAATTCTTTATTTTTTCCTTGCTATTCAAAATTGTTTCCTCTAGAGCCGACAGAAAACCAGCATTTGTTTGTTTGTTTTTTGAATTTCGCACAAAGCTACTCGACGGCTATCTGTGCTAGCCGTCCCAAATTTAACAGTGTAAGACAAGAGGGAAGGCAGCTAGTCACCACTACCCACCGTCAACTCTTAAGCTACTCTTTTACCAACGAATAGTGGGATTGACCGTCACATTATAATGTTATAACGCCTCCACTGCTGAAATGGCGAGCCTCAAATTACAAGTCGAACGTCTTAACACACTTGGCCATGTATTTAAATGAACTGGAAATCACCAGAATTCAGGTGCAATTAGTAAGTTAATTAGTAATGAGATCAGGTATTCCTAAGGATTGAGCTGGAAACTGAATGATTAATCGTAACTGGAAATAATTTTCTTAAAACACTACCAAATGTTATCACAGAAACTGATGTCACATGAATGACCTGTACGTATGCAATGTCATCTACCTGACATTAGGAAATTTTTGAAAAAGCAAATCAACAAAGTATTACAAAGTTTCACTGCAGCAATGAATATCAGAACTATAGTTTGACATTGTTTTACAGAAGGTGTATTGCTTTTGGTGAGGATATGTAGCACGCACTTCAAATGTTCATATAATCAGATAATAAAGATGTGAACAGAACAAAACTTTATAAATGTTGTTGTAACTGTGTTCAATGGTTTATTTCAGTTGTTAGATAACACTATGTAACACAAATTTTGTTCCTGGATAGTATGTGTTATTTCTTAATTGCTTATATTCCAAAAGTACAGAAAATGACCATTATTCCCTTCAAACTTTGATTTTGTGACCTGGATAATGAAATTTAGAAATTAATCTATTTTCTATGTAAAAACGGGCAAATTTGCACATTTTTATTTACATAAGGTCTGAATAAAACAATACATTAATCAATATTTACATGTATTTCCACTAAAGTTATACAAAAATGTTTAGAAGTGAGTAATTTATCGAGATTTGCGACTGTAATGTAAATTACATATTCGTATTAACCCCTAAATAGTCTCTCATCATGTTTTTGTTATACGCTTCTTGGTAGTGGGGTTCAAAGTCCAGGATATCTTGGTGGAAGCGCTCGCCTTGCTCCTATGAGTATGCTCCAATTTTCTTCTTGAATTTATCAAGACGACCATCAAGAATATGGACTTTCAGGGACATCGTGCAGCCCATTTTGCCGTAATTCTTCAGCATAGCCTCTATCAGTTCCACATAATTTTCGGCCTTGTGGTTGCCCAATAAACCTCGAACCAAAGCTGCAACAAAGCTGTTCCAAGTTTTTATATCCTTCCTACTGAGCTTTTTGTGAAATTCTGTGCACTCCAGGATCTTCTTTATTTATAGTCCAACGAAGACACCAGTCTTGACCTTTTCCTCAGACAGCTTAGGGAAGACTCCTTATCAGGAGCTGTGACAAACTGTTTCATAAGACCCAATTTTATGTGCAATGATGGGTACAACACCTTCTGGAGATCCACTAGTGGCTCACACTTGGCATTGTGCCTCCCCACAGAGAACTCGGTACGTTATGGCCAGTGTTTCCCTTTGTAGTGTGCTGCTGTATCCCTGCTGCCATAAAGGCAAAGATAACAGGGAATCTTGGTAAAGCCTCCTTGGAGACCCATCAGGAATGCTACCATTTTGAAGTCTCCTATAATCTCCCAGCTGTACTCATCATACTTTAAGGCATCTAGCAAAGTCTTGACACTGTTGTTTTCCTTTTTGAGGTGCACAGAATGAGTCAGGTGAAGAGACACATACTTATTCCCGTTATGGAACTGCACAGCTTTTAGGATTCTGCAACATTCTAGAAAGTTCTTGATAATTCTCTACTAGCTATTCAGCACTTAATCTACCTGGAATGTTCTAGAAAATGGGGAAATTTGAAAAATTCATTATTCAGGTCACAAAAGAAAAGTTTGAAGAGAAAAATAGGTCTTTTCCATTTACTTTAGGCACAAGCAGTTTGGAAATAACACTTTTTACCCAGGAACGAGAAAAAGTAAACATTTTGTTACACAGTATAGTTCAAACTGTTTCTTCTACTCAGGCTTTATCAAAGTAAAAAGATTGCACCAGTTTCATCTACCCGGAAAAATCTGTCTTAGTTAACATAATTACAGCATTGATCACATCATAAATTGAAAGAAACTGCTGTAACGGATTTTGCTGTTGTACATTTAGTTAATGGCTTCACTTGTTTCTGGATAGTTTTCTTTTTGTACTTGACGTATATTCTCGATTGTTCTCGACGTTTGAAGAACACTAGTGTGGGTAAGAATAAACAGTGTACTAAATGCGTATATCATACTAGCCGTTGCAAGCGAACTTTAGCGAAGGTTCTATAAACTCTCCTGATTCGTATAAAAGTAATGCGCCAAGAGAAAGAGTATATTAATATATTATTGGACGCCTAGTCAGTGTACTATAGACCTAGGAAGTTATAATTTTGATTAGCGTCTAATAATCGCAAAACTACAGACTTGGACCAGGAACTTTTATAGATTTTGAACATTACAAACTGCGTTACTCCAATAAATACGGTTACTGCGACAAACAGAGCATTATATAATGGCAAACTTTCAAACAACACAGATATGTTACTTAAATCACTATGGTTACTCCCACATACGAAAATAAATAAAACCTTTCAAAAATAACAGATATATTACTCCATTAATTATGGTTACGTCGGCAGACGGGTTATTACATAACAAAAACTTTTCAAACACCACAGATAAGTTCCTATAATCCCTACATTTATTCCCATATACGAACTGTTATATAGTGAATATGTAAATTTAAAAAAAAATTGCAAAGTACATGCAGTTAGGTAGTTGTAATTGTCTTATATTGGTAAACTCGTTTACTTATTATATATAAGATCAAAGAATTGAAAGCATAGAATATAACAATCCAAGAGTAGATAGTATTTTTGTATGATCAAAGAATTATAACCGTAATACATGTTAAAGAATGATACATTAAACACAGATATGTAGCTATTTAATTATCATATAGATTGGTTTTTATGACCACTCACAAATGTTCTAAACAGCATATTGTCTGATTTTGATGAATGTCATATTTAAAATATTCGGGTCTCAGCCTAACGTGTAGTAACAATTCTATGGATTACGCGAAAGTTACATGAACGCAATGCACAGTACTCATCCCTAAACTTTGAAGTGACAGTCTATAGGGAAGGCAGTTAGTCCAGACTGTCCAACTTCAACTAATGGGCTACTTTTATCAGACCAAATATTGGAATTCAAACGCTAATCTTATGACGTGCTCACTGCTTTGAAGTACGAAGTACAAAAATTTTTGGCGGTAACGGGTCGCGAAATTCTCCACTATAGTCCAGTAACTAACCACTGACCAGTCAAAGTACAGCGATAATTACATGTAATCTCACAACTGTAAGTATCATATAAAATTATATTATGGTTTTTGTTTTAATAGTTTTTATATTTAATCAGAAACACTTCAAACATTATGTGTATATTCCAAACTCCATCATACACTTAAGCTAAAGTAAGCATGAATTTATCTAAGGATCCAAAATAATTACTGTATTGGGAAAATTATCTGTGTGATCTAGATATTAAAATGTTATACAAGTATATAAAATCAACCATTATTACGTACAATGTAATGCATATGCTAACAACTATAAACAACACAACTAAAAAGAAACTGCTAAGAGAAGTGACCGCTATTCTACTATAATCATCAAAACAGTCTGGTTATCAAAAACAGAGTTCTATCGAATTAAATATAATATCATCATTTCACCATTGTTTTAGAACATTCACATCAAAAGTACTCCACTTCTGTTCTCAAACAATACATATTGTTATTTTTAATATAAGGACAACAGAAAAGGCTAGATTCACTGACCTGGGTGCTTTGCAACCATGAATTTTATATTATAAACGTACTATAAGCACTTAATAACCAGATTCAGTGTTGTGCATCTCATATTCTTTCTTTCTTCTTTTTATACTATATGTTTGTTATAAAACTACCATAAAAAAATGTTTTGCCAATTTTATTGTGCACAGTACATTTTACTATTTTATTGTAAAGTTACCATAAAAACACGTTATATCTTATGTATTTCCGTTTTTTGTTTCCTTTCCTTTCCAGATTGTTTGCAAAACTCATACCAACGACTTTCTGCATTTAGGTTAACAACACTTTTTATGCCTGGAATGGCCGGGTGGATTAAGGCGTTTAATTCGTCACTTGAAGGTCACGGATTGATATCCCCCTCGCGCCAAACATGCTTGCCCTTTCAGCCGTGGGGACGTTATAATGTGATGGCCAATTTCATTATTCGTTGGT
This sequence comes from Carcinoscorpius rotundicauda, assembly GCA_011833715.1. NCBI lineage: Eukaryota > Metazoa > Arthropoda > Merostomata > Xiphosura > Limulidae > Carcinoscorpius > Carcinoscorpius rotundicauda. Next base: position 69,394,443 of record CM022399.1, on the reverse strand, counting down.
AAAAGAGTAGCCCAAGAGTTGGCGGTGGGTAATGATAACTAACTGCCTTTCCTCCAGTCTTACACTGCAAAATTAGGGACGGCTAGCACAGATAGCCGTCGAGTAGCTTTGTGCGAAATTCCAAAACAAACAAACAAACAATACTCATAAAATAAGTAAAATATTAAATTTAAAAGCCTAATTCTCCCATCTGGCTAAACAATCAGGCTTTGAGTTTTTAACTAAAAAACATATTTTTTCTAACGGCTCTTTATCTTGTGATACATATCTTAATCTACTTTACCAGCTGCATATCTACTCTAAATCCAATGTTTTGAGAATGAGGAGTTTATTCACAGGTGGGTTTCCTGGTACAAGAAATATTATTTTCCATTTACTTAGAAAATTACATGTAGAACATTCCATTCCCGTTGTATTCTTGTAATAAAATGCTAATCTCTAGGTAGAAAAATGGTCTTTCTTGGTTTTTATAATCCATGAATTCCTCGATCTCGGTTTGGGAAAATCCCTAAACATACGAACTTATATGACGTGAACCGAGGAATGTCTTGCCTTTGGGATGGGAGCCCGAACTTCACAAACGTGGTGATGTTGACATCTTTAAGGGTTTGTTCTTTTCCGTGAATTGTTTTAGTAAGAAGTCAGAAAGCAAACGTGTTCACGACACAACTGACCGAATATATAAAGACTGATATCTAAGAAAGAAAGAACTTAATGAAGAAATACCCAAGTACATTTTGCAATATATTAAGATGTTGCATATTGAAACATCGCTTTGTTATCAGTCAAATCAACAGTACTTTGAAGTGTAGCATTTGAATAGAATGTGACACATTGTACTTGGCATTTTCTATCTAAATCCTACGTGCATATGCACTAAACAGCCAAGTTAGACTTGAGGTTCAGATATAGCCATCTTTGATTTTGAACTACTGAACAGAGGGAAGATAACCACTTAATAGCACCTGCCAGCACAAATAATATGTATGACTTTGAACTGAATATCAGTGCAGAGCATGTTCAGTAGTATACCACGGTTCGAACCGTGAACGTTTAAATTCACAGCTATTAGGCCGTGCTTGGCTTTAATTCTTTAAAGCATTCCAACTATTCATGAGTTGGTGAGTTAATAAAGTTAATGTGTTGTAAGGTATTGAAGGTACTCCCACGAACTCATTTATTGCTAGTGAAAATGTGAATGTATTCATAAAAACCATTTTTCTTTTTATGGTTTCTCTTCACATTATCTATCTCTGTGTGTGTATATATATATATGCATAGTAGAATTACTCATCTATCTTGTGCCTTGACGTAAAATGTTAATGTGAGAAAATGACCAAATCCATTTTGATAAAAGTAGGTAATGGAACTTGGTGGATCGTTCAAACATCGAGGTTAAATTGAAACGTTAGTAAAGTTAAGGACGCACGTAACAACGGAACCACGGTTAATCGAGCGTATTCGTTAAACATGCACGGCGAATGAAGCACACGTGAGCCACACGTCATACCTCACAAGGCGACGAATTAAATGGCACTGAAGCATTTATTCATTTCTTATTTTCTGTAACATCAAAAAATGTACTTAATCTTCGCATGTGAATCTCTAGATCTCGATTTCGTAAAACTCTATATTCGTGGTGTGAGCGATATTAAAATAAAATTTTGAGTTGCCTTCTCATACATACAATTCATGCTCACGGGCTTATAAACGACAAGTTACTTAAAAATTCTATGACTAACAGAAATATCGTATCATTGATAAAAGTAAACGAAAACCTGAATTGAGAAACGAATATAGAATTGTCAGAACAACCCTGTAATTAATTAAGCGTTTGAATTAGACATCTGGTACGAACTGCGAAAGAAACCGCAAAATGAAAATTTATATGTATCGTTGAATAGCTCTAATGAACATTCAAAGCAATATCGAAGAAGATCCATTTACACACTGCTAAGTAGTTACGTGGACTTACAATTAACAGTATTATTATATTTATTTAGATCCACAGCAATAATTAACGTAAATGGAGGCAAGGTAGGTTAGAAATAATATATATATATATATATATTTATATATATAAATAAAGTATATATTTTGAAATGAAATCACATATAAGAAAACAATGGTATACAGACTGTTTCTCAGCAGTTCAGTTAAAAATGAAACAGACTTATAAGTTACAACAAACTATAGGTGTTCTTTAAATACTACAAGTATGTTTTACCTTCAACTTTAGAAAAAATATATCTGTTCAAGCTATTACGTTCATCAGAATCATTGACACAACTTTAATAATGCTTTTCAGAGAATACATAAAAACATGTTCAAACAACTTTAAAAATAGATATAAAAATATTTTACTCTCTTCCCATAAGGAAAAAACACTTTCGGAGATAAAATACTTTAAAAATCACGCATAGATTTTTTTGTTTGTTTTTTGAATTTCGTGCAAAGTTACACGAGGACTCTTTGCGCTAGCCGTCCCTAATTCAGCAGCGTAAGACTAGAGGGAAAGCAGCTAATCATCACTATCCACTGCCAACTCTTGTGCTACTCTTTTACCAACGAATAGTGGGATTGAACGTCCCATTATAATGCTCTCACGGCTGAAACGAGAAGCACGTCTGTTGCGACAGGGATTCGAACCCGTGATCCTCAGCTTACGAGTCGAGTGGCTGAACCACCTGGCCATACCGGGCCATTGAAAAATGAGCCTGTGCCTGCCACTACGTGGTTGAAATCTCGCATTGTTGAACACATTTTAATATAAAAAAATCTGGGAGAAAATGTATAACATTTTTTTATAAACTTGTTTCAGAAAATCTAAAATTTGTAACTTCGACATTAAGTGTCTGTTTGCTCCAAGTGATTTTAGAATAAGTCCGAAGTTTTATTACGCTAAAATTCAGGCTCGATATCGCAGAATGATCAAAGCCCTTATGTAGCTTAATGCTTTGTAAAAAATACAAACAAACAAGTGTTTGTTCTACTAGGTTTTTGTTTTTCTAAGTTGAACGTTTTAGAGGAACACTGAATAACTAGCTGGAGTATCCGTCCCCAGAACAGAAATCATGTAAACGTATGAGAAGTGAAAAGATATCCTAGGACTTAAAATGTTGAATCTCTTTTTCGTAATTGTGAAAAATACAACAACAACGAAAACGTTCATAAAAACTGCAAAGCATAAAATCCGAAACCGCAAACTGTATGTATCTCTGCACGGACCCAATAAACCTTCATCAACAGGAGACAGAGTTGTGGTGAAAAGTGGCAAAATATGCTCCGAGAAACGGAAAATACAAAACTGGAAGATCATGCGTATGTTACCATTGCCCAATGAAATACCATATATATGTACTTGTACTGAGAGTATGTCATAAATGTTCTGCTTGAATGAACTTACTGATAAAATGTAAAGTCTGAAATAACTGATACCCCAAACAGTGTCTCAACTATATAGAAAGAACCTAACGTTTCACATGCTGGAAGAAATAAATTTAATAGCACTTTACAGATACACCCTCATAAAAACAGTGTTCAACACTTTACATTAAGTTTTGTTACCATGTTAAAAAGAACAAAGGATTGTCCATAAAGCGAAGAGTTCCCCTAAAAGCTGATGGTGGTTGGACTCTCCAACAAATTGTTGCAGACTTTAAACGCTTTCCTAACACTGTCAAATACACCACAGATCATGAGACTGAGACAGGTACATTTGAAAGTAGGAAAGGAAGAGGCAGAACACCTAAACTCAATGATACTGATGCTAAGTATCTTCGTTTATCCAGCTTTCGAGATAAGACTGCCTCTGATCTCAAGCATGAGATAAACAATCATGTTCCAAACGATATAAAAGTGTTCAAATCCACAGTATCAAGAAAACTAAATGAAAATGGAATATTTGGTCGTGCAGCAGTTAAAAACTTTTAATTTGATCTCTAAATGTTGTCAAAAATCCTAAAATTTGCTAGAAAGTACAAAAATTGGACGATTGATGATTGTAAAATAGTATTACAGACTGATGAGTCCAAGTGTGAAAGATTTGGGTTCAAAGCGTTGGTTGGTTGTTCGGCAGAAGGAAGATGAATGATGTTTACGTTAATTCATATCATCTACCCAAAGGGGGAAGGCAGCGTGAAATGGAGCACTTCCACTGAGTTTCTGTTGTATCAAATTTGCAGAAGATGTAAAATGATTGATGTTTCACCCATGATTTATCTTCCACTGTTCTTTGAAATTAGCCTAAAATCTTTATTTGTTTTGAATATTCGCGCAAAGATGCACGAGTGCTATCTGCTCTAGCTGTCTCTAATTTAGAATTGTGAGGGAAGGTAGCTGGTTATCATCACCCACCGCCAGCTCTTGGTATACTCATTTATCAACCAACAGAGGTATTGCCCATCACATTATAATATCCAACGACTGAAGGAGCCAGAAAGTTTGTTATAATAAGGATTCGAACCCCCGGCCCTCAGCTTACGAGTCGAGCGCTCTAACCACTTGGCCACGTCAGCTGGAAATCTAACTTTTGACGTTGTCCTAACATTTTGTACATATACTGAATATATATTTTTATTATGTTACCTACTCTTTTTTAATATCAGGTAAGCAAACCCTCATACCGTAAACTGTATTATTTTATTTGAATGTTTTATAAAGTGATATGCTTAATTCATTACTATGCATTTCATACAACCTATCAGTTATCCTTGGACCATAACTATTTTACTAGCTACATGTTTTAAGAAATTTAAATCCATTTTAAGTTGTAGATGTATGTTTAAAATACAGAAAATTAAATCATTTTCAGATGTTTGCTTCAACTGTGGTTTTATTTGAAATAGATAAGATATAAACTGATCTGCACATGTCTATTTTAAGCGTGGAGCTTTTTAAGAAACAAATACAGGTTTATGTTATAGGTTTGTATTAAGTTTCGAAACACTTTATGTAGTGTGGGTCTGTTTAAAAATATAATTTGACATTTATGCGTCTTTTTTCAAGAATCCTTTAGTTTGAGAAAAGAACTTAATATCACATGCACACGTTTAATTTCAGACAATGGGTTGTTAAATACGATGGCCTGGCATGGTCAGATGTTAATGCTGTTGGATCATACTCTGCGGGTCGTGAGTTTGAATCCCAGTCACACCAAACATGCTCGCCCTTGGGGGCGTTATAATGTTATGCGTAATCTCACTATCGGTTGGTAAAAGAGTTTCCCAAAAGTTGGCGGCGGGTGGTGATGACTACGCGCCTTTCTTCTAGTGTTACACTGAAAAATTAGGGACGGATAGCGCAGATATCGCTCGTGTAGCGTTGCGCGAAATTCAAAACAAACCAAACTTTTAAATAAAAGAACCCGTTATCACTTGAACATACAAGTCACACCAAATTTCTTTTTCAAAAAGAAAATTGTAGTTGTATGAATCTGCTTTCAAAAAATAATTTCAAAAACATTTATATATGTTTGTTTCAAGCATAATATGTTTAAAAACAGAACGTGACAATACTTGGGTAAGCGTGTTTTTTTTAAAGATGTTCTGTCTGGAAAGCAAAACTTCAAAGCATTTGTATGTTATTGTTTTCTGTATTGGTCTATTTCAAGAAGACTGTTTGACAGCTTCAGCATATGTTTGTTTCAAGCATGGGCCCGTTTAAAAAGAAAACTTAAAAACGTTGTGTAGGTTTACTTTAAAAGAGAGAAGTTGATAAATGCCAGGTTTTATATATCGACCGCATTCTTTATAGTAAGTATCTGTGGCTTGTTGGCAATGCAATTCAACAACAAACAAACAGCTTACAGCTATCTTGTTTTAGAATGAAATATTAAGACAAGTCAAATGTGTAAACGTGTTGGTTATTACAGTTGTATCTAGAAGTTTAGTTAGGTTTCTCTTTCCGTCAAAATGCTCATTGATTGGTTCAATTACTTCAGATCATATATTGCAAAATGAATTATTCTTTTTAATATGCTACTGAAGTACAATCTTTGATAAGTTAACTTTAAAAATCGCCACTATACGGCCTTCATAAGTAAACTTATAATCAGCCAAGGTCTACTTTTCGAAGCAACTTCTCAACGCTATTTTATACCCAGACAGAGGTCAAGTACGTTCCACATACTATTAGATTTGCGATGATTGTTTGTTTGGTCGTTTTAGAACTAAGTACAAAGCTGCACAAAAAGCTATCTGTACCCTGTCCCCTACAGGTATCGAAATTCTGTTTTTAGTGGTAAGAGTCTGCAGACATATCACTGTGCTAATAGTGGGCAGCTTCTAAAAATAATTAAATTTAACACTCGCATTAAATCCACTTTGAAACAATAGCATATATCTGACAATAAAACTACATCTTCATTTTAAGCAAGAGCATGATTGGAAATAGAACTTGATAAAATGTTGTATATGTCTTTTTCAAATGTGAGTCTCTTGCAACTGTTTATATACGTCTATTTCAAACACAAGATTTAAACATTTGTCTGTTTTAAAAAGAAAACTTCACGAGATTTGCATAATTTTGTTTCAAGCAGGATTTCTTTCGAAAACAAGATGTTGAAAACATTTTTATGTTTTTTTTTAAAGCATGGATCTGTGTTTAAAACAGAACCTGACAACACTTGTATGTATTTGTTTCAATAGAGCGTTTCTTTGGAAAATAGAATTTATTAGCTCTACTTGTTTCCTGAATGAACATGTTTGAAAAAAAACAAGAACTTCAGTAGTTTCACACGTCTTTTAGGCTTAAGGGTATGTTTTGAAGAATATCCGACGATTCTTGTATATGCTTTTTCTCAAACATTAGCCTGTTTGTAAAAAATAACTTAAAAATTAAAAAGTGTTCTTCTCAAATATCGTTTTGAAACGTAAATAAAACTTGATAATCCTTCAACAATTTTTTGTTTGAAGCACGAATCTATTAATAACAGACTTAGAAGCAAATTTCTATGGGCTTGTTTAAAGTATACACGTTTATCAATAGTCAACTACGGGTGAAACATTGTTTGTAACATTTTCAGTTATTTACATGTATATGATAGAAAGATAAGCCTAACAATATTGGTATAAGAAAATGCATAAAAATTCAGATATACAGACGAAATATTTGGAATTCGGTATGACTCTATGTAATTAATTACTTTTCTATGATTTCCTCGATAACTTTCACCCTACTATAAAATTCACTATTACTCACTACAAATAATTAAACACTTTATCCTTAATTTTCAAATTATTCTAAAGGATAGGAAACTTGAAATGGAAATACACTGTAAGCTTTGTGAGAAACATTACCATTCATATCACCCAATATGTATTAAACGTGCGACTATTATTGGAAAATTAAACCGTATCAGTGTCCATAAATACTCATTTCTAATATTTTACAAAGTATACAATATTATCTAAAACAATCCATGCTTAAAACTAAACTTTTTAACTTTTCGTTTTCACATATGCCCATGCTTGATGCCAAAATATATAAATGATACCAAATTATCATCATAAAATATACCCATACGAGAATCAAACTTGTAGAAGCCTTGTCAAATTCTAGTTTGAAATACGCCCATGTTTCATACATACATGTATAATTATGTTTAACTTAATATTTCTAAGCAGACCGTTGTAGGAAAATATACATTCAAGAATTGTCAACTTTTGTTTCTAGACATACCCATGTTTACAACAAGTTGTAGAAATTGAGTTTAAAGTTTGCAGTGTAAACTGAGGAGTTGTATTCATTGTTAAAAAGGCAAATAAAACGTGAAATATTAGTCCAGAAAACATAATTGTTTGTATGATTTCAAAATAATTCGAAACTGCAATGAGGTGGACTTCACGTGAAAATATTCCAGCATAATTCTTGTAAAATTATGTTGTTGTACAATATGAAACAGAAATTAATGCAAACAAACGAATTTAAATTATATAAAACTCATATAAAATATTTTATTGCACAAATCAAGTACAAAAAGTAATAAATAAAACTTCCAGAATGAATTGTTTTGTTTAACTGTCACTTATACTCTGAAATAACAGGGCTTCGTTACTTTAAAAAGCTTTGGCAGTTGGTAAGAATGTTTGTTTTTTCTTATGAGATATTAAATATCAGTTATAACGTGTTTGCCAACAAATTATCAACCATTGGCTTCATTGACTAATGTGAAGAACCCATAGATGATCGTGAGTTGTATCCCTAATAGTTTTGTCTGTTTCACCGATGTACATAGAACCACAAATTCTAGATGTCAAACTGTATTTATACATTCTTGTGGTTACAGTTTCCTCTTAAACCTGATTTACAACTTGTACATTTGTCTGCAAGTCTATTGCATATTTTAGGTTTAAAAGCTGATCTTACTAACATATTATACAAAGTTCTTTCTGGTTTCTCTGTAACTCTGATGTCAAGACCCGATTGTACATATGTCTGTTTAATGCGAGCTGCATTTTTAGGATTAACGTATGTATGTAAAAATTTCACGTGGAATCATTTTTGGTTTTGTTTTTTCACTTGGTAATGTTCCTGGATTGTGTTTCAAGTATGGCTATTTTCAAAAAGGGCCCGGCACAGCCAGGTGGGTTAAGGCGTTCGATTCGTAACCTGAGAGTTGCTGGTTCTAATCACGGTTGCACCAAACTTGTTCGCCCTTTCAGCCGTGGGTGCATCATAATGTTATGGTCAATCCCAATATTTGTTGGTAAAAGAGTAACTCAAAAGTTGGCAGTGAATGATGATGACTAGCTGCCTTCCCTCTAGTCTTACACTGCTAAATTAAGGACAGCTAACGCAGACAGCCCTTGAGTAGCTTTGCGCGAAATTCCAAAAAACAAACAATTTTGAAAAATACATCTTGACCACATTTTTAAATCATTTATTTTCAAACATTGGTCTTTAAGATAAAATAACTTAAAAACAATTGTTCTTTTTTTGAAGCATGGGTGCGTATCAAAATTGAAACTTAACATTTCCTCACGTTTGTTACAATCGTGACTTGTTTCTAAAAGATAACAAAGTGGCTATACAAGTAATAGTCATAAAAGTTTTATCAGAAAAAGGCCTGTTTCAAAAAACGAACTTCAGCATACTTCACATGCTGTTTCAAGTAAGTGTATATACATGTGTAAGATAACTTGACAACCTTTAAACGTATTTGTTTCAAGCGTGGTTGTTTTTGTTTTTTTAAATTCGCGCAAAGCTTCTCGAGAGCCATCTGCGCTAGCCGTCCATAATTTTGCAGTGTAAGGCTAGAGGGAAGGCAGCTAGTCATCGCCACCAACCGCCAATTCTTGGGCTACTCTTTTACCAACGAATAGTGGGATTGCTCGTTTAATTATAACGCCTCCACGGCTGAAAGGGCGAGCATGTTTGGTGTGATGGGGATTCGAACTCGCGACCCTCGGAATACAAGTCGAACGCCTTAACCCATTTAGCCATGCCTGGCCAAGCGTGATTGTGCCTGAAAACAAACACTTGGCAATATTCATCCATGTTTGTTTCGAAATAAAACTTCATAACACTTGTACATGTTTAATTAAAGTTTTGTTTAAGAATAAAACAACTAGTACGTTTTCATGACCTGCTTAGTTAAAAGCTACATTTTGCCAGGTTTATTCAGAATCCTTACTTGAATACATTGAACGCTGGTGCGAAATATTTACGCATGTTGAATTATACGCGGACTTTTCTCAACATTAAAATACTTTTATTTGCGGACTTTAGGAATTCTTTCCGGAGTCTTCATCGGGCAACAATATAACGAGCGATAAAAAATTATTAAATTGTGGAACTATACATAATTCTGCATCTTAATTTACCTGTGTTATGAGGCAGTTACGTATTATATATAGTAACAACAGCGACACCACATCGTCAGGCATTATAGCATACACACGTAAATAAAATGTTCAATATGTGAAAAATTAAAATAAATATAATTTTACGCCTAAGTAAAGATTAATGTTAGGCCTTCGTAATAAAGAGAGTTTTTTATTTTTCTTCTGTTCACATTAGAATATGATTTTATCGGTAAACGAAACGTAATTTTTATGCTACAAGTTTTTCCTTTAATTCAATTCCTAATCTGAGAGTCGCGTGTTCAAATTCCGGTCGCACCAAACACACTCGCCCTTAACACATGTTTAATTTCAACATTGTCATATTTCAAAAACAGAGCATAAGATTATTTGTAAACGTTTAATTAAAGCATGAACCTCTTTGACAAAGAGAGATTGACAACAGCCATACATATTTATTTTAAGCATGCTTATAAGATCAAACTGAGTTAATAACTTTCAGTGCGAGTTCATGAAGTAAGAAGGTGACTTTGTGAAGAAAGACCTTCAGAAACTTTACCCTTTAAATAGCAAACAGTCATTTCGGTCGGAAAAAACAGTGAAGTGAATGTGTTAAATATCATATACGTATTTCTATTGTAATGTATTTTGCGTACTGCTAGATATTATTTGTGTAGTTGGGGTTCTAAGATCACATAATAAGAATATTATCGATTATTTCTTATTAATCGTACATTGACATAACTGATTGAGAAACGCCTCACTGTCGTAGAATTAAGATGACTCTACTCGTAACTAAAGAGCACTCGGAATGTTTTGGGAATACATTCATAGAGGAATTAGATATTCCATAAACATTACAAGTGCTGCCCTCTCTCCAAGGTGTATGCATGTATGTGCTACCGTTCTATACCAGCCTTGAGTTACTGAGAAGGTGGAATCCTTAAAACCGGTTTAATTCAAAGAAGGGAACCAAAACATACTACAGAACAAAATATACCACATAACAAAACATACCACAGAACAAGTATTTAAAAGATTTACCTTTTCAAAAAATGGCGAAAAAAATGTTAACAGAAATTTACTTAATTTTATTGAAGTTAAAAAACAAAATTTCTTTTTTTACTACAAAAAAGCCACCAATTAAGACATTCTTTCTACCTAAATATGATAGTGTACAGACATAAGAAAAATTACATTTAGTAAATCCACTTCTAAATGCAAAAAAAATCTTGCTTTTCGATGTTGTCATTTTCTCTCTTGTTTGTTTTGAGAGAAAAAAAAACACTTATTATTCATACTATCAACAGTTACTACTCCATAGAGGGAGATTTTTATTTTAATTCATTTGTTTTGCAGATTCACAATGAATTATTTTCGATTCTTATGATGTTTTTCCCTGTGGCTTAATTTCGAGGTTAGATTTTTTAAAACTCAAAACCTTTACTTTTTTTTTAGGAAATCATGTGAAGTTCTATTTTATAACACGAAAAAAATAAATTTATAATTGAAAATAATATGTTTATTTGTGCTAATTTATTTACGTATAAAATATATTGTTAGTTCCATATTTTATATAAGTGAATACCAATAATTTGATTAAATAACAATCTACCACGCAGCAGTAACATTTTTTCTTCCTATTTTTCTAACATCAGTTATTTCAGCTAAATAATTTAAGAATCGTCTGGTCATATTTTATTGAAGTTAGTTATATAGTTTATTTCAAGTACAGATGATAAGTTTTAACTTTTTTAGCAACGACTTCTTTAATTCGATAAGAATAATCGTTTGGAGTTCTGTCCCTTCATTTGAAATTCTGTCATTCTTTTGAATCCAAATCCTTCAAATAAAGTAATTCTATCAGTTGATAATTTAATTAAATAATATTATAAAGGACACAAATATTTGTAAACAAAGATTTCGTCTTCATACATTTAAAAAATATTGAATTAACTTTTTAACTCATATTTGTATTTTCTATTTATGGCAAAGCTGCTAACTCCATCTGTTTCAGTTCCTAATTTGTTACTGTCGAAAATGGCTAAGCCAGAAGTAGTACCCTACTACACACGTCACTGAATTGACTGCTACTCTTGTAATGCACTCAAAGCTTAAAATATAAAGGGGTCTTTCAAGTGTTCAAGAGATTCGAACCCGACATCCACATAAGTGTCTTGTTAACTGGTACCTAGACGACTGTGTTTGTTTACCTAGGATATGTGTTATTTAAGAAACGAAAAAGAAGCAAACTGGCTGATGCCAGAAAAGGATTTGAGCGGTACTTATCCACACTTACTCTCTTTCCTATGATATTATTGGACTTCATGATTTTATGTGTGTATTTCTTTTCTATTGTTTTTCACAATTTTTCATGAATTAAACTAATTAGAACGATTTCAGTTGTGATGAATTTTCTTTAACGCGATTTATTTGTTTGGGTATACGACATTCGTTTTTGATTAAATGAAACAACCGTGTCGCGGCTTTTAATCCCCGTCACACCAAATATGTTCGCCTTTTCAACTGTGGGGGCATTATAATGTTACATCCAATCACATCATTCTTTGGTAAATGAGTAGTCCAAGAGTTGGCGGTGGGTAATGATGACTACCTGCATTCTCTCTTGTCTTACACTGCTAAATAAGGGACAACTAGTGCAATAGTCCTTGTGTGGTTTTGCACGAAATTCAGAAACAAACAAACAAAAATTGTTAACTGTTTTGAAGCAGTTGGATGTAAACATGTTTACACATATTCATATTTTGTCATAAGTAGTGTATTAAACTATTCAGTAATTTCTTATCAAACAAATATCTCTCCCCGAAAAAAACCCACATTTGATACATGTTTTACGAAATTCTTTTGCCCTGGATATAAGCGACGTTAATTTGAATTTGATAACTATAACAACTATCCATTCATCGTGAACCAAGAGATACGTACTTTAATAAGTTCTTCGTGTAAAACAGTGGAAAGTTTATTTCGTTTGATTAGGATATAGAAATATTGACTTCTGTTGCAACATTATTAGATAGGTAACAGTATGCTTGAGCAAAACTGATTCAGACTATTAACTCTTACTCTGTGGGAGTATCTAGTATTGTGGATTGTTATAGGTTTATGCGTACATTGAATATTCTTGGTTTTGATACTAAATTTTTACATGTAACAATGCTGGATACATCGAATATGAATCTTACATTAAATCTATTTTTACATCATCTTTTTTCTGAGCCACTTCAGACAACAACAAAAAAGACATTTTGAAACTTTCTCATGATGTACTTTCTAATCATGATATACTAGGTTTGTGACCAAATCAATAGTTTCATGGAAAGGAATTTTGAAATAAACTTAAAAGTTTTCTATAAAAATAGGCCTGAGCATACTAACAATTTAATTCGCTTTTTTATAGAAATGATGAAACTCTCCTTAAGAGTATATTCAGAAGAAATAAATTATTTTAGAAAAAAGTTTAAAAACAATTCAGTTTACGGTTGGAGGTATTAATGAACCTTAAGGGTTCATCAGCTTTGTGTGTTTTTAGTTACAAACAAAGATTGGCATGAGGACGGTTAGGCTACAAATCATTGGAACTTTCCTTCAAGTGTGTATTTTATTAATCTATAAACCTTTGATCCTCTACTAGTGGTTGGACTTTTGAAAAAAATTAGTTCGATATTGAATAATATATTCACTCTCATTTATGTAATCAACTTCATCAAATACGACTACTATATATATCCTATATTAGGCTAAGTGATAACAACATTTTTTAAGAGCTAACATTTCATTCAGGGTTAAGTAAAGCTCTTATTTTTTACGATGGTTGTATTTGTTAAAAATGTCAAGTGGAATACATCTCCAAATATTAACAAAGGTTAGACCACTTTTTACCTTGATACGTTTCCCTTTTAACTGATGTAGCAGCCTTTGAAAAAAACAATAACATAAAGTTAAATAAATTGAGACCTTATTCACTAATATTCTTCGAAATGCAATTGTTAATTTGATCATAAGCCAAGAATATCGTGATCAAAATAACGTTAATGGTATTCCAAAGCCGTTTTGAACATTGAAGTTCGGTATTAAGTAATCGCACTTCAATTTCAATAATAATGAAAACAAAGGGATGCCTTTCTAAAATAATATTGAAAATTTAGGAACCTGCAAGCATAGCATGGCTGGGTGGCTAGGGCGCTCAATTCGCAATTTGCGAGTCACAGGTTTAAATCCCCGTCTCATCGAATATGCTTGCCTTTTTAGCTGTGGGGATGTTATAATGCGACTGTCAATCCCATTATTCATTGATAGAAGAGTAGCTCAAGAGTTGGTGGAAAGTGGTGTTGACTAGCTGCCTTTCCACTAGTCTATCACTGCTAGATTAGGACGATTAGCGTAAATCGTCCTCATGTAGCTTATAAAGTTGCACTTGATAAGCATGGCTTTCAAGTTATCCTATAGAAACCTTTAAGGCAATGTGACATTGCAGGTTATAGCTTTTGAATGAATTAGTTGGTAAGAAATTTTCTCGATTATAAATTTATATTAAAATCTGTGTAAGCATCAATTCTATCGACATTTGAAAAATGTGACTCTAAGCGCAATTTGAGTGGTGGTGGTATATGACTACTCAAATATCATTATGTAAATTATGGAAGTATACTTTACAAGTTTTAATATATTTGCTACTTAAATTTCTGGTTTAACTTGGTAAGATAGTTGTTTCACATAACGGGCTATTTATATTTTACCCCCATTGATACCGACATCCAAGTTTTTGTATCGTGAGCCTACAGCCTTGCTGTTGAACCACTAGAAGGGAGAAAATTCCGTCTTAGATAACATGAGTATTAAAATATTACTGTGATAAACATTCACTTTGTGAAGCACGTAACAAACAATTTGTTTGTATGTAATTGAGCACAAAACGAGGACAGATAGTTGTCCACCAGTTGTTTGATCAGGCATGTCCTTGTGATTATGTAACACAAACTGTCTAACTTTGGGGTGTGGATATGCTATGAACAAAAGGCCAGACCTCATTATTCGGTCAAAGAAGAGTATTACAATAGACAGCGATAATTTATATTGAGTCCTTGCTTTTCCCTTAGAATATCAGTTTAAAAATTAAGGACGGCGGTGGACAGATGAGATTACTAAAATATTTACCGAACTTATGTATTTCAGTAATCTGAACTTGAGAATAAATTATATTCCAAACAGTAACATCAATAGTAATCTCACGTTTCATACAGTAATGTCTTATTATAATAACATCAATAGGAACTTTGTGTTTCGTACAGTGTATGTCTTATTATAATAACATCAATAGTAATCTCACTTTTCGTACAGTGTATGCCTTATTATAATAATATAAATAGCAACCTTGTGTTTCATAAGTAATGTCTTATTATAATAACATCACCAGCAACCTTGTGTTTCATATAATATATGTCTTATTCTAGTAATATCAATAGTAACCTTGTGTTTCATACAATATATGTCTTATTCTAGTAATATCAATAGTAACCTTGTGTTTCATACAATATATGTCTTATTCTAGTAATATCAATAGTAACCTTGTGTTTCATACAATATATGTCTTATTCTAGTAATATCAACAGCAACCTTGTGTTTCATACAATATATGTCATATTTTAGTAATATCAATAGTAACCTTGTGCTTACACAATATATGTCTTATTCTAGTAATGTCAATAGTAACCTTGTGTTTCATATACTATGTCTTATTCTTTGAATCGCGATGACATTTTGCGTATTTTTGTTTCTCAACAAGTGTGGACACACAACCCTCATCTACTTCAAGTGTTGTTGGTTTTTGCGATCTTATGTGTTTTGATTTGACTAATTCACTTCGTTGTACCTAAGTTTTATGTCAAGTAATTTTGGTGGTCGTGGTTAATTCTTTCTTCTTTAATTTTAAGATTATATACTATGATTCCATCATTCTGACAAAAACGTTATAACAGGATAAAATGATTGATTACCTCTGCGATTAAACTCCTAAGAATAATAACATGTTAAACAAAGCAAGTAGTTTGACGCCAGCGTGTTTTTTATTTGTTTTCTGCAGATGGGCCACCAACAACGAAACTACAGCTTGAAACAATCACACCAACAACGAAACTACAGCCTGAAACAATCAAGACGATAACTTAATTTCAAACGTTTTTTCAATTAGACACGTCATCTTAGTTGACTGGTCTATGGTAAGTTCTCAATGAAGGTCTCTCTCGTTTTCTTTTTTTTATACATTACCAAATACGTTTCTTTAGCCAACTGATGTTACGTCTGTAGGTGACTTTCAACTTCTCGATCTTGACTTCAAACAGGATCTCAATAATATATTAGTAATATATCATTTCTGCAGCCCCGAGACGAGAACTTCTTCGCTGGAGGTCCGAGACTGGTGGGAACTGATAGATTTGGTTTGGCCCCACCCTTCATTACGCCAATAGCAACGCTGTCAAAGCTCTAAAGAACGGCTACACAAACCGTGACTTACGTAGATGTAAACTTGCTTGTAAATCGCTATGCTGAATACGAAATGCGCCACCTCCTTCCTTCATCTGGCCTGTCTGCAAGCCAAAAACTCATAGAAACCTTCGTAGCAGAATGGAAAATAAGGAGACAGACATCAGACAGCAGGCTGGTTTTGTCAGTCAATTTGGAACGGGAGTTACTCCAGCGAAGACCTAGGTCAGACCTCCCGCCGTAGTCCAAGTCCCTGCAGTGTGGCGACAGACACATTCTTTTCATATTCATTAATCACTCGGTTGCTGACACAATTTCTATGTATCACGAAGCTGCCATTTCTCAGGAGTAATCTTTAAAATGCACCTGTTGTTGCACACCTTTCAGTAATTAGAGTTTCAGAGGATAAAAAGAATAGTGTTCACACGAATTTTACAATAATATTTAAATCACACACACTGATAATGTTCGAAAGGTTAAAAGTTTATTTGTATCAAATTTACAACTTACAAAATTTGAATAAACTTTTATATGGTTATACGTGACGAAAATAATTAAATTACGTTATTGTTTTGAAGCACAAAGATATCGTACAATATTTATTTGGTTTTATGAGCCATATTGATATTACTGGATTCTGGAAAATCGTTTAGTTTGGTAGTATTTGCCAAAAATAAATATCACGTGTTATTTGCAAATTAAAACTGTGTGCAAAATCATTCGTGAAATACTGTTCTGTTTTTGCTTTTCTCGCACGAATCAGTTCATGGATTAAGTGGTATTACAACTAACTAGGTCCGCATGGCCAGGTAGGTTCAGGCGTTCGACTCCTAATCCGAGAGTCTCGGGTTCGAATCCCGGTTGCACCAAACATGCTCGTCCTTTTTAGTCATGAGGGGCGTTATAATGTGACGGTCATTCCCACTATTTGTTGGTAAAAGAGTTGGCGATGTGTGGTGATGACTAGCTGCCTTCCCTCTAGTCTTACACTGCTAAATTAGGGACAGCTAGCGCAGATAGCTCTCGAGTAGCTTTGCGCGAAATCCCAAAAATAAACAAAGAAACATACAACTTATTAATTAGTTTATGAGTTGAGTACTTACACTGAACGTAACGGTGGCGTTTTCAATCTCATATTGTAAATTAGCTTACAGCACTGCTATTAAAAACGAAACAAAACAAAAACGTGGCTTGAGTAATAAACTCCGCACATCCCAAACTGTCCAGACTCAAAATATTAATTTAAATAAAATAAGTCTTCTTTTCTTCATTGCTTTGTGTACAATGTGTGAGCGTGTCTTATTCATAAGCTTAACACTACCATTACAACACCAGTCAGCTTTCCTCCACATTTACCTCACCTCACGATTTGCCTCAGACACCTTAATTGACGATAATTTTTCACGGCATAATTGCCCAAAATGACATGGTGTGCTTCTCGTGATTTACAACCTTGGCAAGTTGCGCACGGCGACACCCTTCATTACCCGCCACGATGCCCGATAATTTCCACAAGCTGGGTGGTACCTTTTGCAACCCTTTCTTTTCGTACAACTGTCAGCTGGAAGATGAAAAGAATACGATGAGACATATTATTTATTGAAGAATCGATTTATTTTTTGTTAAGAAAATACAATTGTTTTTGAACGTTTACTGGTAAATGCATCGGATCATAATTGGAAAATGTTTTTTCAGTGATATGATGTTTCCATGAAAATATCTAACCATGCTTTTCAAAAATACCTATATTACCGAAGTTTATAAATTAATGTTTCAATGCAAAATACATATGTAGCTAGTAAGTTAAATATCTAACGTTAAATATAAGTTAAAGAGCCTCATGGGGAATGTTTTGTATTTTTACGTTATAGTATAGTTCAATTAAGGAGCAGAGATTTTCAGTATTTTGTGGAATTCAAAAGAATAATTTAAATTAAATATTTTGTTGGCTTGTTTGCAAAATGTAAGTTGGCTCTTCTTCTATGTTTGCAAAAGATAGGCTTTGTTTGTTTTTTGGAATTTCGCACAAAGCTACTCGAGGGCTATCTGTGCTAGCCGTCCCTAATTTAGCAGTGTAAGACTAGAGGGAAGGCAGCTAGTCATCACCACCCACCGCCAACTCTTGGGCTACTCTTTTACCAACGAATAGTGGAATTGACCGTCAAATTATAATGCCCCCACAGCTGAAAGGGCGAGCATGTTTGGTGCAATGGGGATTCAAACCCACAACCCTTGGATTAGGAGTTGAATACCTTAACCCACCTGACCATCTAGTACGTTTGTGCAGATTTTAGTTGCTAATGGCTACTAAGAACAAAATTTTAACTAAACTTACATCAACTGCTGCTTTTATTATTTCTTTCAATAAGTTATTCTTCCTATACTCCCAGGTCAGATATTCAGGAGAGCAGTGCTCGTAGAGAAACATGTTGCTCTCAAGCAAGTCCTGAGCAAGAATGTTGTAGCTCATCACTGTAAATAACATACCATAATCAGATTTCTGTTTGTTTTCCTTTTCATAGCTAGTGAGCGTCCAGGTACGAGTATCAATCGCAATACGCATGAAACTGTGCTTAAAGAGAAGTTACAAACGGGTGTAATTAGGTGAATATAAGAATTCCTGATTTTAACATTGTAAATCCGAAGGCTTATTGCTATCTCAGCGGAGAAAACTTACAAATGGACTTTTAAATATCATGAAAACTGTACAGAGAAAGATCTTACTATTATAAGCATAGCTATAAAACACGTAACATTTATATCCTGGCTTCCAGAGAAAACTTTACAAATTCTATCAGTAATGTCACAAAAGACATGAAATAATTAAACCAAAATTAATGGAAATTCCAAATGAACCACAATGTTTTTGTGATTAGAATTGCTTGGCTCTTTTACTTAAATATATTTCAAGGCACATATTACACTATTTCTTTTGAACTGACTGCTTGGATCACAGTTTTCAACATTACTCAAAACTTATGTGAGGGTAATGAAGAAGAGGAAGTAGTTTCTAGATAGAAATCGAACCACATTTTACAGAGCCTCCAAATCTTCTGCTGATAAATGAAACTACTTTGAGCAGAACAACGTGCAAGTTGGACATATAAGATAAGATTTTCTCTTTTGTATCAGACAAGACATTTATGGAATATTTGAACTGAAATGTCATATACCATATTACCATATTTTTTCTAGAAAAATTCTTACTTCACCTAACACATTCATAAATTAGATATTTGCAGACTTATTTGTTCTTGGAAAATTCCTTATAAAGAAAAAAAATATTACGATCGAAACCCAGAAAATCACAATCAGTTAAGAACTTAATATATTTTATTTGCTAATTGAAGACAGTTTTAGAAGCCTAAAGAGAAGCTTATAAACACAAAGTGGTGATTTTTTTATTTTGCAGAAATAACAGTGAAGCTCAAAGTAAATCCTAGGAGTATTGTGAGTTTTGTTACTATGTCAAAATTATAAAATGGTGAGAAAAGAACGAATTTTTCTTGAATAATAAATTATTTAAATCTTTACAAGAAAGTGACCAGTTTAAACAGATATTAACTTTTTATATGGTTTTTATCATAGCAAGGTCAAATAAAAACAAGACATTGAAAATAATTTCGATGAGTTATTCTGTAAATGACCGTGACATAAGTTAAATATCTAAATAATCATTATAAACTATATAGACGACTCTAAAAACCGATTTCACGATTCAGACTGTGTCACTTTAAACAGTTTGACACATCACACACTCCTCAGCTGTTCTTGGGTTATGGGGCGAAAACATCGCTAGCAGCAAGTGTACCCGACTGATGACCTAGAGTAGAGTAGTCATACAAGTTTGTTGTACTTTGCTTGTTACTATTAATGCAAATTATCATTATTAACTGTATTTATTATTATAAAATTTTAGCAGCTCTTATTGTAGAAGCTGCTACATAAATTTTAATGTTAAGCAACAGAATCGATAACAAGAAAATATGGAAAGAAAACTTGTATATGGGAGATTTTTCGGTTTAAGAGTTATCACTTAAATATATTTTAAATATATACACAAATTCCTTGAATATTAATTTTTTTTAATATTAAGTTATTATTTGGTCTGTTTAGTGACTTAACATGTAATGGATATTTAGTTTTCGTAAAAAGACTGATATAAGTTAATTATTTTAAAGCAATTTCGTTTCGTAATTCTCTACAAGTTGTACGTTGTTTATTTATTTGAATGTTGTACTGAGGTCTTTTGTAATATTGTTCGTATCATCGTACTCGAAGCTTCTGAGTTTTTCTCAATATGCTTAATATTGCTGTATCTAGATAATTAGACGTTTCTTTTTTTGTCGCGTATTATAAATACTTGTAGATACAGAGTGTAAGTAAGAAGAAAAGAAGGTTAGTAAAAGTAATGTCAGTTAAAATGAAGTTAGACGGCGTGATTGTCAGTTTACCAGTAACACGCGATTTTTAAAGTGAGTTTCACAGTTTGTATTGTAACATCTGGTATAAAGAATAATAATTTGGCTTGTCAAAAGGTGTTCTAAAGTGATTAAACTTGCGTGCGTGGACTTTGATGTAAAGGAGACAATAATATAAAGCTCTGGATACAACTGTAGTAACGAGCAGTGATATGATAATTTTGAAGTTTCACAGCTGTATTGCAATAACAGAGAGAGATAGAATAATTCGTTCTGTCAGTGTGTTTTAAAATAAATAAACCAGACTATGCGGATTTTTAACTTAAAAGAGAAGTATTTGAATCTCTGGATATAACTGTGGTAAAGCACGTAAATAAATTTATTGCTGATTATATTATGATAACAGATTATAGAAGAAATATTTCGTCTGTGTGGGCATTTTATGAAAAATATAATTATTTAAAGCTCCATATTCAAGTGTATTAAACGAAATTGTAAAGCATTTACGTGCATATATTTGACTTGTTTTGAATAAATAAGTGAATTGTATGCTCTCCGTGCATTGTTGAAATTTATCTCTAACACATCACAAACACTTACTCTACAGAATCCGACCTTATGTAAAAAACTTGAAAACGTGTGAAAACGTGTACAACATAAAAATTATATATATATATATTTACATACTATCCTAACACATTACTAAGTACAAAAACTACACTTAATTTCATAATTTGTTGTAATATTAAGAAGTAAAGACTTGTACAAACAAGGTGTTAAACGCGAAAGCTTCTGTTCCCCCATTCCCACATACACGAAGTAAAGATGGGGATCTGTCACCTTTACAGCCCGATAAAACGATTTCAGAGATACCATTTTTTGAGAAATATTTCTAATGACTCATTTTTTTTAGTTTGGAAAATACGTAAAGTTGTATCGTGAAGGGCGTGATTCTGATACTTTGAGTAACTTAACAGTTGCTTATATACAATAAACTGTGAAAACCCTGTTCTTCTGACAAGAAGTGTTAAAATTGTTCTGTACAAGTAATGATATTTCGGATGTTTTTCTTTGTCTATCCTAGAATTGTGCATGCATCTTACTATTTAAATAACATTCAAACCGTATTTAATGAAGGCTTAACTTATATTAAGCCTAAGACAAGTGGATTTATAGATTTCGGAGTTTGGGATCAGAATCTTTTGTGTTATTCCAGCAATCCTGTATTCAGATGAGTGCTATTGTATTAAAGTTACTAATTTGACTGCTAGTAACTTAAAAATAACAGGTGCGAAGTAAAAATAATAATATTGGAACCTGCTTTATTATTACCTTAAACCAAGTAAACTTGTATGCAAATAGCAACAAATATTCGTTAAAGAGTTTTCACAAGCTTAACGATTTTTTTCACATAGAATCGTTTATAACATTTTTTTTCTATTCCAAACTAGAAGTTGGCGGTGGGTGGTGATGACTAGCTGCCTTCCCTCTGGTCTTACACTGCTAAATTAGGGACGGCTAGCACAGATAGCCCTTGAGTTGCTTTATGCGAAATTCCAAAAACAAACAAACAAACAAATCAAACTAGAAAAAAATTGTATAATTTGTTGATGTTCCTAATCCTCCAGACAAAATTTTAAAATTTGAACAGTTTTCATACATATATAACAGAGGAGATAAGAAAGTATTTTTTTTATATATCTAGAACTATGAAAGATTTATTTCGTCTTTGATAAACGTATATATAAATATTGGGAATACGGTTCGTATAAAATCTTTAGTTTCTAAATAACAATAATATAGAAACAAACTTTCTTTTTCAGTGAACGTTTCATCGTTGTGGTTCTTTAGGGTTAGCATATGTATTACTGACTTATTATGACTGTAATGGTTTACAGAAATTACAAAATTGTTTTGAATTTCGCGCAAAGCTACTCGTGGGCTATCTGCGCTAGCCATTCCTAATTTAGCAGTGTAAGACTAGAGGGTGTGTGTGTGTTTTCTCATAGCAAAGCCACATTGGGCTATCTGCTGAGCCCTTGAGAGGAATCGAACCCCTACTTTTAGCGTTGTAAATCCGGAGACATCCGCTGTACTAGCGGAGGGGTGCAAGACTAAAGGGAAGGTAATTAGTGAACACCACTCAATGTCAACTCTTGAGCTACTATTTTACCAACGAATAGTGGGATTAACCGTCACATTATAACGCCCCCACGGCTGAAAGGTATGACGGGGAATCGAACCTGCAACCCTCAGATTAAGATTCAAGTGCGTTAACCACCTAGTCATTCCGGACCTTAATTTAAAAGAATCTGACAACAACAGAACAGCCTTACAGTATGAGTGTAGGGAATGAAATATTTTGGTAAAAATGATATGGAATTTTGAATATATTTGAGATGGAACTTCAGCTGCTGAAGATGATGGCTACAGGGTAAAATAATGAGGTTCTATAGTTACCTGAAATGATTAAATTACAAAGACAATATCAGGAAAAATGAGACAAAAAAATAAAAAGATAAATTAAAAGAAGACCCGAAACTAACAGAAAATTAAAAGTAAAAAATATGTTTCTTGTTTGAAATTAAGCACAAAGTTTCACGATGAGTTATCTGTGCTTTGCCTCATCGGGTATCCAAATCCGTTTCCTAGTATTTTTAATCCACAGACATACAGTTGTTACCCTTAAGGAGGTAGAAAAAAAAGAAGTGATGGAAAGTTAAGAAAGATGTTAGAAGAAAAAGAATTACCCTGCAAAAAAGAATTAAAATCAAAAATAAGTCTGATGGAAGAGAAGATGAGTGAAATTAATGGAGTGATTATAACAATAAGACTGAATAAGTACTGTAATGATAAAATTTAAGATGTACAGCAAGGCTGTAATAACTGAATTAGTAAATGTGAAATTATTCAGCCACATTTTCTGGATAGCTTTGGAGTTCCAACATAAAATATTATACACAACTAGATGTGGAATAGGAGAATTTATATGGTCTACACCTTATTCCACTGATGGTGCGCCAGCTCTAACTGAAGAACCTTCCTGAACTATTCCAGTTTGACAATACCATACCACGTTCTTGGATTTAGCTGATAAGTTCAACTATAGCCTACCAAGAAAACCAACACGCTATGATGTAAAATACAATAAGAGTCACATAAACCACTGTTAGTAATGATTCCATGGTGCGTAAAATAATAAACAACAGACTATCAAGCTTGCTGTTTATTTAAAAAGACCAGCTTTTTAAACAAAATCCAACCTTCCAGTTGGGCATTGATAGCCACCTAAACAAACAGGATTGGAGTGCCACACTAGAAAGAAGTATCCAGAATAAATTCTTGCATTAGATAAAGAGGAAAAACACCTTTATACAAAGATGCAAAAGATCTGAAAACGCTTGCCAAGTTATTTCACCTGTAAGCTACTTTTGAGATGGTGAATTACTTGTAACGTTACAAATTTATAGATGTGTAACAGCAAAAGATATAAAGACCAGTCTGAAGCATAGCAAATGTACATCTTTACAGAAACGCTTTCATGCTAAAAAAATCTATTAACGGGTTGATCTAGAAGTAAGGAGAAAAGTAGATCCAGCAGTAATGAAATATTAACTTTCCCTAATAATAATGTACAAGAACTGTTTAGATAGATAATTAAACCGAACTGAGGAAATAAATCACAAGATGACAGATCTTTCTAGTGTAATAAGAAATGGCATATTACTAGGAACTGCAGACAGGGGACTTTGTATAATATTAACTTTCAAAAAATACTAGAAAATGGAACTGTTACAAATTTGAGAACCTTTCCATCACAGCCAATAATGTAAGAAATTAAAAACTGTTGTCAAGACAAGGAAATAGATCCCTACACTATCAAAGAAACAACATAGAGCTAAGAAGAATTTATCAAACAGAAATCAGTTGGACTTTTAAGGTAAAATTCAGCTGAAAATAATCCATCTAACACAAATGAGAAAATAACTTTATTATTTAAGGAAAATCGTCACAGTCTTACTGATAGAAAATTGCTCAGTAGGTTGATTGAGTTTATTTCCATGATTTCCTCTCTAACTTTGTTACTGAAAGACGGAAAATTCACTCTAGAAATAAAGTTTAAAGATGGATTGATGTGAAAAGCAGATGGATATAAAGTTCTCTATGCCTCCTGATATTCGGGTGATTAACATCAGAGAAGAGTTAATTCTGAGACCTAAATTCATGCGAAAACATGGATGAAAGCCAAGCTAGGTTCAAATACTTTTATAAAGTATTGATCAGAAAAATCTTTGTGTACTACACGGCGTTACTACACTTGAGGTTGAACATCCAGAAGGAAAATAGACATTGATCATAATACTACTAAGAAGTAAGGTACTCATATCAGAAGCTGATAACAATAATACTTCATCTTGTGGAACCAAATACTGATAAACTAATTAGCTATCGTTGTGTCAGGATTTGGCTTTATATTCGTAAACCAATTATATTTCGTTATGTTAGGATTTGGCTTTATATTCGATAAAAACATTTAAGGAACGAAACCGACGATAGAACTCGTTCCAACAATGTTATTTATCAATGAAGTTGTAAACCTTGCTGAAGAATTATAAAGCTCATTGTATTTCGGTTTATTTTAAACCTTAGTTTAATTATAGCTTGCTAATGGAAAGTTTCTCATGTACGTAAAATCACGCCAAACAAAATCTAAGGCCACACTCTAATATACAAAGCATTGATAGTTTATTTAGCCTAAAGAGGAATTCCAGTTGATCTACTGAAAGTGCCTGATAATTATAAAGTAAAATGCATTTAAAATCACACACCAGTTTTTCGAGACGAAACTTAAGTTCAGTTATATATTAGTTCCTTTGATGTTCTATTCATTTTTTGGGATAAGGTAAATATGGTGTAAAGGAAAATTGTAACGAGTTTTAAATTGTGGTGTTTTTATCTTGAGTGCCGATAAATAAATATCCAAATGCAATAGTAATCAGTGATGACGAAAAAAACCCACTTGTAGAGAAAAATATGTACGTAAAAACGTCTGGTTTGTGTTGAGAATTTTTTACGTAGAAGGTCGAAAATTTGTTCGCTCCTCTACATAAAAAATATTTCTCAACCAAAACCAGCCTTTTTTACATATATAAAATGTAACAATGTATTTACTTTCCAAATTTCGCTCGCCTTTTGCAAGACTTTCCTTTGAAGGAGTAAAATTGCCTATATAAAGTAAAAGAAAACTTCTTATGAAAAGGAAAACTCAGCCATAAACTGCTTTAATCTTTCGCTGATGAAACGGAAGTAAAAATCTTAGGGCGTAGAGTAACCCACCTGGTTATGTTAGTTTTAATCTTTGGTCTTCGATCTACCTTGTCTCAAGTTTTCCTTTGTTTGAATAACATTTCGAGCATAGCAACACAATCCATACAAGACCCGTAGCATATAGTATGGTTTAATTTATATTTGATTTTCTAAAGTTAGAAGATTTTGAAATACGCACACGCCAAACTTCAGCAAGGAGAGGTACATAAGATTAAAATGTTTATTTCAATATTGTTCTGTCATTCAAGACAGTGTATTTTCAAATGATCGACAATTTTATCACCCTGAAACTTTATATTCATAGTTTCAGGCTTAAGCATGGCATTAATAAAAAGAAACATATTAATTGTTTACTTAGTAATCTGTTGGAAATTTGTGAAACTAAATCTCTTAGAATTTTATGTATTGACTTATTAGGGTTATCGGCTAAAACGTTACATTTAATTAATTTAACTTAAATAATGATGTCAAACATAACCAAAACATCTAGCATGCAAAAATATCATGCCAAAAGGTGAAGAAGTTTTTGGAAGCATTTGTTGCGCCCTTGTAGCATATTTTGAACACCTAATCTGTTACAAAATTTTGATATAATGTTTCTCTGAACTATACTAACGTTACAAACTTAAAACAAAAACAACGATAACAAAAACGTCCAAAAATTTAGAGACAAGAACAGGTTAACATCAAGTTTAGTTTTGGAAACTTCTTGGGTGGCTCAGCTGTAAGCTTCAGGGCTTTCAACGTTATAAATCTGCATTCGATACTTGCGGTGGTTATAGCGCGGTTAATCAATTATACAGCAACAAACAAGTCTCAAAACATGGGTATAGTTTCGAACTTATTTTACTTTATGATTTTCAGGGACTTTCATTTGATTAATTAGGATTTCCCATGAAGTCAAAGATTAAATCATGGTAAAAAAAATGGAAAAAACTTTGGGTGTTTGTGTGTGGCCTTCGAGCTTATTTAATAGTTATCATACGGTGTTATGTACTTCAGGTGTTTTACGCTGGCAGGTTTATGATTAAGCTAGTGAATAACATGAAATGTAAATTTAATCGGTTATATATTCTTCAGCAAGCTTCAGTTCGTCGCTAGATGACATCTTTTATGAACATGTTCTGTTAATTAGGCAGGTCGAGGAAAGTGAATATATAAAGATACAAATTAAATTTCAGAATATCATCTTTATTATTCAATAAATGTTGAACTCCTAGGCCCAAAGTATTTAATATGTCAAAATGACAAGAGTAAATCTCTGACATAAAATAATTAAGGTTAGTTTGAAGTAACTGATTGATAACCGACCGAGTTTATAATGAGTTATACATGCTAATTTACTGATGTTATATCACACCTTAGACAGTAATGGCACTAATCAAATTTGTAAAATAACAATTGACGGATAAAATCCATCGAAAGGATTTCCTCACAACTTGTTTATTCTTAGTGATTCATTTACTTTCTTGTAGTTACATGATTTTATTATTTTAAATGTAAACCCGTAAGAGAGAAATAATTTAACTAATTTAGAAATTAAGCGTCATTCTATTGTTTGAGGCTATCACAGATTTATTGGCTCAGAAAATAATCTATATCAATCAAATGTGAAGTTAAATAAAGATATAACTCAAACAAGTTTCGTTTTAAAGTATATCATGACCAGACAGACATTTCGTTGATATCAATAAGTCATCACGGTACAACATATTAGTTGCTAAAATGGAGCCACAACGAGATACAGTTAAAAAAACTTCGAATTACTTGGCTCTTATTTCTGCCCAATCTTCCAGGATATAATGTACATGTGAATAAGGGGTTATATATCCTCCAGGATATAATGTACATGTAAATTTGTGGTTCCATATCTTCCAGGATATAATGTACATGTGAATATGTGGTTCCATATCCTCTAGGATATAATGTACATGTGAATATGTGGTTCCATATTCTCTAGGATATAATGTACATGTGAATATGGGGTTCTATATCCTCCAGGATATAATGTACATGTAAATTTGTGGTTCCATATCCTCCAGGATATAATATACATGTGAATATGTGGTTCCATATCTTCCAGGATATAACGTACATGTAAATATGTGGTTGCATTGCTACAACAATATTAGTCAAAAATATGCGATACAGCAACATTAAACTAGAGTAGCAATAGATTCAGCTTACTTTCATGGATGGTGTACAGTTGTTGATTAATTTACTCAATTCAGGTTTGAAATGTAGTTGGCAAAATGTTTCTCAGTTTTGTAAAACTTATCACGTTCGTCAATTGTTGAGAAAACGTAACTATAAATTTTTGTTACTCCTTCAAAATTTATCTTTCGAAGAACCCCCTCAGTCATGTGATTGTTGATTGTATTGGGTCTTTACCAAACAAATAACATTTTTATTTAAGCATTTTCACGTGTATATTTAGAAATGCCTATAAGTTGTATTTTTAAATGTGTATTGCTACATTCCCGCTATTCACTAAATTTATAGTAGATTTTCAACTGTAAGAATAAACAATATACTATTTGTGTTTGTAGATATTAATTATTTCCAGTATTGTTGCCAACTTAAATTTCGAGAACTTCGCTTAACTTTTGTAAACCGACACACCAAAATACAGTATGTATTGTTAGCGTACTATATTATAAACCTCGCTAGCTGTATACGTGATTAACGATTATTAATCAGGACGCTATTATTTAACTTCAGCATTAAACGCTAGTATTTCTACGAAACATTATATAAATAACTTCAGCAGTAAAAAAAAATCCCCTGTGAAAGGTGAAAAGCTAGCAAGCTACCCATTAATCGAACTGTACCAATATTACCTCAAAATTAATTCTTGCATCGTGAACCTTCGATAAAGTATTTATTTACAGACCAGGTAGAAGTCTCAATATTGTTTGTAAGTTTGTATACGTTTTGCATATAAATCATTATTTTTTTATAACTATTTGAAGCAACCGTTATTATAAATTGTATTATTATTTAAATATTAAAATTATATTGAGAAAGAAAGCTGTGTATATCAGTCTTGTTGGTAAATATAATGTATTTGATACATCTCTATATTTAATTAACTTCAGTTTTAGGCTATTTCAAATCTTAATACATAAGATAATAAATTCGAAACAGGTTGTTTTTAAATTTTTGTTAAAGCGTTGAGTAATGTTGTAAACATTTTACCAAGAGTAGGTCTAGAAGAAAAACTGGCGCATCAGGAAAATCTAGCAGGGAGTTTGAGGTTTTCCACTTGAGAAAATTATCATAGATATATTTGGTCGTCTGTTCAAGACTGAGAAAGGTAATTAGGGCGTGTTGATTATTAAAAGTTAATTCATTTAGTTGGCAGAAGCTCATCTATTAGTCAACTTGCTTTGAACTGGTCATTACTGATATGTTAGCTGAACAATAGGTAATATGATTTTATTCATCTGTTAGGATCTAGAGAATTTATGAGCTCACCTCAATAACCGGTTTCTCCTATTGTTATAGGGAGAAAATTCATATTTCAACATCTTATTCTGAATCATATTGTTTATAATAATAGGTGTGTACACTATCAACTATGCGACTAAATTGATTGGGAAGAACAGTACCTTAGGAAGGTGTGCTGTAAAACCGAACAACAGTCGACTGAATTTCTTCATGCTTCGATGAGACATATTTTCTGTTTTATTTAAAGTACAGAGCTTTGCAAAATGGTTTACCACCTACCAATATTGTCACGTTTTGATGAAATACAAAAAAAACCGAAAACAACTGTTTTTAATGAGCTTTTTTTTGTTCAAAACTGTATTGATCAAACCTAACACTGTTATTCAAAGCATAAGTAGATATTTTATTAGTGCACAAAATGAACCACGCATCAGTTGCACACAATATCACTGTGTTCAAAAAACAAAACCAACAAAACATGAATTTCATACAAAAACAAAAACATAACTCAATGAATATTTACTGCAAATCAATGTGGCTTTTGTTGTTGCCTTTCAGAGACAAGTTAAGAAATGCGAGACTTCACCTTGGCAAGTGCCTCTCTCGTATCATTTTCGCAACAAAGTCTGTTCTTTTTCTTCGTTTTTATGTCTACCATCTTCGAAAAGGATTGCTCGCAAAGATACTTTGTAACAAACGGTTTGAGTATTCAAAGGGCCTTCTTAGCAATAAGAGGGTACGTTACGATTTGATGACACCAAAACGTTGAGAGCGTTGTTGTTCTGAAAAGTTGCTGTTGAACCTGGCTCTGCTGAAGTTCAATGATTTCGTTGAGGTATTCAAATTGACATCTGTTGTCACAACACAAAACGTAAACGGCTGTCTCACTCATGCTGGATTTGACTCTCTGGTGGGGAAGTATTCGTCGAGAGACTTTACGAGCTCATCAAAGTGCATAGCAATTGCTTGCTTCAGTTCCCCGGGTACAGAAATGTCTCCGACGTCAGACACATTTTCGATCGTACTTACACAATCGTTCAGCTGGGGAAGTTTGCAAAGTTATCATTCTATATTCGTCGTTTTCATAACGGTAGTTTTTTTGTTTTTTTTAAAAAGCCTTCAGGTTTTCTTCTGCTTCGATGATGTTGACTCCATCGCCCTGCACCTGTTGAGTGAGATGATTGAGAATATTGAAGATATCAGCTATGTACGCCAAAATGAGAATTAGCTCAGATTTTTTGAAGCAATCTGCATGACAATGTTGGTGCTCTCGCAAAGATAAGGGCTAATTCCACACGCATAGCAAAAACACGATTAAGCATCTTTCCCCGGGATAATCACCGAACGTCAGAATGGTACAGAAGTACCTCGAATTCAGTGTCCATTCATTACACATCTCTTGGAAGATGCGGTGCTTCAGGGCACTATTTTGCACAAAGTTCATACATTTTACAACAATTTTTAATACTTCTGCCAGTTTTGAAAGGCAAGGTTTTGTTGCCAACGCATGCCAGTGCTGAACATAGTGCATTACAATGATGTGTGATGCATTGGCTTTCACCAGCGCACCAAAACTAGAGTTTCGTTTCAGCATGACTGGAGCTCCGTCCAAACAAACTGCAGAAACCATATCCCACGAAAGATCGTTGTCTCTGAAGAAGTCATCCACAAGTTTCTTCACGTCGGCTGCCTTAGTAGTTGTTTTCTATAATAGATAAATCTTCTTTTATCTCGTCGTTCTTAACATAGCGCACGAATACAACAAGCTTGCTTAGATTGGAAACGTCGGTGGTTTCGTGGAGTTGAAGGCTGAGTTTTGCTGGGCTTGAAATCAGATCTGCAACTTCTTGAGCCAAGATGTCACCGCTCATGTCATCTATTCTGCTGCTGATGGTGTCATTTGAAAGAGGAATTTGGGATGACTTATTTTCAGCAGCTTTTTCCAGATTCATATTCGCTATCTTCAACGCAGCTGATTTCACGAGTGCTTCACCGAGGCCCGGCATGGCCAAGTGCGTAAGGTGTGCGACTCGTAATTCGAGGGTTGAGCGTTCGTGCCCGCGTCGCGCCACACATGCTCGCCCTCCCAGCCGTGGGGGCGTTATAATGGTACGGTCAATCCTACTATTCGTTGGTAAAAGAGTAGCCCAAGAGTTGGCGGTGGGTGGTGATGACTAGCTGCCTTCCCTCTAGTCTTACACTGCTAAATTAGGGACGGCTAGCACAGATAGCCCTCGAGTAGCTTTGTGCGAAATTCCAAAAACAAACAAACAAACAAAGCTTCACCTATGGTGTGTGGTTTGCTCTGCTTTGCGATCAACTTCGTACGATGTTGTGAGGATCGGTTTGTCGATGGGTACAAAGCCGAAAATGATGGCCAAGTGAAGCATGACGTCACGAATTATACGAGTGGGGTGAACGGAACGGACTCACCCACAGTGTGCGTGTCTTGACCTCCGCCAAATCGCTGAGACTGACTCACTTAATCTTTGGGTCGATCGAACCCAGGGATAAGAACCACTGCTCTAGAGGACTGGTGTCAGTTTCTTAATTCACACAAACTTAAAATTCAAGTTATCAGCTGAAAGGCAAGTTAGAGCTTAAATGTAATTGAACATTTACAGCTCAACTAAATGATAAAAGGAATAAAAACATACCCACAACTAGATAAGAATATAATTCCCTAACTCACCATGCATTAGTTAATATATGACATTCAGATATATAAACATGTATGTTTATACATATATGTCTTACATTAAATATGGACCAGTTAATGTGCATTTAGATTTCACACGAACCTAACTGCATAGAATAATTCTATTTATCATGCAAACATAAAATCTGATTTGAGTATTAAGATATGTGTTTGGTAAATTCCACACAAAGTAGCTCATTTCTCAGGGAGAAATAAATATACAGTGTGAATTGTGTTTTCTCAATGGTAGTAATATTTTAAAGATTGTGTGATTTTGTTCCATTGAAAGATAGACACAGAATTACTGGAAAATCCACATTTAACAATTGGTTGTTGGGCGTTTTATGGAGCAAAACAACTAGGTTATCTGCGCCAAACAACCAGTAAAAAAATAAAGTAAAATTATTAAGACACGTGAAAAGGAATCATGTTGAAAAATAAAATGTTTGAATTAAAAACTTAGATAACATTGAAAATTAAAAACATTTGTAAGGTAGATAGTGTCAGCATCACCAATGACACTTTTCAGTATCAAGGGTAAACCTGTGGACAAAACATGTCTAAAATGGTGCCCTCGTTACGACTCCGAACGACGGTGTGTTAGAGTTGACCCTTGAACCAGCAGGATTCTTTCCTCCCCTTCACTGTTCGCCACGCACAGCAAAAACATAAGTGGATGTTTAAGTCGCAGAGAAGGTAAACTGAAAGTGCAGAACCTTCTCTGGGAGGCTCTCTCACCACGTAACGGAATCCACATCGAGAGGCTACATTTAGCGAGAAACGTGAAGAACAAACTTGATCGTGTTGGCGAAGATGTATTTTACACTTAGGAATATTTATATATTTTATAGTTTAATGAAATCGGGAATACGTTTTCCTTCAAAATGAAAGAAAACATAGCCTACTTATTGCTTTTCAGCAATTTTCATTTACAAAATGTTTGCTTCACCAAACTGACGTCTTTCTGTCTTTGTAGACATTACTAATTTTTGTCTCTATAATATTTTTGAACTATTAATTTAATTCTTATGAATGAAAACTTTTTTTTAATATAATGTTAAGAAATTTTGTGTGTTCACTATGTAAATATTACCAGGTTCATTTCTGAATTCAGGCATGATTTTACTAAGTTATATGGATTATATTAAATATGTCAAAAGGTAAGACAGAGTTGTGACAGACAGGTTACAAAACGTTTTTGGTTATATGCTTTAGCCACTGCTTTCGAAGTAGTTGGCCTAATTCCACTTATTGTGGTGAGATGTTGGTTTGAATCTTTACTCTCTGCACCAGTGTCAGTGCCAATATTGTTTGTGTCTAATACTTAGTTCTTAAATTTCGGTTTCCAGATAGTATGCATCCAATTTGCTAATAGTATTTTAACTTTAGACGGTTTAAAAGCTCTGATGTTTTAAACAGTGGTAATCAGTATGCCAGGAACAATTTAGAAATGTATACCAAACTTTCCCAAGATCTATGCGCATTTGGAGGTGATAAATGGATATTTAGAAAATGGACGAATACAATAAGTCAATCATTTATTATTTTATTACAGATAACGAATTTTATCACAATTAAATCTAGACGTTGATGACTTGTAGAGTATTATCACAGTAAATTTGTCGAAATCTTATAGTAAAAACAGTGATTAAGTGCTTGTGAAAATTTGCCTTTGTAAAACATGTATAAATTATTTTTTCACAAATAAGTAAAAGTGTTATTGTAATAAACGTTTTGTTTATTATTTAAAATATTGCATGAAAGCAATATTTTAGTTTTAATTATTGTCCTTTTTATAGTGATTTAAGCATATCGTCATTCACTGTATGGTTCAAATTAAGCAAGGTGGTTCTGTAAGACATAAAATGTAAGAATTTGGTACTGAAATTTATTTACCCTATTGTTAGTCAGTTATCACCATTAGATTCCATCAAGGAACATAGAGCCGCAATCGCTTGGGGATTCAGTTATTTAAGTGAGTAGGTTGTTAGCTCGCTGCACCGAGCCGTTCCTAATTTAGTAGAGTGAGACCAGAGGGAAGGCAGCTAGTCATCACCACCCACCGCTAATTCTTGGGCTACTCTTGTACCAACGAATAGTGAGATTGACTGTAACTTTATAACGTCCCCATGGCTGGGAAGGCCAGGAAGTACAGCACAACGTAGGCGCGAGCCCGCGACCCTCGAATTACGAGTCGCACGGCTTACGCGCTTGGCCGTGCCAGGCCATTCACCTTATTGCGTCATTTTTAATTAGCGTATTGCACTTGCAGAACATATAAATTAAGGAAATTAATGTCCTTTTTTAGGAGTCCACCTTTGTAAACCATTAGGTAAAGTAGCATGTATTAATTATTTTAGCCCGGCATGGCCAAGCGCGTAAGGCGTGCAACTCGTAATCCGAGGGTCGCGGGCTCGCGCTAAAAATGCTCGCCCTCCCAGCCCTGGGGGCGTATAATGTGACGGTCCATCCCACTTTTCGTTGGTAAAAGAGTAGCCCAAGAGTTGGCGGTGGGTGGTGATGACTAGCTGCTTTTCCTCTAGTCTTACACTGCTAAATGAGGGACGGCTAGCACAGATAGCCCTCGAGTAGCTTTGTGCGAAATTCCCCCCCCACAAAAAGTTAATTACTTGGTGAATACTTAGTAAAATTGTTGTTGCATTATAAAAGTTTTATTGACGAGGTAAAATGTGATATAAAGTATGTGTTTTAAGTATTGCCTTATTTCACCCTTTTGAAAATAATTTAAATTTACAACTTGTATTTATTTGTATTGTGTGCATGGTAAAAATTTATATAATTGTGACAATTTTTGCGTATTATATAATTTATTTCGGATGAGTCTCCGATTTATTATATTATGTACTATCTCCGGTAAACAGAAACTTGAATTTAGGAGTTAACTAACTGTTAATATATATCAAAATTATAATATTTTTCAACAAGATGGATAGCCACAATTTTCTTTTCTAACAGAAAGATATTTTAATACGCAAACCAAAATAATACAGATTATAATAACAGTTATTATAATAGTTGTTAAAAGTAACTGTTTATATATACCAGTTTTAAATTTTTTTTACAGACAATACTAAATCTTATTTCCAGTCTAGAACTAAATATTTCATCGAATATCCAGGTTCACGATGAGTAGATTAATTCTGAGTAGATATTGGCACACCTCGCTGAAGCGAGCTAGCTTGATTGGCTTCATACGGCTATCTTTTACGGATGATGATATTTAATGTTCTCACAGAAATTGTAACGTCTGAAGTAATGCACTGAATTTGAACGGTTGGTAATGTTCGAAATATATAAACGTTCCTGGCCAAATTCTGTAGTTTTTTCGATTAATAGGTAATAATCACAGTTATAGCTTCCTAGGCCTATATCACACTGACTGTAGTCACTCAATAATAGTAACAGTACTTGCCTCTCGGCTCGTCTGTTTTTGCATACCAATCACGCGAGTTTCTAGAATTTTCAACAATGATCGAGCACACCAGCTTTTCCATAAAACAAGTATTGTAGCTTTTTTATACTCACAAACTTTCTACACATTTCGAGAACAAGCGGGACTTTCGTAGTACATGGGCTACATTATACGTCACAGGCAAAAAAGAAAACTATACTGAAACAAACGTAAGCCCTAAAATAAATATATAGCAGTAGATTTGTTATACCATGTTATGATAAAATTGTTTTTGACATTTTATTATATTACTGAAAATATTTAATCACTTTATTAAGATACGATCCATCTACGACACAAAATATAATTAACTGACGAACTCGCGTTAAGCATCCTTTTCATGGTGAATTAATTACGATTGTAAAAATTAGCTAATAATTTAGTATGAAAATCTTTAAACAACAAATTTTAATTGTTGTAACGTCTTTTTTAGAATCAATTAATTATTGTTAAGTATCCTTTTAGGACGAAATAATTATAAATGAATTAGTGTTAAGCGTCCTCTTTACAGTGACTTAATGAATTAATTATCATCATAATGAGATATGTGTTGTGTGATTGATTCATGGTCGCTTGCCATGGCGGCAGTCCCCCAGTGGCTCAGCGGTATGTCTGCGAACTTACACGCTAAAATCCGGGTTTCGATACCCGTGGTTGGCAGAGCACAGATAGCCCATTGTGTAGCTTTGTGCTTAATTCAAAACAACAACAACAACAAAGCCATGGCGGCCTAGCAACGTATTCCTAACATGTGGCATATTTTGTACCTCCATACGCATGAGGCGTCCTCTTGTCATGCGTCTGAAGAAAGACCTTAACTACTAACGCTAAAACCAAGTTGAGAGAAGTTGAAAATAATCTTACTATTTGTGATGCATCTGAAATATCTTTTGTGAGCAGCATATATAACTAAAACAAAACATTACTTCACTCAATGAAGAGAAATAGGCCAAGATTACACAGTCATCAAATTAAACTTAAGATGGTTTTTCCAGACGCTAATTGATCTTGGAATTATTCTATTTTTTAGTAACGGAAACTCAGCTCATGCTTAATTCTGTATTAATGTTATCTTAGTTTGTTTTCGGCTAGTAACTAGCTTTGTATTAATACAATGGTAATTAGATAATCTCTTCGTTGGTATATTTTATGCATCTTGATGAGATACAGAATAACGGTTTTATGTCACGAACAAATGCAGAGTATGAGTTGCTTTCATATTAAAGTCCTTTTACTTGCTTCTAAAAGGTTTGTATGCATGTCAAGGCAGCCACAAGCACTTATACGACAAGAAGTCCAAGAACTGAAATTTCAAAGTGGACAGCAGTTTTTGGTTCTGCTACCTTCAGTGAACAACAAACTCACCTTCCAGTGAATAGGACCTTTGAAGTTCAAGAAGTGGTCAATAGAAAGGACTATAACTATGAAAGAGGACGAGACGACTAAGATCTACCATGCCAAACTGTTGAAGTATTTCGAGAGAAAAGAAAACCTAATGGATGCAAGTACTGAGACAGAGATGGATATTGCAGGTGTGGCTGTCATAGAAGAAAAAGACTTACTATGTCTGAGGTTGCTAACTGGAGATGAGAATACATAGTCAGCAACAACAGTAAGGCACTTACTGGCAAGTAGAAGAAAGAGTTACAAATCTATAGTGCGAGTATCAAGATGTCTTCAAAGATAAAACAATGCAGACATTGAGGACTTAAACAGAGTTACTTATACATATATGTATATATAAAAGAGTCGGTGCCAAAATACACAATCAAAATCTTTATTCAACGAATTGCAGACAAAGAACAAAAACAAAGCACGGGCAAGTGCCTTCCATAAATGTGTTGAGCGGAAGAAAGAGTGTGTGAGAGAAAACATTTATTAGTCATTTCTCATTAGTTATCGTATGCAAAAAAATAAAAACTGAAACTTCCTTTGAAAAGAAAAATAATATTAAGGATTAAATCTCTTAAAATCAAAAAATAAAAGTGAGAAATTGGGCAAATTCTGAATAGAGCTTAAATTCTGCCTAAAGTTTCAGTAATAGGGAAAAACCTAGCATTTAAATCAAAACAATTTATACATAAACAAAGTCAGACTGCTTACGGATTGCATCTTACTCACGTCATCCAAGACCACTTTCACTTAAACACAACAATTTGGAAACCATTGCCTGATTCACTGAACGAAAGTAAGTTATTTATTTTGAAAACCATTTATCAAGTTAAGCCATTTTTCCTGCTAGAAAGCATGCTTAATGACCAGTCTGAGTAATCCTGTTTCCATGCACTCTGCAGTGACGATAACTTAGGTGCTTACTTTATCGGCTTTCTTTATTAACAAGAGTCGAAGAAAAACATTTTACATATCAACTGAGCAAATTTATGGTACCGTCCTGTACAAGAGAATTCTTTTTTAAGTACATTACAAGGAAAAAAATAAACTACTTTTTTCATAGCTTAAGTTTTACTAAAACCTTTAATGACTAGTTATTTTATTAGTAAGCATCGTTTGAAAAATCATTACAATATTCACTTAATTAAATTTAATTCAATATGTACAAATGTTACATAAATTCTATTAACCTAAATCCCTATTTTACATTTTACATTATTCGTCACCTTGATTCGGAAGTTAAACGTGGAAATGGACAAACACTAAGTGCATTTCTTATCTATAACAAAATGAAATATTTGATTTTTTCAACCTGAACGGCACAATATATGATTCATGGGTCAAGCAGCCTGATCCAAAAACCCAAGCTTCATTCATGTTTTCCTAAAACTA
The DNA here is from genome assembly GCA_011833715.1 of Carcinoscorpius rotundicauda. Taxonomy (NCBI): domain Eukaryota; kingdom Metazoa; phylum Arthropoda; class Merostomata; order Xiphosura; family Limulidae; genus Carcinoscorpius; species Carcinoscorpius rotundicauda. Next base: position 69,355,986 of record CM022399.1, on the reverse strand, counting down.
TAATTTAAAATGAGAAAGAAGGCAAGCAGGTCACAAACATCAACTGCTCTCAATTGGAAAGCGGGATTAAATGTCATATATTTATAACCAATCTACGTGAAATATATTGAGCGGCATATCGTGGACTGTAATATTGAATGTTTCAATATAATGCTAGGCATGCTAACCAATCAACCACGGCATTCAATAATTTGTTTAAAAGATAATCTAAAGTACTGACTGCCTGGGAAATGTTAATAACTAAACATTTCGTTGTGAACGTTTCAACTTGCTACTTCCTCCGTTCTTTTTTTACCTCTCAGTTGAAACATATGAGATAAAATGAACTTAAATATTTTAACAATATTGTTATACTGTGTAATTACTTTTCTCCTGTATTAAAATACTTCGTACACACGTATATCAAATAAACATGATGTATAGAAAAACACACTGAAACTTTTAGAAAACTCTTATCAGTTACTTTATCAACGTATATGTTGATAAAAACGATATCTTTTCTCTTACATAGATCATAACAACTATTCTTTAACGGCATATAACACACTCGTTGGCCCAAGTAGCACAGTTGTAGGTCCACAAACATATCAAAAATAAAATAAAATAAAATATATATATATATGGGCATTATTGTGTTGAAAGGTGTAAGTGACAACAACGTTTGGATAGTGAATCTTCGTTAGGTCGTATGACTCCATATTGTAGCAGTAACAGGTTGTTTGGAAAGTCAAAACGGGTCCTCAGATATCCTATGACCCATTTTCGTTCCGGACGTGGTAATAGTTCATTGAAACAAGAAATTATGTGGATGTGCAAGTTTTACTGTGGGTGCATGTGTAAGTTTACACACACCAAAAAAAGATCATCTGAAACTGTTAGTTAAAGCCGAAAAATCCCTGAATGTTGGAGATCCAGTTAACCTCACTCCCTAAACAATCGGACTCTGTCTGATAGATGGTCGTTCAGGGATCTGTAAACCCAGTGTCTGGACTGGGATCAATATATCTTATGCTCGAGAATTTGCTCTCGGCGGAAACGAGTGTGCACACAAAAAAACACACTTCCACGGTTTGGCGAGGGTTTCAGTGTGTTATATATAAATAAGAAAAGTCAAGTAAACAGATTTTTTTCACCACTAAACTTCTGAACCAATCACGCTACTGGATCAAAGACCCAGTGAGGAACACACACATATATACTACAGAGTTTCCACTTTACAGCTTAATCACCTTTCGCGAGCAGGGTGAAGAGAATCCGAAGTTTCTGACAACCCCGTAGGGGCTTGAAAGTTTTTAAACTATAATTACTACCAAGATGTTGGCGTCTTTTATCTAAGTTGCATCTTCCTGTTTAATACATAATACACTAAATAGTCACAACCGTCTCTGAACGCCCGAAGGAATTCCCGGATATCTGTAAAAGAAAGTAGAAGTCACAGAACCTGTCAGAGATTCCCGTTAGTGCTACAAATGTCATTTGCTACTTATTGTTTTAACAATAGTCTTATCATATACAAATATTGTTTGTAAATCACTAATGTTTTTTAACTTATTCGGTGAGTAGGACTCCATTTACTCACATAACGATTTCTTTAAACATGAAAATGATTTGTATTTAACGAACAAGTAATCATCAAGAAAATCATTCAGGTTTTCAAAATACATTATGACAGATTATAATAAATTGTGAGTTTATTTTGTTAGTTTCAGCTTCATTTAAATATTTTATTTGAATTTTTAGGAGAATTAAAAAAAAAAATAGTTGACTGAACTGATTTCTCATATTATATGCACTTCTCTTTTCCTCTAAATAGTAAATCATCTATTGTCACAAAAGCTAGAAAAAGCAAAAGAAACGTGTTTGTAACTAATGTGAACAAAACTAATGGAAAGACGGGAAATTTTGCACGTTTTTCAAATTAGACTTTTTGTTTTTAGATATTTTCATTCAAAATAGTTTTTTTTCCAAATTTTTGACTTTATCAGTATAATTGACAAGTGTATTTTTGAATACTGATGAGCACATATATTTCGAAGTAGATGTTTTCTTCATATTTACAATTCGTTATTACAAAACAGAAAATCATTGTTCTCGAAAAATTACTCCATAGTTCAACGGGTAAAATTCATTTAAGATCTAATGGATTGTAAGCAGTAAACGCGAACTTAATTGACATAATTAATTAGGCATATAAAATTCTGTTAGGGTTTACCAGCATGTAATCAATTAAAAACGAATTTAATTAAAGACATTTTCTACTCACAATTGCTATGAAAAGTTGTTTACAAATATCAACAGCTTAGCATGTCGCAAAATATTTTTTCCATCTTATTTTGAATACAAGAAGTAAGATTAAAACAGTTATTCAATATATTGTAAATGAAGTTCATTGTAACATTTCTTGTTTTCAGTTACATTTTGCATGATCTAATTTTAGTTTTATTTTTCTTATGTTGCTATGATGGAAATAAAATAGTTTGATGACTAGCTAACAAATAACTCCTAAAGGCCAAATAGTTTTGGAGACTCATATATGCTTTAAATTGAAAGATATATTTCTCTCTCCCTATTACAGACTTTATTAAATTTTAATGAAATAAACCACAGTATCGTATCCATCTGGCTCATTTGAATTTCGAGTAATTGGAATTAGTCTGCTCTTTACGTGACATTCAATCCTTTGAGTACAAATATGTGAAATCTAGCTTATAATAAGAGAGTAACTTGTGACATGCTCAATACGTGATTCCTGAAATTATTTCTTAGCTACTTGATCTCTTGGAATATTTATAATCGTCTGACACTCAAGAAATTAACCTTATCAAATGGAGCTTCTCAGTTATAACATAAGCAGAAATCAAATAACTGCAGGTTCTGTGAAGAACTCACAATAGTTAAAGACTGGGGCCAATCTGCTTCTACGAGAGAGGTCCATAGATCTCTAAAGCATCATTCTATATTATTAAGATAACAGCAGTATTATCAAACCATACACATAGTTTATGTACGGGAGGGTCTGCTAACATATCCTCAGCAAGGTCTTCTTTTTATCCTGACAATGCCAGTAAAAGTAACCAATGGAGCGTTATTATAAGAACAGAAGGATGTGACATGTTTTATTACACACATTGTCAGTGGATTCTGAACTGATAAAATAAGAACCATATGATTTAAGAATTGTAACAAATTCTACTACTCCTACTTGTAAGGTAGTGCGTTTATCATTTCTGTGGCTATAAAAGACTGAAATGGCGTGTCACCTTAACAATTTTACTAGGTAAGATTATGTTACACTATGTTAGGAATGTTAAACTATGTGCACTTTGAAGCTATGTAAGTACCAAAACAATGACCCCACATCACATAAACCTGGATGATTTTAATAGTGGCTAGAAATTAGAAACTCTGTAAGAAGCTGGAAAAGGACCCAGATCTAGATTGGGTATTACTTGCTGGACAGCTAGGTGAATTATGACTTATTTAGTTTGGTGCAAACAGCATACATAGATACACGCAAATGCTGCGTGAGCAGTTAAAAGAGCAGTATATGTTGATCCTTAAAATCACATAAATATGAAGGTCAGCATTTTAACTACCTAATAGTTCCAAGTCAGGAGGCGCTTCAGACTTTGCATGATGAAAACCATTTAAGTACATAAAGTTGTCACTCTGACACTGTTTGTAGCTTATATGTTATCTAAACAATGGATATCAAAATATGAATAGAGGCTCGTGTGAATCTAGAGACCAGCCTCTAGAACCAGATAAATGGTTTCCTTGGATGTTTGGTTTGGTTAAAACATATTTTACCATACCATTGTCAGATTAATTGTTTGGATGAATTGGTTATCTAGTACAACCACATGCCTGCGAAGGCTATGAAACCTGAATGTACTGATCAAGTTGAAGTCCTGCCATGTGTCTCGTTAGCATTTAGGGAGACAAAACGAAAACAACACTTATTGATGTTTGAGTAAGAGGCACTGTTTTTTTACACAATATATATGGTTCACTTTCCAATTCAGATATACCAATGTCTCTAGGAATGCCTCAAGTGGCTGCAGAATATATTAGTAAATCCGATGATAGGTAAATTGGCCACACGTCAAAAAGCTATGCCAAACACGACAACGAAGAAATTCTGGACACTGAATGTGCATTTGGCATATATAAGCAGTGTATAACCAATTTTAATTCTGAATCAGTTGTTATCTCGTCCTTGGATATGAGAGCCTATCAAATTATGAATCGAAGCAGTTACATGATAAACAAAAGCATGAGAACATATTCATAAGATGAGCCATTTCTTATTAATAAACGTTTCTCACAATAGTTAGACCAGAAATCAGAGATTGGGAATACTTAGTGATGAGAAGGCATTAAGGCCATTGTTTTGTATAATCCAAATATAGCTGATAAAGATAGACTAGGCTTGTATATGCTAATGTATAATGAAATAAGCTGTTAAGAAAATTGACAACAGTATCATCAATGGCCTCAAAATCAGCTGGACTAGATGAAAATATAACAACATTTAGAATGGTATCAGAAGTCAGACGGTACTTGTTAGATTAATGTTCAAAGGATGTTTTGCTTTTAACTTCTCGGTTACCGAGTTAAGTTTGATGGTAAAATATCTAGCGATGTGTGAAGTAGGGCTTGCACCCGGTTAAAAATAACCGATTAATAATCGGTTAAGACTTGTTACTGCTTAAACGTTAATCGATCTCGATAATCGCAAATAATCGGCTATGCTAGTTGTATGAGCTATAATGGCAGATCGAGTCACTCGATGGTAAAAAAAGGAAAACATTGCTCTGCGTTACGTACAAAATTATATATTTCTTTTTCGAAGTATTTTCAGGCATTTTAGTTTACATTGGGAGCATTTGGTGTGCAATATACCAATTATATCATAAAATATTATTGATAGGGGAAAACTTCGAAAACTACGCTGTTGCTACGTTGTGATTAATTATTTCATTATTTACGTCATAATTACTTCTTTCATAATTATTTGTTTTATAATATTATGGCATTTATTATTAAATATACTCAAGGAATGTTCTAAATTGATAAAAATGGTTGTCACCTTCTGAAATCATTGTAAAAATGACTTTGAAGTGGGGTTCCAAAGGGGGTTATTTTCACTAAAATTCGTAAAAATGTGTGAATCAGATGACATAGATATATTCTTTCGCAAGTAATTCGGCTCGTGTTTAATCGATAGCTTCTATGATATTGCGCATTGTCACCAAATTTTGAACAGACTGAACTAAATAAATAGCGTTTACCACTGAACTATATTTTTACCACAAAAATCGGGAAAGGTTCTAATAAAAGGAAATCTAATGTTTGGGAACACATCGATAAAAATACTGCTGGTGCTAAATGTAAAATATATACTAAAGAGTTGAAATGTATTGGTGGGTCAACTTCTTCTTTGTTTTACCATCTACATGTGATGCATGGTATTGACCCAAACACTGAGGGCTCTGTTCAACGACCATTGGATGCTTTCATCAAGAAACCTGGCATTGATGAAGAGATTGCGAGGTTAGCTAGTCTGGATGGGCTGAGCTTTAAACAGATTGCATCTAGTCACTTTATACAAGAAAGCCTCAAGAAAATGAAATATGATAAACTTGTACCAACCAGTGTTTCAAGCGTGAAAAAAATATTAGTAAATTATGCTTTACAGAAAAAGCAAGAATTACGCAGTTATTTTCAAGCCCAGGTTGAGTCTGGTGCTAGATATTCCTTAACCCTTGATGAATATACGTCAATTCAAAACAGACGCTACATCAATATTAATGTTCATAGTGATGAAAAGCACTGGTCTCTAGGATTAACAAAAATCTGTGGATCTTTAACAAGTGCTAGAACAATAGAAATTGTGTCCAGGAAACTTGAAGATTTTGGTCTCAGCCTCAACCATCATATTGTCGGATGTACAACAGATGGGGGTTCAGTCATGGTCAAATTTGGAAATAATATTAGCCCCTTTCACCAGCAATGTGTCGCACACACTATACACTTGGCAGTTTGTGATGTATTATATGCAAAAAGGAAGGAGGTCAAGGAACATGAGGGGGAGAAAGAAGATGAGAATTTAGAAGCTGCAAGTGACAATGAAACAGAGAGTGATAATGAAGATGGTGAAAGCTGTTTTACTTTTGAACAAATAAAGGATATTGATGATTCAAATGGTAAGATTCACGAAAATTTTCAACAAGTGATTGACAAAGTCAGAAAAATATGCAAATTCTTTAGAAAGTCACCATTAAAAAACGAAAAATTGCAGGACTTCATTAAAGGTGAATTTGGAAAAGAACTGAAATTGTCTCTTGATTGTAAAACAAGAAGGGACAGTATGTTGATAATGATAGAAAGATTTGTGAAGGTTAAAGCTTGTATGCCTTGAGAATTATTGGGTCAGTTAAAACTATCACTGATGATGAGTGGAAAACATTAGACAACCTTGTTGATGCTCTGAAACCTGTCCAAATCGTGCTGAAAAATCTTTGCTCTGAAGCAAACAACTCGCTAAAAGCTAAAAATTCAGTTTATTTTTTACTGTCTAAACTCAAAAGCCAAGAAAATCTCGTAGCTGAACAATTGTATAAGCATCTTTTAGACAGATATACTGCCAGGCGACAAAGGGATGCTGTTTCACTTCTTTGTTACCTTCACAACCCTGGGTTAATAAGTCAATCATGATATGACTTCGTTTATTACACAAAAGGAAATATAAAAAAAATGGAGAGCATACATTTGAAAGATTGCATAACATGCAGGAGAAAAAGGCAGAGGATAAAGACCAGTCAGTTGAGCCTGAAAATGAAGCTAAAAATGAAGAGGACTCACTACCTCACTTTATAAGGAGTATATGGAGGCTATGAACACTTTCGACAAGGGACTGGAGGGAGTTTATTCAAAAAGATAACTATGAAAGATGAGCTGAAATTATATAAAGCAACTGGGACAAGAAGTGAGAATGTCCTTAAGTTATACCATGACATGAAAAGTATTCAAGCCACAGGCGTTCAGGCAGAAAGAAGTTTTTCTGGAGCAGGTCTTTTTATTACGAAGATAAGATCAAGTCTCTCCGATGAAACTGTCAATGCTTTGTGTTTCCTAAAGGATCTGTTCAAGAATAGATATTGATTTATTGAGTACTGACATGAATTGACACTAAATAGTTTTAAGTTTTTTAACAAGTTATTTTTTAAAAAAAACTACAAAATTTATTAAATTTAAAACTTGTCAATATGTTGTAAATCTGTAATCCTGTTAATAGTTGGATTTGGAAGTTAGAACTCTTCTTTTGTTCGTTTACTACATGGTCAATATACATGGGTATTTTTTTGCATCTTTGTAATTTTTGTTTGGTGATATACAGTAAATTTTAATAAAATTCTTATGTTGTAGCTTTGATATATTTATAACACATACCCATTTTTGACTTAAAAATAGCCATGAGCCATTGTTATTGTGTCCAAAATAACAGCTGATGCAGTGAAAGTCAGAAAAAAGTAAACCAGAAAAATTACTCCAAGATATAATGTAACTGCACTGATTTTTAATAACTTTTTAGATCCTGAGCTTTACTTTGATATATTATACTTTTCTGTGGGGCATATCTTTTCAGAGTTATAATGCAAAACGTGATCCATTACAAGAATCGTAGCGGCCGTTTATAAATAATATTGCGAGGTAATGATTAATCGATTATGAAATTTTTTTTCCGATTATTAATTGATTATGACTTTACCGATTATGTGCAAGCCCTAGTGTGAAGTTGGAAATGCAGGTGACTACGTAATAAACAAATAAACAGCTGATAAGATGATGTAATATTTACTTTCGTAATGATTGCTAAGCACTCTGGTTCAATAAAACGCTAAAAGGATTGTGAAATCCGTGATTTACGTGCACTTAATAGGATTTTATCGTGAACGTTGACAGATATGTACTTGAAAAGCTCTCAAGGGTATTTCACGTGCGATGTGCACGAGTTTACTTTGCACTTACATACATAGCCATACCTTTAGGTTTAATAGGAGTGTAATAATCTTCCAAAAGTGCAGTAAGGCAGTTATGATTTTAAACAGAATCAGAAGTAACTCGAACTCTAATAACTCGTGTAGAAAATACTCTTAAGTGTTGGTATATTTTACGTCAAATAAGTGTTTTCTTTGCAGTTTCCTTACATTACCTGTATATTGCACATAATGTAATTTACAACACAAACTGTGACCGAGGGATTATGGATTGCAGTAAATTTCTCCTAAATTTTCATGGAGTATCAGTCACATCATTTTTGTGGCTCATAAATGATGGTAGGTGGCATTGCAGAATAGTAAGTAGTTTGCATAACGGTGAGTATTGTCAACTGTATGTGTATCACTGCTTGTCTGTGAAATGCTATAGTTATGTTTAATGTATTTAACATGTACTGTTGTTTAATATATGGGTAAGAGTGCATATGTATTATATTTGACATGTCTGTTAGATTACAAACATGTAAATATAGTTTGTTTGTAATTAAGCACAAAACTACACAATGCCCATCACGGATATTCGAAATCCAGATTCTAGCGTGTAAATCCGCAGATATACCGCTGTGCTACTGGGGGGTATAAATATATGGAAAACACAATATACAGACAACGAACCCCTTGTTTGACTCAGCATATAGCCCGATGTGGCTTTGGTATGAGAAAATACTCACTCACTCAAACAATGAATGATTACAGCCTGGATAATATAAATTATTGCGTTTAGTAAATACCGTCACGAGTAATTAAGACAACATTGGAAGAATACTATTTTGTGCTTATATGGTAGCAGAAGTATGTTGGGTTAAATTTCAACTATTTGTAAGCATATGGTTTTTCATTGAAAAGTTTGAAAATTGCTATTGAGTTGACACTACGTCCAGTATAAAGCATGGTATACCTGGTATTTATATTCATGATGGAAGGGAATATGATTGTTTAGATGATTTAATACGCTAAATTTGTCCCAGTAAAGTGTATTTCCTATTACAATATTGTTTCCATCCAGAAAAAAACTGTTTTGTAGAAATGAATCATTTTCGAGTTTTCTGGATAATACTGAAAACCTTCTAAGTTCTTAGTCTGCACTTTCATTACACATTGGTTTGGTTTCATGAATGCCAATTTAAACAATTTAATCAGTTCTAGTGGTTTTTTGTTTTTGTTTTAGCTTTATGTAGTCATCTAACACAGGAAATTTGGAGCTTGATGTAGCCTTGTATTTTCTGTTTATCCTCTAGAGACTAGATGATGTGACTTGTGCTACTATCTTAGTAATCAGGTTTCAGTAAGAAAAATAAGAACCATTCAAGTAGTTTTAACTATTTGTCCACGAGCCCTGAAACCCCATTATAGCAACCAGGAAATGATAAAAGTTCTATTATGCAAGCAAAAGCACTATGGCTATGAATATTGTGCTTCAGTTCCAATATGAATTCTCAATAAAGAATAAAAAGACATCTTGTTACTCACATATAAGTGTGAATTCTGAATTTGGAGAAATATTAGATATAATATCTGAGACAGACCGATTTAGGGCCTATTCTTACAATGATTCTGTATGGCTACTGTATGCTGCACTGTTTTTCTTTGTCACTGTAGTACTTTCTCTCTTAGGGTTTCACAGTGGGAGAGTTAAGTGGGCGCTATGCCATTCATCTAATTCCTGACCAGTTATGACTTGTTAAAGATTGAAATGACTTCATATTATAAATTCTGACTTTTGTTATAAAGTCTTATTCTTAGCTACTATCTTCATTTTATCCTTATCTTCTGGCTTGTTTCCATTATGGAAGATTACCTACTAATGATCATTAAAGAGTTCGAGGACGTTGATTCCTCAGTATCCATGAGTTCACTAAATAAACTGCTAATCACCCAGCAACTGATCAATGAATGACACCTGCTTTCCTCTTGAGGTAGATCCCCACAAATGGTGAGGGGATCTCCTAGAGAAGGTTCTGTACTTTTTGTTTACTTTATCTGTGATCTAAACATCTACTCACTTGTTTGCCGTACTTGGCGACCCGTGAGGGAGAGAAGAGAATCTCTGGTAATTGATAGCTTCAGCCTCAACACACCACTTTGGTCTTGAATCCCTGCAGACGGTTGACCTTGGGGTGGCCTCCCAGGGTCAGTAGGATGGTCCTGTTGGGTATGGATCAACTGAGTACCAGTGTTGGACGTAATCAATGAGTATCGTGGACATTGTGTCTGATGTGAGTGTTTGGGTAAAGTGTTCACAAAACCATGGTGTTGCTGCACTGTTTTTCTTTGTCACTGTAGTACTTTCTCTCTTAGGGTTTTACAGTGGGAGAGTTAAGTGGGCGCTAAATCTCTCTTATTTTATTACGGATCCCCAAATATAAATAAAAATAAAATAAAAACAGTTCATTGGTAATCGATCACGTCTTGACGACTCTGAATAGCAATCTTCACCTTCTTCTTTTACACCTGTACCTCAGTTTCTTATACTACATTCTTTTTCAGACTGGAGAGGCTTGTTGGTTCTCCTAAGTCAGTCCAGAAGCTACGTTCTGGGGAAATCTTGGTAGAAATATTCACACGAAATACAATAAACACCGCTTGCAATTGAAAACCATTGAGGATATACTCATTGAGGACACTTTTCACGCTACTTTGAGAGAAGTTATTGTTGAGAGGGATTTGAAGAAGATTGCCAAGTCAAATATACTCGTTGGTTTCTCCACCAAAAGAATTTCTGCAGTGAGGCCTATCTTCACTTGAAAGGATGGAATTATGCTGCCTACCAATATTTTAATTTTGACGTTTATATTACCACGACCACCTGTCAGCGTCAAAGAGGATTATCTGAACTCTAAGATACGTCAATATATTCCATGTTTCAAGTTTCAGCAGTTCAGTCATTTGAAGATATCATGTCATACTTCTTTGACATTTTCTCATTGCAGTGGCAAAGACTATGATGCTTACGAGTGCAAACTATTTTTCACTTTTCTTGTAAAGTTGACAGTGATCCATGGAGTAATGATCATTTTCCTATCATTTTAAGTGAGACTAGCCTTGGTCGATACCACTCGATGCGCATGCCTTGATGAAAGATGGACCAGACAAACAGGACCTTTTCAGAACTTGATCCTGCTATCGTCTGTATGACATTGATAGACGATTGTGCAGCAGCAGTGATTGACTGTATTGTTCAAGTAGCTGCTAGATCTATTCCTAAGACCTTGAAAAGTTTCCGTGATATCTTTATACATGGTGAAGTAATACCTGCTAAAAGACATGAAAGGCTCAAAAACGGGCCTGGGATACCTACAAAAACTATTCAACACTTTCAAACCAAATTACTAACAATACTTTCACAAATAGATTCTGTCCTACTACCAGTTCCAAAATCATGTGGGACAAGAATTGATACGTCAGTGGAACGTAGTTCTCTCCATTCTTTGCTACTATCCTCCAATGTCCAAGAAACTGTTTGTACCCAGAGCATCGCTAATACTCTCAGCGAAAGCTTTTCGTGTACACCTACCACTTCTATTTCATCCCCCACCTTCATAGTCATCAAGTCTTGGGCAGAACAATTGCCTCTTTCTTTTTGGACTGGTCACCTCTATAACTAAAATCGCTGTTTTACACCAGTGAAACTCAATCTGGCAACACATCAGTTTGGCCTTATGATATTCACTACGAGATGCTGTACCATTTTCTCCTGCGTCTCTTGTTATTCTCCTGGTTGTTTTAAACCAGATGTGGCAAGATAATGCTTTTCGTCTTGCTTGACATTGAGCTATTATTCTGCTTTATCTAAGCTTGAGAAGGATCCCAAGATTCCTTATAACTATCATTTAATTGCTTTTATGAGCTGTCTCTTAAAGGTATTAGAGAGAATGGCTTATCTCGTTTTGTTTGGTTCCTCGAATCAAATAACTTACTCTTATCCACCCAGTGTAAGTTACAACGACAGCACTTCACTGTGAACCACCAGATTCGTCTTCAAACGTCGATCATAGAAGCCTTTCTCAAGTGAAAAGATCTTGTTTCTATATTCTTTGACCTTGAGAAGATTATGATACTTCATGGAGATACAGGATTTTGCGAGGCCTCCACTTATATGATGTGTATGGCCATTTATTAACATTTGTCCAAAACGTTTTAATGGACTGATGATTTCAAGTCTATGTAGGCTCAATGCTTTTTCTCTCTCCTTCAGGAACTTGGAGTTCCTCAGGGCAGTATTTTTAGTGTCACACTTTTCAGTGTAAAGGTTAATGCAAGCACTACACAATTTCGTTCTACTAGTGCAAACTGGGTCTTGATCGACGATTGAGCATAAGGTTTATTGAGCAGCACCTTCAAACTGTTGTTTTTATTGTTATTGAAGCAAACATCCTAGGATTTATTTTAAAACAAAACTGACTTTCATTCCACACATCAAGCAGAAATTTGAAAGTGTACAAGAGCACTGAACATATTCCATATCCTCTATTCCATCTCTTAGGGAGTCCATTGATGTTCTATTCTAAATATCTATCATACTATCATTCGATCCAAAGTGAATTACACGTTTATGGTCTATAGTTCTGCCAGGACCTTAACCCTGAAAACATTGGACTTCATTCACCATCATGGGTTTTTGTTCTACACAGAGGTTTTCTGCACCTCTCCAGCATATAGTTTGTACACCAAGTCTCACGAACCACCTCTTCGTCTCTACTACTTGCAACTTCTTTAGTGTATGCATTAAAAATTCGATTTTTACAACAGCAACCCACCTGGAGTTGCTTCTTCCTTCTTCAGTGGGCTGTGCTTTTCAGAAAAGACAGCCTACTATGCTTAATTTTGTTCTTTGTGTCCAGGCACATCTGGATGAATTAGGTCTGTCCTTGGATGACTTTGCTTTCTCCACTGGACAGTCCATTCTGCCATGGCTTATTACCATCTCTACCTGTGACCTATATTTGAGTCACCTGAGAAAAGTGGATTTTCCCAATTGGAAGTACCAGCTTATATTTTTCTGAACATCTTTTGAACCATCCTCCCATTCCCATTTAAACAGATAGTTCAAAATAAGGTGATTCTGTGGATTCAGTCACAGTTTGTTGTGGTTTAGTGGTTACACACAGGATTCCCTCTATAAGTTTTGTTCAAGATAAATATTATTCCAATTCTCTTGCTCTAGGTCACGTAGAAGCTATATAGTAACCAACTGTACTATTTATACCGATCTTGTAATTCTATACTGGTCCTGGAATTGCTTCACGTTTGTTCTCACCCAGTTATTGTCGATATTCAAAACTGGCTGGCCTATTTTTCGCCTTCTGTTCCTATCTAGTTTTTCTGGATGCCATGTCACGTCAGCATCTGCGTAATCGAGCTCGCTGACATTACAGCTATGTTCATCTGCTTTGGTGCTATTTTATTTGTGCGTGTCTTATGTACAAAATGGCATGGCCGTGCGCCAAGTAACAGCTGACTTGAAGAGAGCAACGTGAAAACCAACTTTTTCAAATCGAATCTTCTATTGCCCTTTAACCATTATGTTTCCATACGGAGTGAAAGGAGGAAGTTGTCCTGCCAAGACTATGCATTAATCAAGTTTTAACTCATTGTTCTCTTTTATCTGGAACTAATACACCAATGTGTAGCCTTTGTGACACTCAAGCCACAATTGTCCACGTTTTACTGTTGTGCCATCGTTACATCTCTGAACGACGGCATCATTTTAGACATGCTTTTTCAATGGGTTTACCTATGTTTTCTGGACAGTTAGAGATGGAGACCTATTCACCTTACTCGTGTTTTTAAATGTTTAAGGGTCGTTGGCCTTTTTTCTATTTAAGTTTTTACCTGCTTTTTGAAGTTTTTAATTTTACCTTGATTAACTTTTACATTTCACAACGATTTTACTTTACGTCTTTTTTACTGGTTGTTTGGCACAGATAGCCTAGTTGTTTTGTGTCAATAAGTTCCAAACATATAACACCGCTGATTCCCTTCAATGTATTTTTGGTAAGCAAGGTTTGGATAAAATACTAGTTTTTTGTGTTTTTTCTTACTTTGATGTGGCAGTTGTAGGTGGAGTTTCCACTTTATAAAATACTAACTGCAAAATTACAGCCTTCTTGGAGAGAGCCACCATCTGGTGTTTGGTAAATATTGGCATGAACACATCAACTTTCACTGGTTCGAAACTTGTCTACTGCTTTTATTATTGACAACTATCTTTGAAAGATGATGTTCTTCATAAATAGTGGTGTTTGTTAGATAGTAGTCACTTTTACACTCAAAAGCAAAACAGGCAGAAATCATAGAAATCTGCTCTTTTATTGAGAAAGTTAGAGGGGTTAAAACTCTTTAGCTTATTCTATGATAGGTAAAATGTCCATTGGGCTAATGAGAAAAGTTTACCTTTCTACTTTGACTAGTTTGAACAATACCCCATAGGTTGATTCCCTTAGCAGTGTACCATTTTTCTGAAGTATTAGGTAACACTTCAGGCATGATACGCTCACAGTGGTTCCTGGGATAATCCTTCATCTTCTGATTTTTCTAGCTACAGTATATGTTATTTTGTTAATCATTATATCTGAATGTTAATGAAAACCTGATACTGACCCCTTAATTGAGATAAAAACTGCTTACAGTCATCTACAAGTTAAAAGAAATTCCAATTCTGTTTCTGAAACAAAGTGAAACTATGGGTACTTGATTGTAGTTTGCTTCATTTAAAATTGTTTCTCAAATTAGTTGAGCATACAATTTATTATTATAGATCTGGAAGAAGTGTACAGTTCTGTGATAATTATCAGGTTAACAATTAAGTTTAGTATGGAATACTACCTTTTTCATCATTGAAATGGTATTGTTATCCTTGTGATTATCATTTATGATAGATACTAACAAAAGTCGTACTGGTAGATTTCATCCATCATTCTACTTACTGAATGGTATTATTCTTAAACATAATTATATGTACTACGACCTTAATAAACTAAGAAAGTTCATGCAGTGGTTGCTTTGCAAGATGTAGATCTTTGATATTTATTTGTTACATGTTAGATATATCCTTTTCAGATGGCTAACTTGAGTCAATAAGCACATTGATAAACTCTATCAGCAGTTACTGACTTCTTGCTGAGTTTTTTCACATGCTCTTTATTCAAGTTTTTTAATAACGTCCTCGATCAGCAGCCTCAGACGCTTTTCAAGCCAAGTGTTTGTGCGAGAATGCGGTGCAACAAAACTAATAGCAGTTATAAAGGTATTTTCCATTATTCCTTAACACATTATGTTAATCAACATTTTAACTGATAACTTCACAGCCATTTTTACTTAGAAACATGCACCAGAATAAATTATGCATTATAAAAGTAATTATTTCTGCGAAAATAATTTAGTTTGGAAGAAGAAAAATATATGTTTGACTTATCAATAGACAAAACAGTATTGGAATCCATTTACAGCATTCCAAGGAAAATTAATTGTATATCAGAAAAAAATATGACATCTATATGCACTCGTACAATTCATTGTTCCTGAATGTTAATTATTTGGTTAGTACAGAAGAATATTGCAGGTATTATCGAGGAAGATATTTGTATACCATGCAGTCCCAAACAATCAATACAGTTCATTTACATGTGTGTCCAAGTTCTTAACAAGTCACGGTTTTTTCTTGCATACGTGTTCTACATAACCTAGAACTAGATGAAAGATTTCAAAATGTTCATTCACCTGCTAGAAAAATTATTCGAGCTGGTGAATAATGTTTCCCAGCTACAACCCCCTCTTCTCATTACCTTTCTAATCATCCAGTAATATGGCTCTAAAGTGCTGGATGAGATATAGTTTAGAGATTTCCACAAAAGGTTTCGCAGCACTCAGGCTTAGCTGTTTATAATTGAATTTTTCAACTTTGCTAAAATCATCAGTTAAAATAGTTTGATGCTAAATGGCAATATCTCAGATGGTTTCCAGAGTATTGAAAGAGAGCTTTCAAGGATCTGAAGTTTTATAGCCTTGTCTTTACTTCAGGAGTTATTTCCTATTCCTAACCATAAGTTTCTCTACATTGAAAACTCATGTGGTGATCATTAGCTGCTTTCCTTCTAGTCTTAGCACGACTAAATTAGGAATGACTGGTGCAGATAGTCCTCATGTAGCTTTGCACGAAATTGAAAACAAACAAACAAACAAATAAACAGAAAGAAAAATGTTCAAACAGAATGAACATGTAGGACAAAAACATTTCACTTAATAAATGTAGAACAAAACTGAAATGAAAACAGAACGTGAACAACAGAACTAAAATTATATATTTTCACATACATATGCAACACTCCTCTCTTTGAGGGTCATCTCTGCAGTCTGCTGAACGAGGATTTCAATGAGCACTTAGGTGTTTCCCCACAAAATTACCTTCGTTGAAAACTTTCTACGATATTGAAGTCCAACAAGTAGGTAAAAAAACTCAATATCGTGAATCGAACGCTCAAGAAGCAAAGATGTCTAACATTTCTGTCTTCCCATGTGATCGTCAGATCGGTAATCAACTAAAGTTACAGTGTTACTAGACTTAGCAACTGCATATAGAGCTAGAAATATTCTCTACTTATTCAAGAAGTATCAGCAGCACAAGATTAGAAATATGCACATTAATGGCTGGGATTCAATGTAACCTTGGGACTAGACACATCCACCTGAACTAAAAGTATAACAATTACGGAAAAAAAAGGTTAATGGACTTCAGCTACAACAACATTACTAGCGCCAAATAAAAGGTTTATACTTCAACATGATGCAAATTTAAAATTGTCTCGATGTCGTTTATCAATATTGTTTTTGCGAAAGTCCTTTTCTGAAAAAATCGTGAGACATGAGAACCGGTTCATCTGTCTAATATATACTATAATAGAACTTAGTTTTGTCTATTCTGAAAAGACACATGTATCTTACCATCTAAAATCACATACGCACGCATGTAATATCAATGGACGTAAACAAAAGGTGTATGTAAAGATACTTAAGTAGATATTTTGAACAACAATATATTAAAAATTTAAAGTTTTTTAAAGGTCTAAGTTTAATCATAGAATAGCATTATAAGTTTATTTATTGATAATATTAAGTGTGTTAAAGTTTAACAAGAAGTAAACTAAAGGAAAAAACGAACTCTAATTATTGTGTTAATTTATCACTTTATCGAATAAATATACATCCATGCAGCAGTTATTAACATTAGGCTTAAAAGAAGTGGATATATAAATTTCAATGTCTACGATTAGAAATATTTTGTATTATCCTGGAAATTCTGAGTTGAAAGTACTGTTAAAATAAAGATACCAACTTTACCGCAAGTGCTTTGTGGATCTCTACTAGTAATCAATCAAAAACATCTGAGAACAATGCGTCTTTAAATATATAAATGAAGATTCGATGGAATTCGTAGAAAGCACTTACATATTTATAACGCAATTGCTTATGAAATTTAACGTTTTCTACATAGTCTAGATATTTTAGTCTAGAAGATTTTGTTGTTGTTTTTTTCGCTTGAAATAGTCGCATTTTCTTATAGATGTTTCTGAGGCCCTTCCCCCTGGCCCTCGTAACATTGTGCTTGATACATTGTGTTTTGACTTTTAATATCACAAATTAGAATCCACTTTCAAATATTCCTTGTATATTTAACCTATTTATAACATAAAACAAACCTTGTTTGAAACGCTGTAAAACCAAACAAACTAAGTCACCAGGGGCTTAAAATGTGGTTTGTATTTTATAATAGGTGACTGTGAAATTAGGGTCTACATACCGGTAGTGATACACTGTCTAACAATCTTAACTTGCATTCTCAAAGCCTCCTGTTAAAAGTAATAATAAAAGAAAACTAAGAGAACAAGGTATAGATGCTAAAGTCCATAACGTTCTACGCCTATATTACCCTAGTTGCTTGTAGACAATCGTTTGAAAATGTCTCCCTCAAAAGAAAAGAAGTGAAAAATAAATAACAAAAATAGATAAATTATTTGTTATAAAATATTTAAATTAATAAAGTAATTAAGTATTTTAATTTCAATTTCTAAATAATGTGTTTCTAATACAGAAATTGAATTATTTTTAATTCCACTGGGTAAATAGTGTTAATACAATGAATTATTTTTGGGTTAATTATATTATTTAATCTAATAACACATTTTCAATTTTTATATTAAAAGCATATTATTTAAATCTTGAAATTAAAATACTTAATGTCAATTTGAATGTTTGAAATAAAATACAATTTTTTTTTCTTTTCCAATATACAACATTCCCTTTCGTAATATGTTATTATATAAGCATTATAAATTTGCATCTGCATAAAGTTTTCTAGTATTTCTAGGAGATTGTATTATTTTACTGACAATGCCGAAATATTGGTTCAATAATTAGTACCTACAGGATTAGATAGACAAGCATTAGATAAATTTATTAAAATATTACATAAGAGATACAAAAATGCATTACATAAATATCAACTTGTAAGAATTAAACGTATTATGCTGAAAATTAGTGAAAAAAAATAAACATATGCCTATATGTATTTTTTCAGTAATTCAGTTAAACAAAACTCTTGGTACTATTTTCATGTGCACGTTAACATTATTAACACGTATGAATACACAAACTATTATAAAAGTCATATAAAGATGGGTAATTACAGCACACTTCATGGGTATCATAATAGTTTACATAAAGCGGTAGGTATTTTACTGTAGTATAATTTGTCTTTTATGCTATTAATATTACTGTATTAAGTTTAGCTTTTACTACTATATTGGTTGCTGAAACGCCAACTTTAGAAAGTAAGTTTTTGCTCGTTTTCCTCCCTCATGGTTGGATCTTTTTGTTGTTCATTGTTCACTTCTATTCTTCACCTTCTCTTAACTGTCAGCAGTTAACAGAGGGCGATGAAGATATAGGATGCTGAGGGCTTAACCATCTATGTATTGACTTTTATTTACTTTCTTTTTTTACTCCTATTATTATTTTATTTACATATTAGGCTTTAGGAGAGGAAGTTAAGACCGACAGAGAGAGCATCTCTAGCTTTAAGTGGGTCTTATTTCCTCAGTCACCTCCAAAACCAAGACACATCTTGTAAACAGCACAATATTTTGTACCTTGGTGACTCTGTTTCCAATCGTTGGGATTAAGGCTTGTTTTGTACGATAAACGTCTTATTTCACAATAGGTCTGGTTTTGTTGTTTGTAACTCGGTCCTTCATTTCTGTCGTAGCTTACCTATAGAACAACGGTAAGTCTACGCTTTTATAACGCTAAGATTCGTATTTCGAATCCCCTCAACGGACACACCTGACAATCGAGAGTGACTTTGTTCTCATATACATATTTATTTAGAGAATAATAATACTGGTAGAGTTAAGTAAATTTAAACCATGTCAAAAGGAAGGACTGCGTTAAAAACAGCAAACAAACCTCTGACTAATTATGCTAGCTTTTTATAGCCAAAATAAAAAATAAATAAAAATGGTGCAGTATTTGAAAGAACCCCAGGGTACAAGTTATAATGTGGAATATAAAATATACCCTAGGTTTTGGAGGTGACTGAAGAAATGGGACCCACATTGCGAAGGAGATACACCGTCATCAGTCTTAACCTCTATTCGTCAGTTTTATATAAAAAACAAAATAAAGTAAAGTAAAATTAAGATAACAAATATGAAAGTATAAATTAGTAAAACGAGATGTGGGTGCTCAAGCCCACAACGTCCCATTTCTACACCACTCTTCACTGCTTTCAGACAGTTGTAGGAAGGTGACCGCTCTCCAAAGTAAAGAGGACGAAAAATTAATTAAAAAAACAAAATAAAGTACTACCATTTGGGGATAAGTTAAATAAACGTATCTCTTGAAGTTTGCATTCTAGCCCCCATTTTAGTAAAAAAGGCACTAACTGATAGCCCAGTAAACGAATTATACTAGTATGAAGGAACCCATCCAGTTACCTAAATTAACTACTACAACTTCTTACTACCACCCATTAAGTCTACTGTGACTATTATGTTCTAAACACACCTTTCTATGTTGTAAGGTGTACATCCGCATGAACAAGTTGTTAAATGACTTTATTCACAACTAAAGATAGTCATTATAAAGTTTAGTAAAATTTCTTTAATTTTTGTTTATTTAATACATTCTTATACTTGTTGCATAACTGCTTAATAATTTTGTTTAAAGTTTTGTATTAAATTAATTAACCATTAATTTTTATATCAGTATTTCAACATTACTGATAAAATGCTGTAATTTACTAAAAAATTTACAACATCTGAATAATTGCGAAGTTATAATGCTTATAACAGAAGGTTACAGTACATTACTATTAAAAGAGGATAAACCATAAACTGGAAAGCTTGTATCCTATGATCCTTTCAATTAGAGAGGCGTTTTTTATTTTACTTTTGTTTGACTTGTTTTTGGTTATAACAAACTAATATATATATATATGTGACTTTCTGACTTGCATATTTAAATACCTAAAATACACCGCGTGTGAACTGAAAACATTGTTTGATATGACCGAACTGTGTGAAAATAAACGAAACAGCAGATTCACAAAGGCAAACTTTCGTTTCATAATTTATCAACTTGCAGAAACTCAGTAAAGTACGCTTGTGTACTGTAACGGATCTACTGTTATATAATTATTTTAATATCGATGTTTATTTTAGCAAAATGTATGTTTAGAAATGCATGTAACTTATATTGTTCAATGTGTATTGCGAAAATTCAGCCTATTCTATAGATCTGTAGAAGATTCTCGAGTGTAAGAATCAAAAATATATGTTTTACGAAAACACTAGCGTATCTTTAAATATTGTTGCCAATGGAATTCGAAAATTTCACTCTAAAAGTTTATAAATCGACGCGCCAAGAAACAATTTTATGTTGTTAGCATACTATAAACCTCTTAAATTATAACTTTGATAAACGCTTAGCAGTCGGTAAACTACAGATCTTTACAAGGAATGTTTACAGATTTCGAACATTTTAAACCGTTTATCTTCAGTAAATTAACTTCACTGGTTAATATTTCTTCGAAGAAGTTGTATAACTTAAGCGAAAAAAAACGCACGTGTGAAAAAGCTATCTAGTTTCCCACTAAGTTAAGTGTACCTGTTTATCAACACAGAATTAATTGGCTCATTTTGAACCGTCGATAAAATATTCAGTTCTCGATCAGATAAAAGACTGAGTATTGTTTGTTAATTTATATTTTTAACATAACTTATTACTTGTAATAACCGTTACTATAAATTGTATGTATGTTTGAATATTAAAATATGTATATTAAGAAAGAAAACCGTGTGTATCAATCTTGTTGGAAAATGCCATAAATTTGATACATATAGACATTCAATTAATGTATAAAAAATTAAAATTTCAGGCTGTTGCTCGCATAATAAGTCGAAGACTTGATTGAGCTAAATTTTAACATATAACATAATAAATTGAGAGCTAGTGTCGAAGATCTGAATTAAAAACAAAATTCGTTTTAAACTAAAATTCAATTTATATTATCTGTATCAACAAAATTTGATCATGTCTGATTATCAAAGTTTGAATAATAACCATCCCTCAAACAATTAGAAAGACATAACAAAAGTTAAATGCTCGAAACTGCTAAAATGTTATAATTAGAAGTTGAGAATTCAAGAGAAAAAATGAACTGGAATTTATCATTGAAATACTAGTCGATGATGATTTGTTGTCTGAGGAAGCGTTAGGAGAAGACTCTAGTGTCTCAACTGGCCATTCAGAGTTAAGTGATAAAGATAAGTTAGAGATCAAGCTGAAAACTTCAACAAAGGCTGAGCAAGCCCATATCGAAGCTAAGAGTTAAAATAAACATTTAGAGGTCGAACAAGTTGATATTAAAACCAAAAAAGAAACTGGGCTGAAAGAAATGGAAATTAGATTCGATTCCATTGAACCAAGGCAAAATGACAACTTTGAACTCAATCAGTGTATTAAAAAAACCTCCATTTAATGAAACTCAAGCTGATGAATATTTTCAACATTTTGAGAAAGTTGTCCAAACCATGGAGTAGTCCACCGAAAATTGATCATTATTATTACAGAGTGTTTTAACTGGCCAATTACAAAAAGCTTATGCCCCTCTCTCTTTCGAAGACTGTAAGAATAATTATTAGGTTAAAGCAACTATTCTCAAAAGATACTAGTTACTACTGAAAACTTATCACCAAATGTTTCGAGGTTGTCAGAAGCAATGTAAACAAATATATATGGAATTCTCTCACGAAAAAGAGGTTTATTTTGATTGACCATGCAATGCTATGCCTATTGGCAATAATAACTAATTGAGGAATTCAAATTGTGTACAAGTGACGATCTCAGAATAGAAAGTTGTAACACTATAGGAAGCAACTGCTCTTCACGATGATTATATTTTAACACATTAAACCACTTTTCATGAAAAGAAATTCTTGCAATATCAACAAAAATATGTACGTGTTCAATTCACTGAAGTTGAAAATTGATATAAAAATCCATCTCCTCTGGTTCAAAATCTTGTGACAGTCAAAATAAAACTTCTTCAAAACCATCAAAACCTCTCTGCCATTCCTGTAAAAAAACCTCATCATGTTATGTCCTTTTGTCTTAGTTTGAAAAGAAAAGGAGACAACACCCAGTGCGTGCGTGTCCACATATGGACGTAATTTCACCAGATCATCCGATGTTGTTCATTTGGACTCTGATAAAAAAAAAAAAGGCTGATGTAGTTAGGGAGGAATTTAGACCGTTTGTATCTGTTGGTTCTGTGTCATGACAAATGACACTTCTAGTCCTATACACATGGTACTGGGGGACTTAATCATTGTTGTTAGAAAGTATGCTGCCTGTAGGTTAGAGTTATGCCACTGTTATTGCTCGGGGTTTGAGGGTAGCTGTATTGATATTCGTCTTCATAACATTTATCTAACATCACACATAGTTGCAGGAGTAAGACCTACTCTGCCAATTAAAGGTGTATTATTATTATTATTATTAGGAAACGATTTTGCTGGGGGAAAGTTGCTGCCGAACACAAAATGGTTAGCGAGTCGATCACTTTTATCTTAGGATGATGTTGTTATTGCTGAGAATCCAGGTGTGTTTGCCTCATGGGCTGTAACTTGAGCTCAGACTAGGACATTAAGACAAAAAGAGATGATATACAAGTGTCCAGAGGATGACATTACAGATTTGTCTCAGATATTTTTTGGATCTGACGGGGATCTTGTGAATAACTGTTTTACTGACAATTCTTCACTGACTGGTTTGTGAGAAGTAAACTGATCGCTGAGCAAGAAGAGAATCCACAGATCTCACCACAATTTGAATCTGTACTCCCAAAGAATGAACTGGAAAAAGTTGAATCTGTATTTCCAAAGAATGAACCGGATGAAGTTGAATATGTACTCCCAAAGAATGAACTCGAAAAAGTTGAATATGCACTCCCAAAGAATGAAATGGAAAAGTTTCAAACGGTAACTTTTTAAAAAATGGTGTGCTAATGAAAAAAGACTTCACTGTAGTTTATCAAATTGTTTTTTTCAAAAACATGCTATTCTGAAACATTAAAAAGTTGTCCATGAACTCACCATGGGAGGTCATTTAGAGGTGCACAAGACATGTGACAAAGTTATGAGACATTTCTTTTCACCAAAAATTAGGCAAGATGTTTCTCAACTTTGCAAATTCTGTTATAACTGTCAACTGGCCGGAAAACTTAACCGGAAAATTCCTGGTACTCATTTAAAACCTACCCCATGTTTCAAAGAACACCTCAGTTGTGTGATATTGATTGTGTTAAGCCAAGGTAACTTTCACGTGCTGTGTAATTTTATGACCATAAGTTATTTGTATTGGTTGTGTTATACAGCGTCATTATTTTTGAAACTGTAGAATTCTTCGATAATGTATTATGTTTAATGCATTATTCCCAATGTATATATATATATATAAAGCCAATTTTTAACAATTTAAGGATAGAGGTGTAACGGATTTAATATTATATATTTATTTTAATATCTATATTCGATTCAGTTTAATATATATTTAGAAATTCATGTAGCTAACTTATATTGTTAAATGTCTATTGCGAAAGTCCCCTGCGTTCTCTAAATTTATAGCAGATTCTCGAGTGTGAGAATCAATAATGAAAGATATGTATATGAAAATACCAACATTGTTTCCTTATTTGAAATTTCTTGAAAATCTTCTCTCAAGCTTATAAAAAATAACCAGCACAAGTCGAGGAAAAGTTTTATATTGCTTGTTTGCCGTAGTTAATATACAATAAACTTCGGATGCTATAACTGTGATAAACTGTGATTCTAATAATTAGAAATGTACAGATGTTTGCCAAAGAAAGTTTATAGATTTCGAACATTACAAATCGTTTAACTTCAATAAAATTTGGGCCTGGCATGGCCGAGCGCGTTAAGATGTTCGCTTCGTACACTTCTTACAGTTAAAAACTATTGATATTGTCAATTCATTGCTCATGTGTTTATAGCGCCCTCTATAGGTTTGCAGGAGATTTATTTTAATTAGAAGCTCTTAATTTACCATTTTAATGTGTAAAATCTCAAGAAATGTGAGTAATTAAGTGGAGATATTCGGAGGATCTCACGTGTTATTAATATTCAATCACATATGCCACATATAGATTAAAACGCTAAGTACTTATATGGTATTACATAATCATATTGAATGAATGTGTATATTGATCGGTTCATTTATTAATTTTATATACATTAAAATTAGAATTAAATCAGCTTTAAGACACGCTGAATGGAAATGATATATTCATGTCAAAAAGCAAAGGGACCTAAAAAACGAGATTTTTTATTGTCTCCTTGTTGCATAACAAATCCTGTACAAATATTGTAATTTGTATTTGACATTATCTTCTCGCTGAATAAAGTGGGTGCGGTGAGAAATATTTTTCATCTGATGTATTTATTAAACCTATGAATTTGGATTTAGTGAAAACACATGGAACATCCCAACGAACATAGAATATTTGTCATTTTATGCAAATTTCAGTTGCCATGAACCAATTCTTAATGCAAATCTTAATATATTGTTAACCAGATGTTTCGTGTGTTCAAAAATATAATTTGGGGTAAATAAATGTCGTAACATTCAGGAGCATAGTAGCCACAACGGCGGTCTATACAATCACAGGGCCATTCTGAAAGTTTTACCTGAGAGCCTGCTCATTAGACTACCAATATAAATTGAAAAGTTGTTGTTTACTTTAATATAAAGCTCCGTTTACACTTTTTACTTAATGTGCTTTAATTCTTGTTTCTCTTGATCCCCCACGTGGCTAGAGCTGGTCCAATTGTAAGATCATCAAGCTGTTCTAACCCCCTCCCCCTCTGCACCTCCCCAGTTTGCCTCTGGTATCCTTTGTGATTGTTGTATATAATGGTGTCTAGTTAATGATATTTTAAGGTATTCCCATTGTTAGCTTCGACATAATTTTTAGTTTTGAAAAGTGATTCAAAGACTATTATAATGAGACATTTATAAAAATGGTAACAATATTAATCTTTGAAATCTTGATTTATTGTAGATAGACAAGGAAAGTGTAGAGTTCGAAGCAGTCATTGCACTGAAACAGTTATAAGATTTTAGCAATAAATTGTAATTCAGTAAATGTGATCTTATATTTACTTTATTCCACATTAAAAAGTACCGTTCTTCTCTTCGGGTAATCACCAATCTTCTTCTTGAATTTTGAATGTAACTAAAAGAGTTAATGTTGCAAAATATTTAAGATTTATTTTTATATCAAAATAATTAAAAAACGTGCTTAAACTGGACCGCACATCAATTTTTAATCACTTTTATAACAATACAATTTCAGAAAGTAATCATTAACTTTTCTTGTCGTTACTTTAAGGCTTTTTGATGTTTCTATAAATATTTTTCACGTTGTTCCTGTGGGTCTTATTTAACTGCTTCTGACGCAAAGAACTTGTTACTATGCCTTTCAGCATGATTTTAACAAAGGTATACCTCTGTATACGTCGGTAACTGAAGCTCTGGCTGTTAGCGTTTCAAGTACACTATCCGCACCGGCGGACGTTTAAATAGGTCGAAGGCGAATAACTTAGGCCCGGCATGGCCAAGCGTGTTAAGGCGTGCGACTCGTAATCTGAGAATCGCGGGTTCGCATCCCCGTCGCGCAAAAAATGCTCACCCTTTTAAGCCGTGGGGGCGTTATAATGTCACGATCAATCCCATTATTCGTTGGTAAAAAGTAGCCCAACAGTTGGCGGTGGGTGGTGATGAATAGCTGCCTTCCTTCTAGTTTTATACTGCTAAATTAGGAACGGCTAGCACAGATAGCCCTTGAGTAGCTTTGTGCGAAATTCAAAACAAACAAACAAAGCGAACAACTTTCTCCTACCCGAGTAATAAAATTGGGTATATTTTAATTTTAGCTGTTTTATTTTAAAGTGTTATTATTTCAAAAAATTAGCATTTGAGTATAAGTATATGAAACACTTCATAAGATACACGAAGTTATCACATGATTGTTTTGAGGATATTTTTGTTTTCCAAAAAACTAGCAATTACTAAAGCCTTGTTTTAGCTAATTACTAAACACTTTTAGATTTAAAGCATGTTCCTCCAAATATTATCAATAGAATGTAACTCTGTCATCCTACATTAAAAATGGTACACCAAGTGAAAAAAAAAAATCGATACTTAAGCCAATATCTGTGAAGATTCATTTTGATTCATTTAACAATTTACATTATTACGAATAAAAAATAATAAATATATTTACAGTAGTTTACTTTTGCTTGAAAATTCAGTATACACGTGCGGTAAAAGCACCACGATAGTTTACTTTTCTTTGCTTTTGTATCTTTAATAAAGAAAAAAAGTTTTAAAAACTTGTTGACTTCGGTTTTATATACTTCAGCAACTTTCTCATTGGACAAGCAAAACTGTAGTGAAAAAATAGCAAAAGCGACGTCTCTATATTGTTAAACTTGTACCGGAATAGTTAAATGTATCACTTAGTTTACTGTGAAATAATTGTTATTTTAAGCTAAGAATCGAGACTCTATCATTTGTTACAAAGTAATTAATAATTTTTCTACTTCACGTTGCACAGTATCTCACTAAAATATCGAATAGTCGATTAATCATAAAAACAAATATATTATTATTAGTATTACATTTAATATTCAAGTTTAAGTGAAACACTAAAAGCTGAATTAAGTAATTTAAAGACGCATAACCTTCCAGTTTTTAAATAATATGAACAAAGTATTCTTAATAGATTATTTGGTATCTTTGCTTTTAAAGATTGGCGAAAATTTCCACAAGGTATCTCCTTACAGTTTCAAACTGATAGATTAGAAGAAAATAAACAGATTAGCAACATACACAACCAGTTTTGAACTAGTCTTGTCTGATCGGACAGTGGGATTTGACTACGGGTCGGAAGTTTTTGTGGCAACGAACCACGAACCCTCGCGATCTCAGTCCGAGCACGCTAACCACAAGTTAGAAAGTAACTAATTAAAACATGTTTAGTTTAGTTACTAAGTGTACTTATCAAGCAAAAAGTACTTTATTTAAAATTTGTCTCCGTGTATGAAAACAAAATGCGTATTTGGTTTATAGCTGCTGGGGCAGACTGTGTCGTTACTGCTGTTGTGTTGGAGTTTCGTTTCGGCCCTAAGTGACCATGAATGCCGACATTTTGGTTACTTTGCGAAGTAAAGCTGAAATTTTTATGTGAGTATTTTTAGATAGTTTCTACTACAAATGTATAGATGTTATTTTAACATATAATGTAAAAAGAAACTATCTACAAAACATGCAAATACCATAGGAACGGTTATAATATGCGTAATTTAATAAACAAAGTTTCCTCCCTTTCCTCCTAGTGCCATATATATATATTTCTTTTTGTTTAGAATTAAGTACAAATCTACACAATTGGCTATCTGAGCTCTGCCCACCACGAATATCGAAACCCTGATTTTAACGTGTATATCTGCAGACATACCGCTGTGCCACTAGTACTGTATATTCGACAACGAGTGCATATTAAACAAGAATGTTGAAAAACAATCTTGTTAAATTATTCTTGATTTCTGCTAATTTTTATTGACAAATTACTATTAAAGTTTGTGTTACGTTTTTTGTTGTTTTTGACGACAATTGTTCGAATGTGAAAGTATTTCGCTACGCGAGAAATAAAACGTAAACCGAGATGTACTTAATGCACGGAAAGATATTACAATTTTAACCTAACAAATTTGAAATAATAATAACGACAAAATACTTTAAAACGCATTCATGTTGGACCGTTCATTGCCTAATAGCTATTGTGGTCGGTATGCGAATCCGAGAATTCATGGTTTGCGTCCTATTGTCATAAAGAGTTATTCCGCGTTACAAGAGTCACAATAAAGTCTCATTATTCGTTTAAAAAGAGTTTGTGACAAGTACTATAGACAAGTAGCCTTTATTCTAGTCTATTCTTTAGATGTAGGTAACATTTATATAACCATGAGAAGAAAAAATCATTAGAATTATATGGTCTCTATTGTAACTTTTGTTGCTATTGTAAAGTGATTAAAATGTTTAATGGAATTCGCGAAAAATATTCATAATTAGTAGTGTTAATTACATGTAAATATTT
This sequence comes from Carcinoscorpius rotundicauda, assembly GCA_011833715.1. NCBI lineage: Eukaryota > Metazoa > Arthropoda > Merostomata > Xiphosura > Limulidae > Carcinoscorpius > Carcinoscorpius rotundicauda. The sequence continues at coordinate 69,327,189 of CM022399.1, read as the reverse complement.
AATTATTTACTTATATTACGTGCAAAGATACAGTAATAAGAAGGATTTATTATGTAGACAGAACTATTTCAACAGGTAGATACAAATTTAACACAATAACACACATTATTTGTAGGTAATGCAATGCAATAATGAGGTACCAGTTTTTCCTACTTGATCTGGTATCGTTAAAGATATCTAGACTTCGTTCAACTTCAGTAGACTTAAGTTACTGAGCAAAAAGTGCAAGACAAACTACATACGCAAACGCGAGTGAATTAATAATAACCATTATATCCTTTGTTTGTTCAGATATGAAAATGTTAATTTCACTGAGCAAGATTCTTACCATAAAGATATAGCACAGTTTTTTTTATTGTTTTCCATGCTGTTATTTTGAATATAATTGGCCTGGCATTACCTGTTGGCTTTTAGCAAGTGACTCACAATCGGCAGGTAACCGAATATCCTCTCAACTTCAGCCATCGGGTGTTATAAAGTGATGGTCAAACTCATACTTCTTTCTTAAAGAATTGCCCGAAAGATAGCGTTGGGTGGTGTTAAGTAGGTGTTTCACTCTAGTTTATCACTTTTAAATTAGGGACGAGTATTGCAGGTGGCCTTCGAGTAGCTTTGTTCCAAACAAAACAAACAAACTTGAATTTTGGATGGTAGATAAATATTTTTATGCTTTCAGAAATCATCTTTAGACTTGAACTTTATTTTGTACTTACAGGTTTTCAGTGTTAAATAATAACTTATGACTTAGTTCGACTGGGAATGCAGGAAATATTGCATCATGGTGATCTTTCATGACGAATAATGGTACATTTAAAAACTTCTAACTGGCCTATGTTATTTTTGCATTCATATACAACATAATTGTAAACTAATTTTACACGTGGTGAAACAAGAAGCAGCTACCCCACCCGCCCGTGGTGAAAGGAAATTTTATTTATTTTTTTTTTCTGAGCTTTAACAAAGAGACAAAATTTCGAGAAGTCAATAGATGCCCTAAGTCTGTGTGGCACCATACACACACTACTTAGCCTCATGTTGCTTTATCTCCCATTGGTTTCTATTCAATATCAGAGAGGAACATCAGCGTCTCAGTAGGTTCAAGAATGTAACAAACATTTGTCAACAAGCTGAAGACATCTATTACAAGTTGGGGATCATGTACTTCCCAGTAACTCTCTTCAGTCGATACCCGCCAGTCTTTGTAGTCGGCACTGGCACAGTCACTTTCCTTACCTGGCTACGAAAGAAATTATCGTGTGCTTAGGCACACAAAGTGGGGTGGGGGAAAACGAGTTTGAAGTGCCAAGCCAAACACATTGTCGATGGGCAGAAAAGCTTGGGCTGCGACCAATGAAGGCCCCACACCGCGCTCTGTGGCGCGCTAGGGGTCATTGTTAGCCCGTGCCGAGCTCCGCGTCCCTGATTCGTCACACTCCAGTCACGCGAACAAAGGTGGATGATGAATGTTAGCTTGGTGGTTGAAACACGTATTTCGTCCCGCTAACATCATGATGCGGGTTCAGGCCTGGCTAACCAGCAGAATGCAGAACGTAGCATGACAGTGGCGTGATAAAGATATCTAGGTGGCAATCGTGAACAACAAGATTTCTTTAACACGGTCACTTGCTGCTACTTACGAAGATCGGGACAATGGTACAAACATTCCTTCAGCATTAAGCACCTGCATAAGAAGAAACCCAAATAAAACATGGTTTGATAATAAACGTATAATTAATTTAGTAACAAATGTTGGAAATTAATTATAATGAAACAAATGTAACAAGTAAAATTTACTCATGGTCTCAAAGTAGCTTAAACAATTTTTGTTGTTGTTGTAAGACGTCCGAGAGTTCTTAATCTGCACAATTAGTTCCTAAATATAGTGGCCACCTTAGTTTTCTCTTCAGCTTTTGTTTAATATTTGTGATCTAGTTATTAGTGTAGTTAGAAGACGCATCTGAAAGCCAAGTATTCGAGTTGCGTTACCGCTAAGCTAACTCCACATTTTCAGCTTTCGATATGCTATAAAAATAAGAACAAATCTGTTTATTTGGTTCTTGTGGCGGATGGTGTTACTGATTGGCTTTCTTTTCTTTGAACATTATTCCAAAATTAGGGACAGCTACACTTGAATTCTGAAAATTTGTATTTTAATGTACCTTAAATTTATATTTTAAAAGAAAACCAGAAAATGATTTGAATGAATCTCACTTTAGATTTAAAGAGAATTATAATAATTAAAGCGAATATTTTGGTAATTAAGAATAACAACCACGTATAATTTAATTTTACAATGCTAATTCACAACACAGCTGCTCTAGTTTTCTTCGGAAACAGGAAGAATTACTGGGACTTATGACGCGATATCTGAAGCCGAGGGAGATGTAAATATGACCATGTCTAACTGATGTGTTTGTTTGTTTTTGAAATTCGCACAAAGCTACTCGAGGGCTATCTGTGCAAGCCGTCCATAATTTAGTAGTGTAAGACTAGAGGGAAGGCAGCTGGTCATCACCACCCACCGCCAACTCTTGGGCTACTTTTTTACCAACGAATAGTGGAATTGACTGTCACATTATAACGCCCCCACGGCTGGGAGGGCGAGCATGTTTGGCGCGACTCGGGCGCGAACCCACGACCCTCAGATTACGAAGATCACGCCTTAACGCGCTAGGCCTCTAAATGAATTACTATTTTTACTGCTTTGTGAGTATTACCTCTTATGAATTAAAGATATTTCACTTTACACAACACCAGAAACAGGTTATTTAGCTCACTTAAAATCTCACCCTACCCATTTTTAGAGAGCGTAGACATTTTAAAATATGACAAATGTATACGTAAGACTTCTTACAAGTAAAATAATTGATAATTCGATGTTTATCATGTAATATCTCCAAACCGTTAACACAATTTTACGTACACACAACAATAATGACTCAGGATTAGGCATAATAATCGAATTTAACAGCTCTAAAAATTTTCATTTTTTGAAAAGAAAATAATAACATAACATACAGTTAAATACATTTAATGAATAGTACTGCAATGATTATATCAGATATCCTTGTAATATTGTAGTATCTTTCCATCATTTAACTTTGCTTCAGCCAGTAGTTCTCAAACAATTCAGGCCCATGTACCACTATTTGTTTATTTAAAAAAAAACCCATCAAAAACCAAGCCCAATTAAAAAGAAGATAAAAAATTGAGAAAGAAGAAAATCATATTTTTAACAGTTTGAAGAAAATATGTAAGTACAGAGTGAATCTATTGGTGAGGAAAGCAGTATGTAAGAGTACGAGAAATGATCAGACAGGTTTTATTAGATACTTTATGATTTTTTTACTAACTGTGTCATGTACCATTAGCGATACGCGTAACAGTTTGAGAATCGCTGAGCTAGACCGAGATTAAGAACCAGAACGTAAATATGGTAACGCAAAATAGTATGAGTTACGACAATTCTCTGAGAGAAGATGGTCGTACAAAATACAATAAACAGTTTATTTACATTAAAACATGAACTATATCTTATAGAATAAAATAATTATAAACTTCCATGTACAAGTTTTGTCTGAGAAAAGTAAAAAAATGTGTTAAACTACAATAAAAATGAGAAATTTACTCAATTTTATGGACTAGTTTCAAAATTATATAGAATGTGGAAGTTAACTAGTTTTAACTGTCAGAGTTTTATAACATGTTTATACATTTTGTTGGACCTGATAGATATAGTTAGGAAAAATAACACTGTTTTAATATACTATATCTTTGTCTAAATCAGCCTCGATCTAATCTAGCTTCAATCCAAGAACGAGATATTTGTGGTGTTGACCAAAATTAAGGCTGTTTATTGTTTGCCTTCATTTCTATATTCTGTATTCTATCTTGGGTAAGCCTAATTGTTAAGAGTAATCCAGTTAATACGACAAGACCAGCTAAAGGAGAGCTTACTGAATGAAGAAATGAGCGATTTTTACTGAAGAAATATGTCTGTGAACTTTGATGTTTCAATTTTCTGTCATAGAGCATATTTTTCCAGCCTCTTTGAAGAATTTTCCTTCTCTTAATCCGTATTTTTACCGCCAAAATTAAATAATTTAATCCTCCAGTATTTGTTAGATTCATGTACGTGTGTGATTTTCATTCTTAGTAACGCAAAAGTAGCTTAACTATCTGCTGTGTAGAACTAAGACAATAGATTTTACATTAGGGGATAACAAATTAATTCAGATGACATTATCGCTTATTAGTTGCTGAACTTAACACTAATGAGGATTTATAGTATTTATACACAAATGAATTGTGATTAAATTATGTTTATGTTAAATACAATTATAGCTCAGATTAACACAATTTTTAGTATATATACATACTGTGAATGCGAGATTACTTAAATTAAAAGACAGCTTCAGGTTTTTTGTATGGTATTCTACTAAGTTAATGCGTTAAAAAAAGTGTTTTGTCTAACGTACGAGCAATTTATTTACCGTAGTGGAAAGATTTATTACCTCACTCAATTTTTGTACACTTTTCTTTAGAATTATCATATTTCTTTGAGGTCCTAATGCATGTAGATGCAAATGTATTTCATGGTTGATGGAATACTGTCTAATTATTACATTAGCAGCTTTATAAGTTGTCTGGGTATTGAATCAGCCAGTTTTTGGCTATAAATAAAGGTTCTTAGAGAGAGTCAGTTTAGAAGCCTGACTGCTACAACAGCATATGGTGCTACTATAGCCAAGGGTTTAGAGTTAAATTCACGGAGAAAGTAGTTAATGTTTCCTTGAGTGCAGAAGGAGTTTTGATAAGGAGTTCGTTGGAAGAATTAAATGTAACCAGTTTATTATGAGCCGCTAGGTGTAGAGATGTATGTATAAAGAAACTGTCTGTGTGGGGCAAGTAAAGGGAAGGAGAAAGCTTTCACAGCAGCTGTCAGTCCTGTTCTGAGATTGTAGAGTCGTTGATTGTCATCCAAAGGTCTCAAAAAGGCATGACAGAAAACTTAGATGGTCACAGTAACTAAAGAAACCCCTACTCACCAACAAATCTAGAAAGGTATGTGTCAACTAGAGTAGAGAGCATGGTGACTGAATTATAGCAATTTGTAGCAAAGAAATCCTCTCAGACAAATTAAAGTTCAACCTACATTGGTCTGATCGGAAATACTTTGTACGACGTCGATGTCCAGTGTGTTTGAATGCAACTGTGGGTCAGATGGTGCAGCCAGAATGTTGAACGCCCTTATCTTCTAGAAAGCACTGTCAATGGCAACAATCACATTGAGATACACGAGTCCCATTTAAAGCCAACACTTCAAAGTCACTTTGATAGAGCTGATCGGTGAAAATTTCAGGATAACTCTGCTCCATGTACACGGCTAAAAAAGGTTAATAAAACTCACGTATTCTATGCAGTAAACGTGAAATAAAGAGGCTATCTTGCTATAGACGTATTAAAAAGGCACCTTAGATTTTATTTCATTGCTTCAGGTAAAGGACTATCTTCAAAGGAAAGGACCAATGATCAGGTAAAGGACCATTTTCAAAGAAAAGGGCCCAGAATTCAAAATTAAAGAAAACTGCCTTAAGGTAAAGGGTAACAAAGTAAAAAATAAAAACACTAAGAAACATCCTGGTACTGCAGAAAGCCTTAATTTGGATGTGACATAATAAACTCACTTCTATCTTCATTCAGTCTCTCGTACACTCTGTGTCACGGTGATGTTAAGCAGTTATCAGGGTTAGGAGAGCACGAACAAATATTAAAACAATAGTAACAAAAGACAACAAAACAAAAGCCGACTGTGTGACAACTTTTTGTCAATTACATTAGTGACGCTTTCTTTAAACCCTGGTTTACTTACTTAAAGTAGATTTTCGTAATTGCTAAATATTTTACACCGTGTGCTGTAATACATTTGTCACAGTTAGTTTGTTCATAAATATGTAAATATCATACCTACATATATGTATAACAAAAACAAATCATCTGACACAATGCAATGTCTGTAACAGTTTCACGATACTTCTGATACTTAAAACTACACGTAATATTGTACAAAATTAAAAGAATCAAAAAAGTGTAGCAACAATTAAGTGATGCAACAACTTTTTATACTATTGTATATATACCATATATATATATAACGTTCAACCGATTTTGCTAATGCGATTAATCCGCACTAAAATATTTCATTGTAATATATAAAAAAAACATGTTTTCATTGTGCAAAATCAACCCTGTTTTGAAAATCACATTTGAGTGAGTTTGGTGAATATTATACTTTTATAAAATAACACAGATTTAGTCTTGGATTGTTGTAAAAACAGTAATATTTAGTAACACGAGATAAGTCATGAAATGATAGATCATTTAGAGCATTTCTCAAGCATGATGTATGTGTTTGTCAGTTGTAATATGAAGATGATAACATATCAAATGAAAAATAATATCAACTGTGAGTGAAGAATCTAGATTTAAATGTGGGTACCTATAAAGGTTTATAACACACACAAATGAAAGTTTTGAATGATATAACCTAAAATATTATCTTAAATTATTTTAACAAAAGTTTCATGAGATGGGCACACAGAACTTCATTCCACATTCCATAGACCATATTACATACGCATTTTTCAATTATTTTTTAATTTTCTCCAAATTATGTCACTAATACGGTGAAAGTTTGGAAAACGGTTATCAAGCACCAGAGCTTGTTTTTGTTTTGGAAGTTCGCACAAAGCAACTCGAGGGCTATCTGTGCTAGCCGTCCCTAATTTAACAGTGTAAGACTAGAGGGAAGGCAGCTTGTCATCATTACCCACCGCCAACTCGTGAGCTACTCTTTTACCAACGAAAAGTGGGATTGACCGTACCATTATAACGGCCCCATGGCTGGGAGGGCGAGCATGTTTGGCGCGAGTCTGGCGCAAACCCGCGACCCTCAAATTACGAAGCGCACGCTTTAACGCGTTCGGCCATGCCAGGCCAAGTACCAAAGCTAATCACTAGTTCGTATCGTGGCTCTTTTGTGCTTGTAATATCTAAAATGACACATGACGACATATTATTATAAGGTTATATTTCAGTGAATAAAGACAGACATTTTTAGCTAGTATGTTAACATTATCGTCTTTAGTAATGATACAATACACCATTACTGTTCTAAGCAACGACTCCCATTCAAAACAAATTCAATGAGTGTTGCAGTAACCAATCAATATGCTCAATTTAATTTTTCTAACTTCAACAAATGTTGCGAGGTCCTGTTAAAACAGAGGCGCTTCAACTTATTAGCTCTTAACATAATAGTGTTGTTTTCCTTATAAATATAATAATTTATTTTAGAATTTTAGAAATTAAACTTGGGAACAAGCTTTGATATTTTATTTGGGTAAGTATTTGTTTATGAATTTTAAACTTGCAATTGCAAATTTACTTAGAACCTGTTAAAAAAACATGTTTTTTTATGTGTTGTATGTTGCTCTTCGAAGAAAATTCGACCAATTAAAGTTGATATTTTAAAAACCGGTTTACCGCTGGAGGCAAAATTTGGATCGTCCTGATTGTAATTGTAGTGGAAGAAATTTTTTTTCCATAAATTAAATTCTTCTACGTTGGCGAGAAAGAAAGTATTTTACACACTTAATCAGTTGAAAGTGGAAAACGTTCTAGACGTCATGGGACACTTTCATTCTTGCCCGCCAAGTTGTTAAGGCTCTCGACACCTAATCTGAGGTCACGGGTTCGAATTCCCGTTGCACCAAACATGCTCGCCCTCTCAGCCGTGAGGGGGTTATAATGTGACGGTCAATCCCTCTATTCGTTGGTAAAAAAATAGCCCAAGAATTGATGGTGGGTAGTGATTAGTAGTTGCTAGTCTTACACTTTTATATTATAGATGACTAGTGCGGATAACCCTCGTGTAGCGGAAAGGGTGAGCATGTTGGTGTGACAGGGATTCGAACACACGAACCTCAGATTTGGAGTTATTTGGAAGTGAAGTCTGTCGGTGCACATATTGTAACTCGAAAAGATTTATTTGTTTTTTGAATTTCGCGCAAAGCTATCTGCGCTAGCCGTCCCTAATTTAGCAGTGTAAGACTAGAGGGAAGGCAGCTAGTAATCGCCACCTATCGCCAACTCTTTGGCTACTCTTTTACCAACGATTAGTGGAATTTAATGTTACATTTTAACGCTCGCACGGTTGAAAGGACGGGCATATTTGGTGCGACCGGAATTCGAATCCGCAACTCTCGGATTAAGAGTCAAACACCTTAACACGTTTGGCCATGCCGGGCCTAGCTTAAAAAGAACTGCTGATTTCACCTTTCTAGAAATCTTATGTTTTCATTTATGTTGTACTAAAATAAATTTGTAATTAGCAAAATATTTGTAAATTGGATATAAAAGTGTTGTAAATTTCCAGTAATTATCCAAATTAGATAACTTATTTTAAGGATTATTCTTCCCTGCCACTGTTTCTGCTTCATACATTCTTGACGAAAAATCATTATCATTTCACGGGGTGGTTAGGAGTGCGGGTTCGAATCCTAGTTCCACCCAACATGCTCGCCCTTTTAACCGTGGGAGCGTAATAATGAGATGGTCAATCTAACTATTTGTTGCTAAAACAGTTGCTCAGGAGTTGAGAGTGGGTGGTGATGACTAGCTGCCTTCCCTCTATTCTTCCACTGCTAAATTAGAGACGGTTAGCACAGATAGCCCTCGTGTAGCTCTGCTTGAATTTCCTTACAAAACCAGATCAGTTTCAAGAAATATTAAAGTTACTTGTTCAACTTATCATATTTGTTTGTTTTGAATATTTTTTGTAAAGCTTTATTAGGGGTACAGCGCCTTGAAAAAGTATTCATCTTAATGAAACGTTTCCACATTTTGTCGGCGTCAGAGTTTATAATGATGAAAGTTTCAAAAATTTGATATTCAGAGTTTATACAATCTATTCCAAAATGAAAAGGTAGAGAAAACACTGACATTATACAAGTAATTAGATGTTCAAAGAAAAATAGAATATTCTCAATTACATAGGTGTAAAAAATTAGTTTGGAAGGTCACGCAATTAGTGTCATGGTCTCTGCGTTTGTGTATATTTAAAATGGTGTAACTTGACTTTAAACTAAATGCATCTGTTTCAGCCACAATGCACATAATGGTATATTAAACCAACCATGAAGACCAAGGAGTTTTCCAAACTGGTCAGAGATAAAGTGGTAGAAAAGAAGAGATCAAGAAAAGGTTACAAGAAAATTTCAAAATGGCTGATTATTCCTCTGAGTATAGCGAAGTCCACCATTAAGATATGGAAGCACATTCCAGTCACTATCCAGATCAAGCCTCACTTTCGAACTAAGCAGCTTGGGAAGCATAATTTGATCAGTGATGCTACTGTGAAGCTAATAGTGACTTTGAAAGACTTGTAAAGTTCCATGTTTGAGATGGGAATCAGTGTTCATACATCGACATATCCTGATCCCTACACAAAACTGAGTCAGTGTTCATACATCGATATATCCTGATCCCTACACAAAGCTGAGTCAGTGTACATACATCGACATATCCTGATCCCTACACAAAGCTGAGTCAGTGTACATACATCGACATATCCTGATCCCTACACAAAGCTGAGTCAGTGCTCATACATCGACATATTCTGATCCCTACACAAAGCTGGTCCGTATGAGTGAGTGACAAAGAGGATTCAACTTGACTCTAGTATGAAGTTTGCGATAAAGCATGTAAATAATATTGCAAACATGTATTAAAATGTTTTTTTTGTCAGATGAGGCAAAACCTGAGTTTATTTTTTGTCTAAATTATAAGCCTCAAATCTGGCGCAAGTCCAACATAACACATAACCCAGCCAATACCACTCTAACTGTCAAACATAACAGTAGTATCCTTCTCATCAGACAGCACTGGGAAACTTACCAGGATTCAGGGAGAAATGGATTGTACAAAATATAGCCTAATCCTAGAGGAAAATCCGAGAATTTAAAATTTAGGTTTAAAATTCTCATTTCAGCAGCATAATGACACGAAGCAAAAGGCTACAGTCACACTGGAGTGGCCAAGTCAAATCCTGACTTGAATTTAATATCAAATTTATGTCAAGACTTTAAGATTGTAATCCATCAACGATCCCCAAACAACTTGTCAGAATTGAAGCAATTTTGCTAAGAAGAATGGGCAAAAATTACGCCATATAATTGTGCAAAGTTGACGGAGACCGATCCAAAACACTCACAGAAGTAATTGCTGCCCAAGGTGCTTTCATCAAAAGAACTTAGGACGTTGAATATTTATGCAATCACTAAATTTAAATTAATATATTTTATTTCCAGGTGTTGATGATCCTCAACCTCCTTCATACATATTTTTAGAGCATTAAATAAAAAGAGGTTAATTAAAAAAGAACTGTTTACATTATTTATATTTTATCAAAATGAGATATTATTGTTAGGGATAAATACTTTTCCAAGGTACTATATATATAATTTTAAACAGATGTGTTAGAGTAAAACTTACTACTGAATTAAAACTGGTATAAATGATTGTTAACGTATGTAAACTATGAACTATTAACAGTTTGATCCATTACTTTTCATTTTCGGTCTTCATCTCTTGCAGACGTTATCTCCAGTTCTGGTATTCAGTTAATTCAATAGTGTATAGAGAGGCAAGGTAAAATTTTAGCATACTTTATCATTATATGAGTTAGGTGTTTTGTTTGTGCTTCCCTGCACCTACTTTTCTGTTCATTCTCTTTCGATTATTTGAATGTTCTTAATTTTGAATACGCATTACATTCTGACAAAAATCAATGTACTTGAATTCAAAAGTTCGTTTTATTTAAATGTATTAAAAATTATTACAGACGTAAGTTAGATAATTTGTTTCGGGAAGACCACACTAAGCCCTTAAAATTTTTCTACAAACCAATAGTTAGCCAAAGTAACACTGGAGCTAGCCAGCTACCAAACAACAAGTTCATATTGAATTACGGTACAATTTGTTTCATAATCAATAAATACTATTTTTGTTGTTTTACAACTCCGTTTAATTTTTTTTTCTTTCTTGATACCCATATTAATTTTATTTTTTTGCAATCAAATAATTTTTAACTCCCACATTTGAAATAACTTAATGGTTAGTTTGGTTTGACGTATGACGCAGATTAAATTAGAAACAAACAGTTTGGTCTCTTGTACAATGACTTGGTCTTGCAGAGATTATTTTGAATTTACTTTTAATTTCCGTTCGACACTGTATTGATATGTATGTAAATCATGACTATGAAAAATTATTTACTGTGAACTGTGTTAAGTGTGTGCTGGAAAAGATAAAGCTGCAGCTAAGATGAAGAAACTATCTGTGAATGTGGCATCAGAATGTTATAAAGATAGATTTTTTTTAATGCGAATACAAAATTAAAAAAGAAACTTAAGCCAGCTGTTTCTAATATAGGTATATATAATAATAAAATGACTGGTTTATTGCTTAGGTATTTGAAACAGCCCAATGCAATAAATACACCATAAAAGTCAATTTTGCTCTTTTACAATGAAATAAAAAGTTTAAGGTTTGTTACAACTATCTATGCTAATTATTCTTTTAGAAAATACTTTACATTCATCGCTGACCAAGTTTATAAAAATGAAACTGAGAGATTTTAAAAAAAACTTGTTGAAGTTTGTCACTAAAGAGTCACATTCTCTTATCATCTAGGATAAGATTAATGGTGGAGCAACATATCATTTTGTGCAGTGTTACAATAATTAACATGATGTTTTAAAATTTACCTTAGAATATTAGAAGAATCATCCAAATATCTTATTGGATGAACGAGTGTAAAAGAGTAAACAAAATTTGATTGTGGAGTATATTATAAAAATGCATTTCCACTTTTCCAGTTCTATCTTGCTCCTACTTAAGAAAATGTTAGTTAAGATTTTGGTTGACTGCACTAGAAGGTCTCTAACGCATGCCCATTTTTAAATAAAGAATTAGAAAATGTCAACATGTTTTGTAAAAAATGTATTTCTTAATTATATCAGGAGCATTATACGTGAAGTTTAATGTATCTAAACAATCAAATTATAATGATCCAAAATAAGCTGGTAAACGATATTACCATATACATACATTATTACTTGAAAAGAAGATTATGTACGTTTTATTGCAGAGCGTGTTACTTATTCACAGTGAAATATACGTGTTGTCTTCAAACTCTGATGTAGATTATAAAATCTCGTCAGGTTTAAATATAAAATTTGATAACAAATAATGTTATTTATAAAATTATATTTTCTAGTCGCAATCCTTGGTTTATTGGATCCACCACCAAATAAACAGCAGAGAAATGAACAGCGTTTATGATTCTTTGAAAATGCAATTAGAAATCCAATGGTTACAAGAGAAGTCCACATAAACTAGTGTTGTGATCAACATTTTACTGAAACTTCAGAAGTTGAGACGAATGAATTTTTTTTCTAGGCAGACGGATAACAAATCACACATCAGAATATATTTTAAATTCGTAATTTAGCAAATTTAAATAGTGAGTGATGTGGCTATGGTTGTCGTGCACAAGCAACTCAGACATAGGTGGGAAGATCTTTATCTTCTATATCAAAAGTTCAATGAGATAAACTAGGTGATGTAGTGTTGATATGATTCAGACAAGTTAAGGTCCGGCATAGCCAAGTGTGTTAAGGAGTACGACTCGTAATCTGAAGGTCATGGGTTCGAATCCCGGTCACACCAAACTTGCTCGCCTTTTCAGCCGTAGGAGTGTTATAATGTGACGGTCAATTCCACTATTCGTTGGTAAAAGATTGGCGGTGGATGGTGATGACAAGCTGTCTTCCCTCTAGTCTTACACTGCCAAATTAGGGACGGCTAGCGCAGATAGCCCTCGAGTAGCTTTGCGCTAAATTCAAAACAAAACCAAACAAACCAGACAAATTAAATTTCACACAATGCAGACATGTGTAGTGAATATGCCAAGAACTTAAAGTACACAAGTTGCAAATAAATTTAATGAATACGTCAACAAGCTAAAGTTCACACAGTGCAGATAGTGTAATATACATGACAACAAAATAAACTGCTAACTTCTTGACAGTCTTGATAATAAAAACTGTGTTGCATATCTTGACTCACTTGATAAGAAGCAAGATGCCGGCAATTTATGTCTGACAGACCGTGAATAGAACGCAAGGAGAATATAAACATTGGTTTATGTACACTCATGATCAGTAAAAATGCAGACAGTGCTTTCTAATCATTAAGACAGTCATAACAGATAATTAATCAATGAATAAATAATCGTAAGGAAACAGTTCTTTATGTTCCAAGCTATTTATGGTAAATTGTGATGCTCTGATTAACTATTCAGTCTATTTAGGTAAGTGAAATTACCAGTTCTACGTTGCAGACACATTATAAATATAATAGATGCAGCGTCAGATAAGATGTTGGAACAATATCTATTAATTTTTGTTGTTTATGAATCTCTGATATACTAATCATCTGAAAGAATTTTAGTTTAGAAGCCACATTAAATTTTAGTAGAAGGTATTGGCTTACATGACTTTTATTGTGTTATAAAGTAAGATCATATCGTGACTCTAGTAGGCTAATATCAATCATTTTTAAAGTGCAAAAGATTTTTGTTGTTGCTGTTTTGAATTAAGTACAAAGCTACACAATGGGCTATCTGTGCTATGCCCACTACGGGTATCGAAACCAGGATTTTAGCGTCTGCAGATATACCGCTGAGCCACTGGGGGAGCAAGTGCAAAAGAAGGTTTTTTTTTTCCAATATAGTACGACATATTGATATGAACCATATAAATGCAGCATATTGGATTATTTTTAATATAGGTTTTTTTGTATATTTTCTTATTTATCTTATATGTAATGTGTTTTCTGACCTCTAGATGGTAGGCTTGTGTGGAAAGTATAAAGATTCAGGCTAGTTACTACGTTATAGTAACAAAAGTAATTTTTCATTAATTCCTAATCTCTTCACAACATCAGAATGTATTTCTATGAGCATATTTGCAGCTAACAAAACAAGGCATGATATGAATGGCAAATTACGGTAGATTTGAGCATTTTTGTTAGGGTCTTTCAGCGATTACTTTTTGTTTGTTTGTGATATTGTTAGGATCAGCGTTATCTTAAGTCAACAAATAGTGTCCAAAAAGTGGAATACAAAATCTGGGTGTTATGGCTATTAGATGTTGTAAAATGGTGCTGTCGTGTACTAAAGGTATACACTGGTTAATTTTAACATTAAACTGTTTAAATACGTTGGTACTTGTGAATCGTATGTTATATTAAACAGATTTCAAATGTAGTATCACCATGTTGTTACGTTTGTTTATACTGAATCTCGCGACAAGACGCCATACTTTTCATATCATGCCTGAAGTAGAGCTTGCTCCAGGTCTCTTTCTGGGTGGTAATGGTACCCCTAATTGATCCATATTGCTTCCTTTTTCAATGTTCTTCTATATTCTGTTCTTCGGCAAGTGAACCTGTTTTTACATATCATATTTTATAATCTTTAAAATTACCAGTTGGTTACAGATATAACTGTGAACATCACATGTTCAATAAATCATTAATAAACACATAAATGTACCGATGTACATGCTTTACAAACCAGTTGATATTACTAATCAACCCACGATTAAACAAGTTTCTGGACAATTCTGTAAGTGTGTTTCATATGAGGCTCTCCAATTAAACATTTGAAACACTAATGTTGTCCGGTTAAAAAGCAAGTGCATGAATAATCACCATTATTAAGCTCTAGAGCCGAATGTTTAAAACGCTTGTTTATCTCTTTCAATCTGCTGATGTGTCAAAAATAAGTTCACGTAATTAAAACGCTAAAATCTGGGGATCGATTCCCCGCGACAAACAGAGTGCAAATAGCTCAATTTATATTTTTATGTTAAACCATAAAACGAACAGACAAATAAACAAGTACTTGTATAAATCATAGCCTTTATCAAGCTCCATGACTGAGTCCACAAATATCACTATAATCAATTCGACATTGAACTGTATTAATGTGATATTTCTTAGTCACTGGTATTAACTGTGTATTGAATTGTACTAATGAAGTATTTATCAATTATATATTGTTAAAGGCAGTCTAAGCTCTAGATTTTCTTAACTGTGAGAGTAGAGGACAGGATAATGAGATATGTAATGAGGTGAATTACAAAATAGATTTAAAATTAACTTTATAGGCGGAATTATCATGAGAGGCCTCCTCCACTCCTCTTAGTTGACTAATTCTATATGAAATTGTATTAATGTAATACTTCTCAATCGCTGTTGTTAATATATGAAGATTAATTTTAGTGTCCTTTAACTGAGTTAGCTCATTTGACCAGTTTGACAAACCGCTCACACTCTGACAATACAAAAGTTTAAAACACACCTATCCAGAAAAGAAAGACTGTTATTGAATTTGAACTCAAAGTAGCCGCTTCTCTCTTAATTTAGCCGTTTGAACATGTGTTGATTTTTGATAAAATAAACCAAGTGTGTAAAAAAATTGACTTTTCTAATGCCATCTTTGCTACGTAAATTGTTTTATAGGAGGCAACTAATTATACACTCTGCGCACTCAGAAAGCATTCCTATGCTATAAAGGTAAACATTTTCGTCAAGTGTTTTATTATGGTTCCACTTGGATTTAGAAACTAGGCTGAAATCAGAGTTTTTTTTTCTGCGTTCTACCAATTAATACAGGTATGAAAAAAAAGGAATGGTAAATATTACAGCTCTCAGTAGTTCAACGGTAAATATGAAGGCTTATAACGCTAAAGACCGGGTTTCGATACCTGTACTAGACACAGCACATTGTGTAACTTTGTGCTTAACAACAAACAAACAACATATTGGATTATTACTCTATACTGTAGAAAGTTCGAGAACAAACAGCATTCGACCTATAAAAAACAACAGAAATGGTAAATAGTGAAGCACCCACTACATAAGTTTTAAATATAAAGACACTGTGTGTAACTATTGATAACGGAAATATGTGATGAAAACATATGAAACATATTTTTCTTATCAAGGCCCGGCACGGTCAGGTGGGTTAAGGCGTTCGACTCGTAATTCGAGGATCGCGGGTTCAAATTCCCATCGCATGCTTGCCCTTTCAGCCGTGGTAGCGTTATAATGTGACGGTCAATCCCACTATTCGTTGGTAGAAGAGTAGCACAAGTCTTACACTGTATAGCTTTGCGCGAAATAAAAAAAAACAAAACATTTTACTTATCTTGTAATAACGCGTAAAAATTCGAAAAAGCTTTCTGTAAAATGATGCTATGTCTCTGTTTTCATATTTCATGTGCACGTATCACGTGTCAGTAGGTTCTATAATAATTCCTTTTCACTAGGCCCGGCGTGGCCAGGTGGGTTAAGGCGTTCGATTCGTAACGCGAGTGTTACGGGCTCGAATCTCCATCTCACCAAACATGCGTGCCTTTTTGGCCGTGGGGGCGTTATAATGTTATGGTCAATCTCACTATTCGTTAGTAAAAGAGTAGCCCAAGAGTTGGCGGTAGGTGGTTATGACTATCTGCCTTTCCTCTAGTCTTACACTGCTAAATTAGAGACGGCTAGCGCAGGTAGAGCCTAAAGGGAAGGCACCTAGTCATCACCACCCACCGCCAACTCTTGGGCTACTCTTTTACCAACGAATAGTGGGATTGACCATCACATTATAACACCCCCACGGCTGAAAGGGCAAGCATGTTTAGCGAGACAGGGATGCGAACCCGCAAACCTTCAGATTACGAGTCGCACGCCTTAATACGCTTGGCCATGCCGGGCCCCCTACCTATTCTGTAACCCTCACTTTAGTCTACTTTTTGATACCATTGGCTTTACATTGTAAATTTTATAGCCTGATAATTACGGAAAATATTATAAATAGTTGTATTGTTATGCCATATGTTATTTGTGTATCTTTCAGTGATGCTCATGTTTTATAAAACATGTACGCAACAAATTGGTAATATTGAGGATGACTTCTCAAATACAATACAAAATACGGTTTAAAAAACAAACAAAAAATACGCTTTTGTTCTAGATAAGGTTTAGTCCAAGGCTGATTTTTATGATTGGCTTTTAAATTTTAATGACACCTAGCAAAGCTTCAAGATGCTTGTTTCTTTTGTTACATTGGAAAACAACGAAAGAACAAAGAACCGCTGATACAAAGGTATTATATTCTGTAAGTGTACTCAGACGATGACGCTTAATGTTGTTAAGCTGTGAGAGCAATAAATGTGAAAACATGCTGTAGAGATGCCACTCCTTTCAAAACGATATAGTCAGAGGCAGGGTGTGGCGTACTGTTTAGTCGCCATATTCAAGAGGGCCTAAGTCCAGGTGGACCCTTAGGTAGGAAGTGTGGTCACTGAGTCTGGCCGAGGAAGCTCTGTGGCGCCATTAGCAAGTTGCGGCGATTCCATAAGCTGTGGTAGAAGAACGTGTGTTGGTTGTAAACAGAACAACCGTGAAGGTTGTAACCATTAGACACGTGGGCAGGTTGTAAACAGAACAACTGTGAAAGCTGTAAACATTAGACGAAGAATGGCTAACTTTACCTTTGCTTTCTGTGTGAAGTAGTGAGCTGTTACAATAAATGTCAGATTCAACATGTCTTCTCTGCTTTACAAAGAACCAAAAGCCAATAAGGTTTATATTCTAAACTTCAAACATTACATAGTATGCTCATTTAAGCCAACATGCTGTTCACCTGTTAGTCATGTAGAAATCAATTTTCTTCAATCAATCTAAGAAAAAAAGGAAAAAGTGTTGAAGCTAAAAACCACCAAGGAGTTAACTACAGATATATATATATATATATACATACCTGCAGTTAACTTCTTGGTGATTCTACCTTTTTCTTCTATCTCTTTTTACAACCACTACGTGTAATTTTCCTACACAGTTTTAAACCTTCTTCAGTCAATTTGTCAATAACTGGTAATTTATAAAATAATACCCAATATTATCTGTTACTGCTGAAGATGTGTAGTGTGTAGGATATAAGAATCTGATTCTTGTGTTTAAAAGTAATAATTAAGGTGGCGCATTTTGCTTAGTCTGTAATAAAAGAAAACATAGTAGAGAGAAAGGCATTGGAGAAATAAATTAACTTTTATGGCATCCGAGAATTGTTACTCTTGGAAAATCGAAATAGTTTTTTTGTAATTTTCCCGAATTTTACACACTTCATGCCAAACCAAAAAAAAATTAAGAATCGTAGTATGGTAGTTGATTTTTACTACTGCAATATCTACTATCAGTTCTTAAACTTATGAAAAAATAAATATGGTTATACGGGAAACATTTTCTCAAATCCAGAACCAATTGTGTGGATACGTATGTATTACTTCAAAAGAAGCAGATTTACATTAAACAATAAAATAGGGTAAAGACACTTTATAAGCCAATACTAGAAACACAAAGTTACATTAATTTATGCTAAAGGACATTATTGTTTTTTATGATTGTAAAAAACTGAAAGTGCCCAGAAACTTTCAAACTGTCTCCAGATACAATGTTGCATAACTGAAGTACTTTCAAGTAAGACTGATTTTATCCAGAACGTCATTATAAGTACACTAATAACAGAAATTTGTTATTTACCGTAGAATAATTCTATTTACTTTGACTACTGAAACTGTGATGAAAAATGAAGGCTGGACACAAATGTAAAAAAAAAAAGTCTTTATTTAAAATAAATAATGTAGTGGAAATGTATACTTAACTTTGTTTCTATGAATAACTGCTTTTACTGGAAAGTTAGTGCTAACTAGGTGGACTTAAGTTCCGAACTGTTCTTCTCAAGCACTTAATCTCCTATGAAAAATATTAATGTTAGGCTTACTCAAAAAACTAACACTTGACAGGTCATTTCCCAATTAAATACAAGAGTGGTTGTTTCCTCCAGAGAATACCTGATCACAAATGGAAGGATATCTGTTTAACATTACACACCATGAATAAACCTACATCTTTCCTTTGGAAAATCACAGCTCTGGTAATGTCCTTTGAAAATGTTGTACATAACTACCACACTGGGAGTTTAGTCACATTTATTAATGTCTTGTGGTAATGCATCCTCCAACAGTGAATCTTGATGTATTGATCGTTTCCATATTAATATTTCTGTCACTGTTCCCTTCATGATTGATTACCAGAGTCACATTTTAAGTAGTGACCCTGAAATTGTTAGTCTTGGTGGTTAGGCTGTTCAGTAGTGAGTGGTGATGAGGTGGGTCCTGTAATGTCAAGATTCACCCTTGCTGGCCCCAACTTGTTAAGATAAGCGGTAATCATTGGTGGCTGATTAGTTCTTGAAGCTTCAAAGGCTAGTTCAACAAAGATAATACCTGTTTTGGAAGTGTTACCCAAAAACACATCCTTTTCCACTGGCTTCACTGAACTAAGAACCAGGCTTGCCTCACATATTTTTTTGTGGATGAGATTAAGTCCAATTCCTCTCCATCACTCAACAAGAACTATTTATAGTATTTTGCTGGAATGCAGAATTTTCTGTCATCTTTGCTGATTCAAGTATAAAATTGGCTAATTGAGAAATAATACAGCTAGAAGAGTTAAGAGTTTTAAATAACAAAAGTAAGGATTAAAAATGTAAGATGAAATGAATTCTGATTGGTCAGAAGTTCAAGTACAGTATTCAGGGTAATAAAACTGATGCCCGACCAAGCAACATTGCTGTAGGCTGTGTGTTTTCACACCTTTTATAACGTGTAAAACATGCTATCCTGCTTCAATGACACTTACAGTTGTTCTGTTACTATTTCCATGGTAACAGCTCATAAAGCTTGCTCTCCAACTCATTTCTATAACTTCTACTACCCTGCGGTTTTACATAAACAGAGTTCGGAATTACAGTAGGGAATGAGTGTTGTAAAAACTACAGAAACCAGTCTTTATACTGACATAAGCTGACCCGAGTTAGTAGAGGCTAACTTACACCTTCTGAGAAAAACCAAGTAACATTTACATCATCTCTCCTTAAGAATTTATTTCAGGTACAAGTTAAGTCTTATCTAGATGCAATTAAGTATTATCCCAAACTGCGTCACTTTCTGTTACCTCTTAACATATTCACAGTCTACATATTATACATATTTGACTGTATCATGTATTAAAACTATGTTAAGAAAGTGTTCAATAAAAGTGTGTGCTTATCAAATATTTTTCTCACCAATCAAGACATCAAAAAAGTAGAACACTGGGTGCACCAATCTTACATCTAATATTGTATCAAAGCCACTTTCGGTGAATTTCATTTTCTGTTCATAGTTTCACTAACTAATGAATATTTTCACTCAATCCAGTGAAAACATCTTGCACAACTCTTGTTAAAAATACTACTGATAAAACTTCGTATTCTTTCGTGGATATACATATGTAGTAAAGGTATAAGAGTTAGTGATCCATTTGTGGTATGCAACACCCAAGACTTTATGTGGCGTTTATTTCCATTTTTGAAACCACACACAGATGCAACAGACTGCCTCAACCATGTACACATATTACATCGGAAGTTATCTCAGGTTACCTTCTCAAATTAAAAAAACAGAACAATGATTTGTGAAGTACTCTATTTTAGAGACATTATACTTTCATATTTTTATTTTTAGGCATCATGAATTGAATAATTACCAGCATAATTCTAATAAACTAATATATTTCTACTAAGATTCTCAGAGCCACAGTTAATGTTCAAGTTGTTACTATGGTATAAACATCAATATACAATTAGAGGAAATATTGCTGTTAAACATCATATGGGGAAATTATATATATATATATATACACACAAGAAGTTGTCCTAAGACAAATCTAGAGAGCGTCATAAGGTAGGCTACATATAACTTTCGCCACTAAGCTATGTTAAGCAAGCGATTATCTCAAAAACCTTACACAATATTTTACCTTGTAAAATTCCTTATTATCTTGCGATTCAAGTGCTATAACACCCCTTCATCGGAATTTTTGATCAGCTAGCACCTAATACGAGCTTGAGTTATGCAAACTGTTGACTTACTGAGTATTTTATCTAATAACTACAGCTGTTTTAGCTTATAATCCTTGAGTAATAGAAATAAAAATACTGTCCATAAGTTTTGTTGAACTGTATCACTGAATCACACAATAAAAAAGGAATGGTTATTTTTTTCCATTCATGCAACAAGTTTGTTCTAGTTTATGATAATTAATTAGTCTTCCCCTAATATCTGGCGGACATATTTCAAAGCAATGGTGCTAAATAGCTTAGAAAGCAAGTAAGGTACTTCCTTTCAGTTGAGTTTGCACTTTCAGTCTTCAAGCTGTCAGTTATATTTGCTGAGATTGCTGTGATAACAACATAGCATATAGACCACAAGATGAACATCACTTCATGGTTGAGAAGCTTAGCAAAGATTCCATAGAGGTCTCTCTTCTCTGATAGAGTAAGTGAATGATTCTTGCGAAATGATGAACATTTTGGTTTCGAAAATAGTACCTATTAGTTTTAAAAAGTAAAGGGATGCAAAACCATTTCAATAATTTTATATATTCGGTATCGTATCTATTGATTTAAGTCGCATAACGGTAACAATCATGTGATAATTATGCAATTTAGCAAATAAACTGGGTGACTTAAAGATAAGAGTCGATAATCACTTGACCAAGTTCTGTTCTGCTCTGGCCCGGTATGGCGAGGTGGGTTAAGGCCTTCGAGTCCCCGTGCTGTTACTCGTTCTCAAACACGTTCTCAGGAGTCCAAAGATGGTTTTCCTTTATCTGATACGTTCATGTCTCACATCGATGAGATTCCTGACTCAACTTTGAGTTCTACTGATGACTTCAAGTCATTTTTCAACTATCTTCATTCAAACAAACTTGTTGAGGAACAGGACAATGATCCTGAAACTCGTTCTCTTCTACAACTGGCCGTTGATGAAAATGAAATTGGAACTGTCCTTATTTGTTACTACCAGAAGTCAGGTGTTTTAATGAGAAAATACAGACCTCCTGACGTTGCTGCTGATGAAGAGTGGAATGTTATTCACCAAATCGTCATTCCAAAATGCTATCGGAATGATATTCTTAGTCTTGCGCATGATCATGTATTGTCGGGACACTTAGGTGTAAGAAAGACCCTAGATCGTATCCGACGAAATTTCTATTGGCCAAGGATGCGCCAAGATGTTGTTGACTATTGTAAAACATGCCATTCTTGCCAAATGACTGGAAAACCAAATCAGGGGATTCACAAAGCACCACTGCAGCCTATTCCTGCCTTTGAAGAACTATTCTTAAGAGTCATTATCGACTGTGTTGGCCCAATGCCGAAAAACAAAGCAGGAAATGAATACCTCTTGACAATCGTGTGTGCTTCTACACGTTTCCCTGAGGCTATCCCTTTGAGAAAAATCACTGCTCCCAACATTGTCAAGGCTCTTGTCAAATTCTTTACCGTGTTCGGGATTCCAAAAGCTGTGTAATCAGATCAAGGCTCAAATTTTGTGTCCGAGCTATTTCAATAAGCCATGCATGAACTAAACATCCATCAAGTTTCATCCAGTGCATACCTTCCTGAGTCACAAGGTGTCCTTGAACGATTCCACCAAACTCTGAAAGCCATGCTTAGAAATTACTGCCACGAGCACTCAAAGGACTGGGATGAGGGTGTTCCCTTGTTGTTGTTTGCAGTTCGTGAGGTTGTTTAAGAATATACTGGATTTAGCCCTTTTGAGTTGGTTTATGGTCACTCAGTTCGTGGTCCATTGAAGTTGGTTAAGGAGAAATGGTTGGAGGACAATAACTCACAAATTAGCTTGTTGAACTATGTCTCTGATTTCAAAACCAGATTGCACAATGCTTTTAATGTTGCCAGGGAAAACCTGAAGTCTTCTCAGGAAGAGATGAAAACCTGGTTTGACAAAAGGGCCAGGAAGCGATCTTTTAATGTTGGTGACCAAGTACCAGTCTTGTTGCCCACATCAGGCTCTTCACTTCAAGTTAAAAAATTTGGACCTTATTCACTTAAAAAAAGTTTTCGTAAGTTCACACTATTTTTTTTGCTTTTAAGGGGGAGAGTGTTATGTAAATGTTATGTAAACGACAACCATGTCGTGTTGTGTTTGGATTTCCATATCTATTATTTATATTTCCATATTTATATTATTGTTTCGAAGTTCAAAACAATAAAATATGTTGTTATTCATTTAAAATAACATTTAGAAATTTCTAGAATTAGGTAGATCGATCATTTGACTGTAAATAGAATGTATGTCGCCTTGGTGTCTAGACGAGGAGTCTCGTGCAAAAACAGACATGCGCGGATTGCTCTGGAATTATGTGAAAGTTACGCGATTGTTCGAGAAAATAGTAGGCCAACTGGTATAAAAACAGACGGTGACGCGAGAAAAAAGAAGAGTCAGTCATTCGTTTGAGAAATTTTCAACGTTTGCTGTGTGTTTATTCAACTTGGATTTGTGACTAGAGCTAGATCTACAGAAGCTGTGATTTTATTTCATCAATCTTTACGATTCATTCGAATTACTGGTTATACTGAAGGTCAACACATACAGGACTGTTTAGGGAAGACCGGAAAAGTTGGAAAGCGACAAATCTGAGACATTCATAAAAAACATTGTAAAAAAGAACTTCGTCAAATTTATTGAACTGTGAATTGTTTCTGGACTTCTCCATTCAAACTTCGGAATTTCTTCGTGGGACCAAATTCACATCCTAGACCGGAATTTTGGATTTCTGATCTGAATTTTTGGACTTTCACTCTAAATCATTATATTGGGCACAGGCCAGTACCATTTTGTATTGTAATTAACTTTGAAGGTTGAAACCAGTACTATTTTGTATTGTAATTAATTTTGAATGTTGAAACTGAATATCTGTCATTGTTAATATATAATTTACTTTACATCTGTTACATATATAATAGTTTATTGTAATAAATTATACAAGCTGTTATCTGTGTCTTTCTGTTGTGTTCAGTCTACATACATAAAAAAACGTAACAAGAGATAGATTAGTGTGCTTAGATTTACGTCTTCAATTGCCGGGTACATGAGGAACAAAAAAGTACCCACAATCATCACTGACTCAGCAGTTTCTTCTCTTAACCCTAGATAAAGCTTGGGTACTAGAGGTTCACCAATAAGCACTAAAACCTGATCATTTTTCCTTCATTATTTTACAACAGTACATTTTTTGTCATGTGGCAGTCTTTCTTACCCATTGATATCAGTAGCCATGCACATAAGCTAATACATATCTCAACTACTCCACATATTCTTGGAGTGTGGAACATCTTCCCTAAGGATAGGCCCACATCTTAGAACCACAGGAAGTGATATTTTCCTCCAACATTAATACATTCAGTAAACAACCTGCTGATTTCTGTTTATTTGATCTATTTGCCATCGTAACGTACAGAACATCTTTATCCCCATTCGTTTAAACGGGATAAACAAACTTTGCAAACATAAACTTGGCAGTCTGGATTATTCATTCCGCTAGAACATCAGACTGAGGTTAATAAGGTGAAGTATTGTATACACCATACCTAATGCTTTAAACAGTTCAGTGAACAGCTGTATTTAGAAGCTAGGTCTCTGATCCATGTAGATCTCTTTAAGTGCTCTGAAATATGTTATCCAATGCGTCAGCTACAAACTTTGCTGATACGTCAACTAGTGAATAATCTTCAGCTAATTTGTGAAGTAGCTGTATGTGATGCTGGTTGGAGTTTTCAATAAATTGCTGCATATTTGAAGTGCTCTCCAAACACTGTAAAGTACATTATAGATTGTGAGAGCGAGAGAGGTAATCTGAAAAATAGGAAAGAAAGAGACAGAATACTTAAACTCAATAATACTGAGATTAAGTTTATGTAGCCTTCAGAACAGAAGGAAGACTGCCACTGATCTCAAGCATGAGATAAACAACCATAAACCAAATGAGAGAGAAAGTGTCCAGATCTACAGTATTAAGAAGACTCAACAAGATTGGAATATTTGGTCATGTAGCAGCTTTAAAACCTTTACTTCGATTTTCCATATATATTCCCATTTGACGAGTAAAGCTGCAACAATCCTTCTCACTGAAGACTAAACGTGTGACTATGCGAATGACACAGAAAATTGTGCAAAGAAAGCAAAAAATAACAAATAACATGTTTTTTTATTTATGTCGGGAGGCAGAAAACCCATGTTATACCTACGTACGACGTAACAAGAATGCAAAGCGGTTTTTGATGACATAACTAGTAGTATATTACCTTTACTGGGTATTGATACGTTAATATACACTTTAGAAAATAATTGAAGAATAATGAAAAACAGGTATATTTGAGCTATGCTGAGGGGGTTACTACTGTAAAACAGTCACTCCTTGAGTTCGTTTTTATGTAAATCACGAATACACTAATCAGTCACCTTACTTAAAATGTAGATAACTTGTTATTTAACCTACGCATATATAAATCAATCTCACAAAACCTTATTTCGGTAGTTCACATTCAAGTTAATCACAGTCTAAAGATCTTCTAAATGTTTAAAACTTAAGGCTTATCAAAGAGAACATTAGAGACGTTTCATTCATGTGAAGAACCGTGGGACAATAATCACAGCGAACTGGTTACAAGTGTCATTAGCAATATGTGGAAGCACTTTCGTACTAGTGGTATAGTTGTTTGAACTCCTTCTGATTATCACCAGTGTTGATATAGGTATGCAACAAATGAAAGATAATAATTAAAAAGCTATTTTTAATCCAACAATTTGAATTCAATAGCATATAGAGATTTCTGGTATTTACTGTGAACAGATATGTTTCCGTTCCCCATTACTCGGACTTAACAGGTATATGTTACAATTATAAGTTTTGTTTTAGACTCCTCTTTGTAACTTTATCAGCCATTTGATTATAGTAGCCCAGAACTAACGATGTGCGACTTTACCATTCTGTTAACACGTATTTAAAATATAGAAGAAACTTATCGTACTGAATTATAAAACATCAATGAAATTTAACATTCTCTTAGTTGATTGACCTGAGTACGTTTGTGTGTCAATTAGTTGTTTTATATTAATTTTTGTGGAAAATTAAATAGTTATATTTACCGAAGAAGCAAAGTATATTTGCACAAAGGTTTTGGTAAACTTTAAACACAGAAATTAATTTTAACGATTCAAAAACCGTTTGAAACCAATGCGGAACATTTCTATTATAAAACTTATCGTGAAGTTAAATAATGTTCTTATACGTACAGGGCCTGGCATGGCTAAGTGCGTAAGGCGTGTGACTCGTAATCCGAGGGTCGTGAGTTCGCGCCCGCGTCGCGCTAAAACATGCTCGCCCTCCCAGACCGTATAATGTGATGGTCAATCCCACTATTCGTTGGTAAAAGAGTAGCCCAAGAGTTGGCGGTGGGTGGTGATGACTAGCTGCCTTCCCTCTAGTCTTACACTGCTAAACTGGAAACGGCTAGCACAGAGTAGGTTTGTGCAAAATTCCAAAACAAACAAACAAACTTATATGTACAGTTCACCATTTTAGGTATATCTTGCAATAAATTAATTATAAATATTAAATGAAACTAAACTCTTTTTTACTAAGCAGAGCTTAAATGGAAGAAAATATTACACATTTTATATTAATTAATTAATTAATCGCAACTAAAGACAAGAAAATTAAGTATTGTAGTTTATTTGATGTCCAGCACAAAGCTACACAATGGGCTATCTATACTGTGCCCACCGCGAGTGTCGAAACCCAGATTTTAGCCAATAAAGTTAGCAAATATACACTAACTTTTACACTTCTTGTTTTGAACGATTATTCAAACATTCTTGTCCGTTTTCGCATATGGTGGCTAATATTAGTGTTTTGAACTGTGAAATCGAAATGTTATAGTTCATGTCGCATGTCTTCAAAAATAGTTCCATACACATGGCTGATATAAGAATAAATGAAATATGCATACAAACTTGCATATATTTCAAATAATATGTCAGTATGTGTGCGTTTTTCTAATAGTAAAGCCACATGAGGTTATCTGCTGAGCCAACCAAGTGGAATCGAACCGCTGATTTCAGCGTTGTAAATCCATTGACTTACCGCTGTACTAGCGGGGAGCTGTATGTTAGTAAACAGTATAGAAGCAAAGTATGAAGCAGTTCAACATTCAGCTTTTAACGCAATTCAGTTTTGTCTGAGTACTGAATTTTAACAACTGACATATAGCCTGTGCAGTTAGTATTTTTCAGCATTTACAAAAATTAATTTGAAATTATTGTCCGTTACATACATTTTCTTAATATTTATTCCATCCTATGTCCGTGACACATTTGGGAGTCCGTTGACGATGTTTTATTTCCTCCAGAACCTCTTTTTCCATTTCTTCTCAAATGACAGTTCTTTTACTGATGTCGTTTTCAATACAATTTTTTCCATGTAAGCTTTAGTGATCCAATGACTTTTCTACTTCCACCTTTAACCTTTCAACTCGTTAATTGCTTCACAATACTTCCATTTTACAATTATTTTAATGCTACCTATCCGTCTTAATCTTCTTCGTCTCTAAGTTCATCAGTCTGTGCACTTCAGCACTTCGGTTTTTGATTCTTTATCCTTCCATGAATTTCAATATACAATTATAGAGTCTAACTCTCATTTTTACATTCGTATTTTTACAGTTTTCTGAGTCTTTCAAACGAGGAATTGGCTTTACCAGTTCTGGTAACTATTCTTCATGGTTATCTCCATCTCTTCGTATTTTGCTTCCAGGGTAGTTGAAACTCATAATTTGCTCGAATAGTTTCTCCATCATATATTATATTACGGTTTTCATTCTCAGTTGATGCTGTATTAAATTTTATTTACATGCTGTCTTAGACCTGTCTTTTAGACGTCTTTCTTCAACTTCTTAATGCATTTTTCAGTTAAATCCATAAAAACACTATTTTTAACGAAGTACAGAACCAATTATTTCTTAGCGTTTTGCTAGAGGGTTACATAAAAGACTATATTCTGTGAAATTTTTATTAGTTGATTATAGTTGTTAAAGAAACGAAAGATACAGTAAAAAACACACAAAAAAGAGTTTCGTTAAACGGAAAGGTTACGGAATTGGCATAGAAAGCGAGTAATAACTGTTTGTTTGTTTCAAATTTTGAGTAAAGCTACACGAGTGCTATCCACTCTAGCCGTCCATAATTTAACAGTAAAATATATAGAGCGAAGGTAGCTAGTCATCACTACCCACCGCCAAATCCGTGACTACTCTTTTAACAACGAATAGCGGGATTGACCATCATTTATAACGCCCATAAAGCTGAAAAGTCAAGCATATTTTGCAGGGTTTGAATTAAAACCCGCCAGGAGCATATTGCAAGTGGAATGCTCTAACCACCTGGCCATGCTGGGGAAAAACTGACCAGAGTTATCTAACATGTTGACAATCATCTGAGAATCGCAAGTTTGAATCCTCGTCATACCAAACATGCTCGGCCTTTCAGCCGTGGGGACGTTATAATTGCGGTCAATTCCATTATTAGTTGGGTAAAAGAGTAACCCAAGAGTGGGTGATGGGTGGTGATGGTGATGAGTAGATACCTTCCCTTTAGTCTCACACTGCAAAATTAGGGACGGCTAGCGCAGATAGCCCTCGTGTAGTTTTGTCGCGAAATTAAAAAACAAACCAAACACTGGGAATTTAGATTTAGTTGTTAAAACAAATATCATAAACTCATAGATACGTTTATAATTTCTCATTATCAGCAAAATGAAACTTTAATAAACAAGAAAATAAATACAGGAAAATCGTGATTTGTGATTTTTTTTTACCACAGGGCGAAACTACAGTTAAAACATCGTATTAATCACACTTGTTAGTCTTTGAACGCACACACATATACATAACATGTAGAGATCTTTGTTAACACTTTTAAGTAAATCTAAGTTTTAAAATTATCCACATAGTTCATAATTTATGGCTAGACTTTAAATTAAGACAACTGGTTATTTTTCTCACTCATATGGAGAGCCATCGGATGAATGAACGCCGGTCAATGACAGCAAGGTGTTGCAAACTGAATATAAATATAGACAGTGTTGTTAGCAGAACCGGTTTTAAGCCGGTAATACAATACTCAAAGCTCCTCCAGAAACAAAAAACATTCCAATATCAAAAACATAAAGTGATCGATTGATACTTGTTGATTCCGTCTCAAAGTTGTCATAACATACTTATTTTAAGACTAGTCAGATGTTCGCTGAGTAAATATTGAAGCTATCAGTATGGAAACGTATTTTATAAGACTGATCTATTCACCTTATGCCCGTTATTTTCAAAAGTAGGCAAAGAACCGTTTGGTGCAAAGAATTCCAGAAGAGGGACACTATGATTTTCCTAAATGAGCTGCACCTCAGTTTGTATCCAAATAACACAGTGAAACTTTTACATTCTTTCCGAGAGAATTTGGAACCAGTTCAGTAGTTATAAACAATTGTTACATCAAACTTGAGAAGACAGAAACCTATACAATAAAATTAAACACATGATGACTGCAAAAGAATGTTGGGGTCTAGAATGATAAGAGTTATTCAAACATTACACAAAATACACACTACAACCTTCTGTGATATCAAATAATAGTGATTGGTCCTGACTTCAGACAATCGAATAGTAAAAACATTCTTGCCATGCTAAATTTGTCCTTGAAAAAGAAGACACTAACTTAATGAAGTGGTTTACATGACTATTCGACTTCAGTTTCATCAATTGGTCACATCATATCATGTAGCTTCCTACATTAAAGATGCCATAGAAAGGCTTTAAAATGCAAAAATAGCTAAACATATGAACAATTGTTTAATTAATTTTTAAAAAATCCTGATCGTTAAATACCTGATAAATTAAGCAACTCTGCGTTAAATCTGTAAAACTTAAATTTTTCCATGCAGAACGGGGAGTATTTGTTGTAGGCTTGAGCCTAAAACTCACATTATCAAATACACACAAATATATATATATGTATAGATTTAATTTTAAAAGCATTTCCAGGTCTTGAACCATAAGTTGAATTTAAAAATAACTCCTGGCCGGTAATATCGAATATTTAAATATTAATCATGCATACCGCTCGCTCCATCTGTCTTTAGAACAGATTCATTGTATAGAATTTAGTCTGACAACTCTTTAGGCTTAAGTTCAGTAGTTATAAACAATTTTTACATCAAACTTGACAAGACAGAAACTTATATGAGTAAAGGCCCTTAGACATAAGTAGTAAACTGACACACTTGCTTTTCAGTGACTTCTATAAAAAGTATTTTACATTCAAAACAAACTGAAATATGTAAAATTAATTACAACTGGTTTGATTTATCCTGAATTTCGAACAAATATACACGGGGGTTATTTGTCATAGTCGTCCCTAATTTAACAGTGAAAGACTATAGAGAAGACATTTATTTATGACAACCCATTGTCAATTCTTGGGCTATTCTTTTACCAATGAATAGTGGGATTGAGTATAAGTTTACAACGTCCCACAACTGAAAGAGTAAGCATGTTTGATTGGCCTAACGCAATTAGGAATAAATTATATTTATACAATTAAATGATAAGCATCTGCAGACCTTAAAATCAATGTTCAGTTACGCTATGTACTTCAGCACAGTAATAAACAATTATACCTATTCCTGCCAGTCTTCTTACGTCTTGAGTGACAGAATGTTAATGTGTTAAATGTAAAGGCTTGAAAATTTAAAATGACATCGATATAATTTTATGCAAAATCAATTATATTTTATAAAACCCAATTAGAATAACTGTGTTATAACTGAAAATGTTTCAGGCCTAATCTAAAAACATTTTGTCAGTTGGATCCAAAGAAAGCAAAATAAAGTTATGAAACTTAATGTGAAATGCTAGATTTTGTAATAAAGTGACTATTTAGTACTTTTTCAGTTATGTTTGGAAATTAAACTATTATTTAACACTTCTGCATCACTTAACAACACTAAACCAAAAATTATGTTTCACAAAGCATAATTAACAGATATTAAACAAGAAAATGCGAAAAAGTAAAAGTAGCAAACAATAATTACTGTAGGCGTTACTGCATGGTAGATTTGATCAACCTTATTGATAACTAAGATAATCTAGTTTTCACTGAAACCTTCTTCCAACAGTTTGCAAGTGATTACTCATACAGCTAATAAACAGCTCTTTATTAGGTTTATGTTCTGTCAGGCTATATTTAAGGGAAAATTTTATCCCAGTTGATCTTCTTAGATGAGTAATTGGAAGCAGATAAGGAATATTAAGATGAGAAAAATATAGTGGATTCCTTTGCCTAAAGCAATAAAGATAGTAATTAGTTAATTAATCGATAGGTCAGAGGGAAATAATATTGAAAGTAGAATCTCTGACGATGAAGTCTAATATATTTTTAATTCACTGCACTCTCTACAGTTTTGCTAGTTCAAGGTTTATTAACAGAATCTGGGGTAGCAATTAAAGAATACGAGCATATTAAGCTTTTAGGGACAAATTATGCTTTCACTTTTACCTTTCGTAAAAATATTAGAATAACAAATAAATCTGTAAAACATCATCAATGTGTAATATCGTTTCTTTTAGAATTTCGCACAAAGCTACTCGAGGGCTATCTGTGCTAGTCTTCTCTAATTTAGCAGTGTATGACTAGAGGAAAGATAGCTAGTCATCACCACTCACTGACAATTCTTGAACTACTCTTTTACGAACGAATAGTGGGATTGACCGTTGCTTTATAACGCCTCAACGGCTGAAAGAGTAAGCATGTTTGATGCGACCGGGATTCGAGCCCCCAACCCTCAGTTTACGAATCGAGCACCTTAACTACCTGGACGTGACGGGCCTAGCGTAATATTGAATAATAAAGTTGATTCCAGTGCTACAGTATTATTCGCATATCTAAATGAATTGAGGTTAATAAATGGCAAATTAAAAGGTCTTAAAACTTCATAAATATCATATACACTTTAGAATTATAAGAGGCTTTACCATATTTTGTTGTTAACGTAAGCTATGCTGTTGATCTTCGAAAGAAAACAAAACTGAAGTACACAGGAAAGTAAACGGTAAATTAAAATATTTTAGGGTTTCATAGTAATCACACATTATATTTTAACGGCTTTGAAAAAGAGGCTGAGAAAATATCGGGTAGATTAAGATGAAAGGAAGCATCACTGATCACAAATGATAATAGAGAGGTGTACTGATCTATGTGAATGGTAAAATAGGGCTGTGGTTTGATCTATGTAAATGGTAAAATAGAGCTGTGGTTCTGATCTATGTAAATGGTAACAGCGCTGTGGTTCTGATCTATGTGAATGGTAATGGAGAGCTGTGGTTCTGATTCATGTGAATGGTAATAGAGAGCTATAGTTCTGATCTATGTGAATGGTAATAGAGAGCTGTGGTTTTGATCTATGTAAATGGTAACAGCGCTGTGGTTCTGATCTATGTGAATGGTAATGAAGAGCTGTGGTTCTGATTCATGTGAATGGTAATAGAGAGCTATAGTGCTGATCTATGTGAATGGTAATAGAGAGCTATGGTTCTGATCTATGTGAATGGTAATAGAGAGCTGTGGTTTTGATCTATGTGAATGGTAATAGAGAGCTGTGGTTCTGATCTATGTGAATGGTAATACGGAAAAGTAGCGTAAAAAATTATGTACTTTGAAACTTGAAGGATGAAGGATTGTGATAAGTGTTCAGTCAGGCATGAAAAATAAGCTGAGTAATAACTGAATCAAAAGTAAAATAACAGAAAAACGTGTTTTTGAAAATCTACATATTTTGATTTGAAACACAATTATTTTAATTAGAAAATTAATCATTTCCGTCAGAAAAATTTAGATGATTGAATTATATTTCTTGTATTTATGAGAAATAAATAATTTACAGTAACATATTCTAAATGATAATGTTTCAGACTTCTTTTAGTATGTAATTAAAGATATAGTATACGTTGATAGTAGATGTTTGTTATAAATTACAAAGCTACACAGTAGTCTACGTATGCTGTGCACAGCATGAGTATCAAAACCCGGTGCTTGTGTGTGTGTTGAGGGGGTGAATACTAATATAGTTCCTGTTCTTAAGTATATCACGTATGCTTACCAATGGAACACTATAATTTCAGTCGAAAACATTGGAATCTGTCAGAGGAAAAAATGAAAGAAAAAGAAATGTTTGAAGTTTAACATTTGATGCCAGGTCTATAGTATGCTTCACAGCCATTTTCCAATAAAGATATTCATGTGGAAAAATTATTAAAAAATATAATGCCAAAGAACACAACATCTCATATAGCAGAGGTGGAAGGGCAGCAATGGGTTCTAAAGTCAATTCTGCGCAAATTTTAGGCTGAAACTGCTGTAATACGTGGGGTGATATGGCCTTGCCATTATCAGTTTGACTGACGGACTTTGTAAGTTCAACACATAGCAAACATAGTCGCTTACACATGCTGAAAATTATATGGCTTATAATCATGTGTTATACCTATGAAGGTGGATCGTATGCTTTGTTAATACTTTAATAAAGAGTTAAAAAAGAATTGATATTATTTTGAATGAAAAACAAAATAAGCAAAATAGTAACAAGTCGTTTTTTTGTTTTTTTAGAATTATAGACTCAAAAATGTAAAATAAAAGTAAGGCAGTTGACACTTACCTTTTTTTTTCTTCCATGAAACTAAAATTTCAGTATTTTCTAATTATCATACTTTTCCAACTATTTCAATACAGACGCGTAAAAATGGACAAATAGGCCTAGAGTTTGAATGTGTTTTTGTGTGCAAATAATGAGTTTACACGCTATGAGAATAAAATATTACATCATTTGTTATTGGTGGCAATAAACCCGATGCTTTGTTAATACTTTAGGGAAGAACATAAAAAGCAACTTCCTCTCTCCATGGAGGGGAATCGAACCTCTTATTTTAGCATCTCAGCACGGTACAAATTCGTCACGGAATAAAACGAAAAATAAGTAAAATAACGACAAACGAAGAATGTCGATTTTAGCCGTCCCTAATTTAGTATTGAAAGACAAAAGGGAAGACAGATTATAATCATTACCCTCCCACCAATTCTTAGGCTCCTCTTTTACAAACGAATTGTGGAATAGATCATAATATTACAACGCCTCCACGGCTGAGAAGGTGAGCATATTTGGTGTGACGAGGATTCGAACCCACAACCCTCAAATTACGAGTCGAGCGCACTAACCACCTTGCAATTGCGGACCCATGGAAAAAGTGACAAAGACAATTTATTTTTAGACTTTTGATAATTTAAAAAAATCGTTAATTTATAACGTCGCTTTATTAAGATGACGACCACCCATAAAGACAAGGTATTTATTCAAAATATGTTGTGTTCGAGGACCTATTTTGATTTCAGTCATCTCACGTTTTTACATTTAATTTAGTTTAAATCGAAACACAACAAATCCGTAGGTTTTGTTTATTAGTTTACATTTATTATTTTATGTTTCATTCATACCCTACTACATAATACAACAACAGCATTATTTACGGATTTACCATTTTAAAACACATGGCCTTCTCATGTATATATTATTCTATTTAAAAATAATGCATATGTGAAAAAAAATAGATACTTGAGTTCATTCGACACAGTACACAGTTCGTATGCAGAAAATCGAGGATTTAGTTTCCTCACAGCGGATAGCCCAATGTGGCTTTGCTATAAGAAAATACACACACAGTAATTCCCTCAACATTCACTCTTTATTTAGTTTATTCTAAGCACTGTTTAAGTAGTCAAATGATACGCCAAACGAGAGTACTCCGTTTGTTATCGTATCGTATACTTTGTGTTTTTGTTTACGTTATTTGGTGGTGTATACACATGTAACGGCTTTCTTAGTTTATACAAGGAAAATATGATAAATATAACATTTTGTTACGATTTTCTTCTCAGGCAGTCAGCCTATTTATATAATATATTAAGTTCATAAAGGTTGTAGCTATATAACAAACTATTCTTTTTTTAGCTTTGTCCCAGTTTTAAAGTGTGCAGTAAGCATAAGAGTGCAAAATCTACATGTCGTGAAAAAGTTATTTTACTAGTAATACATTTCACTGTTTCTCGTTTGTTTGACACATTTTGCTGTCTCTTGCTGATATCTGTGACCTGAAAACTATGGTCATTATTGTATATAACTGACACTGTTGTATTTGGTTCAACAAACGAGATTTTAACAAAGAGTTTTGCGATTTTGTAACGCAAACGGCGAAAAAAAATTCTTCAAAGTTTAAATAATTTATGTAAGAAGGTGCATTTACACTTACTAAAAAGTTATTATATGTTAAAACGTTTTACTCATATTATGCTATTTATGTTAAATTTGTGTGTGACCTTCAAGGATAAGTTATGGAAAGCGTGTCCTAACATATAAGATATTAAATAGTGAGTAGTATTTTATTTAAATTGAAATAAATAACAACACACCAGATTTAACCTTACTAACAGCTCGAAGACCTGTGTTAACGTTAACAAAAGGATACAACCGGAGATTTTGATAATGAATAATTATAACTGAGTATTTGAAAACTCGAAAGCACAGACTTTATATTCCGTACAGATGTTTTATTGTTTAAATAACAATGTGATATGTCCTAGTTATTAGGTATTTCAAGTATTGTAAATTAAAACAATAGGTAACTATTGTTGTTTCACAAACAATATTTCAGTAGTCATCAATTCTGATTTAACATTTCGAAATTCAACGATTTTAAAACCTTTTAACTCTGTATATAATATGAAAAAGATATATAGGTTGACAAAAGAAAGATTTTTACTAAGCTGTACGTAATTATCTACACAAAACACATTGTATCACCCCATTAGACTGTGATATGAGAAACTTTGTTTTAGGGCTTTTCCAAAAGAATGTAAATATTCATAAGGTAAGGTCATTCTATAGATTGGACTTTGAGGTAATGGGAACTAGTCCCTGCTTAACTGGTCAATGCTCAATCCGTTGTGAGATCAGTGGTCGTTCCTCGGTCTACTTGCCGTGAAACACTCAGCGCTATGGGCACTGTTATTTATTACACACCGCTCACAGCTGCACTAACAGACTGAAAAACCGCAGATTCAAGAATCTAATGAAGACATCCCTTCAGGCTTGATTGCTTCCCTGGTCAATTAAGGGTAATTAGAAGGCTGGACTCCGCTCATGCTTGGCCACATTTGTTGTTATCGGAGAAAGTAGACAAAAGTGCTTGTCAGTTTTCCGTTGGAAGATAACAGAACACTCATTTTCGCGCCTAGTGATTTCGTGATGATTACTGATGAGTGAACTAGCTCCATTCTTAAGTGTTAGGAGTTCTTGCTAGAAACCCGCAGACGTGGAAAATTTATATTAAATTTCAGTAGAGTTCGTGACAGTAACTTGTGATGCGTCGTCACTTAGTTTTTGGAAAATATACTTATATTCATTGTATTGTGATAGAAATACTCCCGTATTTTTTTCTTTTTCTTTGTCTGTGCTAGTCTAATATTTAGCTCAAATGATTCACATAAAACAACGGAATCTAACTGTGTAAATACAATGATAAACGTATAAGAACAAAAATCAACTATGCTCGAACTGTACGTACCGAGATGAATGTAATCCGGAACAAATAACAATAGCAATTTATGTTTAAATAGTATTTGTTAAAGTGAATTTAATTAGGAAAGTATAACAACAACAATAATGAATTTTATTTGAACAGTATACTATAACGTAAATGTAAGAAGGAACGTATTAACAATAACAATGTAAAACATGTTGGAATTACACCCATTGTCGTGAATGTAATCAGGAACGTATAACAAAAACTACAAACAAAGCTTGAATTCTACTCAGGTAAATATAGTAAGAAACACTTAAGAACAACAACAAACCAATTGAAAATTGTATATGTTAAAGTAAATGCATATAAGAAGTTGTAACACAAACAACTGTATATACTGAGGTAAAAGTAATCAGTAATATAAAACAACAAGAAAAGGATTGCTAGACCTGTAAGTACACGTTTTAATGTAATAAGGGACGTAAGACAAATAATGCTTGAACCGTACGTTATCATATGAACGTAATCAGAAATTACAAATCACAAAAATAAATCATGCTTAAAATTACGTGCTGACATGAAGGTCTTCGGATATCTACGTGTAAGAAGAATAATGAACTACGATTGAATTGTACGAATTGATGTGATTGTAATCAGGAACGTATAACATCACTATATCTTGTTTGAACTGTATGTGTTTAAATTAATATAATAAATAACACATTACAAAAACAATAAAAAACTCGAATTGTATGTGCACATGTGAATGTTATAAGTTCCTTATAACAAAAACGATAAATCATTTTTGAACTTTATGCATTGACGTAAATATAGCTAGGGGCGCACAAAAATAATAATAAATCATGCTTGAACTGTACGTCCTAAGGTGAATGTAATCAGAGAGGTTTAAAAAGATTTAACCGCACTTGAACTGAATGTAAAAAAACAAACGAAATCAGCAGCATTCAGGAGTAACAATAAACTATGATTTAACTGTAAACGTTGGCGTAAATGTAATCGATAATATATAACAAGTAAAAAGCTCTGGTTGAAATATACGTCCTGAAGTAAATGAATCAGAAACGTATATATAACAACAACCACAAATTCTGGTTGAAATATACGTAGTTACGTAAATATAATCAGAAACAGATATATAGCAACAACAACAAACCATTTTTGAGCTATACATGCTGACATGAATGTAATCGGAAACGTATAATAACAACATTGAATTGTTAGTACTTACGTGACGATAATCAGGAACGTATAATAATGTATTTACAGACAACACTACGGAACAAAATTTTTACTTTTTTTTGTTCTTGGGCACAAAGTATTATTTCCCAATTGCTTATGCCTAAAGTAAATGGAAAAGACCTATTTTTTCTTTTCAAACTTTGCTTTTGTGATCTGAGTAATGAAATTTTTAAATTTACCCATTTTCCAGAACATTCCAGGTAGATTCAGAGCTGAATAGTTGATAGAACATTTTCTCGAACTTACGAGAATTTTCTAGAATGTTGTAGAAATTCCAAGCATTTTCAAGAACATTAAAGAGGAATACAACAGCGTCAAGACCTTGCTAGAAGCCATGAAGTATGATATGTATGGCTAGAAGATTATCGGAGACTTAAAAATGGTGGTATTCCTGATGGATCTCCAAGGGGGCTTTACCAAGTTTTCCTGTTATCTTTGCCTTTGAGACAGCAGGGACATTGCAGCGAACTACAACAGGAGGCACAATGTCAAGTGTGAGCCACTAGTGGACCTCCAAAAAGTGTTGTTCCCACCATTGCAAAAAAAATTGTGTCTTATGAAACAGTTTGCCACAGCTTTTGATAAGGAGTCTTTCCTATACTGTCTGAGGCAAAGGTGAAAGCTGGTGTATTTGCTGGACCACAAATAAAGAAGATTTTGGAGTGCACAGAATTCCCCAAGAAGCTCAGTAGGAAGGATATGAAAGCTTGGGACAGCTTTGTTGCAGCTTTAGTTTGGGGTTTCTTGGGCAATCACAAGGCCGAAAATTATGAGGAACTGATTGAGGCTCTGATGAAGAACTACGGCAAAATGGGCTGCAGGATGTCCATGAAAGTCCAAATTCATGACGCTCCTCTTGATAAATTCAAGAAGAAAATTGGAGCATACTCATAGGAGCAAGGCGAGCGCTTCCATCAAGATATACTGGACTTTGAACGCAACTACCAAGGAGCGTATAACAAAAACATGATGGGAGACTGTATTTAGGGGTTGATACGAAAATATTATTTACATTAAAGTTGCAAATCTCTAAAACTTACTACTTTAAAAACATTTTTGCATAACTTTAGTATAAGTACATGTAAATTTTGATCCATATGTTGTTTTATTCAGACCTTATGTAAATAAAAATGTGCATATTTGCCCGTTTTTACATAGAAAATAGGGTTAATTTCTATATTTCATTGTCCAGGTCACAAAACCAAAGTTTAAAAGGAATAATGGCCATTTTCTGTACTTTTACAACATAAGCAATTAAGAAATATCACATACTATCCAAGAACAAAATGTGTGTTACATAGTGTTATAGTTGAAATGCACGTGCTGAGGTGAACGTAATCTAGGAGATAAGGAGTTTATAACAGTAACAAACTCCTTTCTTGAATGTGTAGCCTGATGGGAATGAAAGAGAAACGTTTATATAGCATCAAAAATATATACTATATTATAACCACAATAAAAATATCCTTGAACGGTTCTTGTTGACATGAAAGTGATCAGGAACGTGTATCAACAACAATATACCATGCCTGAACTGAACGTTTTTACGTGAAAGTAATCAGGTACGTATAAGAAAAACAGTAAACTCTGCTCTAACTGTTCGTGGTGAAGTGAATGTAATAACAAACATATATATAACAACAAAAACCATGCTCTAACTGTATGCACTGACGTAAATATAATAATAAATGTATACATAACAACAATAAATTATGCTCTAACTGTTCGTGGTGAAGTGAATACAATAATAAACGTATATATATAACAACAATTAACCATGCTCTAACTGTTCATGGTGGAACTTTACATCATGATGTGAATTTAATCACAAACGTATAGTTACAGTGAATGCAATCAAGAACCCAAAACAAGAATAATGAAACATGTTTGAGCTCTACGTTAATGTAATCAGAGAGTAACAAAAATATAAATTATGCTTGAACTGTATTTGTGAAGGTGAAGGTAATAAAGGATGTATAATGTCAACAGTGAGAGGAAACGTGAATGTAATCTGGAACATACAGAACTGTACAAAAGTCTTAGGACGAGAACATCTTGTCATTCTTTCCATTTTATGAGGCTAATTCTTTCAACCCTTTACAAAATGTAAATTTCAACAATATGGTAATGTTTCACCGATCTCTGTTGACAACTGAATGAGCCAGGGTGAGGATGCTTATCAGTCTTTAGAATTACCGTGTATATATAAGTACTTATGTCACGAGTATGTCATAAGTGTTCTGCTTGAATAAACATACTAATCAAATTTAGAGTTTGAAATAACTATCATGCAATGTCTTAACTATATAGAAAGAAGATAGCATATAGAACCTTTATATGCTGGAATAAATAAATTTTATAGCACTCCACAAATAAACCTTCATAAAAACAGTATTTAATACATATATTAAGTTTTTGTTATGCCACAGCCCAAAAGGAGCAGAAAGTTCCCGTAAAAGCTGATGGTGGTTGGACTCTCCAACAAATTGCTGAAGACTTTAAATGCTTTCCTAACACTGTCAAGTACACCACAGATCATGAGACTGAGACAGGTACATTTGAAAGTAGGAAATGAAGAGGCAGAAAACCTAAACTCAGTGATACTGATGTTAAGTATCTTCGTTTATTCAGCCAGATAAACAATCATGTTTCAAACGATAGAAAAGTGTTCAGATCTATAGTATCAAGAAAACTCAATGAGAATGGAATATTTGATCGTTTAACGGTTGATAAGTCTTGATTTTGAGCTTCAGATATTGTTACGAGACTGAAATTTGCTAAAAAGAACAAAAGTTGGACTGTTGATGAGTGGAAAAGGTCGTTATAAGTGGATGAGTACAAGTTTTAAATATTTGGTTTAAACCGCAGGTTTTACGTCTGGATAAGGAATCATGGAAGGTAGTTACTTACCTCAATGCATTGCACCTATCATGAAGTATGGGGGAGACATTGTGGTGATTTGGGGGTGTTTTCTTCAGCTGAGGCTACAAAAAATTGCAAAATAGATGGAAAAAAGATCAGAGCAAGTACCATCAAATACTGATTCGTCACGTCATACACAGTAGTTTGCAATTGATAAGTAAAGAATTCTACTACCAAAAGATAATGACCCCAAACACTCAACTAACCCATGCAAAAGGGCCTGGCATGGCCGAGCGCGTTAAGGCGTGCGCTCGTAATCCGAGGGTCGCGGGTTCGCGCCCGAATCGCGCTAAACATGCTCGCCCTCCCAGCCGTGGGGGCGTATAATGTGACGGTTAATCCCACTATTCGTTGTTAAAAGAGTAGCCCAAGAGTTGGCGGTGGGTGGTGATGACTAGCTGCCTTCCCTCTAGTCTTACACTGCTAAATTAGGGACGGCTAGCACAGATAGCCCTCGAGTAGCTTTGTGCGAAATTCCAAACAAACAAACAAACAAACCCATGCAAAAATTACTTGACGAAGAAAGAAACTGCTGGAGTAATTAAAACGACGCAGTAGCTTCCACAGATTCCATACGTCAATCCAATTGAGCAAATCTGGGACTTGATACATCAAAAACTTCAAAAATCAGAAGTTGCTTCTAAAGAATTTTTACGAATGGTATTAGAGACGTTTGGCCTAAACTCTCACAGTGCACTTTCATTACGTATGTTGCAATAATGATGGAAAGACTGTTGGTAGTTATAAAAGCAAAAACGGGACACACAAACTTGTAATTATTTGATGAACTTAAGCACTTCTACTAAGTTTACGCTGTATTAGAAATGAATAATAACAAAATGTTGATGTTCGCTTGTTCTTTACCTTCCATTGTTCTTTGAAATAAGTCTGAAGTCTAAATTTTTACTTTGTTTTGACATTTTTGCACAAGACTGTATAACAACAACATTAAACCACGCCTTAACTGTACCCACCTTCAAGAAAGCAATCAGGAAGATGTAACACCAATAATAAATCTAGCTTGAATTACTAGCATGCTGACATAAAAGTAAACAGAAATGATTACCAGAATTAATGGATAATTTTTCAAATATATACACTTACGTAATTGTTATGAAGAAAGTATAACATCACTAATAAACTATATATTAACTGTAGGTGCTGATAAGAATGTAATCATGAATGTAAAACAAAAACTACGAATCATGATTGAACTGCACGTGTTGACATGAATGTATTATGTGATGTATAGCAACAACAATAAATAAAGCTTGAAATGCATGTGTTGACTCATGTGTAATCGGGAATATATAACAACAACAATAGATAATGGTTGAACAGTACGAGATGAGGAGAATATAATCAAATATTTTTAACAACATCTATAAACAATAATTTTACTGTACGTGCTGCTGTGAGGGTAGTTGGGGAATGTATAACAACAGAAAATATTATGGTTGAACAGTACGTGCATAGGAGAATATTATCAAAGACTCTTAACATCATTAATAAACAATGATTTTATGTACATATTGACGTGAGGAAAATCGGGAATATATAACAAGAACAAGAAATTATGGTTGAACAGTACGTGCTGAGGCGAATATAAATAAATCCTATAAACAACATCAATAAACAATTATGTTACTGTACGTGCTGACGTAAGGGTAATAATGAATATTGAATAACAACAATAAATTATGGTTGAACGGAACGTGCTGAGGGGAATATAATCAAAGACATTTAACAACATCAAGAAACAATGATTTCACGGTATGTGCTGACTTGACTGTAATCGAAAATGTATAACAACAACAATAAATTATAAGTGAACACTACGAGCTGAAGAGAATATAATAAAAAATGTTTAATATCATCAGTAACCAATGATTTTGCTGTATGTGCTTACGTGAGAGTAATCATGAATATTGAACAAGAACAATAAATTTTGGTTGAGCAATATATGCTGAGGACAATATAATCATAGTCTTTTGACAACATCAATAAGCAATGTATTTATTGTATTTACTGTTGTAAGTGTAACAACAAGTATAACAAAAACAACAAATTATGGTTGAACAATACGTCCTGAGGAGAATATAATCAAAGACTTTTAACAAGATAAAAATAATGATTTTACAGTACGTGCTCTCATAAATGTAATGGAGAATGTATGACAACAACAATAAATTATGGTTGAACAGGACCTTCGGAGTAGAATAAATCAAAGACTCTTAACATCATTAATAAACAATGATTTTACTGTGCGTGTTGATGTGACTGTAATCGGAAATATATAACAAAATAATAAATTATTAGTGAACAATACGTGCAAAGGAGAATATAATAAAAAACTTTTAACAAAATGAATAAACAATCATTTCAATGAACGTGCTGACGTGAGTGTAATCGAGAATGTATAAGAACAATAACAAATGATGGTTAAACATTCAGTACTCAGGAGAATAAATCAAAGACTTTTAAGA
This sequence comes from Carcinoscorpius rotundicauda, assembly GCA_011833715.1. Lineage (NCBI taxonomy): Eukaryota > Metazoa > Arthropoda > Merostomata > Xiphosura > Limulidae > Carcinoscorpius > Carcinoscorpius rotundicauda. The sequence continues at coordinate 69,283,749 of CM022399.1, read as the reverse complement.
AAATTAACAAACAACGATTTTACTGTACGTGCTGACGTGAGGATAATCGGAAATATTGAACAACAACAATAAATTATAGTTGAATGGTACGTGCAGAGGAGAATATTATCAAAGACATTTATCAACATGAATAAAATATCACTTTATTGTACGAAGTGACCTCAGTGTAATCGAGAATGAATAAACACTTAAAAAATTATGGTTAAACAGTACGTGCTGAGGAGAATATAGAAAAAGACTTTTAACAACATAAAAAAACGATGGTTTTACTGTATGTTCAGACGTGTGTGTAATCGAAAATGTATAAAAATAAGAATAAGTTATGGTTGAACTGTACGAACAGACTAAAATATAAACAAAGAGTCTTAACATCACTTATAAACAATGATTTTATGTACGTGTTGACGTGAGGGTAAACTGGAATATGTAACAACAACAAATTATGGTTAAACAGTACACGCTGAATAGAATATAATCAAAAACCTTTAACAGCATAAATAAACAAAGCTTTTACTGTACGTGCTGACGTGAGTGTAATCGGGAATATAGAACAACAACAATAAATTACAGGGAAAAATACGTGGAGAGGAGAATATAATCAATGATTTTTAACAATATAAATAAACAAAGCTTTTACTGTACGTCTTAACATGAGTGTAATCGAGAATATATAACAATAACAATAAATTATGATTGAATAGTTCACGATCAGGAAATATAATCAAATACGTTTAAGAACATCAATAACCGATGATTTAGTGTACGTATTGACGTAAGGGTAATCGGGAATATATAAAATCAACAATAAATTATGGTTGAACAGTACCTGCTAAGGAGAATAAATCAAAGACTCTTAACATCATTAATAAACAATGATTTTATGTACATGTTGACTTTGTTTATTCGGGAAAGTATAAAAAAACAATAAATTATGGTTGAACAGAACGTTCGGACTAGAATAAATCAAAGACTCTTAACATCATTAATAAACAATGATTTTACTGTACGTGCTGACGTTAGTGTAATCGAGAATGTATAACAACAATAATAAATGATGGGTAAACATTATGTGCTAAGGAAAATATAATCAAAGACTTTTAACAACCTCAATAAGCAATTCTTTTACTTACGTGATGACGTAATGGTAATGAGGAATATTGAACATCAACAAAAAATTAAAGATCAGTAGTACGTGCTGAGGACAATATAATCAAAGACATTTGAAACATCAAACTGTACGAGCTGAAAGGAGTTTAATCGGGAACATAAAACAAAAGCAATATATTATGGTTGAACAGTACGTGCTAAAGAAAATATAATAAAAAATCTTTAACAACATAAATAAAAAAGCTTTTACTGTACGTGGTGATGTGAGTGTAATCGGGAATATATAACAAGAACAATGATTTATAAGTGAAGAGTACGTCTTCAGAAGAATATAATCAAATACTCTTAAGAACATTATCATAAAATGATTTTACTGTACGTGCTGACGTGAGTGTAATCGAGAATGTTGAAAAACAATATTAAATTACGGTTGAAGAGTACTTGATAAGGAAAATTAATCATAGACTTTTAACATCAATAACTAATCCTTTTACTGTACGTGCTGACGTGAGCGTAATTGGGAATATATAACAACAATAATAAACTATGGTTCAACAGCACGTACTGAGGAGGATAAATCAAGGACTTTTAAGAACTTCAACAAGCAATGCTGTTACTGTACATGTTGATGTGAGAGTAATCGGGAATATATAACAAAAACAAAAATTATGGTTGAATAGTACGGGCTGAGGAGAATATAATTAAGTCGTCTTAAGATTATCAATAACCAATTATTTTAGTGTACGTGTTGACATGAGGATAATCAGGAATATATAACAACAATAATAAATGATGGTTGAAGAGTACGTGCTGAAGGGAATAAATTATAGGCTTTTTAGCATCATCAATAAACAATGCTTTTACTGTACGTCCTGACGTGAGTGTAATCGGTAATATACAACAACAACAATCAATTATGGTTGAAAAGTACGTGCTGAGGAGAATATAATCAAGGTCTTTTAACGCTCTCAATAAACAATGATTTTACTGTATGTGTTGACGTGAGGGTAATTGGAGAATATATTAAAACAACAATAAATTATGTTTGAACAGTACGTACGGAGGAGAATGGAATCAAATTATTTTTAAAACATCAATAAACAGTTATATCACCGTATGTGCTGACGTGAGTGTGATTGGAAAGATATTGCAACAACAATAAATTATGGTTGAACAATAAGTGCTGAGGAGAGTATTATCACAGACTTTTATGAACTTTGATAAACAAATATTTTACCGTACGTGTTGACGTGAGTGTAATTTTGAATATATAACAACAACAATAAATTATGGTTGAAGAGTACGCGCTGAGGAAAATATAATTAAATACTTTTAAGAAACTCAACAAACAACAATTTTAGTGTACGTGCTGACGTGAGTGTAATCGAGAATATATAACAACAACAATAAAATACGGTTGAAGAGTGCGTGTTGAGGAAAATATTATCAAATACTTTTAATAACCTCAACAAATAACACTTTTGTTGTACATGCTGACGTGAGTGTAATCGAGAATATATAACAACAACAATAAGTTATGGTTGAAGAGTACGTGCTGAGAAACATAATTCAAAGACATATAACAACATCAATAAACAATGCTTTTACAGTACATGTTGACGTCAGTGTAAAAGGGAATATATAACAACAACAATAAATAATGGTTAAGGAGTACTTGCAGAAAACAACAAATAAAAAGACTTTTCACAACATCAATAAACAACACTTTAACTGTACCTGCTAAAGTTTGTATAATCGATAATATATAACAATGACAAGAAATTGTTTTTAAAGAGTACGTGCTACGAAGAATAAATCATAGACTTTTAACAACATCAATATTCAATGCTTTTACTGTACGTAAGCGTTATAAGGAATATATAACAACAATAATAAAATATGGTTGAACAGTACGTGGTGAGGAGAATATAATCAAAGACTTTTAAGAACATCAATAAGCAATACTCTTACTCTATATGTTGACGAGAGTGTAATCGGGAATATATAAGAACAACAAAATTATGGTTGACAGAACGCGGTGAGGAAAACATAATGAAGACTCTTAACAACATCGACAAAGAAATCTTTATTTTACTTGTTGATGTGAGTGTAATATTGAATATATAAGAAAAAATAATTATGGCTGAACAGTACGTACTGAATAAAATATAATCAAAGACTTTTAACGACATGAATAACCAATGATTTTACTATACGTGTTGAAGTAAGTGTAATCGAGAATATATGACAACAATATTAAATTATGGTTGAAGGGTACGTACTGAGTAGAATAAATAAAATACTTTTAACAACATCAGTAAACAATGCTTTTACTGTACGTGTTGACGTGAAGTTAATAGGTAATATGGAACAACAAAAATAAATTATGTTTGAACAGAACGTGCTGAGAGGAATATAATGAAAGACTTTTAACAGTCTCAAAGAAGAATGATATTACTGTACGTGTTGACGTGAGTGTAATCGGGGAATATATTACAACAACAAGAAATCATTGTTGAATAGAACGTTCTGAGGATAATAAGTCATAGACTTTAAACAACATCAATAAGCAATGCTTTTATTGTACGTGCTGACGTGAGCGTAATACGGAATATATAAGAACAACAATAAATTATGGTTGTGCAGTACATGCTGAGGTGAATATAGTCGAACACTTTTTACAACATCAGTAACTAATGATTTTACTGTACGTGTTGACATTAGTGTAATGGGAAATATATGGCAACAAAAATAAATTACGGTTGAACAGTACGTGCTGAGGAGAATATAATTAAAGACTTTTAAGAATATCAACAAACAGTACTTTTAGTGTACCTGCTGACGTGAGTGTAATGGAGAATATTTAACAACAAAAATAATTGATAGTTGATCAGCACGTGCTGAGGAGAGTGTAATCAAAAACTTTAAAGAACATTAATGAACAATGTTTTTACTATACGTGTTGGCGTAAGTGTAATCGGGGAAATATATCAACAACAATAAATTATGTTTGAACAGTACGTGCTGAGGAGAATAAATCAAAGACTTAACAACCTCAATAAACAATTCTTTTACTGTACTTGCTGGCGTGAGTGTAAACGGTAATATATAACAACAACAATAAATTATGGTTGAACAGTACGTGCTCAGGAGAATATAATCAAATACTTTTAACAACATCAATAAACAATGATTTTACTGTTCCTGCTGACGTGAGTGTAATCGGGATATATGTATGAAGAACAATAATGTATGGTTGAACAGTACGTGCTGAGGAGAATATAATCAAATACTTTTAACAACATCAATAAACAATGATTTTACTGTACGTGCTGACGTGAGTGTAATTAGGAACGCATAACAGCAACAATAAACCATGGTTGAACAGTTCGTGCTGAGTGGAAAATAATCACAAACATATAACAAAAAACAAAACAATATTCCGTGCTTGAAATGTAAAATCTTAAGTTAACTTAATAATGGACGTATAATAACGACAATAAACCATGCTTGAATTTTCTTTCAAACGTTAATGTAATCAAAAACGTAACAAAAAAAACACACACTTGACCTATAAGTGCTGAGGGGAACTTATCAGAAACGAATAATAAAAAGAATAAACCTTGCTTGAATTGTACATGCTTACGTGAATTGAATCAGAACATTTCACAGAGTCAGTAAAGCATGCGTGAACTATATGTACGGACGTTTTTGTTCTTAACGACTTACAATAGTAAAAATAAAGCGTGCTTGAATTGTATTTTTTATCGTTATGTAGTCAAAAATGTATAACAACAACAACAACAAACGATGTTTGGTTGTGTTTATTTCCTCTTTTCAACATTTATGATTTTATAGTGTTAAAGTTAATAAAATATATTAGTTAAGCTGCTCTGATTGTTTGATGAATTACATACTAAAAGTGACATAAAAAGTGGAATTAAGGTGAGATCTAAGTTTCAAGTTACTTCTCACTGCGCAAACTTAAACAAATGAACATGCAATTCATATCACCAATGTCGACCACATGTAAGCGGTGCACAAGAACTAATCAAATATAAAATGTCTAGAGTTAAAAATATTGCTACATATTACACGTGAGCTTACGTATTTGTCAGATCTGCTTATTGACTACAGTTATTGCTCGTTTTTAAGAATACAGTAATCTAATACAGATGATAAAGCTTTATGCGCGAGAAAGCTTCCAACCTAACACTCGGTGACTCAATAATAAGGTTCAGGTTTATAACAGTATAGTTCACACTTCGGTCCCTCCAAGGCCACAGTTAGTGTGGAAAACCTTTTACAGCTCTGAAAGTGACTACAAACAACGTGTAATAGGGTTTCAGTTTTGTTCAAATTTTATTGATTTTTTCTCATGATATTAAGTTTTCACCAATCAAAGACAGTGGAATCCCCTCAAAATTTATACAACCGATCAAATCACTTCTCACTTCAGAAAAAAAAAATCTTAATTACATGGCACCGTCCGTTACATTGTTTACACCGATACTTTGACACCCTTGATCAATTATACTTACGTATAGCAGCTTACACATGAAAGAATACATAAAATTATAAGTTAATGTACGAGTTTGTTCAATGTGATAGACAGATATGTCCCTAATATAGGCCCGAGTTTTTCTAACGAAGCATACATAATACTGCGATTGTATTTGTAGTTACTAAGGGGTAAATACAACTTCCCAAGTTGTTCAGTGATGTTTTATTGACGTTCTAGAAATATAAATAGAAACGTGTTAAACTGATCAAACTGTTTTAATTTCACAGATTAACCAATCATACAGCGATTCCTCCACAGTAGCGTAGTAGTATGACTGCGGACTCTTACCGCTAGAATCCGGATTTCGATACCCGTGGTGGGCAGAGCAGAGATAGCTCATTGTATAATTTTGTGCTTAATTCCAAACGTACAAAGGTTGCAACCACACTTCAGGTACCTGTGTGTGAAAGAACATCTGGTACTACTAGAATTTGTGGAGAACAATCTGAATAGAAAATGTAGATATTAGGCATAGAGTGAAGTCGAAACGCTATTTCGGCATTATCTAAAGAACATGGTTGTTAATTTTCTGTCGTAATAGTAATAGATTATTTCTACACCAAAAGTAGTGACAGAGATGTTTGGGCATACGTCATCACACGTAACAACATCAAACTGCATACGGCAGAGGAAGTACTGAAGCTTCCTTCCACCCACAAGGAGCACAAAGATGAGACTAGAAGTTTTAAAACAACTTTTTCTCTATATTGCTAAAAACAATGAATCACAAATAGACAGTGACACCAACATAACGTTTGTGTCTGACTCACAAGTCTAGTACCAAGTAAAATTTAGTGTAGTTGGATTCCAGATAGATCGTAGAAAGGAATGTAACTGAAGTGGTAAATCTAAAAGGGGAAAATTCGCAATAGAAGTCCCTTTAACAAATTCAGCACATCTATACAGGCAGATTATCGATCTCATTTGCACCAGTAAGAGAGAAGCAGCACATCTATACAGGCAGATTATCGATCTCATTTGCACGAGTAAGAGAGAAGCAGCACATCTATACAGACAGATTATCGATCTCATTTGCACTAGTAAGAGATAAGCAGCAATTACGGAAAGGCTTCTACATCTGGAAGAATCTATGACCACTGGAAAATAAAGTACTATATATTATTAAAAGGAAAAGCAAAAATATGGGGATCAGTTTAATGTATATAACTGGAAGCCTGTTGTTAACTCAGTGAAAAAAAATTCTTCTACATCCTGCGAGGTCTCCATATGTGAAGTCAGTCAATATCTGTTCACATATTTGCTGGAATTTTCACTTAGTACTCAACTCATGAAATAACAGATAGGCTAACACTGGTGAGAAGTATACGACTGATGAGTTGTAACATAACTGTTTTTTACGAAATGTAAAACAAATAAATAAAAAATAGTTGAATAAGTAGCAGTACTCTGAATTTCAAAGAAGACAACCGTTGTTAGATCCCCGACACACCTCCAGATACGGGCGTGTTATAACAGTAACTGTTTATCTCTTAGGATGGATGATGGGCTGACTAGTTTCGCTGTGATCAGTGGCTCAAAATTAAGCACAACAGTATATAGCTTCAGTTGCTCTGCAATAAATACAAAGTGTGTTTGTTATAGAAAGTGTTATATCTGAAACTTGCTATTTTTAATTTGCTACTAAGACCAATGAAACTCACAGTTGTTTGAAAATAACACTAATTTTTAAGTTTCAGCACAGCGTAGCAAGGTTGGTTTATATCGAAGTGATAAATCGTTAATTAAACAGATATTTTTCTTCTGCAGTGACTACTGTTGACTTCTAATTGATAACGATTTAACACTTTGCAAAGTAGTAAAACTCATGATGACAAGAAACCAACTTAAAAATTACAAACTGCCTTTGTTAACCTGAAGATAACCTAAGAAGTTTGGAACGTTGTTCTGTACTTTGTTTTAATTAAAGTTTTAATACCCCTATCAGCTGTCATTTTAAAAATATTTTTATTAATACTTTTGTTTCCTGTCAGACACCAGGCATATTTATTTTAAAATTTTGAAAAAAAAACAAACACTTGTATAAAATTTATTATATGTGTAACTAACTTTTGCAAAGTGATCCTCTTACGTATAAATTTTAGTACTAAGTAAATTATATCTTCTCTGGAAAATCGTAACACATATAATAACAGACTTTTCCCTTTAAAACCTCTGTGCAACATTTATTGCTTTCAAGAATCACTAACTATAAAAGGTTTATTCCCCTTGTCACTCGGTCGAGAACACATTTACGCTCCTTTTTTGGTAATGTTCAACAATGTGCATTGTCACTTAGCAGCACAACTACCACCTGTTTTTTCACAGGCCAACTATGATATTTATGTTTAATGCTCAATATTCATGTTCATTAGTTAAAAAAAAGTCTTTTTTATATTTTCTGATGACTTCGTTGATATAACAACACAATAGTTTAATTAAGAAAGCTTGTGTTCTATCCAAAAGCAAAATAAAACTTATCAAGCAGTGTTTCAGCTTAACTTACGTTACATTTAGTTATTAAGCCTAATGCTTAAAACAGACATCAAATAAGTCTGCTACTCTTACTAACTCTATACAATCGGAGTTTTAAAAAGTTTTACATGGTCAAGATATGTAAATTAACAATAATATTTTGGTATTTTAATACTTGGATTACTTACTTGGTTTTAAATCATGAAAAGATAAACGTTTATTATTACCAAATATACTTTGTCATTTGTAAAGTCGAAATAGTTAAAAATTTGTTTGGGAATGTCCGCACTGTATTTTCTACTTCCTGATCTAGAATAGAGTGAAAATGCTCCAGATACTTTTATTACAGTGCACATGTAGTTTTCTTCACAATAATATTTCGTTTTTCTGATTAGTGTTTGTAATGATTAAAGATTTACTTGGAGACTGACGAAATACGAAGATGCATTTTAGAGGTACAGACAAATTCGTTTTAGGTCATTTGTATAATTTTCGTTAATCATTCAAGAATGGCTTCCTGTCATTTTTGACGGGCTTTTATATTAACGTTATACACGTTGTATGAGTTCAGAGAAAACATAAACCAGTTCTAACCTGATCAGGCGAGCAACAGATAGACAGGAAGAAAGATCGATCCATAGATAGAATATTTTATGTAGGCGTGTCTACATACACTCTTATCTTAACTTTGAATATAACGGTGTCTGATATATGAGTGCTTTATTTCTAAATCGTAGGAACCGGATTTACACAGTTAAAGTTCATTACTAATGTGGTCACGTCTAAACTAAAAAAACAGCAAAAAAATTATATCAGAATTAAACTGAATTAGGATAAACTGTGTCGTTTAAAGCAGCAATAACTATTTAATGTTAATAAGTCTTGAATCTCAGTGCATTACGCTAATCATTAGTATGGTAATTTAACTTGTCTATCAGAACGTGCAGTATAATATTAACAGTTCTGTTACCCTCTTCAAGTAATTCCCACTGTTAATTGAAAATGAATGCATTCATTATTATTTTTTAGAATGTTTATGAGTACTTTCCAATTACACGACATAACAAAGTCAAACTGTGGTCACTTGTTAGTTATAATTTGAATAGTATTAATTATCATTAACCTGAATAGGTCAATGATTAGAACAGAGAAGAGTTTTATCATTTTTGTCACATCAGTATGATGCTGTTTTTTTCTACTGCGTAGGTGTACCAAAATGCTGTATACTGAAATCAAGCCCCTGACTTTAGTATTGTAAATCCTTAAACTTATCACTGGCTCACCATTGAACCGTCTTTATGAGATTTTTCTTTCGACGAAATGCTTTTCTTAGAAAAATTGTTTGTATAAGATGTACAGACGTAGAGCTTAGCACATCGAAAATGTCTCTCAGTAGCTCAGCAGTAATTCTGAAGGCTTGTAACTCTAAAAATTGAGTTTCGTTACCCATAAAGAGCACGGCAAGACTAGCTCATTATGTAGCTTCGTACCTAACAAACAAACAAAACAATAATAAATGTAGTTTTAGCAAAAAAAAAACAAAAAAACACACAACACACAAAATGTAATTTTGGTTTTATAAACTTAGGCAAGAACGACCTTTACTCTCCAGATAATAAATATAAAGTAAAATTAAGCTTCATCCAACGTTTCATCGTTGCGGCTTCACCAGGGATCGTATTACAAGACATGTTTGGTGTGCGAATACGCTTTAACCTCTAAAAAAAACTTACAGTTTTCTTTTGCTCGAAACTTTCTCAACGTGCTTTTCACAATATTTAGAACATTAATGTTGTTTCACAACTGTATTATTTATTTGTTTTTGAATTTTGCACAAAGCTACTCGAGGGCTATCTGTGCTAGCCGTCCCTAATTTAGCAGTGTAAGACTAGAGGGAAAACAGCTAGTCATCACCACCCACCGCCAACTCTTGGGCTACTCTTTTACCAATGAAAAGTGGGATTAACCGTAACATTATAACGCCCCCACGACTGGGAGGGCGAGCATGTTTAGCGCAACTCGGATGCAAACCAGCGGCCCTCAGATTACGAGCGCATGCCTTAACGCGCTCGGCCATGCCCGGTCCAACTGTATTATAGTAGGGTTATGGTACTAACTACATTTCTATAGTACCATTTCATGTAAGTAATTTTAAAAAGTAACCTGTATGCTTTATCAAAATTAACACGCTATTGCTATTCACTATAGTAATTATTTATTGTTGATTATTACTGAAATGAGATTATTAAATGCCGTTGGTGTAACACCAACATTCTTATGCTTATATAATAACCAATATAAAAATGACATTTATTCATATAGAAATGTTTGGATATCAAACTTAAATTTCTCATAGCGTACAGAAAACTGTACCTAGTGAAATGGTGCTAAACTAACAGTGAAAATAATAAATTATCAAGAGTTCAACCAGTAGACTAGTATATATATATTGTTTTAAAAACCTATCATTACTCGGACCCAAACGTTAACTGAATACATTGTCTAACAGCCTCCGAGAGTTTAAGTCCACAGAAACATTGTACGTGTAATAAAAAAGTGGTTGTTCTTATGCCTGAAGGTAAAACGATATATCAGCTAGGTAATAGCCATTGTTAATCACGTGATTATAAAACAACCTTTTCTTTAGCAAGCAAGAATGTGTTCGAAACATTTATCTGGCTTTTCTTGGTTAATTAGAATCCAGCATTTTATCTTATCGGTGGATGTCCCCGTTTCTTTGGAGCAGTGTAGATTTTCCGAAACTTATTTTACACGTTCGTATGTGACTTCTTTCAATAAATGTATGTTTGAAATTGACCACTTTAATGGATAAGATATACATACAAAATTGATATAGAGGTGGAAGGCTATGGTGTGTAGTTTAAGTCGACCATAGACGAAAACCAAACCCGATTCAGCGAATGTTCGTGTTACATATTTAAAGTTTATTTTTGTTTTAGGATTTCATATGAAATAAACTATTTTGTTTTGGCACACTTAAACTTTAGCATGTATATTCGAAATTTCTTGGTAGAATACTTTATGAGAAATCTATTAACTGAATTTGGAGAATATATGTGCTGGGGTTATACATAAAACATAAACTCACACGCTGGAAACGACTCGCTTAACAACGTGTGATTCCACCTAGTGGCACTTCAAGTCTTTATGATACATATGTTAAGAACTTCCTAAAAAGTATTCTGAGGAACTAGGTTCCTTCAGAGAGAAGACAATTTGCCATAAACTACAGTGGTTTTATTCATCTCTCATAATATTCCAACCATGTTACACTTACTTCATGAAAACTATAAGATAATTGTAATACTGAAATAATCTTTGATATTATTGAATAGTTATCAGATAGCAGATGTAAAATTATCAATTAATTAATTATTTTATTTTCGAGGAACGACAGATAGATAGATAGAGTAAAACAATGAAAATAAGAACTTAAGTCCGAAACCATACTAGGTAGAGCAGGATAACTTATTTAATTCGGATGATAAAGTCAGATGGTGGGTTTTTCTATTTGGTCTTTCAGTGTATATAGTTCCGTAAAAAAGTATTAAATAGCAAACTTAGAGCCCGGACTCGTTCAAGTCAATTATCTTTCCCCTACTAATGTAGCTATGGTTCTGTTTTATAATTTGCTTACAAATTACACCATAAAATGATACCTGAAACTACGGGTAAAAATTGTCTCTTGATGGTGAAGGATTACTTCATTTATATTTTCTATTTGTTTTATTGTAAGTACGAGTTTTATCTAAATCTAGAGTACACGTACTTTAATTGATGATATGACATGCAAATTTATTTCTAGCAGGAATATTTATTGAACTATGCGATACATGAATAATTCATTATTATAAATATTTTATGAGATTTTCAATCGACACATGATATAAGCGTTCAGACATACATTCCTAAAAAAATTAAGACGTATTCATGCTATAAAGCACTCAACTTGAATTTTTGTGTTTAACATACAACGCATCATATTTAATAGTTTGGAGCATTTAATAACATATGAGGATAAAAGTACTCGAAGAAACGTTTTCTTAAAAAAAATATTCAAAAAAGTGCTTGCCAAAGAACAACAGTATATAAAGATAGAATTTTGTGAATATATAAATTGTCGAAATGCTTGCTTACATTCCTGAATATTAAAGAATGAAACAGTTCTACAATCATTGAAAGATTTACCAGTATATAAATGTGACAGGATCTGTAATATTGCACCGATTTTCACTTACACGGTATGAATAAGTGAAACTCGGTGTGTGCACTATTCTTCTTTCAAAACCTAACAGATTCATTTTAAGTTTGAATGTGATCGTTAAAATAAAATTACTCATAAAAACCGTAATTACTAAGACAGCAACAATTAACAGTTTTAGCTTTTAAAATCCCAGAAATAACCAGAAGGCTCAGCGTGTTGGTCTTTTTTTATCTTTTGACTCGAAAAATAATCTTTTTTTTTGTAACAATTTATATGGATGATAGTAGTTCTCTACTAGTAAGTCGGAAGGGCTTCTAGTTCGTTGAAATCCTCGTTCAAAACCTCAAAAGAAAACGATGTCGTTCACCATAGAATACGCCATGTCTTAAGATCAGGCTTACGGGATCGATTCTTACAGCTATTGACACGCATGGAGTCGTAGCTAATCGCTTATGAGTAAGAAATTCCCAAGGGCTTGACACGCCTGCACGAACTCTACTGCTGTGTTTGAAAATGGACATTTTCTCCTACCAAGGAACGTGGTTTTTATCAATTTGGTTACTCCCAGCCTTTTGTTACCCCTATTGAGTCGGCTAAAAGGTGTATAGTATCCGGTGAACCGTTTGTGCCGGATGAAGTTGTAATCTACCAGTTGACCACCAAGTTTGACTGCTTGTGAAAATATACCTAGTGGCAGATTTAGTTGTAGTCTGAATTAGCTTATTGTCAGCAGTTTCCACGCAAACGGAGCTGTAAAGTAACCTAGAAACTCCGTGAAACAAAATATTCTTGTAGGCTTAAAACGTTCATTTATTTTCAAACTATCTAATTTAATGTTTCAAACTCATCAATGTATAACTTAATCACAGTTCATTCTATTAGTAGTATGTGATGCTTTGAATCTTAATAAATATGCTAATAATTTCTTACTTCAAGAAGAGCTTTTAAAAGAAACACCCCCCGCTAGTACAGTGGTAAGTTTACGGATCTACAACGCTAAAATCAGAGGTTTGTTTCCCGTCGGTGAGCTCAGAAGATAGCTCGATGTGGTTTTGCTAAAAGAAAAACACACACTAACAAACTTAAAAGAAACGCATTTTATCTTTTATTTTTTTTGTCGGATACCCCTTTCATTTAAGTAATGTAACAATTATGTTTTACCACCAATATATTAACAATGATAAAAAAATACGTTTGTTTTTAAGTTGAGGAAAGAATAAAATCGTATATTGCACTTTTACTTTCCAGTTCCTACTACTGAAATGAGAAGAGCCCGCGTTGTATCTTAGTCGGGTATTAAGGCACCAATCTGACCAATTATTCTGTGACACGGGAAACACGCACTACAGCGTACACGTTGCATTGAAATATGAAGATCAACTCAAACTAAACAATAGTATTTCATTTATTGAAAATTAGAAACATTGCTCTTGTGCTGTAGCTCGAGATGAAAATCATTGTATATTGGTGGACTTGTAAAAAGCTGATAAATTTATGATAGACCGACATAGAATTTCGAGCTATAACTTCCAGTGGCTGATGAGAAGCACTGGAAGAAGAAATAAAATGATCGTGTCAGAGTTCTATGGAATCACTCATTCTCATAGATGGACACACGTGAAATGTGGTAGCAGTAGTACTATTACTAAAAAAACAATGTTAGTTCTTGTTGTTTTTATTCATCCAGTATGACTCGACATAATTTAATTGCCTAGTATCTATTTTATGAACTAAGCAATTTATTAATCCTGCTTACACTTAAAGGCAAGATAATATCTTGATAATAAAAACTGTTATGTTTTATCTTGCGTTATTTTCTGTCGAGAGAAAACATCAATAAACTTCATAACGAAAATAGCATCATCATATATTATCAAGAAAACCAACTTTTCCCAGAAAACGTAGTTCATAAGGATTCGGCATAACATAGTTTTAACTTTAACTGACAAATTTGTATATTATTTTATACTGATAGTATTCTTTACAGTCACGGAGTAGTTATTAAGTAAATGTCCGAATAGTAACAGAGAAAGTAGCATATGATTCTGGTGTGTACAAGTGATTTTAAGTATTTGCTAGTCAACGCACACATGCACATCTGCCTTGTATTAAAAAAAGGTGTTTGGGGCATAATTTTTTTAAGACAGATCAACGCTTTATTCAGACAGTTTCTGTAAACTCGATGTAGAATCATGCTTTGTAACGTGTCAGAAGTTATAAGGCGACAAATTATTCGACTGTCCAGAGATGGTATGAAGCAAACGGACATGTCAGAACAATGTACTGTATCCAGGATTATGATTATGAAACTTCATTGAACTAAAGAAAACGTTGTTCCAGGAAAGTTAACTATTAGACACCAAAAATACAACTGCCCGAAATTATCGTGTTTTGATCAGGTTACCACATCAAGGTCGAAAGAAGCCTTGAAACACTTTACTACAGTAATGCCATGAGCATATTCATTTCAGGATGTACAGAAGAATAATGAATAGGAAATTGACCAAACAGAGTTATTTTGCAAGAATGGTTGTTTGCAAACAGATATTAACCAAAATTTACCGCTGTCACTTTGTTATTGTAGCAATACAGCATGCCCGCTTTTAAGAAACTGGAAACACTTCATCTTTTCAGATGAGTCCTTTTTCCACTTTATTAAAGCTGGAGAACTGATGAGGGAAAACTGTCTCCCACAGGGAACACACAGAAGAGGATGCGGTACATGTTTGGTAGATATTAGATATTGGTAGATATTGTTCTTGATATTATCCGTGAAAAGTTAGTGGTGCTTTCTATAGACATCACATAATCTCATGCAAGAAGAAAGTTTGACAATAAGTTTGTGTTCAAGAATGGCAATACCACTGTTCACAGCGTACGCTTTTTAGACGATTATCCCCACAAGGAGGATATTACATGGTTATCGTGGCCGGAAAATTATCCAGATTGTAATTTCATTGAAAACTTTTAGATGGAACTGAGCCAGAAAATTGCTAATCACGACTTTAAACAAGGTACTGTAACTAAGGCGCAGTGCTTTCCAGTAGAAGTTGGATGAAATCACGGCGGAATATATCAGTAATATCATCAACAGCATGCCACGTCGCTTTGTGTAGATTAAATAGTGTACGAGAAGAGAGAACCAAGTGTTGAATGTTTAATTCGAACTGATATAAGATTGCAGAAGCTATTTATAATAACTTGATGCTATATGTTGTCCTCACCTATGTTTCGGTAAAGTTTGCTGTGATAGGTGAAACGCCGAATAATACATGTACCTAAAAGCGCCTGATAAAACAGTTTGCTGTTCTATTAGTTATATCATTGTACAAATTACACACGTACGTGTTTAATATAACAGGCATTTCTTAGTTTAACAGCATTAACTGTGTTCACATTCCATCTTAATAATAAAAATCTTACTTGTTGTAAAATATGGTGTATTAATTTTTAAAGAAGAGTATTAGCCCGAACAAAGAGATGACATTTAACATTGCGTTTTCTTACCTTTGAATAAATGGTGCATGACACTTGCATCTTTTCAAAATTTTCTAAGAAATTATTGATAATTTCGACTAAAATTTGTTCTCTAGTTACACATTTTGCGAAACACTCCTTATAGCATATCAAACATGTTTGTTTTCATACAGGAGTATTCCTTTTATATTACACCTTTAAACTAAAAGAAATTAGAAACATACTAGAAATATTACTTAGCACAATTAGTTATTCCTCTAAGGAATTATGGTCTCAGGAATAATTCTTACTCTCCAGTGACACATCGGTGTATCTGCAGAATTATAACGCTATAAAACATGGTTCGATACCCGTGATAGACATAGTACAGATAGTCTGTTGTGTAGCTTTGTACAAACAATGAAATGAATTAATCTCCTGCAAATTCCAATATTTGGGATGCATTCTCATTTCTATGATATTAATACACTAAAAAAATTATTCAAATCTAGGTTTTAATTTCCTCGTTATATCGTTAGATTTTTCACCTGAACGACCAGACTAGATGTCCTCAGGCTCATTCACAGCTGCCCCTAGTTTTAAACTGGGAAGACAACCAGTCTACAGCACCTACCGCCTTGAAGTCACTACTGTTTAACCGAAAAGCATGATTGCCTATCGTACTTTTAACACGCCTGCAGTGTGAACCGTGACCGATACACCAACTAACAGATAACGGCCAGACCCTTTATGTATTGAAGAATGGAGATTTCTTTGGAGTGATTTAGGGTTCAGGAAAAAGCGAATTCATCTTAATTATATTTTATTTTCTATTGAATGGATTTTGTCCTCCCAAAGCTTGTAATACTTAGAATATACTTCTGCTATTTCTTTCCGAAGAAAGTTGTAATGAAGTGGATGGAAAATTTACTTAATTCCACTTATTTAACTTATTGTTATTTACAAAAATAAAATAAACAGGAAGACAATGGGTTAGCTATGCTGTGCCTAGAACGATGTAGATCTCCGATTTTTAGCGTCACAAGTCACCAGAATCTTGGTGGGGTGTCATATAAATGAGAACTGACTTATTTCATGTTTTACTTGCATCAACTATCCAAAGAGACAAAACCTGCAACATGAGAAGTTTTTTTTTATCATAAATAAACATGTTTTTTTAATTTAATGCAACTTATTATTTTTTAATATTTATTTTTTATACACTGCGCGTTTAGCTCAAAGTATGAGAAATAGATTTTTTATAAACGTTCCGACCTGTTTTAGTTATAAGCCATTCGTTATACGGTCAGTTTGCTTGTCTGGTCAAACAAATACATTTTTGATTCGTTTTCAAAATGTTTCTGTGTAGAAAATCTCAGAACATCGGTGTAGAGTAGCTTTTCTCGACCACTGATTGGCGAACCCCTAAGGTCTAATTCTGAGCAATTCGCAAGACAAATTTGGTAGTGTCGTCTTTTTCACTTTCCTGGTTCTACAATTCTTACCAATATTTTAATTTCCATGTAAGTTATTAAAATATTTACGGAAGGAAATAGGATAATACAGCATCTGATTTAACAACACATTTCTCTTCTATTGAGCCGAACTTTAGAGCATTGTGTTCTTCAAAATGAACTCAAAAGTCTTATTAGTTATAGTTAGATAGTTTTAAGCTTTTGTATTATGTTTCAAATATTATAATGCAAGTTTACTGAATGATAAATGATCACAATATGAGATATTCGGATTCTATTGTAAATGTGTTAGAGAAATTTGTTTATTTTCAGTAGGCCCGGCATGGTCAAGCGTGTTAAGGCGTGCGACTCGTAATCTGAGGGTCGCGGATTCGCATCCCAGTTGCCACAAACCTGCTCGCCCTGTCAGTCATGGGGGCGTTATAATCTTACGCTCAATCCCACTATTCGTTGGTAAAAGAGTAGCCCAAGAGTTGGCGGTGGGCGGTGGCTAGTACAGATAGCTCTCGAGTATCTTTGTGCGAAATTCAACAAACAAACATTCTTTTAATGTTTGACAGCAATTTTTAAAAATAAACATATTATAGACAGGGGATTTCTTTCTAAAATTACTCCGTGTTGCTTATTTCACATAGTTTGAATGAACCCTGCATTCAAGTACGGAGATTGTTTTTTTTTTTGTTGTTGTTTTGAATTAAGCACAAAGCTACACAATGGGCTATCTGTGCTCTGCCCACCACCGGTATCGAAACCCGGATTTTAGCACGTAAGTCCGCAGACATACCGCTGAGTCACTGGGGGGCGAAGTACGGAGAACAAAATAGGTGAGATGACACACAATAGAGTATTTTGAACTGAAGAGTTTTTATTTATTTAACAACTAAATTTTCAAGTGGTATGCAGTCCTTAAACATTGCCAAAACAGTAGGTTCTGTCATTGCTTCCTAAAAACATACTCGATGTACGGTGTCTAGCGACACCCAAAACAACCTCTTTTTTTTAAATTAGCTTATAAATTTTATATTACTATATATATTTTAATAGTTTATTTTCTTAATCAATGAAAAACAAACATGTTCTATAGTTTTTTGCCTAACCGACGAAAGTTTTAGTTTGTTTGTTTGTTTAGAATTAAGCACAAAGCTACTCAATGGGCTATCTGTGCTCTGCCCACCACGGGTATCGAAACCCGGTTTTTAGTGTGTAAGTCCGCAGACATACCACTGTGCCACTGGGGGGCGAAAATTTTAGTATTTAACCTTATAGATTTTTAATTAATTTCAAAGAAAAAATAAGAATTTCGACTGCTGGATGAAACATTTTAAATAATAACTTAAACCATGGAGAGATGTATTTTGAATAAAAATTTAGACTGTTGGGAGAACATGTTAATTATGAACTTAGACTATTGGTGGAACATATTAATTATGAACTTAGACTATTAGATGAAACATTTTAATTAAGAATTTAGACTATTGGGGGAAAGATTTTAAACAAGAAGTTGAACAGTTGGTTGAAACATTTTAAATAAGTATCTGGACTATTTTGCGATAGATTTTGAATAAGTATTTAAACTATGGAGTGATATATTTTGAATACGTATTTAAATTATGAAGTGATATATTTTGAAAATGATTTTAGAATATTGAGGGAAACATTTTAAATAAGAGCTTAGACTTTGGGAGAAAGCATTTTAAATAAAAACTGCGATTGTTGGATGAAACATTTAAATAAGTATTTAAACAAATGAATGATATATTTTGAATAAGAACTTAGAATATTTGAGAAAACAACTTAGAGTATTGCCGGATACATTTTAAATAAGAACTTGGTCGATTGGGTAAAACATTTTAAATAAATGTTTAGACTATTGAGTGATATACTTTGAATAAGTATTTAGGCTATTGATTGACAGATTTTGATAATAATTTTAATTTTGATTAAATAAGTACTTCGATTGTTAGGGGAAATATTTTGAATAAGAACATCGGCTGTGGGGAGAAACATTTAAAATTAGAACTAAAACTATTTGGGCAAAACTTTTTGAATAAGAACTTAGACTATTGAATAATATCTTTGAAATAAGTATTTAACCAATTGATTGATATATTTTGACTAACAATTTAAACTATTAAGGAAACATTTTAAATAAGAACTTAGGGTATTAGGTGAAACATTTTAAATAAGTGTTCAGACTGTTGAGTGATCTATTTTGAATAAAAATTTAGACTATTAAAGGAACATTTTAAATAAGAACTTAAACTGTTGGGTAAAACATCTTAAAAGTATTTAAACTATTGGAGGAAACATTTAAAGTGAGAACCTAGACTGTTGGGTAAAACATTGTATATAAGAACTCAAACTATTGAGTAATATATTTTGAATAAGAAGTTAGGCAATTAGGGAACATTCTAAATAAGAACTAAAACTGTTGGGTGAAACATTTTAAAGAAGTATATAGACTTTTGGGAAAAATATTTTACATATAGGAACTTAGACTGTTGGGTAAAACTTTTTTTAAACAAATATTTAGACTATTGGGGGAAATATTTTAGATAAGAACTCAGACTGTTAGGTGAAACATTTTAAATAATTATTTAGCGTATTGAGGGATATTTTTGAATAAGATTTTAGACAATTTGAGTAACATTTTAATTAAGAATTTAGAGTATTGGGGAAACATAGAAAACAAGAACTTAGACTGTTTGGGGAATCATTTTGAATAAGTTTGGTAAAACATTTTCAATAAGAATTTAGACAATAAGAGAAAACATTTTAAATAGGAACTTAGACAGTTGGGAAACATTTTAAATAAGAACCTAGACTCTTGGGTGAAACATTTTGAAAATAATTATTTATACTATTGAGTGATGTGTTTTGAATAAGAATTTATACTATTGGGTGAAACATTTTAAATAAGAACTCAAACTGTTGTGTAAAACATTTTAAATAAGAACTTAGACTATTGAGGGAAACATTTTAAATAAAAACTTTGACTATTAGGGGAAAATTTTGAAATAATAACTTCGACTGATAGGTGAAACATTTTAAATTAGAAATTAGAGTGTTGGATAAAATATTTTAAATAAGTATTTAGACTATTGAGTGATGTATTTTAAATAAGAACTCAAGCCTCCCAGTGGCTCAGCGGTATGTCTGCGGACTTACACGCTAAAATCCGGGTTTCGGTACCCGTGGTGGGCAGAGCACAGAGAGCCCATTGTGTAGCTTTGTGCTTAATTGAAACAACAACAACAACCTACCGAAGAAATGTTTCACATTTATAGACAAACTCGGAAAATATTATCGACAGTCTTTGCAAATAACATATTTTAAACGATTGGAATTGTGAAACCAAGATTTGTGATTTTTAATTATTAACAACGTTTCTTAAAAGCATAATTAACAGTTATCTCATATAAATCTTAAAAAAGTAGAAGGTTCTTAATGTTGTGATTTTATTTGAATATTTTCTATAACTTGACGTTATATACAAGTTATAGTTTCAAAGTATTATACACAACTTAAGGCTTTAGTTCAACGCACGGGGAAGACATAGGGCCATTAAGAAATTACCTAGGGATGTGAAAACTAAATGCCTATCACCGTATGTCACTCCACAAGAGGTCCTAAGGAGTATATTTTAGGTCTGGTGACATTCAGTCCAGTAATTCACCAGTTATAGGCGAACACACACAGATACTTTAATCAAATAATAGTTTAAATTGTTTCAAAGTTTTTCTTCGCTTGTAAACCCGTTTTTCCAGGTTCACCCAAAACAACCTCGATATTACGTTCGTATCTAACTAGCAATAAACAGCATACCTACATACAGCTGTACGTTCTCTGGCCTTTGATAAGCAGGATTAGACTGAAGCATGCAAACAGAAAGATGAAAATAGAAGTGTATAATCTGCGATTAGCTAGGTGAAAACATAACATGAATGAAAAATAATTATTTAATACATGAAATTATATCTATCATACCAACTTGTTGCTTATGTGGTTTGAAAGTGTTCTTTGTATCGTGTTAAACAAAAACATATTTTTCATTGCCAGAGTTTAAAAATCGGCCTCTAGTAAATTCATCCTTTATTTATTCTGCTGCGGAACATTTATATCGTTTTCACGAATATGAAAGCTCAAATTAGGAAAACCTGAACTATGTGAAATCAAGAAAAAATTGGAATAGGTTTAAAACTGCAAAACTGTTGAGCCTATAGTATCTTATACTATATAGCTTGATCAAGCCCGATATAACATTTGTTTTCCATAGATAAATTTGCATGTTTATTTTTTATTAGAAGTGCCCTTATATTTATTTTATTTTCTATGTAAAGCAAAATGCTTAAAATACTAAACAAAGAATACTCTCATTGTCCAATTTTGAGTTCAAAGCCTTCTAATTAAAAACAATTTGAACATTTCAACGATCGGAAAAAATTCACAAGAGTTTCCATGCTTTATTGTCTAATTAATTAAATAAGGGAAAAAAACTATTTCTAAACGTTCCTTTTTTAACGGTTCAGACAAAAACAAACAACATTTAGGATAATATATGCTTTTAACTTATTAAAATTCAAACCATTGTTGTTGTTTTGAATTAAGCACAAAACCACACAATGGGCTATCTGTGCTCTGCCCACCACCGGTATCGAAAAACGGTTTTTATTGTTGTAAGTTCGCAGATATACCTCTGAGACACTGGGGGATTAAATTCAAACACCCTTAAAATTAAAGTTAAAAGGTAAAATTGAGCTTAAAAACACTTGTATCATGGTTTTTATATCGTAACTTTCATGTTTAAGGTACTTAATACATACTTTGGGAAGGAAAAACTGATTTAGTATCACTTGAAATAATCTTACTGTATGTTCGTTAATAAAAGTTAAGAAAAACGACCTCTACATTCCAGATAAATATAAAAGAATATATTTTTATTTAAATTTATCTCCCTATTTTAGTTTGGTTTCAAATATAGAAATATTTGTTTATTTTTATATAACTATCAGATGAAATATCCAAAAAGTTATAATATGTCGTAAATTTTTAGCTTTATAAAAGAAGTAATTGATATTCCATACATATAGCAAAATCTGCAACATTCTTTGTTTTATGATGCACATGCTTATATTATGTTTCTTAATTATTAATCAGCAACACATAACGAAGAATGAACTTTCTAGTTTCACTTTTTTGACATTATCTCAATTATACTGATGGAGAAAATACTTGCAAGTACAACTGGCATAATCCAGCAGGTTAAATGCAATTTCCAGTTTAATTTAGTGAGAATAAGTTTCATAGGTGTATTTTAACTCACTTCTGGACCGTAATTGATGGTTACCATAAAAGCCAGAGCAAAATAATGTAGAACAAGGACACACTGATCGTTTCTCCTAAAGTAAGTGTCTTGGTGGTTGGTGGTTACTAATTCCTTCCTTACGGGAAGTTCAGTAAAAATTCTGAGCGAGCAACTTGTAAACTCTTTCACGGGCACTTATAGGTTACATATTAAGTTGAGTATCAATTTTCGAAACGAACACCTTTTTATGGAT
The DNA here is from genome assembly GCA_011833715.1 of Carcinoscorpius rotundicauda. Classification (NCBI taxonomy): domain Eukaryota; kingdom Metazoa; phylum Arthropoda; class Merostomata; order Xiphosura; family Limulidae; genus Carcinoscorpius; species Carcinoscorpius rotundicauda. The sequence continues at coordinate 69,260,892 of CM022399.1, read as the reverse complement.
GAATAAATTCAGTAAAATAAAATAATTTTTGAAAGTGTTGAACAAACTGAAAATAATTTTGTTTGTTTTTTGAATTTTGCACAAAACTACTCGAGGGCTATTTGTCCCTAAGTTAGCAGTGTAAGACTACAGGGAAGACAGCTAGTCATTACCAACCATCACCAACTCTTGGGCTACTCTTTTACCAATGAATAGTGGGATTGATCGACACATTATAACGCCCCCACGGCTCAAAGGTCGAGCATGTTTGGTGCGAGGGTAATGCGAACCCGTGACCCTCAGATTACGATTATAGATTACGCCTTAACACGCTTGGCCATGCCGGGCCACCATTAAAAGGAAATCGTATGCATTTTCTGGAACCTGGGATTTGAGCGTTATGTTACAAAATCTATAATTTTATTCCCATATTTATCTAAATCCGTATTAAAGGAATGGCAGTTACATGTGTAAGGAAATTTACATATACACGTATAAACAATCCGTAAAATAGTAAGTATCAACTCGTTGGGTGGGGTTAATACGGCAGCAACCACAAAACCGGAATGAAAACAATGGGTCAAACAACTATATTACCGTGACCTAATTATGCAGTTTATATATTGCACTTCATACATTGACTTAGAAGACCGCTGAAACGTTGTTATGTTTTAATAATTCTCACGCTACAAAATAATTGTAACAGTATTCCCACGAATCTCCAGTAATTCTTCAATAGTTTGTCGATATTTCAAAATATTGTAGATTTACGGAATTTTATTGAAGCTGTAACTAGATTCCAGGCTGCAAAACTTTACCACTGACTCTGCCAGGCTGAATAAAAAGACACACAAAAAAAGACCATTTTCAAAGTTATTCATTGAACCCGTTTTAATAATCTACAGCATGTAGTAATACTATTGTTTATACAACATCGAATAATACTGTTCTTTAAATAATTCCTTTGATCAATAGAATTTAAGATCATTCTACCATCTAAACACTGTAATTTACAGAAAACTCATAAAATTATGTCACGCATTATACCATTTTTACTGCATTCAGTGACATCAACCTAATTATAGCTACCAGTGTTTTTCTAGATAAAAATGAGTGGTGCTCTTGTTGATATACGAGGGTGAATTTTTTTCTCTTTCTGCCATGTACTGAGCTGATACACTTTAATGTGTCATGTAGTGACGTCAGTAAACACACCTAAGCACCCAGTGTACACTGACACACTTAAACTCCAGACAACAAGCTATTCTCCTTCAGTTTTCACAATGATTTTTATAGAGCAAGTTTGTTCTATTTCACCTGAATGTTTTCTTGTTAAAGCGATACATATATATATATATACATATATGTAAAGTACATCAGAATAGGCCTAGTACCATTTGCTTTTCTGTTATTACCAAAGATATTATTAAGTTTGTTTGTTTTTCTTTTGTTTGGGCGCAGAGCTTCATAATAGACTGTTTCCACCGAAAAAAGCAGTGAATCGATATTCTGATTCAAATTATGCTGTTCTATTAAAGTTTCAGTTATGGAAAGACCTGTCCAAGTGTTCCTACTTAAAGTGTCTTTCTAGATAGAATTCAGTCAGTGCAACTATCTTACCCTCCTTTCCTACCACGTTCGAATAAAATTTACGTTGGTAAAGTCTTCCGCACGTACTTACGAACTCTATTGCGAAACTAGACAACTGGTTTTAACCAGACATCTTGGACTGGTGGATCATAAGTATGAAATACGCAGAATGAACTGTTTAAAAGCTTAGGTCAAAGGCCATTAACGAATCGTTGGTGCTTTGATCTTAAACTTTGTAATGATCAACAGATGGCGCCACGCCGAAGTGTTAACAATTCTTCGTCCTATTCGGAATGATAACACTAAGCATGTCATTCTTGCATGCATGCACCACACAAAGAAAACCATATATAGTTAATATTGCTAAATAGCATACAATTACTACAACATTTTTATCAAGCTAATACGAACTTCCAAAAATCAAACCATTGATATGTATTATTAATGAAGTAAACTTGAGATGGGAACGAGCAACATTGTTTAACTAAACTGGAGAATAAAACAGTCTCAACGTAAAACATGACACTTTTGATACAGTGAAATCATTTTTGTTGTGTTTTCAACTTAGGTGTTGTACAACTCAAATTCAACGAGCATAAGTACCTGAAATATTACGTACAACCGATCTAACCGGATAGATCACCTCTGTATTAAAGCATTTGGTAGAGGTGCTTAGATAAATGTTTCATTTTCTATGGGGAAATTAATTAATTTCGATTTTCTTTCTAATATTTGAAACTATAATTAGATAAGAAAATCCTATATCTTAGTGGAAATAATGAATTTAAATATTGTTTATATTTTTATTTTAAAAAAAATGAGACTGTGAATGAAACAGGTACGTGTTTTAAATCACCAAACTCCTATCTGAACAGTATTCATCATAGAGTGTTAACAGTACATTATTACATTTCCGATACTGAGGCATTGCTTGTGCAATAAGAGCTGAACAAAGAGTTTAATTAGTCGCAGAGTGCTGCATTTTGAAATTAGAAACATTTAAAGTGATACTCTTCAGTTTAATAAGTCTGAAAAACAACACAAGTTAAGTTTGAAACAAGATAATGATTTTGGACTAATCAAACAAAACGCGAAAAAGTTTCGCTTTGAGTTTACTAACTAATTAAGTTTATTTCATTACAAGTTACAGCTTTTACACTACCTGTTTTAAAACTAAATGTTTATATCGTTAAAACATTCAGTTTTATTATAATTCACATAAATCTGTGCTTGTTGAAAATTCAGGCAATAAACAAGGGAAATATTTTATTACGTAAAACAATAATAATGTACACAGATAGTAAATTTCTGTGTAACAATAATAATATATGCTCAAATGATATTTCAAAAGGTTTAGGTGACTGAACTAGTTATTTTAAGATTAATAAGAGCTTTAATTGGGTATTCAATATTAAATTACTTATATTTTAAGGTATGTAGTAATCCCGAAATTTAGCATTACAAGCCTTTAAGCTTAAAAGTGAGAAAGCTGAGCCGTACGAGGGATTTTCAAACGAGAATGTGACTTTCTTTATTTTTTAAACTTTGGGGCACATAATGTCAATATAGAAAATAAAAGTATATGTATTAAGGTAATTTAAAAGTAAAAATATAAATGCGAAAGTGGTGCTTAAAGAAACCAGATTATATTGACCCTCATAATATAGGCTACTGGAATACTTTTTAAAATGACATGACACAATTTGAAAACTTTAGCTCGGCACAAAACAATTAACTATGAAAAAAATGTGTTTATTGATTTCATTGAAAAACTGATTAACTACTGTAACTAAAAATACTTTAGTTTAGACACGAATTCAACTTACCAACTGATACTTACAAATACTTTATTGCTACAAAATGACGAATGAAACGTAAAGCAACGCTCATGTGGAGAGAAAAGTCTATGTGATTTTATTGATAGCTATGATTTGCATCCAGTGATTGTATTGCAGCGACAAAGAAATCAGTCAGTTAAATCTACTTTGCGAAAATGACCCGTAACTTACAAAGTTTAAACAAATATATAAAACATGCTTTTATGATATCTGTCAGGGGCTCTTCTGGTCCATTTAGTATCAAGACCCTCTATTGTCGATTGACTAATCAAGGAAAATTATTTTTGTTTTATCTGTTGTCCTTCCTGCGACTTACTGTCAGGGGTTCATTTGGCTCATTCACTAAATTTAATATCATAGAACATAAACGTTTTTTTTGTTTGTTTTTTTAAATTAAGCACAAAGCTATACAATGGGCTAATTGTGCTCTGCTCACCATGGGTATCGAAACCAGGTTTCCAGCGTTGTAAGTCCGTAGACGTACCGCTGTGCCACTGGGGAGCAGAACATGAACCACTCATGTCAGTAATTACGGCTACGTCACTGGTTTTATTTTATTTTCGTGTTTTAAATACGATTGCTAGGATTCTATCACTCAGTGTATAACGGCCAATATGAAGATAATTAGCGGCTCTTCTTATGATACTTGGGGCGAAATCTTATGATAATAGGAACCCTTTTCTGCTTGTCATTAAAGGGGCACTTGACCATCATTATATATGTCCGACCCTGTTTTAACTCATTTTTTCATCGTTTTTTACTACAGAGAGTCATAAAAAATAATGGGAAGTTTTTACTAAATCGAAATTTTCTGTCAACAAGGTAATTTTTTTAAGATAGATTTTGGTAAGGCGTTTTCTCTATTCACAAAATTTTTAAGGCTCGGCATGGCCAAGCGTGTTAAGGCGTGCAACTCGTAATCTGAGGGTCACGGGTTCGCATCCCCGTCGCGCCAAACATGTTCGCCTTTTCAGCCGTGGGAGCGTTATAATCTCACGGTCAATCCCACTATTCGTTGGCAAAAGAGTAGCCCAAGAGTTAGCGGTGGGTAGTGATGAGTAGCTGTCTTCTCTCTAGTCCTACACTTCTAAATTAGAGATGGCTAGCACAGATAGCCCTCGTAAAGCTTTACGCGAAATTCAAAAAAACAAACCAATAAAATGTTTAATACTGGAAAAAATTAGATACAACTGTATCCAAAGTACCACTCCCCTTCTGACGGCCCTGAAATTTTAAGAATATACTACGAACAATTTTTCTTCAAAACTGAAATATTTTTGAATGTGAGAATATAGATTTCATTTGTGTAGGTTGTTCACTTTCTATGTTGTTATTTTGTTTTTTATTTACCTTTACTTTTTAATTCTCTTTTTTTTCGAACAGCATTTTAAATGTTCAACTGGAAATTCCTCACTTTAATTCTGATACTGCAAAAACAGCGAAAGTGCAATCAGTTTAATTTTTATCACAAGAGCTGTGAATTTTGGAGCTGATAAGATGGGTTAGCATCCATGTAATATTTTAAGTTGTGGATGCATTACAATAGTGAAAGTAAACATCTTACAGTAAATGGTAAGAGATAGGTTACTGCTGCCTTCTCTCCAGTAAATGTTTCAAAATTAATAACGGAGTCAAGTAACCTTAACATCTTTGCCATAAATATACATACTCGTGTATATACAGTACATATTATAATTCTACATTATAGTTTGTACCCTGGAATATTTTCAATTGGTGCAGCGTTTTTCGTTAAATTTGTTTTTGTTTCGGCTTGTTTTTTAACTTATAACAAATTAATATATAAAATACTAATAAATAATACAGTTTGCATAGATAATTAGTCTTTAAATAAAAATAATACTTTAGGATTTCGTTAGAGTTTTAAACTAAGACAGTAAGCTTAATTTCATTGAGAAACAGAGTTACGAGTAGACCCACCTTAATATTAAAACTGTTTCTTAATTCTCATTACACGACCGTTGGTTTTTGTTATACAGGCAACCAAGGACAATATTTCACAAAATAGGATTCAAGTTAAATTTATACAATTGATTATAATGTTTACAGGAAGTAAATTATCTTCCGAAGTGAAATGAACAAATATCTCTCTTGATGATGGTTCAAAGGTCATTTGAGAGCTTAGAACACTGAAATATGAGAGTCGATTTTGAAGATGGCCTCAGAGCTTCGCATTAAACAAAAACATCTATTTTCATGAAAACAAATATTCATTTGTCTGTCACAGTGTTAGGTATTTAGTTAAAGTCGCTACTGATAGTTTTGAAGGGGAAATTATTCAGTAAAATAAGACAATAGACTGTTAAAATTATGTTATTAATTGGTGACCGTCAATAGCTAAGTAAAATTCTATAATTTATTCAATATAGGTTTAACAAAATTTCCTCTTACCACTAACGTAATATGACTGCATTATTTTTATTTATTATCTATAAGCTCTGAATTTAAAGTAAGCGTTCAAGTAGTGGTACTAAATTTATTGTTATTAATTTGAACCAGTAAATAATTTAGAATTTCTGAAAGCGAAGTTATTCTTTCTTATATTTACTCAGAACGTTATGAATCATTGAGCGTAGTATTTATACGATATGTCTGCGGACTCACAACTCTAGAAACCTGATTTGGATATACGCGGTGGACAGAGGACAGACAGCCCATCAAGTAGCTTAATCTTAACACTATGGGCAACCATGGCGAATTAAAAAAAATTCTATACACTATTGATAAATGATTCACATTTCACTGCATATTTTCTGTGTTACATCCAGTTTTAAGAACACAGCAAACACTTATTTTAAAAGCAATACTAGATTATGTACAGAATGTTCTAATGATTTTTGGTACAATAAAAAGTCTTAGCTTACATTGTGACACTGACTATTGTGTACAATAAAGTGATTCCAGTATAAAATGTAATATCAAAAAGTAAAGGATTCGTGTTAAATACATGTACAATACAAGACAAAGTGATTATGTTATTAAAGTGATGGTTAGTAAGTCATGTAATTTATACTGCAGCACTTGGTTGTTGTACAGCACTGGAAATTATCTTAAAACATGTAATTTAAGAAAGATATTGAAATTGAATCAGTATAATGAAAAACTGATCATCTTACAGAATGACATTTATTGTTGTGTAGTAAGTATATTGTTCTGGAGAACTTAACTTATACTGTGTATTATTTTGGAGACCTTAACTTATACTGAAGATAAATGATTACAAAAAATTATAATTTTGAATATCATGCCGTACCGTCGAATAATGTGTATATCTCAAAGATTGAACATTTATCTAATGTTCTGATACATTCTTCACTGAATACTTGACACTAGCCAAAAGTTTAGATCGTATTCAGCGGCGTATATTCAAACGTCGGACATTTGGATCCACATTCAACTCTTTAAAGTAAATCTGAATTATAAAGCTACTTTTAAAGAATATGTTCACATCAGTTGTGTAACATGAAGTTCGGCCTGGCATGGCAGGTGTTTTAAGTAGTCCAAGAGTTGGCGGTGGGTGGTGATGACTAGCTGCCTTCTCTCTAGTTTTACACTGCAAAATTAGGGACGGTTAGCACAGATAGCCCTCGAGTAGCTTTGTGCAAAATTTAAAAAACGAACAAAACAAAAATCAAAGCTGTTTAAATTGGTTTTAAACACATTATCTATCAGTTTCATCAGATAAATATGTCCAAATCCTTCTCAGCTATACCATTTAAAACCTCCTCAGTTAATATGTAGTGCTGAAGTGGCATAGAACAAAACTGTGCTTCCTGAGTGATAAAATATTACATCTATTCTGCTACTTTGCGTGTCATGTAGTAACACTTCTGCAAAATTTGATTTCTTTTCAAATTCAGCTTTTTGTATTAAAACTGTCGAATATTGCTTAAATCATATATTGCATATTTTGTTTATTTCACCAACGGTCAAATTTAAAATATAACTTGTGACTTAGAGTCGTTATGTATTCTGTGATTTGAAGCATCCCATGCTACGGACTATAGTTTTCCCTATTCAAGTCGTCAGCAAAGGTGGGGCCAGCAAATCAAAGGGATACAACTGAGCTTCTTATAATAATAATAGTGAGTTAAAAAGTACTTAAAAATCACATACATACTTAACATATACTTTCAAATACGCTTATTTCATCAAAACATTTTATTGAAAAGAATTACTGTTGCTTTTGACCGTTGATAGTTTTATCTTAGTGAGTTGAGATTAACATTTTAAAATGTTCCTTTCACTCTATGTCAATATTATTTATTGTGAGCATGTATAAGCAAATAATTCATTTAAATTACAAGACAAGAAAATTAAAATCACAGATAAGCATTAGATTATTTGCTTTTCTGTTCCGTATTTTCAAAATGCAATGAAATATTGTATTATAGTGTGTAACTGAATGAAGTATTAATTACATAATTTTATAACTTTTCTTGAAAGATAAACAGACACATAAGGAGACTGATTAACATAAAGTGTTAATTATTAAATGTTAGTTTTTATAATTGTGATACTTTTACTGATTTCTTTTATTTTTATTTACTGGAGTAATCAATATTTTTTTCAGCAGAATTAAATGTTTGTTGTTAATAGAGATTACTACCTTTAGATTGGTTTGTTTTTGGCTGTTAGTTAAAAGTTATAGGTACATTAGAAAAGTCAAAAGTGTAAACTCCATAGGTAGAAGGTTTATTTTATCATAAAATAGACCATAGAATATAATATAAATCTCATTAGATGTTAGCTTATGTTGGCCTACTAAAGTGACATATTTTCCGGTATTGATAGGATTTACCCTTAGGCTATTTGAGCTACAAGTGGTTAAAACCCTTCCGTTAATAGTGGATGAAGACATCACTACAAACCTAACTAGCCTTACTTTTCGCCATAAATCTCACTGCATGTAGACCTTAACCCACGTGACGTGCATTTCAATTGACTAGTGTTGCGTATATAACTGCTCCAGTGACTGCTGTGAAATATCATTGAATATTCCGGGACCTGAGCAGGTTAGGCCTACCGCATCGTTCTATATAAACGAACTTCAATTCTTGGCATAGAGACATGGTTACTCTCCTCTAATGTGAACTCAGACTCGGTTTGTCCAGTTTTGTTTTTTGTTTTTTTATCAATAAACCGAACAGAGAACGATCGACAAGACGAAACGTATTTCATCTTACAGATGTAAGGCAACTAACGATGTGGTGGGGAATTCTTGTATGTTTCTTAGATGCTGAAAGAAAAGTTCCGTGTCTGGATTAACTTGTCTGAAGGTCTTTTGTAAATCTTCCAACCCATAAACAAATTTTTTGTGACTTTTTATTTGAACAAAGCATTCTGTATATAATGCACAGAAATTGTTAATATATATATATATATTGTAAATGTATGGATGATAATTTATGGAAGTGCTAGTATTGTTGAAAGTGTTACACTCTATCTAATTTGTTTTATATTGAAAGTTATTGTAACTGATCAAATGGAAGATAATCAACTAATAATTGTTTAATTAAGGTTACCTTTATAGTTTATAGTTTGTAAGTACAGTTCGTTATTATTTTTCGCTTTCAATGCAGCAACGGTCAGTTTCAAAGTTAAAAGCGTGTAATGCTAAATTACGTAAATTATAGCCAAATCAACTAAGTTATGTTGAAATAATAAATAGTGCATTACCTATTCAAAGATACTATCAATAAGTCTAAAAAAATGGACAAAGGCTGTTCTCATTGTGTTGGAACACCTGCTTCTTAAAAGCTTTTATTTTTGTTAGCATTCGAACAGACGACAAAAAGATTAGGGCATTGTACTGGGCATGACAAAACCGAAAACTCGTTTTCTTGAGTGTTCAGTTTATTTGTATACTTGATTTTGATACAACTTTGAGACAATATGTTTTAAAATATTCAATATTCACCTGCTCTAATAACCAGTGAAAAACTGAAGGGGTGTGGAAACAAATTCACGTATGTATGTTCAAATATACATCTTATGTGTGTACTCTTTATTACAGTTAGCATTACTTATGTATGCACTCTTTATTGTTGTTTTAAGTTAAGCACAAAGCTACACAATGAGCTATATGTGCTCTGCCCACCACGGGTATCGAAACCCGGATTTTAGCGTGTAAGTCCGCAGACATACCGCTGAGCCACTGGGGGGCACACTCTTTATTACAGTTAGCATTACTTTACAAAAAAAACAACAACTTAGAATACCAATATAAGGTGTAACAAAAAAAAATGAGTTCCTCAAAAATTATACATGCACTTTTCCAGACTCAATAATTATTGGGCAGTCCTTAAGGGAAGCCAGTTGAAAATTCTCCTCTTATGGTTTCGGATCCTTTGCTCTTACTAAATATTTTTTTCATTGTATCTGTCTTTTTTATCTCAGGCAACATAAGAATTTTCGAGACTGGTAATAACTAAAATTACAGATTACGATAAAAAGTTATAGCATCAAAAATAAAGCAATAGGTTTTGTTTCTTATGTTTCAAACTTCTTAATTTTACTTTCAAGATTTATTTCGATGGAAATTTAGGATAACTAGGAGGGGATGAGTGGTACCTAGAAATGGCTATTCTCAGCAGTCACCCACTGTCTCAAATAGATACATGTATTTCTCAGCAGTGAAGCACGTTTTTGTTTTCAAACCTTATACTACAACCTATGATTACTTCGTTTGGTTTCGTGAACATTATGTTGATCATAATATTTGTTATTAATATTAATGTTCTTCAACTTTTAGTGCAACGTAATATATGCACGCAATTCATTAAATATCCAAAATACATATAAGCATTTATACTCCAAAATTAATAATTATTAGCTTCACAAATTATCACCATTTTGCTTTTTAAAAATACCCTAAACAGTTATCAACATAATTCAGAATGTATCCTCAATCAATTGATGCAGTGTTTTATTATTATTGTAATTAAAGCACAGTGTTCTAGTAAGTAGAAAGCTAGAATGATACATACACCAAAGTTATATTAAGACATTTCTGGTTTAAATGTACTTTATCATTCTGCCATTCCCTTTATGTTTTTCTAATCGATATATTTTAATTAAAAGCCAAACTCACTAAAAACAGACCTTATATTTTTGAAGAGATCTGGTTTCCAAAACGAGTCAGCATAATTTCATTCCAGGTTAAACGACTATTGGTATAATATACATTTTCTCTGATCTTAAGATCTCCAATTTCTATGTTATTCCTTTTACATTTCACTATTCCCATAAGTTATGTTGCAATTGTGTAAGAATAAATTTGAGTCCTATATGAGTCTTTTGATTTCTGTTTAACATAACCCTATTTAAATTTCTGTAACCAAGATTTCGTACATACCATAAACATATAATTACTTTCTGTTTATATGCATTTATTCTTGTTATGACCTTTAGCTTATTCAATCACTACAGTACACCCTAATCTATAAATGTAGTTCGTATTTTCATTACATAAAACATTTCTTCTAACCACAGGCCAGAACTTCTCAATTTTTCCAAATTGTTGAAACAGCCAAATTTGCATGTTTGCCAGACCTTTTGATTTTCAAAATTCGCGAACCTGTAACACCTTTTCCTATTCTCTCCCTTGATTTTTCTCATTCCCTGGAACCGCAAATCTACATCTAGCTCTTTTCAATATTGTGAAGATAAAATTTCTCTAAGCTCTTTAACCAATCACTCTGGATTTCTTGTTTTCTTTACTCAGTCACTAGTACTGTTTATTTCAAAGTAAAAAGATTGTGACAAACGTGGAAATAAAAACACTTTAGACTTTGTATTTAGCGATTTTATTTTCTTTAGACACAAAACCAAATATAAAACGTTCCATATGTGTATCAGGAAAAGGATGTGAACTGTTAACTAACATCCGGTTTAGCTTGTGTGGAATTCTACATTGACTTCAACCATCATTCCACCCTGAGTAAACAGAAGGTAAAGCTCTTTGTCTATATCTTTGCATAAATTCTTCGTTTCTCTAATATCTTGTTTCCTGGGATACTAGGAAACGTAGATAGCAAATAATATTTATGCAATGCGTGTTTGTTCCAACGACATTTCCTCGCCCATTGATTAAATATGTAACACCTACCTTCACCATGTCATTGTTGGTCGAACGTCTTATGTACCTAGCTGAGTTTTAGCACGTGACTGAATAACTTGAAACCTAGACAACGATTGTTCTCATTTTCCACTGTATCTGTTTTTTGTTTCACTTTCAATAAAGGCTGTATTAATTTTCAGAAGTTTGCACGTTGTTAATATGGAGTGCGGTTTGTCTTTCCTGTCACAGCGAAGGAAGTTTAAACTTTTGAACTATGGTAGTTACCACACTGGTTAACAATAACCCTTAGGGTACTTGGTTCTACAGAACATGTTTTCGGTTAAATGTATGGTTTTAAGGTTTAGCACCACAGTTTTTTATTCGAGATAAAACATTGATCATTTTTTTCTTTAATATCTTAGATTCTTTTAAATATCACTTGTGTTGTATGTTTAATTAAAATTTCTCCTTTGTTTCGGCCTATTAGTTACATTGAACATTGACTATTATCTTCTACCCCTTTCTTACATCTTCTCTATATCCTAGAAAAATATAAACCACTTTTCTTAACTGCATGAAAAAGCGTTATATTTCGTTTAATTTTCCCTATCATTTCATTCCTGTGGATAGCCCGTGATGCAGAACGCGGGGGCGCGATTTGCTCGAGGCTCCGGTCACAATGGGCGGATCGGGTGCCTTTTATTGGCTTCGAATACGTGAAGAAACTGTGACCGTGAGAGCCACGCAGTGGGGCATGCCGCTGTTCTGCCACTGCCGGTGGGACGGGAAGCTTTTGTTTTCTGCTTGTTTCATTGGTGTGAGCCGCGAGAAGTAGCGCTCATTCTGTGTCGGCCCGCTACGTCCAGGGCTAAAGGGAGGACACCCAAGTGTTGTCACGTGCATTCCCATTGCTCATAAGCAGTGTAGGGTCCAAAAACGTAGGCTAGTAGAGTACTTATAATAATAGGAGGTAGCAAACACCTCAATGTACAAGCGAGCCCTATCATTTCAAGGGCTGCGGTTTCTATGTCACTTAGGTGCGCGCTGCTTGTCACGTGTATAAATGGTTGCTTACTGCTGTCGCGTTTTCATTTGTTCCCTGGGTAACTGGTGGCGCTGGTGTTCAAGCCTATCGTCTCACTACAAATCTAAACTATTAGTTGAACTAACTTGCTTTGCGTACTCAGTTACCTCATTCTCATGGAACTGGTAGAGAAACTAAGGTATATTGTTTAAAAGCAACCACTAGGAAATCGATCACCCCCCTAAGGTATCTTCCCTTTCATGTCCACGTGCTGGCCACCATCAGTGGATGGCCGATCGCCTAGCAAACTTGACATCTTGCTCCAGCTACTCCTGGCACCGAGAGAGAGAGAATAGCTTGCAGTCAAACCGCCCTTGAAGTGCGATAATATTAGAGGAAATGAGGTGGACGCTTTTAGTGTTGTTGGTACTTATGACTTTGCTCTTGATACCGGCTGAAGTAGCCGGGAAACGCAGCCGTAGACGCGGTCGAGGACGTGGACGGGGTTCCCGTTGGTGGTAAGTATGTTACGAGCTAGTTTCTCAATGAATAGAACAATAAAGATGATATATGGAAAGCCTACTTTCTCGCTTATTATTATTTTGTTGCTAACAGTCTACGAAATCGTAGTTGCATATAATGAGTATAATACGATTTATTTTTCATAGATTTATTATTACCTTTTATTAGAATTTATTATTATTTCTGTCGTATTGACATTACAGGCGGTTGTCTTACAACTGTTATGTAATAAGTTAGATATAATCTTAAACACATCGAAAGCTACTCATGCGAACTATTCCTTGTTTTTCTTTCCATGTATTTGTGTAGCTTTTTAAAAACAATATTCCAATAATTCTCTCTCGTTATTACAACAACACATTTATTTTTTATTTTTTTGGTTGTCATTAACATCAACGTCATGTAAATAAGTATATAATTTGATAAAAAGTCACATTTAGAGGAATACAATTTAATCTTTACGAATTCATAAAAAAAATTTGATGGCCTCTAATAATAGAAGCTAGAAGAAAATAAAGTGTTTCCTGAGTTGTGGACCGTTCTAGTTGTTGTTGTTTTGAATTAAGTACAAAGCTACACAATGGGCTACCTGTGCTCTGCCCACCACGGGTATCAAAACCCGGATTTTGACGTGTAAGTCCGCAGACATACCGCTGAGCCACTGGGGGGCAACCGTTCTAGAAATTGACACTGAAATTGATTAAGCTTAATAGACAGAGGTAATTTTGTACATATGGTTAGAAAAACAAATCTTAAGTGCTCACCTATATCGAGAAAAAATTATATGAATAAATACATTACACAGTTATTGCGGTAAGAAAAACAAATCACATGCTTAAGGTAAAACGTAACCCTGCAGAGCTGCTGTTACCTATCCGTCGTCTTAAAATAAATTTCACGAAAGTCGTCGTACAAGCGCTAGTAACGTTTCGCAAATATCCTATATATATATATTCAAATACGTGAGACAACCACGTTTCAAACTTTAACTCAGTATCCTAGTATCAGGCAAGTTTTGAATACTAAGTCGCTTAAAATTAACGTATTGTTTTACGTATTTGAATTAGAACATCGTAATTTTTTCTTGCTTTATCATCGATTTTGATATTAGACTTACTATTAATTGTATGCTCTAAGAATGGCGTGTGTTATAATTCTGAACGTTTGTGAATTGTTTAGTTAAATGTCATCAGAAGGATGCTAGAGGTATAACACTTGTAAATATTAACTAAAGAAAACAGTTAAATGATTAGAAACATCATTTGTTTTGCAGCAAAAAGAAAATTTAGAAGCTTCGGAAGTTTAAAGATTTGTAAACATGAAAGTGAATAAGGAACACTTAATATGACTTCTTCTCAAGCGGATGGTGTGATTCAACAGAAATAAAAACTTGACTGTTTCATTGCACTGTTATAATATGTTTTACAGGTTTATCCTAAAGGAAGAAAAAATATAAATTTACACACTGCATCTTCAGTTGTGTTAAACTTTTAGTTGTCACTTTACCTTTAGAAACAGAAGAAGAAAATTCAAGTAGAATTGTTTTAATGCTCCATAATATCGTTTCTCAGAACAGATGATTCTTCTCAAGAACTGTACATTCAGTGTAACACTAATACTGGTAGACATTCTCTAATTAGGTAGACAGAACAACTGATCGTTTTCAATAAGAACTGTACATTCAGTGTAACACTAATACTGGTAGACATTCTCTAATTAGGTAGACAGAACAACTGATCGTTCTCAATAACCCCACATTCAGTATAACACTCTAATAACAGTAGACAGAACAGTCGATCCTTCTTAAGACCTGCACAATCAGTTTGACTCAAATGTTATTCAGAGAGATCAGTTGATTCTCCTCAAGAACTGTCTATTCAGTGTAACGCTGTAATATCGGTAAACAGAACAGGTGATCATTCTTAAGAACTCTACATTTACAGTTACGCTTCTGAGGACAAAACATTTGACCCTTCCAAACAACTGTGTATTCAGTGTAACACTCTAATATTAGTACACAAAACAGTTATCCTTCTGAGGACAAAATAGTTGATCCTTCACGAGAATTCTACATTTAGTGTAACACTAATGTCGTGTAGAAAGAACTCTTCTGTAAACAGAATAGTTGATTCTTCTGAAAAACTGTCCATTCAGTGTAACACTCTAATATTGGTATACATAACATTTAATATTTCTCAAGACCTGCCCATTGAGTGTGACACTCTAATATTGGTAGACAGAAAATTAAATATTTTTCAAGAATTGTGCATTCAGCCTACCGCTATAATATTGGAAGATAAAATAATTGAACCTTCTCAACAATTGCACACATTGTCTTATACTCTAATATTGGAAGACAGAACAGTTAATCCTCAAAAATTGTGCATTCAGTCTAACACTCTAATATCGGTAAACAGAACAGTTGACCCTTTAAAAAAATTTTACATTGTGTGTCATAACCTAACATCGATAAAAAGAACATTTGATCCCTGTCAATACATTGCACATTTAGTGTAACACTCCAATACCGGTAAACAGAACAGATGATCTTTCTGAAGAACTGCACACTCATTGTAACACACTGATATCGATAAACAGAACAGGTGATTTTTCTGAAGAACTGCACATTCAGTAACATACTCTAATATTCGAAAAAAAGAGAAGTTGATTATTCTCAGGAACTGTACATTCAGTGTAACAGTCTAATATTGGTCGACAGAACAGTTGATCCGTCTCAAGAACTGTATATTCAGTGTAACAGTCTAATATTGGTAGACAGAATAGTTGATCCGTTTCAAGAACTGTACATTCAGTGTAATAGTCTAATATTGGTAGAAAGAACAGTTGATCCGTCTCAAGAACTGTACATTCACTGTGATTTTAATACTGAAATAGAGAACAATTGATCCTTCACCAGAATTACACATTTAGTGTAACACTTTGATAACAGTAAATATAACTAGTGATCCTTTTCAGAAAAAGCACATTCAGTGTAACATGCTAATATTAGTAGGCAAAAGAGCTAATTCTTCTCAAGAACTGCACATTCAGTGTAACATACTAATATTCGAAAACAGATAAGTTGATTCTCTCAAGAACTGCATATTCAGTGTAATACTCTGACATTGGAAAAGAGAACAGTTGATTCTCCTCATGAACTGTATATTCAGCATAGCACTCTAATATCAGTAGACAGAACAGTTGATCGTTTTCATGAACTAAACATTTAGTATAACACTCTAATATTGGTAGACAGAACAGTTGATCGTTTACCAGAATTGTACTTTCATTGTAACACTTTCTCAAGAACTGAAATTCAGTGTAACATCCTTATATTAGTAGATAGAACAGTTGATCCTTCTCAAGAACTACACTTTCAATGCGACACTCTAATATCGGTTGACAGAAGAGTTGATCTTTCTCAAGAACTGTACATAGAGGGTGATACTTTAATATTAACAGAAGGAACTGTTAACTTTCCTCATGTTGCTCATTCAGTGAAATACTCTAATATTGGAAAACATAAAATTTATTGTTCTCAAGAACTGTACATTCATTGTAACACTCTAATAGACACAATTATCCTACTGTGGACAGAACAGTAGATCCTTCTCTAGAAGTGTACATTCAGAGTAACACTAATATTTATAGACAGAACAGGTGATCCTTCTCATGAAATGCACATTCCGTGTAACATTCTAACATCGGTAGACAGAACAGGTGATCCTTCTCATGAACTACACATTCCGTGTAACATTCTAACATCGGTAGACAGAACAGGTGATCCTTCTCATGAACTACACATTCCGTGTAACATTCTAACATCGGTAGACAGAACAGGTGATCCTTCTCATGAACTACACATTCCGTGTAACATTCTAACATCGGTAGACAGAACAGGTGATCCTTCTCATGAACTACACATTCCGTGTAACATTCTAACATCGGTAGACAGAACAGGTGATCCTTCTCATGAACTGCACATTCCGTGTAACATTCTAACATCGGTAGACAGAACAGGTGATCCTTCTCATGAACTACACATTCCGTGTAACATTCTAACATCGGTAGACAGAACAGGTGATCCTTCTCATGAACTACACATTCCGTGTAACATTCTAACATCGGTAGACAGAACAGGTGATCCTTTTCAAAATCTGTACATTCAGTCTTACACTATAATATCGGTAGACAGAACGGGTCATCCTTTTCAAGAACTATACATACAAGGGAAAACTATTATATCGGTAAACAGAAGAGTTAATCGTGACAAGAAATGCACATTCTGTTTAACACTCTGAGATCGGTTGATAGAACAGTTCATACTTGTCAAAACTGCATATTCAGTTTAATACTCATAGGACGTTAGACAAAACAGTTGAATCTTCTTAAAAAAACTGAACATTCAGTGCAACACTCTGATATTAGTAAACAGAGCAATTACTGTTCTGCAGACTATCAGTTGGCCGTTCTCAAGAACTGTACAGTCAGTGTAAAACACTAATATCGGAAGACAGAACAGTTAATCTTCAACAAGAACTGTACATTGAGTGTAACACTCTAATATTGGAAGACAGAACAGTTAATCCTTCTCAAGAGCTGCACATTCAGTATAACACTTTATTATCAGGAGACAGAAGAGTTAATCTTTATCAATAACTGCACATTCAGTGTAACATTTGTTATATAGGTAGACATTCTCTAATATCGATAGGTATAACAGTTGATTGTTCTCAAGAACTGCACATTCAGCGTAACACTCAAATATTGTTAGACAGAACAGTTAATTTTTCTCAAGAACTCAGTATGAGTGTAACACATTAATATAGGTAAACAGAACAGTTGAACCTTTTCAAGAACCTCACCTTTAGTGTAACAGTAATATCGGTAAATAGAAGAGACAAGTCCTCTCTTTATTGACCCAAGTTCATCTTGTTATTGGTGTATTGAAATACACCTGCTCATATGTGTGTATATTTGATTTTTTTAGTTTAAGTTACTTAATTGTATTAATATTAATGTTCTCAAAATAAATAAAATAAATATGTAAATATACTTTCTATTATCTATATGATAATCAAGTGTAAGTGAGACTTTGCATTAAAATTATTACTGTGCTGAATATCTTTGCTCTTATTTATGAAGCAGAGCTTATTTGATATATATATATACAGAAGCCGTGTAATGAAGAGTCATTTGGTCGTGATTTACAAGCTGCTATTGACTTGTAAAAGAATTGTGGTTGAAAAATGTTTTGTGAATCTGTCTCAATAGATCTTATTTGAGTTGAATAATTTAGAACAACGTTTGATTCAACAGCTGTTTCATAGACCGGTCGTCCTGTACAGCTGTGTACTACAAATTATGTTTCTCGGTTAGAATATATAAGCTTCATCATATGTGTATAATACTGATTTAGAAGGTATGTCATGGAGATACATATTTCAAATAGCTATCATGAGTTTCTTCAGGTATGTAGTATTTCAATATACTGATTAGTACAAAAACTAAGAAATTTATTATTTACCCACTGAAATATAAATTAAGATAAATGATGCAACGTAAATACGCATGACAAGTGATGATTATTAGACCTCTTCGCTTGTGGGATGGCGTTAGGTCTATGGATTTACAATGCTAAAATCCGGAGCTCGACTCCATATGATAGACACTGCAAACGGCTCAAAGTGGCTTTGCTCTTAAGTAAGCAAAATGAAGATTATTTAGCAAACTAATTAAGAAAGAGGTCAGTAACATCAGGCAGTAGAATGAATTTTGCATATTTTATAGGTTTATTTAAGTTATTTCTCCTCACAATAGCCCCCCAGTGGCACAGTGGTATGTCTGCGGACTTACACACTAAAAACCGGGTTTCGATACCCGTGGCGGGCAGAGCACAGATAGCCCATTGAGGAGCTTTCTGCTTAATTCTAAACAAACAAACAACTCCTCACAATAAATAATGGATGACGTGGCTTTAGTGAAATATTGAGAGGTTCAAAAATGTAGAATAAAACAGAAGAATTTTAAATAGATACTATAGAATTTAGAAAGAGTTTTAGAACTCATCTGCATTACTGACTTTTATAAACCTGTTTTGTATGTTAATTTGTCATTTGTGTGAGAACATGCTGTTAAACAAAGTTAAACATTTTGACGTAAAATATATATGGAACAGGTTATAATATGCAGTGCTTATTGTAACGAGTATTTATAATGATATATTAATAGCAGACTTCTGTAAATAACAATGTGCGTATGTATTCGAGCACATGAGATGTCTCTCAGCAAGAAAACTACTTTCTGGTAACATTTATTCATGTAATGTGGCTAAACATGTTAAGCGAAGTATGCCAAAGAAAGTATGTTTTGTCTCAACTTGTTGTCCCTGGTGTAACTAAATGAATATTTCTTACTACGTAACATGTATCTTGTCAGTTATTGAGCTCTTACTCGTCTTTTGAAAAAGTGTATCAAGATCCGGAAAATATTGTTTCTGGTAAGATGCAAACTGAAACCCAAACTACTGACAACCGATGAGAGGTTCGATAGGGCTGCGGTCTTTTTGTTTCTGTGTCAGAACCAGTCTCAGTATGCATAATTCTTTAATAAATCTGATATACGTGATTTTCGGAAAGATTTGACTTGAGTTAAAAAACATTTTAATGAATCAGAATGTCCGATTGATAAGTAAAGACATTTTTAACAAATTTCGATGCATAAAGTCCTTATTACTTGCAGGTTCGGCATGGCCAGGTGGTTAAGGGCGCTCGACTCGTAATCCGAGGGTCTTGAGTTAGAATCCAAGTCACGTCAAACATGCTCTACCTTTCAGCCATAGAGGCATTACTATGTGACGGTCAATCTCACTATTCGTTGGTAAAAAATAGCCCGAGATTTGGAGATGGATACTGATGACTAGCTTCCTTCCTTCTAATTTTACACTGCTAAATTAGGGACTACTAGAGCAGATAGCTCTTGTGTAGTTTTACGCAAAATTAAAAAAAATAAATAAACAAATATTACTTGCAAACAGATTATCATAATTGTTCCATATAATGATTTTGAGCTACTATGTCCACGTGACATTTCTTACATCAGCTGCTATGTGTCGAGTCTAAATGCTAATTTTTATTTAAATGCGTTCCTAATGTACGGTGTTTTATAATGTACTGGTGAATAGAAAGCTCCAAGAACCACTATTTCGTCCATGTGTGTATTACGTAAAATATGTATACGTTTTGATTAATCTTATAATTATAAACACTTTTCATAACCTTTCTTCCAAGATACATCTTTAGAATTTGCTGTACAGGAATGGTTATCTATAATTTTATTGTATAAGAATTATTTCACTGTAGTAAAATATATCAAATTTAACTTTTAAGAAATAATTTCACAAATAAATTATGATATTTCTTAGCTGTATTAACATTCTTAAACAATTAGAACAATTGCATTTTACATGTTACTATTTATGGTTTTTAGGGCCTGGCATGGCCTAGCCCGTTAAGGCGTGCGCTTCGTAATCTGAGGGTCGCGGGTTCGCGCCCGAGTCGCGCCAAACATGCTCGCCCTCTCAGCCGTGGGGGCGTTGTAATGTTACGGTCAATCCCACTATTCGTTGGGAAAAGAGTAGCCCAAGAGTTGGCGGTGGGTGGTGAAGACTAGCTGCCTTCCCTCTAGTCTTACACTGCTAAATTAGGGACGGCTAGCACAGATAGCCCTCGAGTAGCTTTGTGCGAAATTCCAAAACAAACAAACAAATTTATGGTTTTCAGGACTTCGAAGTTGATATATTTCTTTAAAATATTATCCTAGTGTAAAACGGCTGTAATTACATATAGTCTTCACCGTCACTACTGTACAACTGTCTCTCTTACATGTAAAAAATTCTAGGCATAGAATTTTCAACAAGTCTTAATTATTTTACATATTAAGACGCATTGTTGTCGGACCATGCTTGGCCAGTTAGTTAGGTAGGACGCTTGACTCGAAATCTGAGGGTCACGTGTTCGAATCTCCGTCACACTAAACATACTCTTTCAGCCATGTTGGTGTTATTATGTAACTGTCAATCCAAGTTCGTAAGTAAAAGAGTTGCCCGAGAGTTAGTGACGGGTGGTGATGACTAGCTGCTTGATTTAATAGGGACACCTAACGTGGCATTGCGCGATGTTTGTTTGAACGTTTTTTTAATTTTGCACAAAGCTACTCGAGGGCTATCTGTCTCTAATTTATTAGTGTAAGACTAGAGAGAAGGCAGCTAGTCATCACCACCCACCGCTAACTCTTAGGCTACTCTTCTACTAACGAATAGTGGGATTGACCGTCACATTATAAAGCTCCCACGGCTGAAAGGGCGAGAATGTTTGGCATGACGGGGATTCGACCCCGCTACCCTCAAATTACGAGTCGCACGCCTTAACACGCTTGGCCATGCCGGGCCCAAGCATTGCGCGAAATTCGACAGACACATAGTCGTCTTCATTGTACTTTTCCTGAGATATTTTGATCTCTATTTTTAAGTCCACCGAAATCTTAGTGTTCATTTGCACCAAAGTGTTTTAAATCCTTTTAAAAAATGAGATGATGTACAAATTACATATAATTAAAAGTTGGTAGATTACTGAAGCAGTCCTTTTAATTTTTATCCCTGTAGTAAATTTACCGTGTTCAGGTTACTACAAAGTAAGATTGTTTTGTAACTTTCTGTTCATGAACTGCGATGCGCCCGCGGTGGCACAGCTATATGTCTGCAGACTTACACTGCTACAAATCGGGTTTTAATACCCGTGGTGGGCAGAGCACAAATAGCCCATTGTGTAACTGTGTGCTAAATTTCGGTGCAGTGATAATTCATTTGTAATTTGCTAGAAGTAGCCTATTAAAAATTAGGATTCATTCTGCCACGTGACATGTTAATTTTTCAACCACTCACGATAATTTGGTGCAAACAAACAAAAAACAAAGTTGTAAAACTGTAACAAAAATAAATTAGTGTATATAGTTTGTTTGTTCCCACTTGCAACATTGTTCTTTAAGTTGGATGTGAATTGTTTAATTCTCATGTCTGCTGATTTTACATGTATAATAAGTATGGCGGGTCCCGAATCGTGAATGAAGCCGAGATCTTTCCGCTTCTAATGGTCTGTGAAATAACGTTAGTTATGTTGTTTCGAAACAATTTTAATAAAACGATAAGAAAGAAGTGATAAACAGACACGCGCTAAGAAAATAATAGATTTGATTGGATAACTTTCTCTGTGGTTTAAATAATGATAAGGGAGAAGTGTACGGATGGTTACTTAGAAAAATAAGCGGAACCAACAAATTTTAAATTAGTGTTCCGCAAGGGCAGTGGTGCAGAGAATAACAAAAGGGAGCAATCATTTTTATGCTTCACAAGAACATCGATAGGTGGCTTCTGATATTGCTTTATTTTGAATGCCTGATGAATAGAAGCACTGAAAAAAATTATAAATATAAAAACTTATGTACCTATATTATACTATACTACCTAAAATGGTCTTTATTATTTTATTTTTATATTTCTGCAGAGGGCTTTCCTTTTCATGTCCCTATGAAAATAATCGGGTAGTACATGCGTTGTCCGACTTCACAAAAATATTTAACGGTTATATATTGTTTCTATTGGTATTTTGCGTGGCTAATTTCTTACTGTGAATTCCGTATAAGCTCATAAAGTTACGTGTTCGATAGACCGTTACTAAAGATGTTTAGACAACTTCCTTTAACCGTTAGAAATCTGTACTTAACATACCAGTGATAAATTATGAAATACGTGTATTTCTTGTAGCCGATCTCCGATATACACTTAATATGCCAGCGACACTAAATGAAATACACTTACTGCTTGTAGCCAATTTGCAGTGAACATGTCAACGACACACTATCAAATACATGCACTTCTTGCAGCAAATCTGCATTGAACGTGCCAATGACGCATTATCAAATACACTTACTGATTGCAGCCAAAGTACACTGAGCGTTCCAGCTACACATCAAATACACGTAGTGTTTGCAGCCAATCTTCCCTTAACATATCAGCGATGCATTATCAAATACATGTGCTGGTTACAGCCAATGTACACTGAACGTGCCAGCAACACATTTAGGAATGCCCGTAGCTGTGATGAGTAACAGACAAATCTCAACTTATGCAACTCACAATACCAATGTTAGATGTCTTCGTCGAAAAGAAAGTCTGTCAATCCAGATAAATTACTTTTTTTCGTTTACCTAGACAAGTAATGTGTTTCCCATTAGGAGCATGTCGTTCTAAACTGTAGGCTAAAAGTGAGTTAAAGCGTAACCCGGTCACCACTCCCCGTTTCACATAGGTAGACCCTCGTAAATTAAAGCTTTCCTACGGCAGTCGTTCGACTAAGCAGGCTAGGTGGTCTTATGAATATTCAGAACGGTCCAACTCAAGGATGCAGGACATGTAACCTGGGGCATTTGGCACCATTATACTCCCTCCCTAATCGAGATCACGTGACACAGTTTTAGAGCATGGCGATTAGACGTGTCAGTAGGCAAGGTGACAACGTCTTAATATCTGTTGTACAAAACTATCAGTAAACAGTTTGATTATGTATTAATAGCACAGCCTATCAGAAACTACATGATCTTATCGCTAAGTTTCTGTTCTTATTGGACTATGTCAGCAACCGGATGTAATCATCGTATTCTTTGTGACATACGTGACTTTCATGATAAAGAGTGAAGGGATTTTGTTTTACTGAAACTGCTAAGCATTACAACGTTAGCAATCAGGAAGCATAAACATTTTTCAGTATATTAATATTTAATTTAAAAATTAATGATATCAGTAAATCTCATCAATTAAGTAAAATACCTCTAAACTTCGCTACACGTTTTATTTATCGAATAAAAAAATACGTAGTTTCCATATTTGCTCAATAACTATCAAAACCGCCCCGGCATGACCAGGTGGTTTAGACACTCAACTCGTAATCTGAAGGTCGCGGGTTCGAATCCCCGTCACACCAAACATGCTCGCCCTTTCAACCATGAGGGTGTTATAATTCGACGGCCAATCCCACTATTCGTTGATAAAAGAGTACTCTAAGAGTTGCCGGTGGGTGGTGATGACTAGCTGCCTTCCCTCTAGTCTTACACTGCTAAATTAGGGACGGCTAGCGCAGATAGCCCTAGAGTAGCTTTGCGCGAAATTCAAAATAAACCAAAGCAAGCTATCAAAACAATCTGCCACTAGACTGTAATAAAAGCTCTGAATATGTCTTCCTTGACAACCCAAAGTGACAACCCAACAACGTGTTTTCACTCAACATTTTTGTAAATAAAATAAAAGACAATTTTCAGCCATATGAGACAACACAAAATTATCAAGTACAAAATTACCTCTAATATAAAACAATAAAAAAACACATTCTAGTACAAAAATTACCTTTAATGTAAAAATAACCAACAATCAAACATTATATAATACAAAATTTTCCCTAATATACAACAGTCCAAAGCTACGTCTGATGTAATAGAAACATCAGAAATAGTACAAGATTACCTCTTGTATAAAATAACACAAGCACCATGTGGTACAAAATTACCAATATTTGAGAACAATACTAATACCATTTAGCGTAAAATTACCTATAATACGAAACGTTACAAACATTGTCTAGAACATAATTACCTGTAAAATAAAAACAATAAAAACACTACATATTATTTCTGTAATAAAGCAATGGAAATACTGTCTGATATTTTTAAAGTCGGAGATACAAATTGTAGAGAGTTATAAATAACCTCAAGACTTAAAGAAGGTTAACTCAATAACTGACTGGAACAGATGTTTCTTAATTTTCACAATAGACAAATGTTTACAACGTGGCCTTGGTGCCACCATATACAATCAGTTTTAAACATTACATTCTATTGTTGAATGTCGAGCCAGTCACTCGATCTATCTGACGGATATTCGCAGGTGAACATTACATCGTGCCACTTGTCCTAAGTGTTTTTCTCTACCACTGAACACACGCCCATTGACTGTTATGAATGTATGTGGATAAATAATTTAACATCGGGTAGTCGACGTTTCTGAAGCTCATGATTCGTAAATCTGCCGTTCATGTTTTTTTTTTCCACCATAATAAAACAAATTAAACAATTGAAGTACAAATCCGAACTGTATTCATTGTTATTGTTTTATGGTCCGGCATGGCCTTAGGCGTGCGACTCGTAATCCGAGGGTCGCGGGTTCGCGCCCGCTTCAAGCTAAACATGCTCGCCCTCCCAGCCGTGGGGGTGTATAATGTGACGGTCAATCCCACTATTCGTTGGTAAAAGAGTAGCCCAAGAGTTGGCGGTAGGTGGTGATGACTAGCTGCCTTCCCTCTAGTCTTACACTGCTAAATTAGGGACGGCTAGCACAGATAACCCTCGAGTAGCTTTGTGCGAAATTCCAAAACAAACACACAAGGTTATTGTTTTTCCTGGTTACTGACTGGTGTGAGAGTTTATCCGTTTCATACAAATAATGGATTCGGTAGAATATACTTATCCTCAAAATCATATGGTGCAGCAACACGTAGTGCTGATACGCTTCAAAACTGTAGAATAACAGTTACGTGTTGGTTGTTTTAATTACAACAACTTTTGGCTGTATATTAAAACTCTATATTATATATTACATGCGGTATTCAAACCAATGCAACTTTAATAGATAGTTATTTAAGGAACGCTTATAGTTGTGTAAGTCACAGTGAGCACATTGGTTACTTTTATTAAATCCGAAAAGGATCTTTAATGCATATTATTTGGTATGAAATAATTGCCAAAGTTTTAGTTGAATGTGTACTTTTATATAAGCTTATTATAGGTAAATATATAAAACTTGAGAAAGCAGTTTTATTACTTGGAAAGGGTTAGAAAGATATATTTCTTTCAAGTTTGTGTGAAATTCTGCTGTCTGATTGTGATGATTTATCTAACAAGGTTTAGCGTCTCGCGATTTAAACTCAGTACACCATCTGATTTAGAACAGTTTTTATAATTTTCGCGCAAAGATACAATGGATAACTGGATCTTCGCATTGCTGTCCCTAATTTCTAGTCAATAGCACTAATTTTTAACTCTTTGGCTGCTTTTTTTTGACTGAATAATGGTATCTGGCCTTCATTCTTACAGCACACCCTAGTTTCAATTGGGAAGCACATTTTTTGTGCAAGAGGGTTTCGAATCAGGAATCATTATTTAATTATAAGCATACTACACATACTACACTTATTAACACAGGCTGTTTTACTTCATGATACTCACTATAAACGTTTTGTTTGTTTTGATGCTTCACGTAAAGCTACACAGTTGGCTGTCTATCAGAACACAATCTGATGACTAGCTAGTAAACAGCACTCAACAACTGTTTACTGCGTAACTTTTATCTGACTTAACCGTGCGATCTGACTGTCATTCTTCTTACGGCTTCAAAATGTTTTGTTTTTGACCATATTTTAAATATGAATTGGTATATAATGAAATAACGTATGTTATCTGTTTAAAAAGCGTCTTATTTTACTATTTTCAGAACTGTAATGTATAAACTCCTGTAGAACAGAAGTACTAAAACGATTTTTGCTATTTATAAAACTATGGTTTAGGTCCATATAAAAGTATCTGTATTTTTTTTTTTTGTACACAGCGCAAGTTGTTTTATGAAATACTGCCGACTGGAATTTCATTTCGTATAATAAAGACATGTAGGCTAGAATGTTGAAACCGTAGCATGTGAAATACGGAAAAAAACTGTTCTTAAACCACAGAAGTAAAATTACCAAGTAATACTTGAAAATCGCGTGGGATAAATGATTAAATAAGGTTTTCCAATATGGTTTAATTTTGCTTGTAGAGGGTAAATATAATTTTTAAACACTTCTCCAAAGAAGCCTATTCGAACATTTTACCCGTGTTGTTTCTACAGCGTCTTTTGGGACAGCGGTAAGTCTTCGGATTTACAACACTAAAATTAGAGGTTCGATTTCTCTCGGTGGATACAGCAGATAGCCCGATGTGACTTTGCTATATAAAAACACACCCAAATTCTGCATGTTTATTTTTCTATTTCATACATCCATAAGTTGGATGTGTTTTTCCTAAATCCCTTTAATAGTAAATGTAATCGATACCATAACTGTAAAGCTACATCGTTTGAAATGAGTTAAGAGCTACAATTGGTAGTTGTGATAGTTAATAAACTGATCAAAGTATTACTTTGCTAACACTGTTTAAACTGACTTTATTAACAATACGATAATGGAATTAAAGTAACCAGAAACCACTAACGTATCATCAATAGATCATCTTCAGCTTTACAATCTGCTAGACAAATTATTCCACAAATGTTTAATTTTATCACATACATATATTTTATCATTTAGTTACTTACAGTGTCTTATCGGTAACCTATAGCTCAGTCCTTGCAGGTAATCAGTCCACTGAATATCTTTGTGCTTAACACAACATTGTTTAACTTTAATAAAAAAGTAAAAAAAAATGGTGTTTTAAGATTAGTCTTCCAATATCCGTGATACCTTATAACAGTAATTTTAAAAATTCAGGTGAAAAATATAAGTAGGTTAATTTTTGAAAATGAGATCTTGTTATGCTAATCTATACTTAGTATGGTCATAATACTATAGGAGGAATAAATAATATGAAAACACTGTGTATTTAAATTTCAATTATAGGCCTAATAGTTGTAAAAAATCACTTTACCAAAATCACTTTTTTTAGTTTGTACATTTCTAATTTCATAACACCTCCATTGTTAAAAAAATAACATCTTGGGCTATAATTGTATATTTACCTTAAACAAATCTTATAGCTATATCCTTTACCAGAACATACTGTTTTGCAGTTTTCTACCATTTAGCATTCCAAAACGTTAGGTGCATCACATCGTTGATAAATACCGAACTTTCCCTGCATGAAATTTGTCATTTCTTACCGTATTTTTACCATCTGTTACTTACGGCAAAGGTACTATATAGAACGAGAGGATTTTGTTTGGTTTTTCAATAAAAGACATCGATAAACAATCTACTTAATTATATTTATAAGACGGCTGGCATGGGTATTAAAACTTTTAATTAAAGTAAAGTAGAGAACAACATTTCGACCTGCTGAGGTCAGAGGTCATCTTTAGATTAACAAAGAGAATTTGTATCATCATGAATGTAAATAATTAGCTTTCAAGATGTAATTAGGTAATACTACTTTCAACTAATTTTTATTATAGATATCAGTAGCATCAGGGAATATAATAGATGTGTTCAATATGTGAACTATTGTATGTAAAAGCCACAACTTAGAGTTGTGATATGTTTTAGTTTAATACTAAAGTGATAAGAGAAGCCTATTTAACTGATGTTAGATCTTCTTCACTTATTCTATTGTTGAAAAGTTTTATATAGTGTTTAAATAGTACTACAAAAGCTGTCCAGTAATTTCATGATCGGTTTTTTGGTTATATAAAAGGCGCAAAGATGGTTCAGTATTATTATATTTAGAGGCGTATGGTATCACGTTATAAATGAAATATGATTTTGCTAATGTAATGTTATTACAAGTATTTATTATTTCCAAGTTTTGTATGTATTTCGTGCATGTATGTTTAAAGAACTTGTAAAACTTGTTTATACAGGTTAATTACTAATATTTTCATCCAAAAGTTCATAAAAATTTAGAACAATCAAAATGCGAATGTGGCAGAAAACACACGTTTACAATTTTTATGGAACACCACACTAATATCAGCGAAGCGTGGTCAGCTGATAGCGTGGCATTTCAGTAAAGTAAGAAAATTATTAGTCTTGTCATAACGTTACAAAGTATCAATAAACACACTTCAAGTTGTGTATTGAATAGTACAGAACAAATTAAATTATTACTTCGTTTGAGATTGGGCAGCAACTTTAAAATACCGGCGGGTAATTTGATCTGCGATTTAATGTTGGTCGTATTTTGGCTAGTTGGATCTGGAGTTAATGTCCCGTATCAGTAATTTGAAGGTGATTCATCTGAAGGTCACTCATTCCCAGATTGAGGTTTGAGAGAAAAAGAACATTTTATCATCTCGAGGCTAGTCAATAATTTACAGACTATAGTCTAATGTGAGTGCTCTCAACAATTTTATTTTATATGCTGTGTAATGTGATTGATTTATATGAGTTGTTCTAATGAGAAACATGTCTAGCCTCCAAAACATTCATAAAACCAATTCCCTGTATTAGTCTATCGAGTCAAAGTGACGAGGGGTACTTGTTACTTCATACTACATCAATGCACTGTTTATTAAATCTTGGAAAACATTAGAACATAGCAATAGATATATCAAGTTCAGCCTACATGGGTCAAACCACTCTGGAGTTTTGTTACTTTTTGAAAAGACACTGGATTCGTTACATTAATGTATTGATTAACAATGATATATATTCCTTTCCCCAATTAATATTTAATTTAAAAGCTACTAAATTTTGCATGATGTGGTAATTACATACATTAATTACATATTAATAGAGTTTTTAATATAGTGTTTGGACAGAGTCAAATATATTGAAGGATGTACTAATACATTTTAACATTTTATAGTTAAAGAATATAGAAGTTTGGGTTTTATTTACGTGTTCACTGTGGTTCAGCGGTGAGTTTACGGAGTTTCAACTCTAAACTCTGGGACTCGATTCTCAGCAGCAGGTGATGCATAGATTTCTAGTTTACCAAAAGATGGGAGACATAAGTTTGGAAGCAATAAGTTTCATATTTATCTTAACCGTGGAAGAAAAGTAAAAGACAGAACCTGAGCATGGAAGAAACTGAGGTTACAAACTAATGGCCAAAAGTAATAGCAGAACTGTTTTTGTTTTCAATATATGCTTCTTGGTATTGTGCATAAATGTGAATTTAGCTACAAGTATCTTAAGTGATGTAAGCATAATTTTAGCAATTGTAAAAAGTAATGAGTATTAATCTAGACACTACGAATCACGTGCAAATTATTGGATGTTGGTGTGATTTATATGATGCAGAGGTAGTGTTAGTACAAAACCACCTATATGTTGCGTGAATATTACCATCTTAGAAACAAGTAACTTATCTTTCAGAATTGTAGTTTAAAATTATGCATAAAAAGTACAAAAATGTCAAGTGTGGCTAGTGTGCTCAGACTGTGAATCCAAAAATATATATTTTTTGCTAAACCACGCTCCTCAGTGTTATAAGAATGACGGTAAAATTTGGTCAGCTATGAGTGGCCAAGAGTTGTGCAGTGGGCACTGTTGATAAGTTGCCTTCCTCACAATCTATCAATTTAAAATTAGACGTACTAAGCATCCACCTTTCTGTATTTTTTCATGGAAAACAAACAAATGATCAAAGCACGCAAGAGTTATACTATTGCGTGTAGTGTTATCGGTGCACACATCAAAATTATGGTATAAAAGTGTTGTCCGTTAACAAAAGAGATATCAGTGTATATAGCACAATCAATGAAAACGAGTATTATACAGGGCAAGGGAGGGATATCGGTTCACAGGAATTCATGATGTTTACATTATGTTATGCGTGTAATTCATACATGTCTATTGTCAGAAAGTATAAAACGTGTTTACAGAAGTTGATTACAAAATTTTTCATCCATGGAGTTCTTAAACATTTTGAATGTTCAGAGCATTAGTATGGCTGGGTAACAATAAATGTATAGCTCTTTATAGCTTAGGAGAAAACATTAACTTTTCGCTTTGACCAAGATTGGATTGCAAAGTTAAAAACTGATTGCTACTTTAATACGGACGTCTTCACTATTTGATTTGCGATGTTTCTTTAATGCTAGATTTTCAGTATCTCTTGTAAAGAAGTTAGCACAAAAATACGTAAAGAGAAAGCTAGTAATAGTTCTTAAGCATAGAATTCATGATAAAAATTTACAACAGATATAACCCTCCCTTTTTCCATTGCTTCTGACCTAGCACAACACTTTGCTATTGTTAAAACATCTAAAACTTACGGTCTTGTGAAATGTGTAAAATGTGTCTATTGTTAAGTCTTACCTCCATTATCAAATTCAAGAAATCGTTGTATAATCTCTCAGTAATATTTTGTGTGTGATACAAAGCTTTGTAAAGAATAGACTTAAGAAAAAAATAAGCAAATAAAACTTCACAAAAGTAAGAAAAAAACCTTTTTATCGTATATGTAAATTTATATTATTAACCTTATGACTTAAAAAATACAACTTATAACGAAGAAACAATAATATTTTAAGCGGTGATATTGGATACAGTTGTAAAAACATGACAGGCGGGCAAATGTAAAAGTACCGATAATAAAATATTGAAATATTCTCTCAATAATTGAAACTACTGATTGAAATGCAGACTTTCACTTTCGCAATACAAAACGCGAATCTTGTTTTATAGCTCAACATTGGCATCTTATAAATAAAGCTAATGTATGTGGAGTTGAGTAATTGTTTAGACATTAGCGACACATTAATGACTGCAATTTTATAAGCTGTTAAACAGGATTTTATAAGTTTGTGACACGTTATCGTTAATAAGATATTGCTTTAAAATGGACGAGAAGATTCAAATAATTAAACGAAAGTTTCTCACATGTAAGTTAAGTTGGTTTTGTACGTTTTTACACAAACTTGTGATTAAGTAGTTGTTGCATGAGGTCCGATATGTTCGGGTGGGTTAAGGCGTTCGAATCGTAATCTGAGGGTTGGGGGTACGAATCCGCGTCACACCAAAAATGCTCGCCCTTTCAGCCGTGGGAGCGTTATAATGTGACGGTCAATCCTATTATCCGTTGGTAAAAGTGTAGCCCGAGAGTTGGCGGTGGGTAGTGATGATTGGCTGCCTTCCTTTTAGTTTTCCAGAGCTAAATTAGAGACGGTTGGCGCAGATAGCCCTTGAGTAGCTTTGCGCGAAATTCAAGAAACAAAACAATAATAATAAACAATGGGAGGCTTCCCGTCTAAAGTTTATTATTACAATATTTTAAATAGGCAATTGAAATACACATCGTGAGGTTTATTTTTGATAAATGGAAACGCAAAGAAGTATTATTGCCTTTTTTCACAGATATGGTTTGGTTACTTTGATTTTATTCGGATCAGAATATGCGAATGTGTTAATGATGCTCACTGATTCTGCTGTAGAAGTTATATGACAGAAACGTTTCCATATCATATTTCTTTGGTTAAACACGAATCATATCGACAGTTGAAGATGACCGTTTTTTACACGTTTACCAAGCTTACTCGATTCCAATAAATTCGACCACGATGGTAATGTTTTATAAGCATTGATATGTTTGTGTTGTTACCATTAGGCATATATTAAGAAAAAAAAACGATTTATATTAAATCTTCCACAAGAATTTACAGTAGTTATTCTGATCTAGTACAGTTTATGTATGTCAACTATTCAAGTTATTGTTCTCTATTTACACCTTTTATTGATAAGTTTATTTAGCTAAAATGTATGCATCACATGAGTTGTTTTAGTCCCACGTACTAACAAATACATGTTTGTTTCGTTTTTGAATTTTGCGCAAAGCTTCTGAGTGCTATCTGGGCTAGCCGTCCCTAAGTTAGCAGTGTAAGAGTAGAGGGAAGGTAGCTAGTCATCACCACCCACCGCTAACTCTTAGACTACTCTTTTACCAATGAATAGTGGGATTGACCGTCACATTATAACGCTCCCACGGCTGAACGGGCGAGCATCTTTGGTGTGAGGCGGATTTGAACCCGCAATCCTTATATTATGAGTCGAACGTCTTAACCCACCTGGCTATGCCGGGCCACCTAGTTGTTTCTGATTCATGTTTGAATTGTTAACCTGTTATCTTTTAAGTAGCATAGTTTGAAGTTGTTCTGGTAATATCTTTCTGCGTTAGAGGTGTTTCTTTTGTCTCTTGTACATAGTACAGAAAACAATAATCCAAATAAGAGCACTGTGTGGATCTCTTTAGAAGAAAAGAATATCCAGGTAGTAGTTAGCATAGAATAGAGAAGGATGGAAGCTATGCTTATAATATTGGTCAGGATTTGTATAGTAATACATTAACATCTTGGTATTTATGTCCAGATATCATACTAAAGCCTGAATATTAATTACAAAGACTATGTTACTGTCTCTCCCATTAACGTAATGTATTATATTATTTCTTGCTGCGTTTCATTTTCTATTATATTCCTGTGAACAATATTCCGACATCTGGCTGCAGACAGTAAAAGGTGAAGAAGATGTGGGCTAGAGCGCCAACATCTGCTGTTCTTTTTTCCTTCTTAATATTAACATGTGAAACCGGCAAAGTTCAGGATAAACTGGATAGGCGGAGTACCTTCCACATAATCTGGATCTCACTTCAGCCAGTACCTCTTAAACATTCCCTTATGGTGGGTGTCCCGATGTTGGGTGTTTGTATTGTGGTTGCAATTTTGTCTTCCTCTCTTTGACGAATTTACGTTAAATTACGTATATGTATTTGTCATAAATACACTCAGTGGTCTTTATTTGTGACTGCAAATCAAAATACAAACCAAGTATATGTGGTTAAAAGGTTCATTTGTTGTTCGACCAAACATTAAAACGGGGAAGATGAGTGATCTAAGCGATTCTGACCGTGGAATGATTGTTGATGCAAAACGTGATGGTTACATCAGAAACTGCTGACTTCCTAGGATTTTCAAACACTAGTTTCTAGAATTTACAGAGAATGGTGAAAAAAAACATCCAATGAGTAGTTTTTTTGGAAACGAAAACATCTTATTAACAAGAGGGGCAGAGAAGAATGGCCAGACTGACTGAAGCTAACAGAAAGACCACAAATACTCAAATAACCACTATTTACAACAGTGATGTACAGAAGGTCATCTCTGAAGAAACGAACTATGAAGCGTTAAGCTACAGCAGCAGAAGACCACACTGAATCCCACTCCTGTCAGCTAATAACAAAAAAATGCAGTTACAGTGGACATGGGATCACTAAAATTCGTCATCTGATCTGACGAATCTTGATTTCTTTTGCCAAATGTAACTGGTATGGTCAGAATTTGGTGCAAATATCATGAATTCGTGAATCCATCCTGCTTTGTGTCAACGGTACAGGCTGCTAATGGTGGTGTAATAGTGTGGGATATGTTCTCTTGGCACATATTACGCCCCTTAATACCAACTGAGCATCATATGAATGCCGCAGCATGCCTGAGTATTGTTGACGACCATGTGAATTCCTTTATGGCCACAGTCTATCCGTTTTCCAATGGTTTCTTCCAACAGGATAATGAGCCATGTTACAAAGCACTCATCATCTGAAGTTGGTTCTACGAACGTGGCAATGACTTCAGTGTACTCCAATGGCCTGCACACTCAGCAGATCTCAATCCAATATAGCACCTTTGGGATGAGGTGGAACGGAAAGTTCGCAGCAATGAATGCGTGGCCAACAAATCTGCAAGAACTGCGTGATGCTATCGAATCATCATTGACCAAAATCCTTTAGGAATGTTTCCAGCATCTTGTTTAATCTATGCCGTGAATAATTCAGGCTGTTCTGGTGGCAAAAAGGAATCCTACCCAGTACTTGATAGGTGTACCTAATTCAGTGGCCAGTGAGTGTATATTATATTATATATATATACAAATATATTTGTTATATCTATTATACACACCTATTTGTCTTTTATGTTTTCTTGTTTTGAATTTCACACAAAGCTACATGAGGGCTATATGCACTAGCTTTCCCTAATTTAACAGTCTAAGATTAAAGGAAAGGCAGTTAGTCATCACCAGCCACTGCTAGCTTTTACCAACGAATAGTGAGATTGACCATCACATTATAACGCTCCCATGGCTGAAAGGACGAGCATGTTTTGGTGCGACAGGGATTCGAATCTGCGACCCTTGTATTTCGAGTCGAACGCCTTAATCTCTTGGCTGTCTTTTATGAAGATTTCAGTAATCCAAATGACAAGTACATGTCAGAGACGAAGTTTTTCTCTTATATTTTACAATATAGGTGAACTACAATACTTCAGATATTAACACATACATATTACAGGTGTTACTTCACCTTTTCTGTTATGTATTAAAACAAAGTTTCTGGAAAATAAGGACAATCGTTTGAACAGTTTGCTAGTTATAAGTGGATTTACTCTTACACAAACATTCTCCAGTGCACTGGATAGATGTTCAAATTATTAGATTTCACGACGCTTAAATACGGTAGTTTCAGTAGTGAATAAAACAGTTCAAAATAATTGTTTCAATTTTGAATCTAATAGTCCCAGTAATAAATAAAATGTTTCATAAATATTGCTTTTAGATTTAAAAACAGTAGTCCCAGTAACATGTAAAACACTTTGAAAGTGATTTCACTTTTAATTACTTTTATTCCAGTAACACAAACGTTTGTAATTATTGAATTGCGTTTTTCGTACAACTGTCCTAGTAATAAGTAGAATAGTTCATAAGTACTGCTTTCTATATCAAATACAATTGTGCTAATAATAAGAAAAATCGTTTTCAGGTATTGTTTATAGTTTTGATCACAGTTGTTTCAATAATAAGTAGGACATTTTATAATTATTTACTTGACTTTTCAAATCAATAATCTCAATAATAATAAAATAGTTTCTCAGTATATCTTTCACTTTTAAATATATTAGTCTCTGTTATTATTTTAAATTTTAAATATAGTAGTCCCAGTATTAAATAATATATTTCGTAAGTACTGCTCTCAGTTTTAAATACAATAGGCTCAGTAGCGAGTAGAACAATTTATAAGTACTGCTTTGAGTACTAAATAGAACAGTTCCAGTGATAAGCGAAACTGGTTTTAAGTGTTTTTTTTTCACTTTTAAATGCAATAGTAATAAGTAAAATAGTTTATAAGTACTTTTCTCGGTTTTAAACAAAACAGTTCCAGTAATAAGTAAAATAGTCAGGAAGTATTGTTTTCAGATTTAAGTACAACGGTTTCAGCATTAAGTAAAAGTGTTTTCTACTTATTGCTCTTACTTTTAAATACTAACGTCCTAGTAGTATGTAGTACAGTGTCTAAGTATTGTTTTCAGAACGAAGAATAAAGATAATTGGTGAATTTATGGTCCCTGTTCCATGTTTGTTTTACAGTGAACACCACAGCATTAGAAGTTACAGCAAATATAGCTTCCAACTGTTTCTCTTTTTAAAATTTTTTCATGAGTGTGGATATAATAATGTCAATAATAATACGGATATTTATATATTTATATATATATTAGAGAATTTTATTTATTTTTATGTTCAGTACATAGAGCGTATTATGGGACTCCTAACACTATCAAATACATACTTTTCTTTTTATACAGTGTTATAATAGTCCATGTTATTATTGACATATATAAAATAGTATGCTCTTTTTTAAGCTTTATGAAATATATGTTATTAAATGAGTATTACAGATTATGTTTGTTGACTGTGATATAAGACATGAAAGATATATACAGGTTAAACTGTATTAATACTGACATAATTTTAAGCATTTTATTCTTTTATCCCGCAGTTTTTGTTAGAGCGAGAGAATTCTTACTTATTTTTGTGATATTATTAATAATATGGTTTCAAAATATGGTAAGACGCTTGTGGTTCTATCTTTTCCTGGTCGTTTTTTTTATAGTTTTAGTCAGATAAGTATACATTAAAAATACATTTTCATTAAATGTTAAAAAAATGTTTTTAACGTATAGTTGTTGAATTATAGGGGCATCGCTCACGTTGGGGAACCTAGCAACTTGGTTTTAGACTCCCGCCATAGTAATTCCGTTAAAGACAGTGCCTATCCGGGAATTAATGTACCTCTGCGTCGAAAGCAGCGTCGATTGGTACGAGCTAATCCTGGCTCACTCTTAGCCATAGCAAAAGGAATGAAAATGGCCATTGCAGAATGCAAATACCAGTTTAAAGATAGACGATGGAATTGTCCCACCTCAGACTATGCAAGAGGAAAGTCTACGTTTGGAAAAATTGTTCATAGAGGTACGATGTAACTAGTTTATGTTTATATGTCTGATATTCATATTAAGATGAAACATAAAGGTGACACATACACCTGCCCGGGGGTAGGGACTTGCATTGTTTTTGGAATATTTAATTCATTTACGAAGATAATTCAGTACACATATGAAAATCTGAAATAAAACTAAACTTTTTTGTGTTGCAACTAATTATAAGATCCATTGAAATATAATATAAAGTGACTAGTTTTGGGAAAAGTGGGATTACACCTATAACATGGCTTAAGGAACTTAATACCTTTCTTCAAAACTATCTGAGCTATTGAAACATAAACATGAATAAGTTATTATATAATTTTCAAATATGCAACAAAATTTTAATTTCCAGAATTAAGATTTCCCATATATCATAGTATAGCTTTACTACCCATGAACAGTAAGCATTTTGAAATATATATCTAAACTAGTTGACATAATGTTGTTAAAATTAATTAATATCAATTTCTGTTTTGTTGTGCTTTACAAAAAATCATATTTCAATTGCAATTTTAACAATTATTATTTTATTTCAAACATTTTTGCACGAGAGGAAAGTCTAGTCTTTTTTCCCCTCAGATTTTTATTTTCATTGCGACATTTTCGTAAGTTAATGAAATATTTAAACAAGTTTAAGTAACCTTCCTTATCTCTTAATGCCATTCTAATCTCTTTCTGGGAGAAGACGGAAGTATAAAATTAGAATTATTAAATCCGTAAGATATTAAAAGTAATGTAACTGGACAACATTAACAAAATTAGCAGATATTAGAAAG
The DNA here is from genome assembly GCA_011833715.1 of Carcinoscorpius rotundicauda. Classification (NCBI taxonomy): domain Eukaryota; kingdom Metazoa; phylum Arthropoda; class Merostomata; order Xiphosura; family Limulidae; genus Carcinoscorpius; species Carcinoscorpius rotundicauda. The sequence goes on along the minus strand of CM022399.1, from coordinate 69,222,977 downwards.
AAGAGTATAATCAATTTTGTAACTGGATTATTACCAAATGGGTTAGCATCATACATGTTTATAACATACTTTGTAACTGGATTATTACCAAATGGGTTAGCATCATACATGTTTATAACATACTTTGTAACTGGATTATTACCAAACGGGTTACCATCATACATGTTTGAAACATATTTTGTAGTTTGGAATAATATGCTTGTAGAAATAAGAAGTTATGAAGGTATGATATTTGGTATTGCTAGTAAGTTAGTTTAGGACATGACAAGATCTAAAGATCTGATAGAAGAATTTTTAGTTTTTTTCCAAAACTGGTGTCAGACTAAAGAAGTGTCTTACTAGTTATGAAGCCGAGAATGAGACGATAACACTATGTAATTTGTTTTTTTACTTTTTCTTATTCCGAGGAAAAAAGTGTTATTTCTCAAGTACTTATATTTAAAGTAAATGGAAAAGACCTATTTTTCTCTTCAAACTTTTCTTTTGTGACCTGGGAGCATATAACGAAAACATGATGGGAGACTATATTTGGAAGCTGATAGGTGAAAGTGATCTACATTACAGTCGCAAATCTCAAAACAACTACTCACTTCTAAACATTTTTGTATAACTGTAGCATAAATATATGTAAATCTTGATTCATATGTTGTTTTATTCAGACCTTATATAAATTAAAATGTGCAAATTTGCCCGTTTTTACATAGAAAATAGGTTAATTTTTAAATTTCATTATGCAAATCACAAAAGCAAAGTCTAAAGGGAATAATGGCCATTTTCTGTACTTTTACAACATAAACAATTAAGAAATAACACATACTATCCAAAAATGAAAGTTCTGTTACATATTGTAATAGTTTATGCACAAAAAGCATCTCTATTATTATTTGTTTACATTGCAGCGGATAATTGGAACGTTTGACGAACTTCCCCGTTGTATGTCATCTTGTTTAATCCCAACAAAGTTACTCGAAGATAAGAACACAATGAACTAGTAAAATGGATGTAGCTATAGTACATCCAACTAAGTCAGATATTGACGGAACTGATTTGACGTTACACTACAAAGTCCAACTCCAGATCTCTGAGACACATTTAGCACTCTAGGAATGCTGTGCTTTATTTACAAAACTGATTAAGAAAAGTAAATCCCCGCTATGTGTACACTGCTCTCACAGCAATACTTAGAGTTCCATTGACTGGTGTATCTATTGATAGGAGTTTTTTAAAGTCCAAGTTAAATAAAACCTACGTGCGGTTGTCTATGATTCAAAAGAATCTAACACTCATGTGGTGGCTCTTTATCTAGGAATATGTAACACCAATATCATTATAATAGTATTGTTACTTTTTATTGTTGTACAGATAGAGACACATAAGTTATTAGGCCTCTTTTTTTCGTCTAATTCCATGTAAAAATGTACCCAGGTTTTAGCTAGCGTCTATGAAACTTTAGTTTCCTCACAATAATTCATGATTGATGTGTATTTTCAACAAGCCACCTGTGCTGGGATGATTATTCTAGAAGTTTCATTTAAAATATAGTTTTTATCAAACATTTGCTTCTTTGTTGATTTTGATACACCAATTCAGCGTAATATTTTACACATATTCTCTAGTAACAGATATTTTTAACGTTTTCTTTCTATTTAAAAATGGTATATGAAATAAGTAAGAAAACGGATTACTGATTTACTGCCTGATGAATACGTTATTCTGTAGTCTTTATTTTTTTCTTTAGTGAAATAGTTCAATGAACACCTGGTATTGGAATAAAATAAACCGTTAAGATAAATTCTGCAGTTTCTATAACTTTGATTAATTGGTAACATATAGTAAAATGTTACAATGTAAGGTTTACTGTCCATATAAGTTCTAGTGGATACTTTTATAGGTTATTTGTCCTTTACCGTTTCCATAAGATCAGGTGTACAATGAGCAAAATGAATGTTGTTATACGTTTTGATAGATTTGGTAACATTCCAGTTGTTGTTGTCGACTTCATTGATTTGCTGTATTTTGAAGCTATGAATAGCCTAACAAATATGTTGACCATTTATTAATACATTTTATCATGTAACACGTAATAGTACTTATCAAATGACAATAAAGATTCACCTTAACTTGTAATTTTTGTTCTCTTTCATTAACCACATCAGATTCCCCTTAACTTGTAATTTCTTTGTCCTCTTTGGTTAAAAAGATAAGTGACTCCAATTCTTTGTAATTCCTCTGTAATCTATAATTCACCACAAAGAAAACCCAGTCATTCACTAATGTCAATTTGTGTTTTCAAAATAGCATCATTTTACGTATGTTTGAGTATGCCCTTAAAGTTAGACAGATATAAATATTATAGAAATTTGTATGTTAATTTGTAGTAAAGAGCATGAAAAAAGAGAAATTACGAAATGTCTAGAATATCTTCTTTACACGTGGGTGGCTTTTCAGACGCGACATGTTTGATTAATAGGGAAGAGATGAACCTGGACTGACAACTTGATTATTGTATCTGTTTCATGGGCGAACCTCGTGCAGTAGGCAAGATTTGATCATTACTAAGTCGTCTACCTGTCCTCCCTTTGGGTGGTCTATTAGAAGGTAGCAGTCCCCTCTTCTCGCTTTAAAACTAATGTAGAATGTGGGTCGATGCGGTATGCATGGGATATATAAATACACCACATTGATACCTCTATTAAAACATGTCTGCCAACTACAGTAAACAACATGACCCGAAGCAGTAATGGTGTTATCAAGCCATTTCTACTAAGGAAACAGGCTTACATTATGACCTTCTATATGTATAGGTACATTTTTCAGAACATTTCGACCAGCTATACATAAAGTGAAGTTACTATTTATAAAGACACTACAATCAAATCACACACACACACACATATATATATATATAAAATATATCAGAGTGATGTGTACAAACATTTAAAAAAAATCTGGTTAGTGTTGATTACATAAAGTTATTAACAGATGTTTACAAGAAAATCAAAAGAACATCACGAACTGTTTGTTTTGAATTTCGTGCAAAGCTATTCAAGGGCTATCTGCGCTAGCCGACCCTAATTTAGCAGTGTACAACGAAAGGGAAGGCAGTTAGTCATCACCGCCCACCACCAACTCTTGGGCTACTCTTTTACCAACGAATACTGGGATTGACCGTTATATTATAACGCCCTCATGGGGGAAAGGGTAAACATGTTTGGTGCGACGGGGATTCGAGCCCTTGACCCTTGGATTATGAGTCGAACGTTTTAACCCACCTGACCATGCCGGGCCAACGCGAACTGTTTCTGCCAAAATCATTAAAACAGAACCATGAATTATTTATTAAAGTGAACAACTTAATGGTAATGTATTAAGTTAGTTTTCATTGGTATGTAAAAGTATTAAATATAAATTAATTACAGAGAAACATTTAAAGGTGAATAAAATAAGAATTATCTTCAATGATCTAACCATTTATCAAGAACACCATATTTTATGTGTACGAACTGATCAGGACGATTTATCTCATGTTTTACATTATTTGTACTGGATAACGTTAACAGCTGCGTGCAAGGTAAGAATATGTTAGCTTTTTATTTTAAGTAAATCTACATAATCAGCTATCTGCACTCTGTACGGCAGAGAACCGAATCCCGTATTTTAGCTTTGTTAGTCTGTAAACTTTTCTCTGACGTACCGTAGTACAGGTTACGATAGTAAATAAAACATAAAGTATATCTTCAGCTAATATATCACTCATTAAACAGGTTTGAAAAGTGTTTTTTTTTTAAGTTATTATTAAAGCAAGTTTAGCTGGGTAACGATTAACGATTGATACAAGTCAGTGTTTTATGTAGATATAGCTCTGATAGGATCAGGGTTTAGGTTATGTTTAGTGTGAATGTTACAGTCTATTATTTTCTCAACACATAGGATTAGGATTTAGGTTGTGTTTAATAGGCGTAGTTAGGTATTTCATTTCCTCTTTACTGTAGCTAGAGAGAGGATGAGAACTTAAATCGTGTTTATTGTGAATAACCAATATGTTTTATTGTTTGACCTATATAATCAGATGGGATTAGGGTTTAATGTCAAGGAAAGATTACATTATGATTACACATTAAGGTTTCCGAAATTGTTCCCTTTTTTCAAGAGACTTGTTGATGTATTTGAGGCTGTTTAGGAAATTGATATTACTGATTTATCTCCTCTTTTAGTGCTTAATGATGGGAATAATAAGACTAGGAGACACAGACACACTTATTTTTTGACAGAGGTGAAGTCATAAAGTCATCTTCAGCTAAAGCAGCTTTAGTTTCATAACAGGGTAGATAGTCTTTAGACTGAGTTGTCTTCAGATATAGTAGAAGGCTTGATAAATATTTGAATATATTCTGAATTTAAGTCTTTCTATTTTAGATTTTAGTGTACAGATACCTAGATGGATGAATGGGTCTTTTGTTGTCCTAGTTTATATCTATATATTCAGGATAAATTATAATAAAAAAAGCAAGCCAAAACAAAAATAAAATACGCTATCACAAATCAAAAGGTTCTCCACAATACAGGTTATAGATAGCCTTAGCAGCTGTGCTAAAAACTCAAAATACAAATATAAGAAATATTTTGACAAATTATTTCTGTTTTACTTAGTTACATATAATATTTGGGTCTAGACTTAGGTTTCAGTTTTTTTTTTAATGAGGTTCATACTTTCTAACCTTTGGATGGGAAGAAAAGGCAGTTAAGCGAAAACTATATCCGCAGTCATGCAAATTGCTACGGGTTCCGTAAGCATGCTTTTCAGGAAAGTTTTTAAAACAAGCATAGTGAAATCATGATTTCTCAAATTATGGGCCACAGAATTAATAACCAACTGCAAAAAAAAAGTTTAAATTTTTACTCAAACGAACTATGTAAATTTTTGTACCATTAAAACGAATATTATATATTGGTTGTCAACTTTATTAGGATCTGTAACTAATTATGGGCTATGTAACATTTATAAATAATAGCCACCATCGGACATGGTATAGAATTCACAAAGTGCTAGAAGCTGTCTTGAGTGCTTTTCTTTTCATATTTACTCACTTGTACTTTACGCAATCCATGGAGCAAGATAGCTATAGAATATTGTTGGAAATGTTCATCCCACAGATGCTCAATCTGATTAAGATCCAGAGATTGTAGTGGCCTCATGAGATGCCTTAAGGTTTTGCCATATTCCTCAAATAATGCTTGCTGAAACTGGGTGTAGTGAATGCGAATATCATTCGCCTTAGTAGGAGCTGTCTTCATTTGGATTTATTGACTTCGAAATGATACTGGTGTAAGCTTTGGCATTAACTGTACCTTTTCAAATGCCAATGCGCCCAAGCTATGCTGGGAAAACATGCCTTAAACTAGGATTCCACCACCAAAACACGGACAGGTGGGAGCACAGAAGTGTAATTCGAATGGTTTCTTCAAATTTCCCTTCTCCCATATGTGAAAAAAAGATAAGTTGTGACTCGTCAAACTGAATCACTTTTAGATATTTTGGAGCAGTCTTTCAACGGAACTGTCCAAGTAATTGTGACAATTTCTAATTGTGTATCCACTGTCAAATTATTTTCAAAAGCTGCAGTATCTTTACCTTTCTCCAAATTTGTTAGACTAACCGCATATGTACTGGTTCTAGTAACGTCATGGTATCATCTGCAGCCGAGTTCATGTCCAAGTCTGAAAGTGTACCCAGGTTCTAATAAAATGGCCAGCCAGTGGATATATAAAAAGGTTGATAGAGTGGTATGGTTATCTTTGAAAAGAAGTACGCGGTTGAAGTGTCCTGAAACCAGTATGTTTTGTAAGGGTGGTAAGTATTATTGATATATTGGATTTAATTTGCATATAATTAAAAATTAAAGCTATTTTTATGCAAACTTATTCGTTTATTAATTTCGTTGTACTCCTGTTTATACAATAAAGTAATTTACGGTTTAAATAACGTAAAATCAAGAGTTAGACCATTATCTCCGTTATACCTAAAGGTGTACATAAAATTAAGACTTTGATATACTTAAAGTGCAGATATCAGTTTTTTATTTGAACTTCATCTAGGTTAATATAAGCTTAAGGTTTATATTATTTTTCGTTTAAGTGAATCGTTCTGTTCTTTCAATTAATTCTAAAATCGACAAAATTAGGGTTTAAGTTATACTTACATAATATTTTCGGTTAAGATGCGGGATTAGGTCACATTTAGGACGAGTTTTGTCTTTGGTAGTTTCAGAATTTTTGTTCAATGTTTTTTATTAATTTCGGTGTAGATAAGATAAGAATTTAAAATAGACTCAAGCCTTGCAAGGCCTTATTTATATTTAAGATACGTAGGTTTGTTTATTTGCTTGTTTTTACCTGAGCCTACAGAGGATTAGGAGTTTTTGTTACTCAGATAAAATCAGTTGATTCACAGTAACTCGATATGCTTAGTTGACTCAGATTCGGTCAACTGTTCCAACTGTAGGTTTCATGACCCATCATTTATTCATATTTTTATTTCTGAATCTATTGGCTCAAGGTGTGATCATCTGACTCACTGTTAATGATGATATTACCGAGAAATAGCATGAAAGAACAAATTGAAACGTTTTTGAAAACACGTGGTTGTAAATAGTATTTTTAGCCACAGCAAAATGGCTCTGTATTTTATTTGTTGTTCTTTTCTTTTTTCAAATACAAACTTTTAGCTCAGCTCTTTCATTTATTAATTTATTTGAGACCTAACTACAGTTTTGGTCTCAGTAGGTCAAACCCTTTCAACTGATGTAATTAACTACAACCAAGGTCTTAACTTAATTTACTCTAATTTTTGCCTAAAATAATTTCAGTTTAAAGGTAGGCTATTAGAGGTTCTGACTGATAAGTAATACAGCTGAATTGGGTACACGCCGTCCCGTGCTTGATATTACTACTGAACAAATGTGTAGTTAAAAATGAAGACAAAAAAAGGTCTCATAGACTAATTTGCTCAAATCCTGCCTAAACTAATTTTAGGTGACGTGGATACTAAAGTTTTCATGTTGTTTACTCTACACTGCGTCTTTGGGTGTTTTTATCTGTCATCTGAAAGTATACAGACACTATTACTTGTTTCGAATATATACAAATTACTCGAGCAGCATAAGAACGGGTGTCAAATGAAAAAAAATTTGTAGTACAGAACACGCTAAAAAAGGGACAAAATACATAATTAGAACTCTCTTTGGCAGTGGTTTGTTTGTTTTGGAATTTCGCACAAAGCTACTCCAGGGCTATCTGTGCTAGCCGTCCCTAATTTAGCAGTGTAAGACTAAAGGGAAGGCAGCTAGTCATCACCACCCACCGCCAACTCTTGGGCTACTCTTTTACCCACGAATAGTGGGATTAGCCGTCATATTATAACGCTCCCACGGCTGAAAGGGCGAGCATGTTTGGCGCGACCGGGATGCGAACCCGCGATCATCAGATTTCAAGTCGCACGCCTTAACACGCTTGGCCATGCTGGGCCCTTTGACAGTGGATACTTTAAACACTTCACAATTGAAACAATTTCAAACTATTTGTTTGTTGTTGAACGCAAAATTGCACAATGAATTATTTGTATTGTGCTTACTACTGAATCAGATTTCATAAAATAAAGAAAACAAGCACCAAGAATAAAGCAGAAAGACAATTACAGACGTAACGTCATAATCCTTTCAGGCCCGCCATGCCCAGGTGGGTTAAAGTGTTCGACTAGTAATCTAAGGGTGACGAGTTCGAAGACCCGTCGCACCAAACTGCTCGCCCTTAGAGCAGTAGGGGCATTCTAATGTGACGGTCAATCCCACTATTCGTTGGTAAAAGAGTAGCCCAAGAGTTGGCGGTGGGCGATGATGAATAACTGCCTTCCATCTAGCCTTATACTGCTAAATCAGGGAAGACTAGCGCAGATAGCCCTTGTGTAGCTTTGCGCGAAATTTAGGAAACAAAACATACAAACATTATCCTTTTCGCTAAAGGCCTCTCAAGGAGATACAAACAGCAACGTGTTTCTATACTTTTTAGACGATCCCAATTCACCTGTTCCAAATTAATGTTTCTTACTAATTACGTTTCTTAAGTCCCCCTCATTTGTATAGAGTAAATTTTAAGCTACATACGAACATATGTATTTAGTTAAATGTTGATGTTTTTTAAAATCTTACTGCTGCATTGACCTTTTTTGTCACCTGACAGACACACTGAACTTGTTCAAAATAAATAACACATGCTCAACAAAGAATAAACGGATATACTGGTATGCAATTACAACAAACAGAAAGTAAAGTTCTTCTTAAAGGTCCATCTTCAAGACAAAGATATATAATGGCCGGTTTTGATCAGCGACTTAATGTTACGTAACAAGAGACAAGTAGCAACAAAGAAATCTTATTAGAATAGAATAATATTTTTTTCTAACATAATACAACACATATCAATGTAATGTCAAGAGACTCAGTAACATGTTTAGCTTGTTACGTGTACATGATTTGTGAATTCTTCGACAGATTGTTGTGCTGAAGCGTTCATTATAAATATATTATAATGAGACAAATAATGCATGGAAAATAGACAACAACGACACGTACACTTAGTGAAGGTCGTCAATTATAAACAACGTATACAACTGCTACTTAAACTGCTATTTAAAAATAGCAATAGATATATAAAATAGTACTATATGCAGTGATAATAAATATTGAATGTACACTCACGATTTCAGCTCGGTATAAGAAATGCCACCGTCGTCTGATAGGGAAATCTACTATGGAAATCAATTACTGTTTAAAAACAAGCTGAAATATTGTCGCAGAAATTCGAGTAGAGACAGCAAACCTGAGCAACGATGTACAACAGCAACGTTGGTAACCTTTCATGTGGAAGTTTCTAATTAATGTTCTACAAAATGCACGAGTGGTAGTTTCTTAGTAATGTGCATTGTAAGGAAACAACGAGTGTTTGATAGAGGAAAATGACGAATTTCAAAATATTTAACCATATCAAAATTACACGAGGGGTATCTGCATTAGCGGTCCCTAATTTAGAAGTGTAAGACAAGAGGGAAAGCAACTAACTCTCATCATTACCCACTACCATGGACTATAAATAGTGGGATTGACCATCGCATTATAACGTCCCAACAGCTTGAAAGGACAAGAACATTTGATGTGAAGGAGATTCGAACTAACGACCTTCAGAATATGGGTCGAGCGCCCGAACCAAATAACCATGCCAAGAATTTAAAAGTATATCCTCATGTTTTTTTTTTTAAATTATTTTGCGAACACACTTTGCAATAGATATCACTGGCAATAAGTTTATAGTGGGATCATAACGGAGATTTGCAGGTTGAACAAGGTATCAGCAGTATATCTTCAGTCTTGGTTACTCACATTTTTTGCGATCCTCATTATGGTATATATTTTAAACTTTTAATTTTGAAGTAAAACAAAGACACGTAAAAGCGCTTTAAATAAATTACTTATTTAGTGAGACACGCGTAAACACGCGTTTAAAACACATCGAATAAAAAAAAAACAGCCACTCATAACAACAACACATCCATAACATTTATAATCACGTAAATCAATTTTCAATCATAAAAAATAATAAACTTTTAAATAGGTCATGGGCATTTGTAATTTTTCATATTGAATATCTGTCAAGGTTTTGGTGCAAAATATTCAGTCGATTTTGCTGTAGGCTTTTAAAATAATAATTAAATGAAGAAACAGGCAAATTTTGATTATTTCTAACAATCGTTAGAAGGAAGATTTTTAGTGCCACTTGAACAATAAATCTGCTTTTTAAGGTGGATTTTTTCATTGAATGTTGTGTGAGAGTTTTGAGCAAAATGCTATGCAATCTTTACTATGAACCATCATTGTGACTTGTGGTAAAACAGTTTTTAGGTTGGATATATATTCTTATCTCTTATTTAAGTTCTTTCACTGCTTTTCTAGGTACAGCAGGAGCATACCAATAGTTTAAGCATTGTATGTACATTTTGCACTGACATTTTCGTATTTCAATCCATTTTGGTTTATTCTGTATACCATGTGGCGCAATATCAATGGGTCACTCCATCTAGTGTAAAGATATTAAAACACAATACAAATTAACTGCACTTCTGTTGCTCTTTTTTTTTTATTTCGAGCAAATCTACATAAGGACTAACTGCGCTAGCCATTCTCAATTTAGCAATTTAATACAAGAGAGAAAGCAGCTCGTCAGCACCGCCCACCGCCAACTCTTGGGTTATTTGTTTTACCAATAAATAATGGAATTGACCCTAGCATTATAACATGCCAAAAGGACAAGCATGTTTAGTGTGACAGGGATTCGAACACGCTCTCCTCGTATTACCAGTCAAGCGCCCTTAATTGCGTTGTCATGCCGAGTTCGACTTCAGATACCCTCAAATATGTAAAAAAAGTCGACTTGTTCAGAATAGCAAAGTTACACCAATAGAATGCTTTTAACTTTTCAATATATATCGTTGCAGCATAGAGAAACATATTAAAAGTAAATTTTGCAATCTTTTCCTCATGAATGAGAGCCTATTACAGTAAAATATTTTAGAATTCACAAACGAATGTATTAGAAGTATCTTTATCATCTAATCTGGAAATAGGAATATTGAAAATTATATCTTGTCACAAAAAGAAAACGAAATGCTATTAACAAAATGTTTCTATTTCGTTGGTTATGGGAGTAGTTAATTTAACAGTTGTCAACTTATTTTTAATGTGTTTCATTTGACAGCTTTTAGTTATTTCTCTTCAAACTAATTAAAGAAAAAGAATAGTACCAACTACAAGTTATTTTGGTGATGTTTCTAGCAATATCTTCATGAAACTTCTCGTGAGATAGACATCATAATATCAGTTATTATATGAATGCGAACTTTTTTTTCTTCTTCGCGCTTGATGTTTGCGTCGATTATCAACATTCTTCTGCTATATTACGTTTCTATCACTATGCACAATTAACATCGCTGGAAAATTATAACAGCCAGGCGGAAAAAAACAAAACATTTTGAAGAGTTAAAACGACTTTAGATATTTATGTAGTCGTGTGCTGTTCCTACAGATAGGACAACCAATTCTAGTATTGCAAGATTTCAAACTTAGATGTGCTACAAGCGTGCCCGATCTGTTTATGCGGCTGAGTTGTGTCTTGAGTACCGTTGTGATAAAATTCTTACATTTTATTTTGATAAACTCTAGCTTATCGCTATACCAGCGACGTTTACATGTTCTCCCGTGTAATCGCTGTATGACAGAAAGCTTTGTTATCAATAACCTAAAACTCGAATATTAAAAGTGATTTAAATATTTTCATCGTAGATCACAATTACGAAGGGCTTGGCCTGGTCTGGTGGTCGACTTGCAGCGATTCCACACATACATTATTATCTACTGGCTGATGTAAATTACACCATCTAATCGATATGACATACACAATTATGGATAACTGTAATATACGCAGAGGTATTTTATGTAATGAAAGTGCATATAGAATATTCAGTTTTATTTCATTTTCCGACATTTATTTAAGCTTGAAGTATTATTATTGTTTTGATGATTCTAATCCAGTTGTTTGTGTTTATGATATGTTCAGTTACAAAAATAGTTTACAAATTAAAAACAAGCAAGTTATCTAAAAGTCAGGTTTGAAGGGTTTTCTCGGGAACAATGAGCGTTCAGATTGTATGGTTTGTTTTGAATTTCGAGCAAAGCTACACGAGGGCTATCCGCACTAGCTGTCCCTAATTTAGCAGTGTAAGACGAGAGGGAAGGCAGCTAGTAATTACCACCCACCGCCAACTCTTGGGCTACTTTTTTACCAACAAATAGGGGGATTGACCGTCACGTTATAACGCCACCACGGCTGAAAGGGCGAGCATGTTTGGTGCGACCGCGATTCGAACCCGCGACCCTCCAATTACGAGTCGAACGCCTTAACATATTTGGCTATGCCGGGCCTAGCTTAAAAAGAACTGCTGATTTCACCTTTTTAGAAATATTGTTTTTATTTATGTTATACTAAAATAAAATTGTAATTAGGAAAATATTTGTAAATTGGATATAAAAGGGCTGTCAATTTCCAGATTAGACAACTTATTTTAAGGCTTACTCTTGCCTGCCACTGTTTAAGCCTCGCGGCTAAGATGGGGAGCATGTTTGGTGTGAACTGATTCGAACCCGCAACTCCCAGACAAGGAGTCGAGTGCTTAATCTACCTGGCCATGCCGGGCCGAGCATTCAGAAATACAATGATGAAGTTGTTAGTAAAGAAACAATCATAAAACAGTGACGGTGAAATTAAACTTTAACAGTGCAGTAAACTTGAACAATGATTGAAATTACTTGTTAAAAAATGCTTTATACCGAGCATATAGGTGAAAAAATTACGAATTTTTAGTAAAAACGTGCGAACTTGATTTTAAATAGAACCTCGAATTTTAGTGTTGTGCGAGTCCTAAAATTACCGTTGATTCATCGGGGGACCCAGTTTTAAATGGTTTAAAAACCTGAAATCATACGTATTACAATAACTTGTACCATGTACATAATTTAGATCAGTATTTAATATTTTATTTATGTTATTACAATAATGAATGGAATGTGCTTATTTCTTATTACAGTTTTTTGCTAGTCAGAATATTACTTCTTTTGTGTTTGTTGTTAATTGCTACATAATTTTATGAATTATTATTATTTTTTTAATTTGTTGTTATTGCATACGCTTATATTATGATGGCAAAACACATACCTAGCGTACTTAAGTTAAATGTACTGAATTAAAACGACTTTGGAGCCTCACTAGTTCGTGGCAGGTCATGAAATTATTGACATAGGGTCATGTTATTTTTGATAACCGTACATTTTCAAAAGCCGTGGTGGGCAGAGCAAAACTAGCCATTTGTAACTTTGCGTTTAACTATCAACAAATAAATATCTTTAACCTAGCTTTACAACGTATGTACCTTCATAAAAAGAGTTATTAAAGTTGTCACGAATACTAAAAATAACTAAGTTTAATAGAACGAGCATAGACCTCTGTATTTTACAATTAACTAAATTCTATCTGCAATTTCATATTGTTGTTTTTTAACAGAAAAACAATTACCTAAGAAAGTGAATTTACTCTTATAGTATAAGGTAGTAAAATACGTCGTTCTGCACTAGTACCTTTCAACATGCACAGTATCTGCTGCCAGCCAGTCGGATATTTGGTGCGAATACTTTTTTTTTTCAACTGTTGTCAGCGTTTTATAGAACGGACACTAACGAATCTTGAAAGTTCATAGTTGCAAAAAATTTTTTACTGATGACTTTCTAGTTTAACTTCTGGCACATTACAAAAGAATGGAGATTTTAATCAAGAAGAACCCTTAGGGTGTGTATTTGTAAAATTATTCTGACATCTCACGAGTGAAGTAGAAATTATTGGTAGCAAAGAACTTAATTAAGTCGTATTCACAACCAGATACTACTCGATAAGCCCAAATATCCAGGTCGAAATACAAAAAGATTAAATGTAAAAGGTTGAAATCACAAATAATTATATAGAGTAGAAAACTATATCCGTCAGAGGGCTAAACCTGTAACACAGCGATTTGAAAATGACTTTGATGACAGATATAGAGAATAATATCTTTTGGTAACGAAATCTCATTCAATATATACTCGATATATTTTCAGCTCATCCATTACAAGTAAAACACCTAAAAACAATGTCCACCTTATAAATCTTAAAACTAGATAATAGAACCTAGAAAACTAATCGATATATTAAATTATTATTTGAGATGCTGTAAATGATCTCGATTCTTTCACAATGAGGGTCGCGGGTTCAAATCACCGTCACACCAAACATGCTCGCCCTTTCAGTCGTGAGGTTATAATATGACGGTCAACCCCACTATTCGTTGGTAAAAGAGTAGCCCAAGAATTGCGGTGGGTGGTGAGGGCTAGCTGCCTTCCCTCTAGTCTTACACTGCTAAGTTAGGGACTGCTGGTGCAGATAACCCTTGTGTAGCTTTGCTCGAAATTCAAAACAAAACTTTTATTTTCCCAAAATATACTGGTTAGAGAGTACACATTAGGATGTATGGTTTATTAATATTTATTATCTCGTTATTTTAAATTTTACCTCTACAGCGATGAGAAACAACCTGGATAGACAGTTTATGTTAAAGTAGCCATCCGGGTATTACTGTAACAAAGTTTATTGTAACAAGTATGCTGAGGTAAGGAATGGAGAAGCGTGTCTGGAGGCGTTTTGGATTCGTCATATTACTCAAAACATTTCTCACTAATGTGTTAAAATAGCATCTCAAAACTGAACCAAAACTAATCAGTTTGTCTGGTCTTCCAGAAAGCAAAAGTTGCATTTCGTTTTCCTGAAATAGCACGAGGATGCTTTTAGGCACTAAAGCAACGTTCTTTCTCCTGCACGTGCTGGGTATTGTCAGCTCAATAAAGAAGCCGTTCTTTTAACTTTTAGACTCCGCGCCAAACCAGTATTTATTATTTGGTAATTATTTGTGTCAGACGATCATCGAACTCTAAAAAAAACCATGAAAAATCATTATGATTGATTGTCAAGAAATATATCTGTTACCTCAGGGATCTATCCCGAATTTTACCGTTATAAATCTTCACTCCTCCGCAAGCATCATTGAAAACACCGTTTTCCTTTCTCGACCCTTTTGGTATTACACAGCTTATATTTATGTCTTGGTCAAGGAGTCTTTATATTATATTTTGGTCAAACTGGTTTACAATATTTTTAACTCCCTTAATTTGCAACCTGTGATTAACTTACCTCAACGGGGTGTTTCAATAGAGCACAGCTTTTAATACGAGACAAGATCAATCTGAAATTTGTCTCGCCGTGAATACAGTGATGAATATGAATGTGAACTGTTTGAGTAAGCAACACAGCTTAGTATAAAACCTCCATTACCTTATTTCATCTAACAAAATCACTAAAGGATGAACAGTACATACTTCTCAGTAGACAGTTATCTGGTTGACCGCTGCTAACAGTTATCTGGTTGATATTGTCAGAACTGTAGTACTTTGTTTTCGTGTATGTTGTTGCCAGTAAAAATATAAAGCTAGAATTTATATGAATGCAAAAATATTTGAAGTATAAATTTCTGAAACAAATCGAAAATAACTGCTCACTTGGCGTGCGTGCCACATGCAACCGATAGCCGGAAATATTTTCATGAACGTGGCGACAGTTTTTCATTATTTATTGCTTATTTATTGGGGGATAAAAATGTCTACTAGAAGCCTAACTTTCTGCAATAATTATTGTTAACTTAAAGACCTAAAATGCCTAATGTAAACAGAAACCAGCAACAATATACGTTGCTCTTTCAAAATGACCAAAAATTGATTTGGGGAGTTATGCTATCTTAAAACGACCGTAACGCTACACACCGGAACACTAAGGAATAGTTGTTGATAATAAACTTCCACTTACAGAAGTGCTGCATTTTCATCATGGTTTAGGTTTTTGATGCTTGCATTTACAATGTCTAAGAAACAGGTGAAAATATTAATTTTGTGATTACATAATATACTTACTGAAAATAAAAGGGTTTGTTTGCCTAGATTTTCAATGGTTTTAGTTACGCGGCAAACGTTTCTGTCTTCTCTTGGAGCTTTACTATGGTAAGTGCCAGAGATATATTCATTAAAACATTGCTAAGGTTAATAAATATATCCCTCTAATTGATTTTCATAGGATATCTCTATAATCTTAACCACGTGGACGAAACAGATACAATGATAACCAATCTGATAAACCGTAAAGTTAAAATTGAAAAGTATATCATAGCAGTTTTAAAACGTACATTACCTCCAATACTTTAAATAAATGATGCGCGCTAATCGTGAATAAACAACTTGGAAGTCTAAAACAATCACAGCTATTATTATACATTATAAAGCACTTTCGTTTCCCATGAAACACTTTGGTTGTGATCACCGGAAATGTGATTAATGTTTGACTTATTTGGGGACTGATTGAAAGATGTTAAGAGTTCAGATGGTAAAGAACTGCGAATAAAGAAGAAATAAGCATCAGTAAGTATTGACTACATGCTATTGTTTTCATATCAGTAAGTTTGAAATATGGGATTTTTAACTTACCTGACAAACTAAACTTGTAGTTTTAACAAAACACAGCTCTTGAGTTTTAAATTAAAAATGATTTTGTTCTGTTTATATTAAATATATGATGCAATATATATTATATAATATGTGCATATTTACCATCATAACAAACATTTTGGGATACCTACGAAGCTAGTGTGTTGAACGTTTCACTAAATGATGTTTAAGATTTAGAACACTGAACAATGTTTTCCATTAGACTGATTTCTGGGAAGTACACGGTTTCTGTTTATAATATTTATTTGATAATTAATATAGTTTTCATTTTTGATAAAAGGCAAGTCATATTTTGTTTCGGACATTACTGAAAGGTATGCACGAGTTACTTTACCCAATTTTGAATTGATGTATTGAGAGGTAAATTAGTTAGAAACCAGCACCCACTAGCAACTCTTGGTCTATTCTAATTAAATAAAAAAATCATAGAAGTTAATTTTTAAGTAGTTGAAGTAGTTTAAATATAAGCAAGTTTTAGAAAAAATAAATGTTATTCGGTCTCACAAGTTAGAGAATAGTAAATAAATAATTCATGTAATAGGCCATTTTTACATATTTTATATTCATGAATTTAATTTGGAAGATTAATAATTTATAGATCAACGATCAAACATAACTGTTTTCTCTGAAGCATATCAGCCAAAACATAACCGTTTATTAACATTTTCGTTATGATGACAACGAGACAATCATTAAACGTGTGGCTAATAATGATGACAGTAAAAACTAAGTCACCCTAGCGGTGTGGCCTGACAGATTTAATCGTTTTACGTGATCCTTTCAAGAAAGTGTGCTCATGCTAGTTTAGTTTGATTTTGGAATTTTGCGCAAAGCTACACGAGGGCTATCTGTGCTAGCCGTCCCTAATTTAACAGTGTAAGACTAGAGTGAAAGCAACTAGTCATCACCACTCACCGTCAGCTCTTTGGCTATTATTTTACCAACGAATAATGGGATTTACCGTCATATTATAACGCTCTCACGGCTGAAAGGGCAAGAATGTTTGGTGCGACGGGGATTCGAACCCTTGACCCTCGGATTACGAGTCGAACACTTCAGCCCACCTGGTCATGCAGGGCCAACATGTTAGTTTAAACATGTATATACATCGTCACTACATTATATTTTTTGTTTATCCGGAGGGTTTCAGGTACACTAAGGTACTTTCTTTCTGGCTGTATTTATATTTTCAGACATACCTTGCATGTTTCCCGTCAATCTTAGCATACTCCAGGGCAGACCTAGCTCATAACACATAGTAGTTTGTGAAGTTGACAATGTAATAGGCAGATGGCTGACTCCACTACTTACTCTACGCGAGATTACCACACACCGCCGCCAGCTACAAAAACGCCAGTGCTGTTGTAACCGAACAGTATAATATCTCTATCTTGTTTTTAAAGAGCAAGCAGCTAGTTAGCCCTCACATGGTGTATCGTGCTCAGATGATGTTGTTTGAGCTACAGCTTTAATAAAGGTCACACGGCGATTTTAACAATGGATCCTTTGTTTGTTTGTTAGTGCTGAAATTGTGCTAACCTTTGGAATCGCCTCTCTGTCTTTGAACATTGTAGAATCCCTTTAGTAAATTTGTAGTCCTCTGTTGGAATGATTAGCCATTACCTAAAACTACTACACAAGAGCAAATATTTTGAACGAACGTGAAATATTCTTGGTAATTGTTGACATTTTGATGTTTTGAAAGATAAACAAATCACCAAAGTTTATATTATAGGTAAAGCGAGACAATTGGATCAAGAGCCTGCACGTGTTCAGCAGACATGAATCTGACTGTTCCACATATTTTACCTTCATTACTCTGCATCATTTTGCCTTCATTTGAGTATTCTAACCAACAGGTGTTAACTTTGTGTTAGGTGTTTGATTAGTTCAAGAAATTAAGTAAAACGATTATTAATTTTTAACACTTTCTTATAAATAATTCAAACTGTTTCAATATAAACACTTTGTTTTCATATGCTTTCATTTAAATTAATATTAACTTCCGATCACAGAAAGCTTCACACCAAAGTCGTCGCTTAAACATTAAATTTCTTTGTTACTAGTTATTACTACAAAGTGATTAAAAACATTTGAAAATAAAAGTAAAGAAGATAGCAGTAGTAAAAACTTGCGTGAAGATGATCTAGTGAGAACTGGCGTAAAGATGATGTTCTAGTAAAAACTTGAGTAAAGATGATGTTCTAGTGGAAACTTGCGTGAGGATGATGTTCTAGTGAAAACTTGAGTAAAGATGATGTTCTAGTGGAAACTTGCGTGAAGATGATGTTCTAGTGAAAACTTGAGTAAAGATGATGTTCTAATGGAAACTTGCGTGAAGATGATGTGCTAGTGAAAACTTGAGTGAAAATGATGTTCTATTGAAAACTTGAGTGGAGATGATGTTCCAGTGAAAACTGGCGTGAAGATGTTTTAGTGAAAGCTGACTTGAAGATGATAGTGTAGCGAAAACTGACTTGAAGGTGATAGTGTAATGGAAACTGGTGTGAAGATGATAGTTTAATGAAAACTGGCGCGAAGATGCTTCCTTTACGTGCTATTCTTCGCTCACTTTGTGTTGCCAGACTGTGTGACCAAACATCCACCAGAACAAAATGAAGTGACGTGATGACACTCCAAACTCGTTTTATTTTACCACTTTACTTGTTGTGGTTAAGGAAAATTGTTATTAATTCAACAATGAAAATAATTGTTAGGATCAATTTACAGACAAAAATACGTGATCAACATTGAACATGTTTAAAATTTTTTTTTTTTTCGTTTTCATCCACTACACTATGTCGACTAAATCCATTTATCCAGTGCAAACAACTTTTGAGGACATGAATTATTAGCGAACATCAGATGTGCAAACGTGTTCAAAGAACTTATGGTCGCTTATAGAAAATGGAAACACTTCTATTATTGATTGAAAAAAACAGTTTAACAAGTAAAATTACTTTAGTATGTAGTCATGTATAATATTAGTTAAAACTTTCGTTAACAATCAATAACCATTCTAATATTAGTTAAAAGTTTTGTTAACAATCAATAACTATTCTAATAATAGTTAAAAGTTTTGTTAACAATCAATAACCATTCTAATAGTAGTTAAAACTTTTGTTAATAATAAATAACCATTCTAATATTAGTTATAACGCCGTTAACGAGTAGAATATGTTATAGTAAAATAAGAGGCGCATTCGCTACAAATGTTTAAAATTGTGAAATTAACATTGAAAGAGTACAGTATGTGAATACGAAGTTTATTTACTGCTTTTAGTTTCTCACGCTGGTGTTTCACATTAAGTAAAAAAAGTATTGCGAGATTAAATTACCATTACCATTCTAATGTGTTGATTAATTATAGACGTTATAAAAGCTGAGATTATGACGGATTTAAACTTATGAATGCAGCTAACACAAGACTAAAATGTCAGTTATGAGAATGAAGTGTTTATCGTTCGGCCTTTCATGCCACTTTTAAGGAAAGTACGTTACTGTCTTTCGTTAACAGTTTTTGGACACAATTCCAGGATTTTTTCAGCTATTAAGCGCAAAGTAACTGTGTAGATAGAATGATGAATTAGTCTATGTTTTACTGCAGAGTTTAAGGTAACGAACGAATTTCAATATGTGAAATATGCTAGGTAAAAGTGTTATTATTATTTTTAACAATGGCAATTTTTTTAATTCAAAAGTTTCTTATAGAAGTCTTAGATAAAGCAATTAATAAGCAGTAGTTGTTGTTGTTTTGAATTAAGCACAAAGCTACACAATGGGTTATCTGTGCTCTGCCTACCACGGGTATCGAAACCAGGATTTTAGACTTGTAATTCCGCAGACATACCGCTGAACCACTGGGGGCAATTAATAAGTAAAGTGAACTCATTTAACCTACAATATTGAATATAAACACCAGATTGTAAAACGATTTATCGTTTGCTTGTTTAGAATTAAGCACAAAGCTACACAATAAACTATCAGTGATATCTCCACCACAGGTATCGAAACACAGTTTCTACGGTTGTGAGTCCGCAGACATACTGCTATGCCACTGGGGGGCCTTTAGCGTTTCATCACCTCTGGTTTAACACATAAATACATATAAGATCTACTGCGTAAATACATGTTGTATTCACTAAATGTCTTCGTTAATAATTACGGTCATGTCTCTTAGTAAAATATCAAATTGAAAATAAGAAGCATTTTAATTTTGTTAACATGTCTTTTTGCGGTCACTGTAATCCTGGTGCCCAGTGTTGTCCAAGGTTCCAGTGTCGTGGGAACCAGCCCCAGGGTGTAGTGTAACCTTCTCACGACAAGATTCCGCACGTGCATGAGACAGAAACTTGACTGTAACTGAGCGTGTAAATGACGACCTGAACTTGATCAAGTCACCTGGTACAGCAGTAGTGATAGCACCATTGGGTTTTAATCTTGTGAAAAGAATGATGTATTGTTTGCTGACTGGAGATTTAACGATCATTCTAAATTTCACAAAATAAAATGAGACAGCAAAACATTTGACGTCATTCGCTGTAAAATCGCTTTGAACATGAATGCTTTTTTTTCTCAGGACAACTTTTGAACGCAAACAAGAATAACAACCAGCGAATGCACAGAATCACATAGTATTATGAATAAAATTAAGATGAAAGTTAAATAAAAGGAAACTGTAATAAACAAAAGACATAACCGGATTGAAGACATACACCTGTGGTACTTATTTTAGAGATAAGAAAGAAAAAAAAGAACATAACGTCAGAAATTCCATTTCGGCAACTGAGGATAGACGTAAACTGAACTACCCCTGAGGTTACATACAAAAAATATTTTATATAGTATTTTTTGAAGCTTAATGTATGTTTACTTCGTTTTTGTTTTTATTAAAGACATTCCATCTTGTTAGCTTGGGACATGTGTAAATAGCTTTGAGGCTCCCAATGACAAGCACACTTCTATAGTTTCAAATAACAATTATTATATTGTTAGCTAATATAGAGACAGAAGTAAGTCTCACTTTTTTGTCGACTGGCTGCTCCAGGTTTTACAGTTAGGCAGTGATTACGCTAGTAATATTTCTGTCAGGTAGAAAAAAGAAAACAGAAATCCACTACCTGAAACGATATTTATTCGAGCTGACGAGTTACGTAGAATTTTGTATATACTGTTGCATTTCAGCTAAATGTAAAGAAACAGCACAAACTAAAAACAAAAACAAAACATTATTTATTTTGCTTATCTATCACCTTCAATATTTCTGTAGCAGCTTAAACTATATATTCAATACTTTAATGCGTTGTATACATAGTGACAACTTTCGATATCAGTGTGTTAATCTATTAAATAAATATTGGGCATAAGTTCATTTAAGAGCGGTAGATAATTTCTTTTTTTAGATCATAAATATTCGACAATAGGATCATTATGTGACCGTGAACCCTGGAAGCATTACCTGGAGAGTCAAATAATAAATGTTGACGTAAGATATTTATAATTACTTACTTGTTAACGAAAATAATTTGCTTCCAAAACGAGAAAATTGTCTATTAATGTTTCAAGCTCATATAATATAAATTTTGAAACTGCAAGGTATTTCCGTTCCTTAAAGTAACATCCAAAGTTCGAGACGCGATGGTACTTAACACAATCTACTTTTTATATGAAAACAGGTTATTCTAGTGGTAGCCAATCTCATTATCTAATACCACGAGTGGCCGTTTAACACATAACATTCCACTCACATTAACTATTTCAATTCTAGTTCAGATAATTTCCCATTGCAGTTATTAAAATATATATATAATGTAATCATTAAATTCGGGGGGTGAAACAAGTATATGAGACTCTCCAGCTTTTGATGTGGGTTTTGTTTCGAACTATGCAAGAGAAATTCTTGAATTTAATTCAAATGAAGTAATCTACATAAGCATGAAAATATCTTTTTAAGTAGTTAAGCAAAATAACTATATTGTGATGTCATCACATTATTTATACATAGTGTTTGATTGACGAGAGGTTTATTTAACCGAGAGTTGATTGTATACTCAGTAAATTCTGTAACTTATCATCTTTAATGTAAGATATTCATAGACTCTTAACATTAAGAGTTCTTATAACATTTTACTAATATTAAACAGTGTGATTAACCACAGCAACACAGTTACAAAATGCCATCTGCATTTTGGGGACGTGGCTGCGTTATAGGAGTGACAGTAAAAGTTTTCTATTGAGTGAAAGTCAGCTAAAGGGCTCGCGGTGGGTGTTTTAGACTAGTTGCCTTTAATCCAGTTTATCACTTGCATATTAGGTGTGGATTGTCGTCCTTTGTGTAGTATTTGCATAAAGATAGGAAACAAATCAAACATTTTCTAAGACATTTGGTGTACCCGCATTCCAGTAAAACTTTCCTGATAATTTCATTTTGTCCTAATAAAATACAGTTATTACAAATACAGATAAAACAAAAGGGAAATGCATTACAAAATTTTATTTTATAAGTCCCGCAAAGTATGTATAAATACGGATATTTTGTCAGAAAGTCACAGTTACTGCAATGTGCAATACTTATAGTGTTTTTACGTCATAAATTAACTTTTGGTGAAAAGATACAAATTTGTTTTATCATATATTGTTTGTGTAATATTTCTTTCACTTTATTACACTCATAAATACTAAATGTTTTACTGTGTACTGCATTCGAAAACGTGTTTATTTTCTATATTAGTGTAAAGTTGTAAATCCTTACATGAACAAGACAAGTAAAAAAAGCTTTCCATAAAAAAACAAGTGAATATATAACTAAGTGCAAAACTATGTGATTTATATTTATCACAACACATACATTGTAATGATTACAAGATACAGTAAAAAATAAACACTGCAAATAAAATGTACTGTACTTTATTAGAATTCAATTACACCATTAACCTTCTTATAATTAGGTTTACACAGAAATTAAAAAGCAAACTTTAAAATGTTTATCTCACTTATATATATATGACCATACTTTAAAATGCCAAGAAAAACCTATACGTAATATACATACATTTTCTTTAAACACAAATTCTACCCACGTTCTATACATCATGTATTTTCGTAATGGACATGTATATATCTGTACACTTTGAACAGGCAACTGTTTACCGTTTGATATGTATTTACGGGAAAAAATATAATATATGTACCACGTATTTGCTTTCCACGTCTGTTTAGGCCGATCGATTACATACATATTGTATGTTTTTCATGTTTTATGTACGCAGAATGATTATTTACAACATTTATAACTTTTAAATGCTTACTTACGTGAACATATATAGAAACTTTTTCTTTTACAACATTTAGTATGTGCATATATTTGTATAGAGCAGATTATACACTGTTTATCTTAGACATATGTTGACATAAAAATACAGCATGTATTTTCTACATCATACTTTCCATTCTATGAATGCTTATCTAAAAGTACAAAATGTATTTTCTTCTTTACATCATATATTTTCATTCTATGTGTGTTTATAAAAAAATACGAAACGTATTCTTTTCTATATGCCCTCTCAGAGGTTCAAAGATGACACATGAAATAAAATAAAACATTCATTAGCCCAAATTAAAATAAAACATAGTTTGAATATTTAATTTGTAAATATATTTATAAAACAATAAAAACCCTGTAACCCGAGAACATTCGAAAGGTAAATCTTCTTCTTCAAAGGTAAACTGGAGAAAGGTCCACCTTTCGAAAGCGCTCGGGTTTATCATTTTATGGTAAGATTTCTTGAGCCTACGTATTTTCCTGACATCATAATTTGCAGCTATGCCACAGTTAATTTTGATTGTGAGACACATTGAAAACAAGTAGCGAAACTTAACAAATGCAAAAAAATAACGATTGGCTAACTCACCCTAATCTTCTGTAAACTATATTTTACATAAATGTATAGAATTTATCTGCACATGAGAAATACCTGACTAAAAAACTTGTTATCAAAGTAAGCTTTCTGCACAGAACAGAAGTAAAAAAACAAAATACCTAGTGAATAATGTACCTAATTTAATGTACTGGTCTAACTAGTGCTATACGCTGCAAAGAGAAGAATTGCTTTTTATTATGTTTGTATTACATTGGTTCATAAATTGAATGTGCTCTTGCAGCTTACCAAAATGTAAAATTCAATTTTGAATTAATATTGGATTAATTAAACACTTTGGAGATGCTGCTAAGAACAAACGGAGTCTAATTTTACTGTACTTCAGTTTCGTGTTTGTGTTACTGTAATGGGCAGCAGAGAAATATATCCCTCCCTATTTTCAGTTGAATGAAAACAATAAAAGGTTAACAAGTACTTTAAACAGGCTACAATATTTCGATGCAGTGATAACCTCCTTATTTCCTCTGTATCATGAAGACGTGAAAATTTTCACAGAAAAGGCAAACTTCCGACAATTTAACAGAAATTAATACTTGTGAAAGTGAAAGCTGAAACACCCTTGTAGCACATCGGTGTTTACTTAGTAGGTAGTAGCCATTGCTTCATATGGCGTGCGATTTTTCTCGTACTGGTGGTGTTAACATAATACAATAGCCGTGCAAACAACACATTTTTATGGCTATAGACTTCAATAAATCTTCAAACCTTGAATAATCGCCAGGATTCTTATCTACACTTCTGGGCTCCTTTACCTTAGTTACTTAATTCTTTCGTAGAATAAAACAACATTTATAATATCGCAAAGTGTGAATTCAAAAGAAGAAATATAATGTTAAAATGTCCAAAACACTATTTCACGTTCAAATTCTTACTCACAGAAAGAGCAAAAATTAAAGTATAGTTACTGTTTCTTTGAGAAAGTCATTATTTGAATAATCTATAGCCAATAGGTCGTCTGGAAACATCCGTTATCTAGATAATCTACACTTGATTGGTCCCCAGAAAATTATCAAAACATGTATCGAAATTAACCACTATCACTGTGTTCTCGAACCTACCAGTAGTCACAGCCAGTCGTCTGTTTATAATGTTTATTCATATAAGAAGTGACAGGTAATAGAAATTGAAAATTTTCATTTTGCTGTACTTTTCCAATTCATGAAGATAGAAGTAGTTATTTATTTTCACCAAAGGATGCACTTTTCAGCCTTAATTTATCCACTTGGTTTTCTGTTTTGCAAGGAAAGTGATAATAAATTAACGTTTTGCCAGACTAAGTAAGGCAAAATTATTATTGTCTTTGGTTTACCAGTGAATCTTGGTTATAAATGTCATACAAGTCATTTTGCTGCCTTCGTTATCTGTCATGAAAAGGTGGAAAAATACCAGAAACTTATAATTAAGAATATATATAATTTGTAGGATTTACTAGAATCCACAGACCTTATTTATTTTTCCTGTGCCAACTAACAATTATCTGGTCCTGGTTGACTTTCTCGCTTTTCATAAAAGTTCGAAGAATGCAAAATATTTATGCACGCGTTATCACGCAAAATTGTATTAAAAGACTGCACGTTTCTTTAATTTACCTCAAGTCAGAATAAGTAACAACAATTCTTCTTTAATAATTAGGCTGTCTTTCGAAGATTAACCTGTTTCACTGATTGCATGCACGTGATTACATGTTTATGTTCTCTTCTTGCTACGATGCATTTACTTTATGTAAAATAAAAAAACAGAAAATCCTGTTTCTTTTTGCTCTAATGACATTTTGGATATTTAGTTTGCCGTATTAAAACTTGTGATAAAGCATATTGGCGAGAGAGCTGGTGTTCTATCACGAAAGCCAAAGAACCTGACTACTATCTTTTATAAATGAGTAAATAGCTTATTTAACCTTTAAGTATATATCTGCTTTCAGGTTAGAACATGGTTTTGTGGGGTTTTGTTTCAATGTAAAGCAGCTAATAAGCAGGTGAGTAAAGTGATGTACTCACTTTAGGCTAACCATTAGGTAAGTAATGTACCTTCTCATGAAGTGGTTAACCATTAGGTAAGTAATGGTTCTTATGAAGTGACTAACTTGTTGTTGTTTTGGAATTTCGCACAAAGCAACATGAAGGCTATCTGTGCTTGCCGTCCCTAATTTAGCAGTGTAAGACTAGAGGGAAGGCAGCTAGTCATCACTACCCACCGCCAACTTTTGGGCTACTCTTTTACCAACGAATAGTGGGATTGACCGTCACATTATACACCCCCACGGCTGGGAAGGCGAGCATGTTTAGCTTGAAGCGGGCGCGAACCCGCGACCCTCGGATTACGAGTTACACGCCTTACGCGCTCGGCCATGCCAGGACGTCGAGTGACTAACTATTAGGTAAATAGAATAATGTATACTGTTTTGAAGTATTTGACCATTAGGAGGGTAATGTATATTATTGTGAAGTGTTTAGTCATTAGGTGAGTAATGTACGTTCTTATGAAGTGGCTAGCTTTTGGGTAAGTAGAGTAATGTATGTTATTGTGAAGTAGTTAATCGTTGGGTAAGTAGGATGATGTACGTTCATGTAAAGTGGCTACAGTTAGGTAAGTAAACTGATGTTCATTTATGTAAAGTGGCTACTGTTAGGTAAGAACACTGATGTTTGTTCATGTAAAGTGGCTACAGTTAGGTAAGAACACTGATGTTTGTTCATGTAAAGTGGCTACTGTTAGGTAAGAACACTGATGTTTGTTCATGTAAAGTGGCTACCGTTAAGTAAGTAGACTGACGTACAATTTCTTAATTCTGTATAAGTTTAGAACTTCATCACCTTTGGTGTTTCAGTGGAGATAATGAAGTTCTGCAGCAACACGGAACATGCGTTGTTACGCAGTCGAGGGCTACATATTCCATGAGCATCTGGTGTCTGGGTTGGGTTTTTACCAATAATCTTATCTCTCTATACTCTAGATTAAAGTAATAAACTTACCATATTCGAGTTGTCCATTCCAAACATGCGTCACTTTATGCAACTATTAGTGCTAGGGTCTTCAACGCAGTTGTCTGATAGCCCTATCGCGGGTGTAAATGGTTTAGACCTCGTTTTTGACCTCGGTACCATTTACGAAAAGGGTGTATAAGTGTTTTTGCTGATACTACACATATTACACTGCAAAAAACTGACAGGAACCCAAACAAGACTTGACGTATGGCAGGTACTTTTTACAGTTTTAGGAAAACTTTTTTTTTACGATCGCAGGTCACAGTCCAATATTTGCTTTTCATTTTTGGAATTAAATCTTCTTCCTTCAAAAGGAATGTGATTGTTAAAGGTAAACACATTTGGTTTGTTTTGTTTTTTTGGAATTTCGCACAAAGCTACTCGAGGGCTATCTGTGCTAGCCGTCCCTAATTTAGCAGTGTAAGACTAGAGGGAAGGCAGCTAGTCATCACCACCCACCGCCAACTCTTGGGTTACTCTTTTACCAACGAAAAGTGGGATTGACCGTAACATAACGCCCCACGGCTGGGAAGGCGAGCATGTTTGGCGCGACTCGAGCGCGAACCCGCGACCCTCAGATTACGAAGCGCACGCCTTAACGCACTAGGCCATGCCACACAGAATAACACAGTAAACTGAAATCAAACAAGATCATACTATCAACATAATGTCATTTGTATGTGGACATATACGTAGAATAAATGATTGCAAGTAATAAAAATAAGTCGTTACGTAGTACATGTTGAAATAAATAATAAACTTTGCATTTATTTGAGCTTCTGATATGCCGTTGTGACAAATAAAAAACTACAATTAACCACTACTTCTAACTGCTGAAACCAATATTTTATTGATTTAAGTATAATAACTTTATTTGTTCTATATCTCTGGTCGTCTGTGTGTTTATGGAGATGTAGTGTATTCAATTAAAATTTGAATGCTAGTATGTAATGTAAATAAATGTTTGAACATTAGAGTGGTAACGACCAGTAAAACAAATATGTATACAATTTAATTTTTTCCAGATAGTTGAACTTTTATTTAAAAGGACCAGTAGAATAGTATGTGCCTGTTTATTTCGATTTTTAAGTTATTATTGAATATAATCTCATTTTTTACTCTATTGGATTACCTTTAAGACACTGAACTCACAATAAAGTAATTTTACCTGTTCAATAATTTTTTGAAAATTACGTTTTCCTATTCGATCATTTATGCAACTTACGACAATTTAATGTTCTCGCTATTGTAATACCGATGTAACTCATAGAATCTTAACGTTCTTCTCTTACACTAGTGTAACTTGCAGGACTTTAACGTAGTCTCTACTGTAATACCAATGTAACTTAATGTTCTCCCTGATTTGTTAACTGTAATAAGTTAATATAGATAAACAAGAAACTTATGGAACTGATAAACATGTACAAGCTACCATTAGCTACAAAGAACCAATATAAATATATGTGATTATCCAGTCAACCACGGATATCACTGACAATTATTTAGATTAACATAATTGTGAGTACACGCCACTCTTAAGGAAAGACAATTTCATATTCAGAGTAAAATTAGAAAACATCAGTCAGTAGCGTTTCTTAATAATCCATTCTTCATAATACTAGTGAGAGCTTAATTTGAAATGCATACAGTTTGAAGAAGCAACGTCTTGTGAAATGTTTATGTTCATATGATTTCATGGTATTCATAACTATCTCAGTCTCTGGATTTTCTTAAATTTTCAAGTATCGCTTCAATGTCTTCCATTATTCACATCTTTACATAGGCAGGAAGTGTGTAAGTCATTATATTTATTCTATGTTCACATTCGTAAAGATTTGAGTTCCCTACCTGTAAACGAGGAATATTTATTGGATTCATGCTCAAATTCAACATTTGTTTTTCTTGAGTGTAACTTAGATCATTCGCTATTTTAGTAATATTTTAGCGACTGACTTAAAATATATAACTAGTTCTAGTGCTTTAATTGCTAACATCTTTCACAGTTTAATATTTTAGTTTTAAAAGTTGCACGACAAGACGATAATAATTGTTGAACACCATATAGAAAAGTAAATTGAACGGTAAAATATGTTTTAGGTTTGACGTTTCTCACTAGTTTAAGGTAATGTTTCTATTTTATTTTCTTTGTTTATTTCTTAATTAAAGTGTTTTGAAAAAAAATAGATTTTTAAGTTTCGAGTAGTATGTCTTTTTAATGTTGCCTTGACAAGATAATCGTGAGGACAGACAAGATTAAATCAAACTGCTATAAATTAAACAAACAAATCATACCTAAAGTGGATAAATACATATCTTTGAATGTTTTCTGTTCCATTTAGGGTGTCGTGAATCGGCTTTTGTCTATGCCATTACAAGTGCTGGAGTAGCACATGCAGTTTCACGAGCATGTAGCGAAGGAATCATCGAAACTTGTACTTGTGATTATCGGAATCGTGGGCCTAGCGGCTTGGATTGGCAATGGGGTGGATGCAGCGACAACATCGAATTTGGATATAAATTTGCTCGAAGGTTTGTAGATTCTGCCGAGAGAGGACGCGACCTCCGATTTATCATGAATTTGCACAACAATGAAGCAGGAAGAGTGGTAAGTTTAATCCGTAATATTTTCCATCGTACAAACAGAGTGTGTTATAACAAGAAAAATAACAAGTAGATTAAGTGTTATTAAATAATTTACCTAATTAAATATTTTCCTCTTACAACTCTTATAAGTTTTTCTTCATTGAAATACCATTAACACTCAGTAGCTAAATTAAAATTCATTGTATTATAAGCACTAAACAAATGTGTTCTATGCAAATAGGCCTGGCATGGCCGAGCGCGTTAAGGCGTGCACTCGTAATCCGAGGGTCGCGGGTTCGCGCCCGAGTCGCGCTAAACATGCTCGCCTTCCCAGCCGTGGGGGTGTATAATGTGACGGTCAATCCCACTATTCGTTGGTAAAAGAGTAGCCCAAGAGTTGGCGGTGGGTGGTGATGACTAGCTGCCTTCCCTCTAGTCTTACACTGCTAAATTAGGGACGGCTAGCACAGATAGCCCTCGAGTAGCTTTGTGCGAAATTCCAAAACAAACAAACAATCTATGCAAATAAGTTGATAAGACAAAGGTAAAGAAAGTCGGATCATGTACACTACTTAAAACTATTGGAAACAGGTCAGGAGTTTTAATATTATAGTTAGAACAAAGCCAAAAACACCGTTACAAAAAGGAGAATTACCTTTCACTTTGTTTAAAACTGAGTCACTTCTCACATTATTTAAAAGAGAATCACTTCTCACATTGTTTAAAGGATAGTCACTTCTTACATCAAAACAGAATCACTTCTCACGTTGTTTGAAGGAGAGTCACTTCTTACATTAAAACAGAATCACTTCTCACTTTGTTTGAAGGAGAGTCACTTCTTACATTAAAACAGAATCACTTCTCACTTTGTTTAGAAAATTAGGAACCTGATTGACGACACTTGTGCGATTTTAAAAATAAACTGTTAATCATTCACTGGTCTCGTACAATTCTGTCTCAGTTGTCATTTTGAAGTGAATTATAGATGATGAATGCATCCCTTATAAAAGTCTCCGTACAATTGTCGGCCAGTTAAAGCAAGCCAAGAACCTTTAGTTGAAGAATTTAGAACTGTCTTCGTACCGGTAGTTCAGTTCTTAGATAACAAAGATCATGGTCCACGACACAAACAAATGAACACTGTCGGCGATACTGTATCGTACCATTTGTTGGATATAAGATTGAACATTGAATCAGGTATTTTTAGTTGGCATTAGGTGTCATTTTAGTTTGCAGCTTGTTAGAAACATATTTCATCAGGCCATCATGTATACCAAACACCCAGTGTATTCTACTAATAAAAAGGCACAAAATAGTTCACCTGCAGAGGTGCCGAGAGCACGTCGACAAGAACTAACAAAAGAGAAGTGTGTTCTTTTCCAGATAAGTCACGCTTTGTTTTGCAGCCATATATTCCTGTGAAGATAACCTAGAATTTCATATGTCTATAAGAGAAAGTATGATACAAATGTTATTTAATGTCGTCTTAATTAATTAACTAAATTGCTAATACAGTTCTTGAAGAACAAACTAGCCAAAAGAAATTACTTTAATCCTATAGATCATTAAAGAGATTTTTCTAGAAGACGCTGCACATTCCCTCAAATGACAAAAATGTTAAAACTACCGTGAAAGTATGTCCTTCAAGTGAGTAACCGAAAGTGACTTAAATATTATCAATATTCTGTTTTTAAGCATGCTTGCATCGTCGATGCAATAGTGCCTTTGCTGATTATCATAACCGCTATAGAATTGTCACGAATTGTAAAGATGTAACACGAGATCTAGCAGACGATATTTATGAAAACTAACTGACCGAGCAGTCTCTTGTGTGACAAGTTACATGAACAGTAATCATTTACTCGATTTGTCTAGAAATTAGCTGACTGATAATTTTTATCTTGCCTTACCATAACGTGAAA
This sequence comes from Carcinoscorpius rotundicauda, assembly GCA_011833715.1. Taxonomy (NCBI): domain Eukaryota; kingdom Metazoa; phylum Arthropoda; class Merostomata; order Xiphosura; family Limulidae; genus Carcinoscorpius; species Carcinoscorpius rotundicauda. The sequence goes on along the minus strand of CM022399.1, from coordinate 69,191,316 downwards.
CATCACAATACAGTCATTCGTTGATTGTTCTACGTAGTACGTGTGTATGTGTATATATATATATATTAATATAAACTTCATGTTCGATTGATTTAAATTTTTATTTTCACAGCAAGTTTTTAATTCACAACTTTTCGAAGCTATTCCACAATCAACAAAGTCTTCATATTATAATCCTTTAGCTAACGTGACTTTTTATCATACTTTCTACATTTATCAATGCATACAGGTTTTCTTAACAACTTCAATATGCCATAACTATATAAAATTCAATATCAATGCTATTTTTGGTGATAATAAATTATTTAATACCATACATACAACATGCATTCCCTTTTCAGCACGTTTCCAGCGAAATGCGACGCGAGTGCAAATGTCACGGAATGTCTGGTAGCTGCACAGTGAAGACTTGCTGGATGAGGCTTCCGTCTTTTCGGGACGTTGGAAACAACCTAAAGGATCGATTTGATGGCGCCTCTCGTGTGATGGTTAGTAACCATGGTAACTTTGAGCATTTAAGACGTCGCAAGTACCGTTTTCAGCTGAAGCCCTACAATCCTAACCATAAACCTCCGACCCGGAAGGATTTGGTATATTTTGAAAAATCTCCAGACTTTTGCACGCCCAATCCAAAACTTGGAGTTCCAGGAACTATAGGTAGACAATGTAATGATTCTTCAATTGGCGTAGATGGATGTGATTTGATGTGTTGTGGGCGTGGTTACAAAACGGAAGTCAGGGAAGAGTCTGAACGTTGTAGTTGCACATTTCATTGGTGTTGCCAAGTTAAATGTCGAATTTGTCGGATTAAGAGAACAGTGCATACTTGCTTATAAATCTTCGTGTTTTTAAATATCCAAGCAAAGTAACACAACAATATCAAAGCTTGTGCAAAGGTTGTGTATTTTGTTGAAGTATGAATATTTAGTATTATAATAGATGGCTAGAAACTTCAAACTTGGTAAGGCTCTGAATAGGGCTTTCTGACCAGTGAGTTAACACTGCAGGATCAGTGTCATTTTGGACACGAAGTCGTATATCAAAAAACAAAAGAGAGAATGGTATTCTGCCTAAGTACCTAAATATGTGATATACCTTCATAGATATTCTAGTGTATCAAATAAATATCAAACTTCGTTTTTTTATTTAGAAGCAGTATAATATGCTATAATGTCATAAATTTGTTTCTGACAACGCTACCCAATTGAATTTAATATCAGAAATAAGTCCAAATAAATTCCAACCAAACTGGATTAATACGTTATTTATGATGACAATAATGTTCTGTTCACAACGTCACAAAATAAAACCTCCATTTTTTTTCAGTACTTATAACTTATTAAACAAGAATAAACTTGGTTTGCTTTTATGTGACCAGTAATAAGTCACAAGTGTAAAACCAGTTAAGATGAAGTTCACCTAAAGAAGGGTATCTTGATATCATGTTTTATATATATTCCTATTGGTTCACATATAGCATCCTAATCAAAAACTAACATAATTATGTGAAGTGTATATACCATAGTAGTATAATAGACAAATTTGTTTTTCACTTGCTAAGTATTAAATTTAATGTATTATGAAGAAAACCACAAAAGTTATATCATGATCTGTGGTGTTCTAAATATTCAGTTAATAGAAAAACAAATAAAATATTTCAAAACAAAAGTCCTTATCTTCCCTCAAGTGATTGAAATAGTACGTAAGGAACTAAAATGTATAGTTTTATTATATATGTGTTAATTAAAATGAAAATACAGTGTAACAACAATGTATGTCTTCGATTTCATACTTGTCATGGTTTTAAAGAATGTACACACATATATGAAATGGAAATTTCAGCTGATTTCTAAAAAAAAACAACTACCTTATCTTCCAATCCAGTAATTTAATGGACGACTTATTTTTGTTGCCAAACCATCATTAATATAGGTTATTTGGCTTTGTTTACTACAATTGAAGAAACGAGATTACTATTATCTTCTCAATTCTAATGTACACGTTTTAATAGTTATTTGCGATAAACTTCGTGTGAATAGCAGTATTCAAACACAAAGATAAATTAGTCACGAAAATAATTGTTGAGGATATATGTATCTTACTTGACTGATAGGATTCAAAGTGTAATTTGGATTTTAAAATAACGTGTAGACAATTGTTTTAGCTGTCTTTAGCGGTCAATGAATCTCTAACATTCTGATATTTTAGTTACAATCTCGTAGAAGTAGTAGGAAAGACAAGAAAGCATTAAAAGCAGGTTTTGATAGATAACGAGCCCCACATGACAATCTTAAAATGGATCATTATGTGTTAAAGGTTTTATTAAAGATAAATGGCTGATTTTAATTCTTTTGTGTCGTTGATATGTGGCATGGTTTGTGCTGATAATGGCTTTTATCTTAAGACTAATGTAGCTTATTCAATGAATGAAGGTTTTGATATATTTTAATGTTAGAAAGTTTATATTTGACTTTATAATATAATTTATACTTTTTAAACAAAGTGGAAACATTTCCTATAAAAGGGCAAGGGCAACTGAAGTATAAAATTATAAATGATTCTTGTTTGGAAAATAATAACGCTGTCGAAATCAAAATATCAGCTATTAAAGTAACATTATTTTAGAGTCCATATACAATTTAACGAAATTTGTCTTTCAAGGTGTCAATGCTGATTTAATTCGACCCTTAAATTCAAATCTATTGCCATTTGTTCAACGTGGTTATTGAGAGATTATGCTAAATTCTCATGAATGCATAATGGTTTTCTTTTCTGAAAAATAAACAAACACGTTTCTGGCTTCACTACAATGAAGACAAGTTCTATTTTGGTATCATACATTATACCAGCTACTATAGAGAGGATGTCTAAAAACCGTATACTGGAAATGCTTTTTATATATTTAGGGGACGAGATTTTTTTACAAGCCTCACCAAAGATGTTTTCATTTCATTCCATCATTCGAAGTTATTTCTTTTAACACTAATCTTTCTCGAAAATAAATGGGTACATAAAATCAAATCCATGTTATTTTCTGTTAGATATTACAACTACAGACAAATGTGTTTTTGGTGTATTCGAGACGATGTAGATTCATTTATAGATCGATTGCAAGAGGATTAAAAGTCTCTTAGGTTACCAAACAAATAAATATTCGTTCTTTGACGTGATCAACGTATTTATGTTTACCTTTTCAGCAGAATCAGTTCAACGTAAAGTGTCATATATGGTTATAAAACTTGAAATTCACAAATGGAAGCCTTTTAGTTATTTTTTAATGAAAAATAGAAGTTAAATTGTGTGTGCGTGTTCTTGAGCTACAGTGTACAGGTTCGCCTTCTTCCTACTGTTAGGCTAAAGTCTGTGAACCCACAAAACTTCACCTCACATTCCTGTATGGACATTCTCATTTCTCTACCTCCTCCAAGGTATTTTATTATATTTCCATCTGCTAGTTTTATGTTATGCCTCCATGTCACCCTTGATCATTTTATGGTTCGTCCACTCTTTATCAATCAATAACTGATATTTTGAAATATTCCCTGAAGCCATGAGTTTTTCCCTGGGAGGTTAAGTCTTAAGGCTTTACGATTTTTTAAAAAAATATTTCACGTGTATATAATAAAGTTTTTCAAAACCATTTTAAGATTTTTATTGCTCTAAAAGTTCAAAGTATGAAGGTATTGGTGAAGCCTGTTTGTAGCGATGGACAGTAAAAAAACGAGAATTATATCTCTTATCAATGTTTTCATCAATGTTTACCGTAAAAATCTTATTAGTAAATAACAAATAAAATTTAAGTTAATTGCAATTCATTTGTTTAATCTGGTTCACACTTCAACAATTGTTATTTGTAAAAAAAAATCTGATATATATGTATATATACCATGACCATTACTATGCTTGTCACATACCAGCCAATCTAAAAAGGTATGATATCGCCTTTTTGGCACTGGATATAGTACGTGAAAAAAATGCTCGAGATATTAAAACATTTTTTATTGTTTTCACCCCTGATTTCTAAGAATTGCTATGATATTAATGTCATTTTCCAAAATGTCTGACTTATAGATTAAAAAGCATTATTTCTAACAATGGTTTCATCCTTCCTTCTGGATGTAATCATAGATTATTTAAAACAACAGGAATATTCATGTAAATTTCAATCTTTCCCGTATTTCATAAATAAGTACAGATATTTATATACACATTGTTGTCATTCTTTGTACTCTATTAAATATACTTCCGTTCAGTAACTGTATATAAACTGTGGAATACATTTTTAAACAAGAGTATACTGCTAAGTATTTATGTAGCCCTGACAAAATGTATTATGTAACCAGAAAATATGTGTTACGTGCCTTCAATGTATAGCCTCACAAAGTGTGTTTTATATCTTGGGAAAATGTATTTTTAAATAAGCTATTTATTGACCTCTATTCTTGTAAGTCTATTGGTTCGAGTAAAAAAAAGAAGAAAAAACTTGTTACACTGTTATTTTATGGTAAGCATGCACTAACAATTTAATAATTTGTTGCCAAACACGAATGTAGCTTTGAAAACTTACAATGTTTCACTTTGAGTTCTAGTTTATATACAAATATATATCAGATTATTTTTTCAGTAAAGTCGAACTTAAGGTTCGGGAAAAAAAAAAGGATTTCAAACGCTTTTAATGTTATTTAATCAATAATGTATGCTCCTTATTATTAATTACTTCCTGTTAACGATTCACAAGCTTCTGAATGCCACTTCTATAAAATTGTTAGGGTTTGGAAGAAAAGAACGTATATAGGGTAGTTTTGACATCTTCATGTGTTCCAAGTTATTTTCCATCAAGATAATTCTACAAACTTCGGAATAGATGATAATCAGGTAGTAAAGAGCCTGGAGAATAAGGAGGATGTAAAAGTTTTCCGAGTCTAGCTCTTAAATCTTTGATGTGATCCTTGCTGTATGGGGCCGTGCATTATCCTGGTGTGACACCACCTTTACGACTAATCAAAGTAGACCTCTTTTTTTTAAAGTGCAACATTCAAGCGTTCTAACTGTTGACAACAGAAGTCTGATGTAATAGTTATATTGAGTAGCAGCAATTCAAGATGGATCATAACAACATCTCATCAAACGTTTAACAAGACTTTCCTAAGGTGGAGGTTCATATTGGACTGTGCTTTAGTCAGTTTACCTGCATTGAACCGTTGTCTGCAGCGCTTAATATTTTTGTAAAATATCCATTTTTCATCTACAGTCAATAACCTGTCCAAAAAAGGCGAGTTATGTTCACTAGAGTGCAGAGATGTGCAAATGACCACTCTTGTTCAAAGGTTGGCTTCTGTCAAATCATGGTGGATCCATTTTCCAAGTTTTGACACATTTCCAAGCTGTTGCAAATGATGGTGAACTGTTGAATGAGTTGAATTAAGTTTCTGTGCTCGTTCTTCAATTGTTACAGCACAATCTTTGTCAAGTGCAGCCAACAGCAAGTCATCATTAAACTCAACAGGACGACTGAACGTGGCGCATCACTTAAACTGTAGTTACTTGATCTGAACTTCTGAAACCACCTTCGACATTTCTTTCATTGAGAGACTCCACAAAAAAAGCAGCTTGGATGTTTCATGTAGTTTCTGCTGCACTATTGCCTTTTTTTTAAATTCATAAAGCATTATATGTCTAATGTGCTTCTCAGACATGTTCATCTTCATAAGGGTTTATTTGATTAATGATCTGAAAAAGTGGAGTTGGGTTTCTTTTATTTGTCTGAACATTTTTATACACGTATTGCTACATATTTTAGTCATTAAATCCTTCTACAAAGAAATGATGATGCACTGTTTATATTAAATTTTCGAACATTACTTATGAGCTGACCTAATAAAAACTATTTATGCTCTTACAATCCAAAGAAAAAGTAATATTGTGTACAGAATTCCTTGCTACATTTTCCAAAACCTTAAACGTATTATACTAGTTACCTGAAAATAAGTCTTCCTGAGAGAATATTTAAAATTATAATACCCGAATATTTATTTTGATTCAAATAGCTATTAGAGTGAAGGTGGGCTAGGTTTTTAGTGCCATTAACAACACAGTAAATTTGAAATTGACACAAATCACTAGCTTCCAATCTCACTTTGAAATAATGGGGAAAGAAGAAACTAGAATCATCGTTGAAACAATGGTGCTTTCTATTAATAGTTTGTTTAAACATGTTGAGAGATACCGAAGTCCGTTAATGTAGAGGGTCAGTGTAAAATTTGTTGAAATGTGCAGTATAAAATATATCTTGAAAAATACTTGTTATAGTAAAACTTACTATTTTAGTCAACAGAACGAAATTGTAGCTACTAATTTGGTCATTTATTGTGTACATTTTTTCGCGTAGCGCTACATAAGGAGTATCTTCACAAGAGTTAAGACACCCATTACAAGGGCTAATTCAAATCTTATTTTACTGACGTAAGTTCTCAATAAATAATAGTTTTTATTGAGTTTAACTTAGCACTTCCACTGGGTTTGCCCTCCGTTAGTACAGGGGTAAGTCTACGGATTGACAATGCTAAAATCAGGAGTTCGATTCCCCTCGGCGTGCTCAGCAGATAGCCCAATGTGGCTTTGAATAAAAAAACATACAAACACCCACCGGGTTTATGAAAACAAAGTCCTATTCGCAATTTCCTTTTATGCACAACATAGTTAAACTTATCATTGTAAGCTTCACAATGTGTAAATTAAAAAGAAAAGAAATCCAGCGGATACACATAATTAAAATCAATACCACTTGATATAATAAACACATGTGTTATGTTATCTTATAATTGAGTCAGTTAACTGATAGTTGTTTAGCATTCTTTATGTTTTTTTCTGCTACATAGATCTATGTCTGTGAAATGTTTGGATCTAGTATATGCTAAAAAAATCTAAGGTTGAGGTAAGAAACTCTACCAAAAACATTTCGTTTCTTTATTCAATAGCATTCCTATATTTTATCTTTTTCTATCGGCCCTGCTAACATGCTTATTTCTAATGCTTATCAACAAAATAACAAAAAATAACTGAACAAAGTTATATTCGTTTTAAGTAAGAATCTTCATGCGTTAAATTTTTGATAAACATAACTGTATTTAGATTTATTATTTAGTCACTGGATAATTTATCTTTATAAGTAAAACACTAATCGATCTTGTTTCACGGTACAAAACATTTGAGCAAAGAGATTTCGTAACAAGATTACAAGTTTCCAAAAGAGCTTAATTAAAAACCTTCTGTTGTAGGTTACTGAAGTTCACTTAATATTTGACTTTATCGATGTGATGATACTGGAAGCCGAATATACGTTGTACAAAATTTATTAAACTTCCTTTCAGTTGTATTTACAAAATTATTTTCCATATCACCAGAACTATAAGTTTAGGTTAATTATAAATATGTATATTAGAGACGCATGCAAAACTATCTCTTTCAAAATACTATACATTAATTAAGGAACAGCAGTTGTAGGCTTGAACTTGTCGTATGATGTAAAAGATAAAAATCAATTAGTTCTGGTATAAAAAAAACTTACTGGTTAATATAAAGAGGTCAAACCTATCAATACTTTAACAAACACAATAAAAGAATAAGAAGAAATTAAATTATTTATTAATTTAACAGCACATTTCGTTAAATACAAGTTACGTGAAGATGCATTCACTATTTTTTTTCATTGCAAAATGAAGTCCACAATTTAGACACGAATATAATGTTTTATCATTTACATTGAAAATACATTCAATAAATTTGATGTTTTCAGAAATTTAACCAGCATGTATCTGAACAATGAGAGAAACAGGAACCTAATTTTAGTATCAAAAACTGTCTTCAAAAGAGTCACTATTCAGTTTATTTAAAATTTCGAATAGGATAATAAAGGATCTAGGAAAACTAAAATATTTAATTTTCAAATTGCCCTCACTTAAATATGAAGTACCATTTTCAAAGTATGACAAAAGATTTGTAAGGCAAGACTGCCCCTTAATAGAACCATGTTGTATATCTGATAAAATTCAAAACTTCGTTAAATGACTTTGCAAAGTATCTTTTATCAAACCTTCCAAAATGTTTCTCATAGATGACCTAAAACTCACAGGCTTGTAGTTACTATTATAATTTCTATTACCTCCCTTAAAGATAGGGGTGACATTAGATAATTTCCGATCTGTTAGTACTTGTTCACTTTTCAATGACTTACAGATAAACTCTTTGAAAAACTTTATCTGGCTCATTTTTTTAATTTATCATTTTTAACTTCCCAATTTTATTTTAACGAGTTCAGAATTTATATATAATTGTTCTGTTCAACTTTGTTTTCATCTATCAGTTGTTCATTATGAGGAGCATTGTTCAAGTCTTCATTAGTAAAAACTGAAAAAAGGCAGAATTAATAACCTATTCATTTCATAACCATCAGATACAAACCTTCTTTTAACATTTCTCAAGCGTTCTATCCCAATCCCAGCATTTTGTTTACCCCTGATGTACTTTAAAAAATCGTTAATGTTAATTTTTATGTTTTCATAAAAAATTGTTTTCATACATCCTTTTGGATGTACTAGTATCCTGTTAGATTATTAAATTTGTGATGCTTTTATTAATTTTATTTCTTAGACCCTTTGTGAACCAACGTTGGTTTTACTTGTAATTACGCCCCCCGATAGTACTGCAATATGTCTCCGGATTTACAACGCTAAAATCAGGGGTTCGATTCCCCTCAGTGGGCTGAGCAGATAGTCCGATGTGGCTTTGCTATAAGAAAAAACACAAACACACTTGTAATTACCCTTTTCTTTCTGTAACGAATACATTTGTTTCAAATGTTGAAAACCATTTCACATTTGCTCAGGGTCTCAAAATAACTCAGTTGCCCAATTCACAACGGTATATTTTTGTTGCATCTCTTTAAAATATGTTTTTAAAAAAATTTCAATCAAAGTATCATTATCCCTATTTTCCTGGGCCTGGCATGGCCTAGCGCGTTAAGGCGTGCGCTTTGTGATCTCAGGGTCGCGGGTTCGCGCCAAATATGCTGGCCCTCCCAGCCGTGGGGGTGTATAATGTGACGGTCAATCCCACTTTTCGTTGGTAAAAGAGTAGCCCAAGAGTTGGCGGTGGGTGGTGATGACTAGCTGCCTTCCCTCTAGTCTTACACTGCTAAATTAGGGACGGCTAGCACAAATAGCCCTGGAGTAGCTTTGTGCGAAATTCCAAAACAAACAAACAAACAAACCCTATTTTCCAAATGCTGCAAAATATATCAAACCTAATACAGCAATGATCGCTTGTACCGAGATTTTCCACAATCTCAACAATTTCTGTTATTAATAAATCTCAAGTTACATTACTTATACTAGGTGTCTTGACCAATTAGTGAAGTATTCAATCTTTAACAGTTTCCAGAAACCTTTCTCCCTCACGATCAGTTATGTCGAGAAACCCACTTGTTGAGAATTTTATATGCAAAAACGGCTCTTTTGGGTTCAGAAAATATTTTAAATAGAAGAGCGAACAACGTTTCGACCTTCTTCGGTCATCGTCAGGTTCACAAAGAAAGAGCCGTTTTTGCATATAAAATTTTCTCCCTCACGATTTGACTCTAACGTTTCCCAATCAATATATATATAATATTAAAACTATCCATATTTATTATTTCGTTAACTGCAGAAATATTAATTTCATTGTAAAGTTTCTCTCCAATTTCATCAGTTTTAACAGGTGGTCTATGGCAAATTCCTATTAAAAGCTTTTTTTTTCTTAATATCTATTAACAGAAACCCAAGTGAATTCAATCTCTTTGCTATTATCCTTAATATTCTCAATTTTACAATGTTGTAACTTACATTTTATATATAGAATTACTCGTCCCTCTCTTTTAACTATTCTGCCCCTATTAAATAATCCATAACAACGTATTGCAAAGAAATTTCTGTCGTCAAAATTACCTGCATTTAACTATGTTTCAGTTATTCCAATTATATCAAAATATTCTATTTCTACCAGTGCCCTAAAGTTATCTACTTTATTGCTTATACTTATAACATTACATTATTAATAAGCCTATTTTTATAACTACTTTTATACTGCTTTCCTATGCTAAACTTTCTTCTACACCTCAATTTTGTTACGTTCAATTTATCATTGCCCTCATTTCTGTCTAATCATATTTTAAAACCTCCCTTGCAAATTAATTAATAGACCTTGCACGCATGCCAAATCCTTTCCTATTCAAGTGTAAACTATTTATTCCAAAATGTTCCCTCCCACTGAAGTGATTCCAACCTGCTAACCTTCTCACTTTACATATTAATTTCAACCTAGTATTTAGTCTTAGTAATCTACTCAAATGTTTATCTCCACAATTAACTGATGGCAGTATCCCTGACACAGTTAATCTATGGTTTTATCTCTAAATGCTTTTATCAACCCATTATACTCGTTAATTAGCTCCTCTGACTTACTTTTAAATCGTTAGCCCCTACATACACAATAATAACTACACTATTTCCAATCACCTTCATTATATTTTTTGCTCTGTCAGTTATTTTTCTACCTCTGCTCCATGGTAGCATAATTCAACTCTTTTTCTCCCTATTTACCCCATAGACTATTCTGTCCACATGCCGTGTCATGGGATTACCTATAACTAAAACCTCTTAAAGGCCATAGTCTATATCCTTTTCTATTCTTTTTGCTTTTTCCCTTTCTCCAATAGTTACTCCAATAGGACTGAAATCTGTTTTTCAATACATTCACTACTTTTAACCCTAATACTACACTTTCTAACTTTCTGAATATTATTGTTAATCTTAGCTGAAGCCTCCCTTACACGTAAAAACTTAAGCTTATCTTTAAATCCTGATGTCATATTTTACAGTTTACACTTTTCTTTATTTCTTTCCTCAACATTAGTTAGGAAAGTCTCCAACTTTAGCTCCAACCTGCAAATTCTACATATAAATTTAATACACTCACTACTAGCTTCCTCAGAAGATCATTGTAGTCTATGTTCGCAAATAGAGTCCATTTGTTGCACCTACCAAACTAGGAACACTTAACCCCTGAACTAGTTTTAACTATTGTATTGTTTGTAGAATTAAAATAAACATTCGAGACGATATTGTCAACAATACTAAGCCTAAGTTTGACAATTAGGTAGTTTCGATCGTATTTACTAAACAATGTTTTGAATTTGTCTTACAATCTCACTGAAAATTGGATTATAACTAAGCCTAGAGATCGGTTGCATGTACTAAGCCTAATCTAACGTTACACTATACGTTACAATACTAAAATCTAAATTAAAAGCTTACACCTACTATTTTAGTTCCCAATCTTATCGAGTTTAGTTATTGTTTTTGTTATTCAAGTCTAATTTCTAAAGATAAAAATAATAAAACCAAGAAATATTTTAAAAACCACAGAAATGTAAGAACTTAGCTATCTAACATCTCCTCTTTTCAAATATTGTCCTCATTTCTAAAGTCATACTAAACCACTTTAATTACACCTACATAGAGACCATTTACACTATCATAATTCACGAAAATGTATGTCAATGGAACTCTATATTTTACACCAGAAAGAATATCATAGAAAGGAAAGACTAACACTGGATAATATTTCTCTGAATTAAAAGTCTCATCAGCTGGAGTTTTGATAAGAACAATTGTGAGAAGTTTTGTATCTCCTGACACTTTCTCCAGAAAACTTAAAATAAATAAATAAAAGACAGAGGTGCCACATAAATATTACTCTAGAATGCAGCACGAGTTTGTTAATGATTCAAAAGTATTTATTCTAAACTGTTTATTTGAACAGTTGTCCTTGCGCAGTCTTATTTATTTCTAAAGAAGATGGATCAACTTACGTGCAAGAATACCGAAATAATAACGAACACATAAGAACAATTTATTTTGATGCTATATGGAGATTAAAAAAAAATAAGAATGAGTACTGGTTGTCTGTAGGAATTCAATTATTGCATGTAGATTATAAGAATTAAAAAATGAAAGTTACAAGTATAAGTGGATTAAGAATTAAAAAATGAAAGTTACAAGCATAAGTGGATTAAGAATTAAAAAATGAAAGTTACAAGCATAAGTGGATTGAACAATAGGCCAATAAAAGTAAACAGCCTTTTACTTGTGTAACTAATCAGGATTCGCTTAACTGACAGAAGTTACACCATATATGGTAAAATAGATTGTTTAATACAGTTTCAGGATCGCGATTGTCAAATAGCAATATATACATAATAAAATTCTAAAATTTAAATTATTTAAATAAAAGAGAGAAGCAGTTCAAGAAAGACTCTGACAAGTTAATTTGAACCGAAATGATTAAAGCATGGTGCTGGAATGCTCTGGACAAAGAAATAAGTATTATGCTTTTATTAAACAGATCATAAATAATGAAGCTAATTCACTCAGACAGAAAGTATCTCTTACATTTCACAGCCTAAGAAGCTTTGAAGGTCAAAGGAATTTACTGAAATGAAAATATGTGAGAGAAACAATTACAGAAATTAGTATCTATTCCGGCGATACTTCACCATCTCCTTATCAAACAGTAGTATTAGGAAGACTGTAGAAAATCTATATGTACATTTTATTATATTGAACGTCATTAACGTTTGATTAAGTCTGTGAACTGTTTTAAAAGGAAGGATCCGAGAAGAAGTAGCAAGGACAATTACAATACTATTGTGTCGGAACATCATTAGGAAGAGTACCTCTAGGGCCGACCTTGGCCATTGCATTCCTTTGTCATCATGAGCGTCTGTAGTTGGATCAGTCTCACGGAATACGAACAGGCTTCACACACAAACGAACACATAACCGAATTCTTTGAATATTTAGGTTTCCAATACACATAAGAAACAAAAACAAACTAAAGTTATTCTTTCCTTACGTTATAGTTTCATGTGCATATGACAGTTTTACTGAATTTGTTTACTAAAACAAAAACACTTAATCCAAACTCCTGTTTGGTATTAAATTTAACTTTTTTAATTGAAAACATTTTTCTTTAAAAAAACAGTACCTATACCAACTACTCATAACTAGTATTTTTATTATAGCTTTAAGAAAAATAACTTACAACTTATAGCAAACTATGTTCTTTACAAACCTTTAGTCAACTATTTATTCTTTCATATATATCGTAATAGAAATTCGTCTATGTGATTTGTTTGCTTGTTTAGAATTAAGCATAAAGATATACAATGATATCTGTGTTCTGCCAGCCACTGGTATCGAAACCCGGTTATTAGTAGTGCGAGTCCGAATATATACAGCTATGCCATTGGAAGGCGTCTATGTGTTTCAGCTCATATATATTAAAATAAGCTCTCCGAGTTCTGTCCACCACAGAGAATAGAACATTGCATTTAAGCATTCTAAAACTGTAAATGTAACGCTGACCCATTGAATGACGTATTAAAAATTATTGAAGTAAATTTACCCACGAGTGAAATTTCTTATGTTTCAAATTTAATCACAACAGTTCATCGTATATTACACGCGACAGAAGTTTCACAATTTGTATGAATTTATGTCGTTTACTCAGTTAGGTTTGGTGACTGTAACGATTCCCATATTTGGCAAGCACAGGTCATTTCAAAATACTTTCTCATGAACATATGGAAAGTTTCAAGCAAAAGTGGTGGAAAAAGGTTAAATGTCTGTAGCTCGTCTAATCACCGCCTACACACCGCAATCTAAAAACCACGTTATTTTATTAAACATGTTAAATATGCACATAAGCATCTACATAGTGAAAGAGATATAATTTGTAGAGGTAGTTTGATCTTAAACACCGTATAATATACTTTTAATTTTCTAAAGAATTAAAACTAGTTGAACTATTATATTTTATGCCACTGTCATATATATATATATATTTCATACTTAATTTATGTCAGTATAAGTTAGCATCTCTAGTTGAAGAAGAAAATATTGTTTCACAAACGTTCGTGGAAAAATAAAATCCATTTATTGTGGTGACTTTTTACTGGAAGTAGTCTAAAAGTCGTAATGCCCTAATTTTAAATTCATATATTTAAAGTTTGGCTCGGCATGTCCAAGCGTGTTAAGGCGTTCGACTCCTAATGTGAGAATCGCAGGTTTGCAACCCTCTAATCTTACACTGTTAATTTAGGAACGGCTAGCGCATATAGCCCTCGAGTAGCTTTGCGCAGCCCCCCCAGTGGCTCAGCGGTATGTCTGCGAGCTTACAATGCTAAAATTCGGATTTCGATACCCGTGGTGGGCAGAGCACAGATAGCCCATTGTGTAGCTTTGTGCTTAACTCAAAACAACAAACAACAACAGCTTTGCGCAAAATACAAAATTAGTTTACGTTTCTTTTACGCGAAAATGCTATATACTCTACAGCCCGGCAGGGTCAGGTGGTTAAATATTCGACTCGTTATCTCAAGGTGGCGGGTTCTAATACCCATCGCACCAATCATTTTTTGCCCTTTCAGCCATGGGAGCGTTATAATATGACGATTAATTTCACTATTTGTTGGTAAAAGAGTAGCTTAAGAGTTGGTGGTGAGTAGTGATGACTAGCTGCCTTCCCTCTTGTTTTACACTGCTAAATTAGGAACGGCTAGTGCAGACAGCTTTTGAGTTGCTTTGCGCGAAATTCAAACAAATCATTCACTCTAGAGGGACATGTGTGCGCTATAGAGTGACAGGTGTGTGTTTTCCTTAGAGCAAAGCCACATTGGGCTATCTGCTGAGTCCCCGAGGGTAATCGAACACCTGATTTTAGCGAAGACTTACCGCTGTACCAGCGGGGGCCAGTGTGACGTCAAAATTACACTATTCGACTTTGACAGTTGATTTATTTTAAAATAAACATAAATCTACATATTGAGCTCTCTGTTCTCTTCCCACCACGGGTACTGAGCCCCAGTTTCTTGCGGTGTAAGTTCGTTCAATTCTTCTGTGACACTGGGAGAGAATGACAAAAAGAAACTAAAGATTTCGTAGATAATAATATTGTCAGATTGCTTTCTCTTTAGGCTATCAGCTCAAAATTCAGGATGGAAATATTCAGAGAGCCCTTGAATGATTTTGTGCAAAAATAAAGAAAAGAAGTTATTATCTCGTTTTTTAATGATGCCAACATTTAATTAAATATCCCTAAGCTGTCATCTATGGAAAAAAAGTGAAAACTACAAAAACGCAAAGATCTTCAAGTTTTTCAGCAATGACTGTCATATTAGCACACTAAATTTAATATGTGATTGAAATAGACACAAATGTAGCACAATCGATACTGTTAATCATTAAAGTTGTAAATGACATTGTGAGAAGTTCATCAAAAGCACAGATGTTTAATAGAAGGAAAAAATGTCCAAATAAACCCTTTCTGATTGCTCCTACCTTTGTATTCTTAACTGGTAACAAAATATTATTCAATAGTTATAAGCCTTGTATTTCTGTTTATGGAGTGAATTTATAACCAAGAAATTTAAACATACTAATGCTAGTGTTAATAGAGATTTGCGTGATTTCAACAGGTGTTTAAATCAGCTAACGCTGGTTTTATAACGATTTCAGTTACTTAAACAGTTAAATCTACTAATGCTGATGTTCACGGCGACTTGCATGACTGAAACAGTCATTTAAATCTTCTAAAACTAGTGTTCATAGCGATATGCATGACTTAAACAGCTATTTAAATATACCAGTGCTGATCTTCACAACGATTTGCATGACTTAACAAGTTATATACATTTTATAAAGCTGGTGTTCACAGCAATTTGTATGATTTAAATAGTTATTTAAATCTACTGATACTGATATTCACAGCGACTTGCATGACAACCGCTTACTGTTAAGTTTCGTTTTTCCCATGTTCGTTGAACATTTCCTGTTTGATAAGCACCAATAGAAACAGTTTTAAAAACTAACCGTAAGGAAATGGCTAATACACATGGTTGTTATGTAAATATCTTTTTACTGGGTGTTCCTCGTTTAACAAGTAAACTTCATGTGATAACTGTAAATACCATTCGATAAAATGTGTGAGTAAACTAAGAATTTTACAGGTAGATATGAAATGTCCCTCCTTTCTAAATATTTTACGTATACGATAACGAACGTATTCAGCAATTTGCTTCTCTCCCACCCTTAGTGTGTGTAGCATCTAGACTTCGTAAGGGGCTTAACTGGAAAATTGTTAATATAAGATAAAAGATATAAAGTTAATAATTAACATAAATAGTTATCATAACACGAGAAGCAAGTAACTAATAAAGAAAACATTAAATTATAAAACGTTGTAACGTTAAGCCTTCTTGTAACTTGATGATGACCGAAAGCTCTTTTTTTTTTGTTCATCTGGGGGATATCAATAGTCTGGTGGTTAGGGTAGAACTTGAAACTTGTGAGTCACAGGTTCGAATTACCGTCGCTGTGTATGCTTGGCCCTTTCATTTGGTGGTATGTAGATGAGAATGGCAAGTTCATCAGGTAATAATCACCAGGCCCGGCATGGCCAGTGGGTTAAGGCGTTCGACACGTAATCTGAGAGTCACGGGTTCGAATTCCCGTCGCACTAAACACGATCTTCCCTTTAGCCGTGTGGGCGTTATAATGTGACAGTCAATCCCACTATTCGTTAGTAAAAGAGTAGCCCAAGAGTTGGCGGTGGGTGATGATGACTAGCTGCCTTCTTTCTAGTCTTACACTGAAAATTTAGGGGCGGCTAGCGCAGATAGCTCTCGTGTAGCTTTGCACGAAATTCAAAAACCAAACCAAACAAACAATAATCATCAATGATACATAGGAATCTAATGTGCTTCATAGGTCTAAGCACCCTCTGTACAAAAAATTGATATAAGTGAAAGAAACTACTTTGTGCAAATAATGTATCATAAAATAATAATTTGGATAACTTATCTAAGAAAAAATTGTTAAATATAGTCCTCTATGAATATTATTTTAGTGAGAAACTCATTACACTAATTCTCACCTTTTCTGTCTAGTTGATAAGAAATATTTGAGTTACTTTATCAGCTCCATGTTTTTACTTGGATTTTAAAAGAAAACTGTGCAATATTTCTTTTTGTTTTGCAATTATTTGCGTAAACAGTAAGAATTTTATTCAGGAACTCAAGTTTTTTAGCAATGTTAGCAATACATTTGTATTGAATAGAAGAAAATATGTTACGGTTAGACTGGATTCTTTAAAAAATGACGAGTTCAAACTGGTATTTTATTTGTTTTGGTTGTGCTTCTCGTACGAGATGATCTTTCTGCAAGATAACTAATAAACGGACAACCGCGGGACCCAACAGATACAATCTAATCAATTATTCTCGACCTACATATTTTCCTTGCATTCGCAAACTTGTAATCTTGAGAAGAATATGATCGACCGAACCAATAGCAAACTGATAGCGAGACGTGAAGATTGTAGTACATCAATAATTCTCAAAGAATTTGTCAGAACTGTTCAATTTTGCCAGGATGTATGGACAAACATGACACCATCCCATTGTGAAAAGCTGTTAGAAACCTATCTAAAAAGTACTAACTTAAGGGGCTTTTGCAATCAGCGCCTTTCTGTTTATATATTTTCTTTGCAAGTTTTGCTTACATTTAATCTCCTTCATTTAAAACAGTGTTAAGTTCGAACATTAGAGTTTTGAATAAAAACAAGCTCATCAAAACAAGTTGTTTATATTATTTATTAATGAATCAGTCCTGTATTTAAATAATTACTGTTGCAGTAAACTTTGTAAGATATAAATTTGATTGCAAATGTTTTGTGAGTTTTTGTCAATAAAGATCTTATAGTATAATTTTAATTGTTCTCAATGCTGTTTGTTTACAGAGTTATAAACGGAACAATCAGAACCCCTCTAGATGACGAGAAACCCACTTGAAATAAAAATATATTTCAGAGATAAAATGAGACCCACTCTAGATCACGAGAAATCCACTTGAAAAAATATATTTCAGAGATAAAACCAGACCCACTCTAAATAAAGAGAAACTCACTTGAAATAAAAATGCATCTCAGAGATTGTTGTTGTTTTGAATTAAACACAAAGCTACACAATGGGCTATCTGTGGTCTGCCCACCACGGGTATCGAAACCCGGATTTTAACGTGAAGTCCGCAGACATACCGCTGAGCCACTGGGGGCATCTCAGAGATAAAACCAGACTCACTCTAGATGAAGAGAAACTCACTTGAAATAAAAATGTATCTCAGAGATAAAATGAGACCCACCTTCACCTGTCACATCCTCTCTTTCATAAATTGTTAGTAATCCTCTCCATGAAGTTTTATAGAATAATATTCATTCGTATCTAACAAAGAGGCAAAATTTTAATGTATCGACTGATTTATAATGCTATATTGATTTAAGTACAGCGTATTGTCAGTTTCATTTTCAGTTTGAAGGTTAATCTCTTGATGTCCATATCGAGCAGTAAAGGAAATGAATTTAAGTCTCTCTATTTTTTAACTTCAAAAGAGAGTTAGTTGCAATAATTAGAAAACATTGTTTACTCTCTGCGTGGTATTACTTTGTGTTTGTATATGCATGATTCAGTGTACTACTTCTATCATTAGAAAAATGTAGGTTTAAATTTTATTGGAAAGTAATAGTTTGTTTGTTTGTTTTGGAATTTCGCAAAAAACTACTCGAGGGCTGTCTGTGCTAGCCGTCCCTAATTAAGCAGTGTAAGACTAGAGGGAAGGCAGTTAGTCATCACCACTCACCGCCAACACTTAGGCTATCTTTTTACCAACGAATAGTGGGATTAACCGTCACATTATAACGCCTCAACGGCTGAAAGGGCGAACATGCTTGGTGCGATGGGGATGCGAACCCGCGACCTTCAGATTACGAGTCGCACGCCTTAACACGCTTGGCCATGGAAAGTAACAGCAAAAAATAACATAAAAAACAAGAGTTCAAAGGTAAGATACTATAGTTTTTGTTTTTCATTTATGTTCTTTAGTTACAGTTGTTAAAGTAATTAATCCTTCGTTTGCTGCTAGCGTTTTCTTCCTTCCACCTCATGTGCGAAGTTTTGCGGTGAACCATTCAAAATGTTGTGCGCAAAATGCTTGCATTATGTTTGGACAACCGCAACCGTCTACACTAGCATCATATGATTTCAACTGAAGTTGGAAGATTGAAAACTTATGAGTTTAAATAAGGTTAAACTAGGTTTATGAAAAAGTTCTTCAATGGATATGTATGTTCATGAGCAGCTCATGCACTCGTCGAGTGATTTACAACTCACGTGGAGTGATGGGTTGGTTAATTACATAAGTTTCAAAGGCTATTGAAACAAAATTAACTGTAAATGGATGCAGACTTCTACAGGTCTTAAGTTATTTAGGATATACAATTGTAGATTTTTGTTATAATCTGCAGTCATTTTATATGGTCATTTCAAATGAAATATAAAGTTTAGTGAAGGAATATGGCGTTTGATATTTACTTAGGAAGTTTAAGAGGTTATGCGAATGAAGTTTGAAAATTATCACATAAATAAAAGTATTTTTAATATTAACATAAAAATCACTTTACACTTGCGGTCCCCTCGAGGTGGGTTCATCTGTGTGGTGAGAAGAGCTTCCATGAAAGATTTTGTATTTTCATTTTAACTCCTTTAAAATTCACCCACATATTTGCTGTGCGCAGTGACTGTGAAGAAAGTGAAAGAATCTTGGTGGTTCAGAGGCATCAGTGGCAGCTTAACACAACACTTTGGTTTTGAATTCCTGTAGGCAGATAACTTTGTGTTGGCACCTCTAGAGTTAGTTAATGATCCTTTGGGATGTTGTGTTTGAGTATAATACTGACGAATTCCTGGCATTACTACAATGTTTTTGTTTGGCATGGTACTGTGTCTCCTTATAGGTCTTCATGGTAATTGGGGTCAAAGAGCACTGAATCATTTCAATTTTCGTATGGGTTTTCCAACTCTACTAAAAATAACATAATTAAAAAGTTAACAAGTAAGGAACCACGTATGGAGAACTTCATTCCACAGCCACCATCCACGTAAGTTTCTGTACATCTTTTTTTTCTAATTTAACATTCGTTGACTGAAAAATCATTAGAGCAAATGTCTTCATTTTTCATTCAGCAAGGATTAAAGGGGCATGCTGGCTCTTTAAAGTCAGTAAAAAAATTATGTTATGAGGATATTTTGATTGAAGTATCTATGTCATCAAAGCTAGCTTTTCCTGAGGTCAGAGGTCATTGGACACAAAACTATTGAGGGAACTTTCCATAATACTTTGAATTCCTCACGAGTCAGAGATCCTCACTGGTTTTACCAGCCAAAAAAATTCAGCTGTGTGACGTATCTCTACTCTAAGAGATATAATATTGTAACTTAAAAATCTTCTAATTTTGACAGTTACCACGCCATTTCCACCGGCCATTACCAAGGTATGTTATCTTAACTTTGAGGTATGGTCATATATTTATAACCCTCTCAGGTGTTTTCAAGGTCACTTGTTTGGACATTCAAAGGCATCTTGTTATAGGTCTCTAACGTGTGCTCATTGTGGTGGCAAAGATCATGATGCTTGATGCTAAGAGTGTAAACTAGATTCTCACTGCATCAATTGTGGCGCTTTCTAACTTCTCTTACTATCTATTTTTACCCAAAGTGGGTGAGGAAAAGTAGTACAAACTTTATGTACTGTTAATAACATTTTTACCCGAAACCTCAGAAGTTATTGTACCTCACTTCATCTCAGACATATGCTGCTGCATTATGTTCCACTGCTAGAGTGAGAGTGAAGACAAATTTTTCTGCAACTCCAACAGAATATTTTTTTTATTATGTAAAAGGTGTTTTGCTCTCTGTGGATGCTAGGGCTAACAAGTCTACATCTATTCCAGTATCTTTCTCCATCACTGTCTCCAGTGACCGCTCATGTCCATCTCCTTTGGCCTCATGATGAAGAACTATTATTTATTTGTGACCTCAGTCCCTGGAATCTCTTTTTACTGACAGGACACTGCTCATTATTCCCCAGACAGGCTCCATGGAGATCGACAAACCTCTTTCTGTGATGGAAAACGTTGTGGTCACAAGCATAAGAGTTCTTCATCGAGTTTACTGCCACATAAATAAAATTGAGCACTTTGACACAATAGAACTGTTGAGATTTCCATTATAATTTGAATGGCATTAAATTGTTGATTAATTCCTGCCTTCACAAATGTTTCTTCTTACGGGAAACATCCGTGAGACCTACTGATATTATTACCTTTTGGCAGTTTTATTTATAATGGAACGACAAGTTATCTGATAGACGAGTTCATTGAGATGTGGCAATGATGGATGACTAGCATGTACTCACCTTGGCTGCGCCAGTCAGTACACTATTGAAGGTTGTAACCATTCGTATCTCCAAGGGTTGTGCCATTATTGTTTGTTCTCTCTACCTGTCTCTAGAAGAGACTTATAATATGCTGTTGTAGAGCAAACAGTTCCTGAAACCATTTTCAATGTTGGGAGACTTTCTTGGACACAATGTACTAGTTAGTGGCATTGAAATCGATAAGAAAAGTCGTTGAGTTGTATGTTCTTAAATTATAACCTTTCTCTCCTCAATACTGGATGTTTTATCTATTTTCATGTGTCCAGTCAGTCTTTAACAGCTATAGATCTATCTGTTTGTATCCTTTTACAATTTCCCATTTCTCTTGGAGGGCTGGCAATGCTCCACAATGCAGTAATGATTTCCCATTGTTTTGAGGGAGATTGACCATGATCAATACTACCATATTTGAGTGTCATGGTGAAAGCTGTAGCAGATCGTCTTTTAACCCCTAACTGCTGTCGCCAGTCTTTCAAAGAATATCTAATTGTACAATTCAAGCAGCTGTTCATTATATGCCCAAAAATCTCGACACGTTTTCCATAAGAACTTCCTCAGAAACAGGCCTGTGATACCTGTGAAAGGTATCACACTCTTCTCAACTACATTGCTTTACAACAGGCTTATACCAATACTCAGCAAATCAGATATCAAAGCTAGAAGGAATCCACAACCAGCATCTCTTCTATTACCAGTTTCAAAATCACCTTCAACAAGGTTCAGAAGGTTTTCCATCTCCTTTTCATCTTTTTCTCCAATAAGCAGAAATGTTCTAAATGTGCATATCATTACCAATATCATTGGAGAACATTTTTTATTTCTTCAGCACTTCTTTGCTACAAAGTTTTGGAGAGAGAGTTCATCTCTTTCCTTTTAGGCTAACAATCTCTATGAGTATAATTGCCTTTTACACTGATGGAACTTAAACTTTCACTTTAATGGTTTGGCAGTACCAGTACATCAGTCGGAATTGATGATTTTTACTATGAGATGTTATGCCATCTCTCTTCTGTCTCTCCTACTTTTCATTTGATTGTTTTAGGTATATATGACGGGAGAATGTTTTTCCTGTAACTTGTTGCAATGCTAGTGTGCTCTCTTTTGCTAAGTTTGGAAAGGATACAAAGAATTCTTATACTCGTCGTCCTATTGCTTTCACCAGCTGTCTCTGTAAAGTTTTGGAAAGGATGGTTAATGCTCGTCTTGTTTGGTTCCTTGAATCGAACAACTTTCTCTCACCCACCCAATTTGGACTTCCATATTTCTTGTTGGTCGTCGAACATGCGGTTTATTGAGCAGCAGCTTCATATTTCTCCCAATCGTCTTGTACCTTTGATCATAGCATACAGTTTCACCTAATCCTGACTGAAAATCGTTTGCATGCACTTTTGCCACCAATCGGGCTCACCTCCCAATTACATCTCTGTTTTGGTAGCGTTTTTTTTTTCCTCTGAGACCTATGGGAAAGTTCTTGGAGGTTTATCTTTGAGCTTAATCCTTAATGTTGTATCTGTATCCCATCTAGGATTTGTCTTCCTATAAAAACACTGAGGAGTGTATTTATAAAATATAATAAAATATTAATTCGAGGGTTAAAGAACAAAACAAATTAAAAGAGCTTAACTTTCATACACCTTTCTACTTTCATCTACCATAACGACTTCAGTTAATTTTAATAAGCATGAAGATACAGTAGCAGAAAGTTATTTGTATTAAATCATCAAAGTAAGTTGAGATTGCTACGAACTATTAGCAAATTAACTGGTTCGTTGCTCAAAATCACGAGTTTATGTACAAAGCACAAGATATACAAAATTGGTTAGTAAGTGGAACTCCCGTTTTTACACATTGTTATTTCATGCAACTAGGTCTATTTTTAGCTATGCAATTCCATAGAACGTGTACAAAATACAGAAATTGAAGATATAAAGTGATTTTGTTGTCATTAAAACAACTAAACGTTTTATTCTTCTTTTTACTGAAAGTCTGAAATACCTAATCCAAAACGGTATCGGTGTCAGAACTGTAATTATTTTGGTTAACAAGAAATAGAAGCAGAATAAAATTTAAGATGACGACATCTACCTGTCAAATGAAAAATGTAATAAAAATCATGTATTCACATCTCAATCTGCTTATACAACCTTAAACATTATTAAACATGAGTCTTATAACTGTAAGACATCCCTGAACTTCTCAAACTCTAATTACGAATCGAAATTTAACTAATGCGTCAAATCATTGTTTCTATCTCGCAATTTCAACAGCGCTACCAAGTCGAGAAATATATTATGATGAAACAGAGAGGCATATGTGGACGAACGTGTTCCAGTTTTTCTCGTGAATAGATTTAATAATCAATTGTAAAACTATTCACTTAACCAATCTTCTTACTAAGACAAACAAGATCTACCAGGCACTCATTTCTAAAACCAATTTTAAAAGCAATATAAGGAAAAAGGTAAGACTTAAGATGAACTTGCTGAAGATATGGAAAGGCTTGCTCAGTTATTAAATTTAAATGATTCTTGTGATATTACAGATTTATTGGTTAGGAAACAATTCACAAATGGCATCGCTGCTGAGTAAATATCAATTAGGCGAAGGCAAAGTACACCTTTGAAGGAAGTTGTCCACTGGGTGATGGAACTTGAAACAGTTAAAATTGATGATAAGCAATTGAGATCACGATTGAGAAGTTATGGAATTATCAAGTCATAATATTCGGAAACATAAGTCTACTTTGATGAAAATCTGGAAAAGCTCAAAAGATCGGTTAGACAATTTAGTTCTTGAAATGGATAAAGTAAGCCACAGAATATAAGGTGTTTTTAGCCGTAACTTATAAGGGCACATTAGCAGAAACTATAGACAAAGAACTTAAAAAAATAAAAACTGTCCTAAGAATATTACAGTTAAAGGAAAGTGCTATAAATGTGGAAAACACGGATACTAAACCTGAAACTATAATGAATCAACCACTGATAATAAATCTAGAAGCCAAGGATGTTAGAACATTTCATCTTCCTCAGTTGAAAAAAAGGAGTGCATTACTTGAGGAAAATAATGAGTAGTGTTACGTTTTACAATTTCAAATAGCCTAAAACTGAGTTAAATTGTAATTTAGATTTAGAAGTTAAATAAATGTTGATATGTATCCAATTTATGAAACAACAAGACTGATACACAGTTTCTTACTTAAGAAATATACAAACAATATTACAATTTACAATAATGGTTACTACAAATAATGATTTCCATACAAAAGTTGTACAAATGTACCAATAATATCGAATGTTTTTTCTGATCTGGAACTTTCTTGGTGTTTTTCCAGGGTTCATGATAAATGGTCTAATTGATGTACGTACAATTCACTTAACAAGTAATTAGCTCTGCGTTCGTCAGTGATCAAATTTCGCATTTTTCACCGCTGAAGTTATAATGTCTTCATATGAATACTTATGTCCGATATTAATCCGCTGAAGTTAAATGGTTTGTAATGCTCACAATTTATAAATGTTCCTGGTCAAATATCTGAAGTTTCTGATTAGTAAGCGTTAATCACAATAATTCCAATGTTTACGTGCAGACATATACTGTTGAGGTTTACATTTGAGAATTTTTATGAATTTTAATGAATAAGCAGAAATTTTATAATATAGGTTTTTACCAAAGATTTGTTAATCTGAAAATACATAAAAGGTCGAAATGTTTTTCTGTACTTTATTGTAATTAAAGTTTCACTACCTATACCAACAATCTTTATCATGCATTTTTGCTTCAAGTGGGCTTGTCGTTATCATAATTGACCCAAATATATTTGCAATATATATATATTGGTTCAAGCCAATAGTCATTTACCATAATAATCTTTGGAAAATCACCGGTAAGTGAGTGGTCAAATGGGTAGTGTATAAGAAGATTTTACAATCGATAAACGAACTTGTCTGAGTGTTACAGGTTCCTACTGAGGTAATTTCCAATATATCACCAAATATTCAGTCACTTAACCATCTAGTAGAAAAAGTAAGTAGTAATTGGAGGAAAAGTCACAAAAAAGAATGTGTTTTTCTTATAGCAAAGCCACATCGGGCGATCTGCTCAGCCCACCGAGAGGAATCGAAGCCCTGATTGTAGCGTAAATCGGGAGACATACCGCTGTACTAGCGGGGGGCACCCACAAAAAAGAATACCATCAAATATATTTTGTGACCACATAATTTAAACACATTTACTGTAAATGAGTAAAAAAATATTTCGTTTTATGTTTTTTGTTTTTTATTTTATGTTATTTCGTGTATACTACATTGCTTTACAAAAGTATGCAGCCATACCAATAATCATGTCGCAATTTGGTGAAATATAAATAACATACCCAATTTTTTAATGAACTTGATTTTATTCAAAACTCCAAAAATAAAACTAATCACTCTCATGAGTAAAGGAGATTAAGTGTCAGCAAATCCTGCAAAGAAAATATATAAAGTGAAATCTGCTGATTGCATAACTATTTAAACTCTTAAGTCAGTACTAGGTGAAATCATCTTTGGCAGCATTAACTATTGTGAATCTTTATAGATATATCTTTACCAACGTTGCACAATGGAGTAGTGACATCTTTGGCTCCATATATCCTTGCAAAATTGCTCCAATTCTAACTAAATCGTTAAAGAGCATTAATTGACTGCAATCTACAAGTCTTGCCATACATTTGCTACTAGATACATTTCTGGACTTTGATTGAACCATTTCTGAACATTCACTTTTTTTAAACCACTGCAATGTGGCTTTTGCCTTTTTGCTTGAAATGCTGATCTTACTAAAATATTCATTTTCGACCCAGATTTATATGCTTGGCTAACTTAAGCAGGTTTCCTCTAGGATTCGCCGTCCTTAATCCTGACAAGCTTGTCTGTTTTTGCTTGTGAGAACCATTGCTATGACAAGACGCTGCCATCACCATACTGGACAGTTGCGATGGGGTTTACTGGATGATGTACTCTGTTGTGCTTGTGCCAGAGTTAACGATTTGAACTTAAACAACAAAAACTCGGTTATTGTCACGTCTGACCACAAAAATGTCTCCCACATGTCTGCAGCATCATTTATATGCTTTGCCTCAAATTTCATACGAGTAACGGTAACCAAATAGAATGAGAATAAATCGTTATGATCACTGCTCTCTTTCTGAAATATCTAGAAATAAACTTTATCAGACATTTTAACTAAGTAAATAATACTCACTTCAACAAAAATTACAAAAGGCATAAATGCACTAAACATTGCTGCACAAAGTAAAACTGAAGAGCTTTACTTGAACTGTACCAAAGTCTTAACAATTCTTTCTTGGATTATGCACTGTTAACAATCAATATGAGTGCAACATTGCTAAAATACAAAACATCTGTCCAAGACTGATCAATGTATGTACAACATTTACCTCCATCAAAATTCTATTGCATCTAGTAGCTTCAACAGCATCACTGAACAAGAACAAGTAAACTTCTTCATTAGTGTGTTACAGTTTAAATACCACGTATTCTATCATCAAGCCATCGCCATTTTTAATTGAAACATTCTAGTTTCTCAATGACCATTCAAATACCAACAAAGCTGAAAATTGCCAATGTTGGATGGGAAAATTATAGGTGAACAGATGTTATACAGCCACCATTAAAATAACTTGTCAACACCAGATCTGTAACTTCTCAGTATATAATGCTATTTAATTGTGTGAAATCAGTTTTAAAAGAAAATATAAAGGGTGTAAAAGAATGAATGTGGAATAAACATGTCAGCTTTAGTTTAAACCTCATGGTAGATAAACATGTATCTTTACAGTCTCAGGAGGTTCTTACATCAAAGATAATGAAAGAGGTCATTGAGCATTCATCGTCTTGCAGGGAAAAAACGTTTTAAAAAGGCTGGTGGTGCTTCCCACAAGTAGCACAAACATAGGTTTTTTTCTCTATTGCTGAAAGTAATGAACTACGAATAGATAATGCTACCATGAAAATATTTGCGACTGATTTACAGACAGTATTTAATAAAGTTCAAAGTGTTTGTTCCCATGATGGATTGCAGAAAGCAAAGCTACTGATTTGAAGAACCATCACCTGAAAACTATTACCAGACTAGACATGGATAAAGCTAAACAACGAAGCTGATAACTTCTGTGACGGATTTACTATTATATATTTAATTTCATATCGATATCTGTTTTAGTTATACATATACATTTAGAAATGCATGTAACTTATGCTATTAAATGTGTATTGCAATATTGTTTGTAAGTTTGTAAAACCTTTGTATATAAATCGTTGTTTGTAATAACCGGTTTAGGATCATCTTGGCGATAGCCAACACGGCTACAGGACAATTGTGACAACCCATTTGTCAACATTGTTATCACTTGCCAATAAACTCTTTAACATACCAATATTTCAAATGCACTAGCAGTGTTGCCGATAGTAGGCTAGGCGAGTTCTTATGGCTATCGAAGTGAAATAATTAGCTCAACTTTTATCAAGACTATAGCTTTTATACTGCATGAATCCTTATTAGTCTAATAATGTTGTAGATAACATAACACATTTAACAAGAGGCGAGTGTTGATATTTTTATTGCTGAACGAAATATGAAAGTAGCAGCACGACACTGAAGCTGCTATGTCCTAGATAAACACTGACCAGCAAAAGATCTGGAAAAAATGTGCAAAAAGACTGTAACAAGAAATGAACAAATACGGAATGTGGTTACAATCTATCAAGAATCCTAGGGCAATTCTCAAGTTCTTCTCTATCTCAGAAGTGTGAGGTATAACTTTATTGTGTTAATCTAATTAAGCATTTCGTCTGTATGAAATAATTGTATTTTGTATTTATCTATTTAAAATGCAAGTATTTACTCATATACGTTGAAAACCTAATTCATGTACACGTAAACATGTATGTATTCCCCAAAGTAAACGTAAGTATAACAGCAAATCCATCTCATGACACAACTATCGACAAGTTGTATTTTGACAACTTGGTCAGTCGGCGAACTGTCTTTCGATATAATTTACTGTCACCCAATTGTTCTGTAGCCGAGTAGGCTATCGCCCAGTGGTCATCGAACTGTAATAACCATTATTATAAATTGTATTATTATTTTCATATTAAAATATATTTGTATCAAGAAGAAATACTGTGTGTATCAGTCTTGTTGGCAAGCGTCATAAATTGGACATACCTCGACTTTTAATTAACTTTTCAATTAAAATTAAATTTCGGACTATTTGAAATCATAATACGTAACAACTCACAATTTATTAAATCCAGCATAATTCTCCTGGTAGGTTATCGACCTTCTATCACTAGTAAGGTAAAGGTGACAACCACGAAAGGTCTTTATTGGCATTCAGAGGAATGATACTATAGGAAAAGAACGCACTGTTCTGTGTAGTTTGCAAAGCAGAAGATGGAGAATCCATAAAACAATACACAGCCAGAAGGTCACTGATAACATCAGTAAAGGAACTCTACTTAGTATGAGGCAGCCGGTGTCACAGAGGAGTCGGTACTCTTAACATTGTCAACTAATTTTAATCTCGACCCACCTAAAATTTGGAAAAAAACATTTCACAGTCTTTCATAGAGAAATTTATGTTATCAAGAAAACAAGCTGTGCTGTCTATTTAAAACTAATATAAAATACCAATACATTGTACAGTTTATTCACATTTCTTTGTATTTTCTTTAATTAATACTTTATTGATAGGGAGTCGATCATTTAGCTGTAATCACTCATTGACTGTAAGGGTGTCATATCCGCATTTCGATCATATATTTATATACATATGTGATGACTGCAAACGTTGGACGTGTTCTTTTGATATTTTATGAAAGTAAAACTACAAAGTCCAGTCCACTTAACCATAGCAAAATATTTCTTGATTTTCAAGAACTACAGCTGCCTAATCAAGATTCAACAAAAAGCTTACATTCACAAGTAAACTCTAAGTAGACATTCCATTGAACTAACAAATGGACTAACTGCCTGGCAGTAATAGGCAGACAGCTTAAGTTGCTCACCGACTACTCTTTCACTCATTAGCTTTTAAAGATTTTTTTTTATAGCAGAAATTGTTTCCTAAGCTTTAGGGAAAGTTCTAGATATTAAGGCTATGCCTGTCACGTTAAACTCCATATTGGGTATACGACAATATAATTTTTAGAAAATCTGAGTGAAAAACAGAAGATGTAGCACTATTAAACAATGTAGTTCATTATTACTTCTCCGTAATAAATCTTTTAAGACTACTACAGATTAGTCACATTGTGAATAATACTGAATATGTCATCTTCTTCACATATCACATTGGTGAATGTTTTATTTTATTCTCTTAGTTTAAGACTAGTTATCGCTTCAATGTAGGACTCATAGCAGCCAACTTCGTTATTTTGTTTAAACTGATTATGCGTGCTTTTTTTGTGGTTATTGTTAAACAAACGCAAAAAATCACTCTTCCAAGAACATTAAGAAACATTACGAAGTTAATACAGTTTAATAAAGTCCTGTGACTTCAAAATAGGTTCTCAGATTTCTTATTATGTGTAATTTATTTATGTTTCAAAATGCTTATAAAACGGTTTTGTTAGGGTTAGTTTGTTTATATTAGCAAATAATATCCATTATAATATTTAAGAATATTTTATATGCTGGTCTACAGATATCTTAATAGTTTAAAACAGATTTTGAGTATAAATATTAATAAAATTAATAATATATATGAAAAATAGGCTCGTTTTGGTTGAGAAAATATTTTACGTAGAAGAGCAAACAACGTTTCGACCTTCTTCGATCATCGTCAGGTTCATTGATAAAATTAATAATGTTTTGATAAACAAAGATAAGAGAAACTTATATCTGTGAATATTCTTTAAATTATTTCATTTGTTGATAACCAAACGTTTTACTCCTTCCAGCGCAAGTACTTTTAAAAGACGAAAAACTAGATTTAAACAAGTCTAGTATAGTTCATCTTTATAATTCGTGTTGAATTAAAAAATAATTATTACACAGCAGCATAGATCTCAATTCGAAGAATCCGTCATATTAAACTAAAATCACATTAATCTAACTTCATTCTATTTCATTGGAATTTACTTTAAGTTTCAAAAATTTTATTTTAATTTTTCGTTTTATTAACAGAGTTTGGAGATGTTTGTTCAAACAGATAAGTAATAAGTTTAAAAGTTTTGTTTTCAAAATTACGTTATAAACATTTATTCAAGTATTCTTACTGTAAGATCACTGAATACGAAGTAAACTCACTTTGTACAAAAGTGTTACGAAGCACCGGCACATGGTATTCGTGCCCCAAATCCCAAGCTGGTGTGTTTGTAAAAAAGAACAGGAAAGTACGATCAATATCACACTGAAATGATGAAAATTCTTGCATCTATGGGTCCGAGCCCCCAACCCCATAAGCAGCTATCGACGCCTTTAACTTTGTTGTTTCGATTAAAAAAAAAGACACTTGGAAACTGGAAGAATATTTGTTGATGGGAAATAAATGCAAATAACGCTATTGTTCAATAAAACGTTGGCTAATCAATGGTAAGGTATTAGTTATACCTCCTCACATTAGAGGTCGCCACTATTACTTATCAACCAAACGATATCATATAAGATCTTTAGAATATATTGCGTGCAGAAACATGTAGAAAAGTAGAATATTGTAAAAAAACTATAACTAAAGTAAATTGATTTTTAGAAAACAATTATTGTCACCGAATGTTTTATTTTGCTTATGCTCATATAGTCTAGATATTTATTGTACAGCTTAATGTAAATGAACTTTAACAAGACCCCACATTTAATTTAAAATTTCCTTTTCCATCGTTATTTATCATCAGGACATAGAGATTTTATATTTCATTTACAAGTAACAGTAAAACCAAAAAAGAAATTTTTCCGATCAAAACAGATGTAACTGTAAAAAAGAATATTCTCTTTTTAATCTGAATTTACAATTCTTATTAAAACGTTATGTTTAGTCAAACTTAATAAATTAAAATTAGCATATTTTGAACAAGTTTATTTCCATAAGTCGTTGAAAGTTTACAACAACTAATATACATATGACTGTGAAGAGTTATATTTCATAAAATAAGGTTTCAGTCAGTCTGCTATGCAGTTATTGTAAATGCCCTTCATGATCTGTTTAATTTCACTTCAACCAATATCAACAATCTTTGCACACGTATTTTTTTTTTAATTTTGCACAAAGCTACTCAGGGGCTATCTGTGCTAGCCGTCCCTAATTTAGTAGTGTAAGACTAGAGGAAAGGCAGCTAGTCATCACCACCCACCGCCAACTCTTGGGCTACTCTTTTCCCAACGAATAGTGGGATTGACCGTCACATTATAACGCCCCCACCACTGAAAGGGCGAGCATGTTTGTTGCGACGGGGATTCGAACCCGCGACTTTCAGATTACGAGTCGAACGCTTTAACCCACCTGGTCATGACGGGCCTACAAGCAACGGATCAGTTATGCGTTTTCGTACATGTTGTTAACACACAGATTTTATATCATATTTAATACTGTGCTTGGTAAAATATTCTCCGTCCATTTATGCATTTCATCAATAATTAGTTGTATTTGTTTGTTTTACTGAATTTTACGTAAAGCTACATGAGAATTATCTGCGATAATGATGAAGTGATATACCAGAGGTAAGATATCTTGTCAACCCCCCTACCGCCATACTCTTGTCAAACCAAGTAGCATAATTTAATCATCATTCTTGGGAACTGGTAGATTGTGGATGGTGGTGGAATTGAAACCTGAAGCCAAACTAGATTTAGTTTTCACACATAGCATAATCTTGAATCAGTGATAACCATAAATATATTTATCCAGTGTCTTTAATCCCAAACCAAACATTTTTCGAATGATAAACAGCTCACTAAAAGTAAGGTTTATTGAGAAGAAGATGAAATTAACCCGAAAATTGATAAAACATACAAATTCCAATTTATTGTTCGATAACAAATTATTTCTACAGAATACGAATGTTAGATAATACTATAGTACTATTATTTAGCTCAGATGTAACATATACCACTGAATAAAAGCGTGTGGATTATATTGAAACAGTTGTCAGCTTTTGAATATAAAAAGAGTTAAAAATGAAAGTGACATTTTACGCCAATTAGAAAACAATTACAATTAGAAAACAATGTATAGAGAAATATAAAAATATCTTATATTATCCTTGTAATAAGTATACAGACATAGGGAAACAAGCAATTAGTAAATCGATGGATGCGTGCTACCCATAATTGGATTCTACAACATCACTGAACACAATTAAGAGAGTTTCGTCAATATTAAACTTAATGTCAAAAGCACCACGTTCACTGTCCACAACTTGATGTTACTAAAATACGGAAATATCATGCTTCTAACCATTTATTAACTTAGAAAATATGTATATTAAACTAAATACATTTAGATAAGTGTTCTTAGTTTGAATGTACTCATCTGTGGATTCATGATGATGAGAAACCCACCAAAGATGTCCTAAGAAGGTCGACACATTGTTTCCTAACTTATTTTAATAAATGTTTTAATACTCATACCAGCCATCTTGAGATACATTTTCATCTGTGGATTACAGTTAATTACATTCTTAATTATGGAAATGATTAGTGCACGCTTCAAGTACACTATATAAGTTCTTAAATCTTTCATTGCCTCTCTCTCTTTATATATATACATGTGGAACAAATTATATACCCTTTATTTTAAGCTTTAAAAGTGTGACTTTAGCTGCATTAACCAGTTAACCAATATTAGATAACCAATGAAATATCAAAACGTAAAGCAATCACTCTATCTTATAGTTCTATTATTGATAACTATGGACAACTCAACTTATGTAAGTACGATTTTTAAGTACATTTCTGAACTAAATGAAATAAATACTATCACAGACGTATTTTGATAACTTGTATCTCTATTTAAGTACAATATGGTCCTACTATCGATCAACAGTAAGGATCTAGTTGAATTACAGAGAAATGCGTAAGAGAAATTAGGTTGAATTTACTTCCTTCTCTGGTCTCTAACATTTGAAGAGACTGAAGCTCTGACAACTGTATGTTGTTTAAATATCATTTATATTAATTAATACAAATAAATATGAAAATGATGCTATTTACTTCTGTATTTTAGAGACGCTCACTGATGCAGATATACAAACTTCCCTAAGTGTCATGCTATAGTCTAGCGTGGAAGAAAAGTTTTCAACACTTGTATATAATTCACTTATCTGAATCTATTAATACATTTTATCATACTTTTACGGGTATCTGCTAAACGTCCCCAAAAGAAAGACGGTTATTTTATCATTAGATAATCTGTAAGCAAGAAAGTTAAAAAATATAATGTAGCATCTACAACATGCTTGTTTGTTTGTTTTGAATTTAGCACAAAGCTACTCGAGGGCTATCTGTGCTAGCCGTCCCTAATTTAGCAGTGTAAGACTAGAGGGAAGGCAGCTAGTCATCACCATCCACCGCCAACTCTTGGGCTGCTATTTACCAACGAATAGTGGGGTTGACCGTCACATTCTAACGCTCCCACGGCTGAAAGGGCGAGCAAGTATGGCGCGATGGGGATTTGAACCCCCGACCCTCAGATTACGAATCGCACGCCTTAACACGCTTGGCCATGTCAGGCCTTTTACCACATGCAATATATTATTTAACCCTAAAACACACGGACTCACAAACATTACGGACATGTTTAATAAAAGCATCTAAAACATACTGAATGATGTAACAAAACATTTAGGCGACTGAGTAAACGACTCATTCAAAATTGAAGTTATTACGTTGGAATTATTTGTACCTGGCGCCAATAATTATAAATTATCAAATACTAGTCTTGATCAATTAAAAATACAGTTATTATTGCTATAAATAATAACGATGACTTGTAAATCATTTTGAAAATCCAGAAAAAATAGTCATTTGGAAAATTACGTCTTAATTCCTTTGAGAGATCTTTGGATATGTCTGATGACTAACCATAACTTACCTATGTAACATCTGTGAAAAATATCACTCATTAATGAATGATAAAGCAAATAAAACAGATATTACCCTGATCAACGAATATCATTGAAAACATAGATATGAATAATACATAATATTAATAAGCCTCAGAAAGATCAAACCAAAATCTTTCTATGACCTTTACAACACCATGTGCTCATCTGAAGTTATATCACACACTACAGAAATTACGTTCGTCTGTGTTGTATTATAATGCAAATAGTATTCTATAAATTTCAGATGGATCTAACAAATCACCTCTAGAGAATTTCGGCGAATCTACAGACGAGTTAAAAGGCACTATATAACATCATGGGTCACTGGTGATCCATAAAACTATGGATACTTGCATGATGACAGAAAAACATGATGTAAAATTAGTGGTTATACCCTCAGTTTTGTCAAGGTGAGTTCTATTTCATTTATTTCTCATTAGAGTTTGACATAGATAACTGTCTACTATACCCTTTTACATGTGTAGTGTCAGGTGTGACAGGAAGTTGAAAATCACAGTCCGTAAGAAAACTATTAACCTATCACAGCAAAATTATTTATCTTATTTTTGAAAACGTCATATGGTTTTATGGTGATTTTCAAATACGATGTGAAAATTAATTCAAAATATTCATTAAATTTCTCGAAGGCTTACCTAAAGAGCTTCTTGATTTTTTATAGTCTGATAAACCAAACATTTTTATCATTGACGATCTTATGAGTGAAACTGGAGAAAATAAGCGAGTGTCTCAACTCTTTACACGTGAAACTCAGCAGTTGAATTTAGTTTTGTTTTATATTGAATAAAATCTATCTTATCAAGATATAGAAATGCATAATATTAGTTTAAATTCTGAATATGTTGTATTGTTCAATAATGTCATAGATAAATTCAGTTGAATGTCTCCTTCACATGTCATATAGTTTGAAGATGCTTATGAATGTGCAACAAGACAAATACTGTTACTCACTCTTTGACTTGAAACCACAAAACCGTGATATAATTCCTGCGAAGACCAGATGTTTTTTTTCTAAAAATAAAGTTATAAGGTACATGCCAAAGCAAGTTAAAACTGTTGTTTACCTGAATATACATTAATTTGTTATCATGAATGCTGCAGTGTTAGAACTAGAAGGATTTTATCTGAAGAATATAATTAAAGAACTTGCATTCAAATTTTTAATCACTGTGTTTTTGTTTAGACAACTGTTTTCGAGTGAATATGTTTTAGATTCTGATCACCGTCCATGTAATTGGGTGATGTGGCACATTCATTCATCTCATTCCGTAGAAATCTGGTAAAGTTTACTGTCCATACCTGTGAAATAAGGCTAGATTGTTCAGATATAACTTTACCAATTTTTATACAAAGGACAAATGGAAAGAGAGAAAGCTGCTGTACTGAAAAGTCTGCTGAAAATACCTTGTTAGAACCTGGAATTGTTTAGAATCCTCAAGATTAAACAGCTTCCAAAATCGAATCATTCTTGACTGTTTCGTATTGACAATTATCACTGCTATGTGAAAATGTACTCGTTATATCTAAATGGATGTATAAATAAAATAGTGTGATGGATTTACTATTATATATTTATTTTAGTATCTATGTTTGTTTCAGTTAAATATATATTTAAAAATACATGTAACAGGTGGTGTTTAACATGTCTTGAGTTGTCCAGGAATTAATGTTGTCTGTTGTAAAGGTGAGGTTATTACTGCTGTTAAAGACAAATTTGATAGTAAAAAAATAAAATAAAAGTAGATGATGTAGAAAATAGAGTCAAATAAAACTCTAAAATGTACCTGTTATAACCCTCTTCATACTTCTAGTTATTTAAGATTACAGCTTTTATTTAGCTAAGTGAAAGTTACTCTAAACTATATCAGAGAGTGGTTAACAAGATGTATACACTATACACAAATAATCAAAATATTTTTTCGAAAAACAAAGTTATAGTTCTAGGAATCGATAAGTAATAGCAGGATGATTTTTGTGGATCTCTTTAACCTAAGTCAATATAACAATCAGTTTAATTATCTACTTATTTATATCGATGTGATTTCTAAACATGCGTTGGTTTGTTTCATTCAAGGATAAGAAAGATGCAACACTTGAAAATCTATTACAAAAAAATTAAAACGGGGTCGAAAATCTTGTAAACTTCAAACCAATGCTGGGACATTGTTTACTAATCATATGTTTCATATTTTAAGGAATAAAACATTTACTTCTTTTCTACATATGACAAAACAAAACTAACTATATTACAAAGATTTAATATCATATTTAAAACTGAAATGTAGCACTACCTTACTCTTCGTGAAACTTACAAGCACATCACTGTACTGAAACATCTGGTCAGTATCTATAATTAACTCTGTTATTGTAGCATTAAAAATCAGACCAAAAAACGTGAATCCCTCTAATTATTCTCTGGCGTGGAAAACACTAAAAACTATCCACTACGCTAAAATTTGAGTTCAAAGTCGGTAAACGTATTACTAAAGTGAAGCGTCAGTTTAAGAAGAGTCTTATGCCTGGATGGACAAAGGAAATATGTACGATTTACTGGAGAACAGAAAGAAATTCGACATTGTAAACTCAAGACAATTTCGGAGAAAAAATTAACATTTTACGAATCTGAACTACAGTGTATTGTAAAGTCTCCTGATGACGTCTACGCTCTAGAAGAAATATTACATGAACGAGAAAGGGGTGAAAATAAACAATATTTTGTAAAATAGAAAGGATATCCTGATAAATTTATTATCTGGGTCTCTCAAAAAGATCTGAATTTTTTTCCCGTCATAAAATGATACGTATAGCTTTATTT
Source organism: Carcinoscorpius rotundicauda (assembly GCA_011833715.1). NCBI lineage: Eukaryota > Metazoa > Arthropoda > Merostomata > Xiphosura > Limulidae > Carcinoscorpius > Carcinoscorpius rotundicauda. Next base: position 69,153,952 of record CM022399.1, on the reverse strand, counting down.
CTCGTCATTCAACATAGCTTAACGTAGCTGATAGTACAAGATTTATATCATAATTTTCAGGCACTCGTTTTGCTATCACAAAAATTATATTAAAGTACGTCATTACAAATAACCTAAAGACTGAATTAGAATCGTAAACCAAGTAGAAGATACGCCTCCTAAACTTGATAATAAACGTATATTAACTTATGATTCATTAACCCAGAAAGTGAACGTAAATGATGGAGCCTGTATAACACTCGACTTTATACTAATAGTAATACTACATGGATTTGGTAATAATCATATGATAACAGAGCCCATTTTTGCTCAACATACTTTTAATATGGATTTTACTCGCTCTATGTTTACTCGCACGGCGATGAGTATGTACTACTGATACGAATTGTTCAAGTTAAAAACCAGAACGAAGACATCGTCACTGAAATCTTTACGATTTGAACAAAATTTGAATAAGAAAAAGTGATTGCAACTTTTTTCTTCGCAATCATCAAAGCTTCTTACTAGTAAGAACCAGCTATCACTGATGTATACAACAATTACGAAATGGTAAACGGTTTACCTTATTATGATAGCAGTCAATGGCAAGAGGGATGTATGGAGGCGTTTTGAATAACTTGTTTTATTTAGCTATACTATTTCTGAAAAAAAAAGAGCTTTAGCCTTCGAAAAACAAACTATTCAGTCAGGCATAAATTTGTATCAGATTTTACATAAGGATAACCATTTGACAACACTGGATAACGACAAATGATACAAGGAACTCAGAATCTTGTTCGAGATGTTTTTTGTAACAAAAATAAGAAAAATAAAGGTACCATGTTCAAAATATGTAAAGCTAAGAGACGAAGAACATCGACTCCAGACTTTTTCTACAAGCAATCATGACTTTTCTACCACATGAAAAATCTTGCCAGTATACAAATTCTGAGCTAGACTTATTCTCTTCTTCCCACATAAGCAGTTATTGAAGAAGGTCACTGGACTGAATGATACTTTTTATTTTCGATTACCAACAAAGAAACCTATCGAGATTTCCTATATCGCAAACAGGAGATGAACATTTAAATCTGGTCCAATCATATCTATATGTAATGACAAAGATTGTCAATTCTGATGAAACAGATTCTCACTCGACCTTTACAGACAGATTTTGAAGCTGGATTTTTATGAAGATAGCTACGAAACATTATATATTAGTACTGGAAAACAAATTCAAAACCCGGGAGTCGATACAGGGTGTGATGAATAACACTATAAGTGTTCTAACATTAGCGTAATTTCAGTCAGTTTTAGAAATCCATCAGTTTAGAAACATCATATTTAATAGCTAAAAGATAATGTGTTTTGGAATTTCGGATAAAGCTATTCGAGCGCTATCTGTGCTAGCCGTCCCTAATTTAGCAGTGTAAGACTAGAGGGAAGACAGCTAGTCATCACCACCCACCGCCAACTCTTGGGTTACTCTTTTACCAACAGATAGTGGAATTGACCGTCACATTATACACCCCCACGGCTGGGAGGACGAGCATGTTTAGCGCGACGCGGGCGCGAACCCGCGACCCTCGGATTACCAGTCACACGCCTTACGCGCTCGGTCATGCCAGGCCGGCTGAAAGATAGGAATACGTTAGAAATTTAGTCAATACTCTCGCGGGATTTTGTGTATGAGAAAAAGTTTGAAAACGTATTTTGTTACAGTGCGTCTTCTAGCACCATTTTGTTAATTATGACGTCGTTGGCTCGGCACGGCCTAGCACGTTAAGGCGTGCACTTCGTAATCTGAGGGTCGCGCCAAACATGCTCGCCCTCCCAGCCGTGGGTGCGTTATAATGTGACGGTCAATCCCATTTTTCGTTGGTAAAAAAGTAGCCTAAGATTTGGCGGTGAATGGTGATGACTAGCTACCTTCCATCTAGTCTTACACTGCTAAATTGTGAACGGCTAGCACAGATAGCCCTCGAGTAGCTTTGCGCGAATTTCAAAAACAAACAAACATGACGTCATTATCTTCCCTTCCCACTCCGTGGTTGATACGACGCGCACATTATCGTCCAATAATTGTTTTAATTTTAGTGTTAATGAAATAACCAAAGATATGAACATGTTAATGATTTGCAACAAAGTTCAACATGTTTTAGTTCTAATTTTGCTACCAAATATATCGATACGTTCGTATGGTCCATGAAATTTCATAACACTTTATTTGTACTATTCGTCACACTCCCTTACATAAGGATAAATTCTTGAGGAGGAACAAAGCTCAATACACTCTTTTCTAGTATTCATAACACTATCAGACGTGGGTACTTTCTTGAAACCTGAAAATATTCAGCATGCTTTATATATAGAATTGATCACACTTTCATATATGATGCAACGCCTTGCAAAAGTATTCACTCCTGTAAAGTTTTCACAGCTTATTGCTGTCTGGGATTGCAGTCATAAAACTTTAAAATTGGACTTTATATTTAGAATCTACCCAATCTTCCCCAAAGTGAGGAGGCTCACTCAGTTCTTTTGAAACACAAATTCTAAAGCAGTTCAGGTGCAAATTATTTGTTTTGGAGAGCACTAAATGGTTTCTGTCTGTGTGTATCCAAGGTTGTTTAAATTGACTTCAGAGTAAATGCGTCAATTAAAGCTGCAACTCATATAAGAATACAGAAAACCAACCATGAAAACTAAGAAGCTTTTTAAACAGGTCAGAGGTAAAATGGTAGAGAAAAATAGAATGAGGAAAAGGTTACAAAAAAATTTAAAGTCGTTGCTTATTTCTTTGAGTAAAGTGAAGTCCATCATTAATAAATGGAATGTGCTTCATACCACCCAGTCACTACCTAAAGCAGGCCCCCTTTAAAGCAAAAAGCAACCGAGCAAGCGGGAAACTGGTTAAAAATCTCACTGCAAATCCCACAATAACTTTAAATTATTTGTAAAGTTCAAAGTCTGATAATGGAGTCAGTTTTTATACTTCGATAAAATTTCAGTCCTTACACAATATTCACCTGTATGGGCGAGTGGCAAGAAAGAAGCCATTACCGAAAATGAATCGTTTTAAATCTCGTATGTCGTTTGTATCTACTTTAAATAATGCTGCAGACATGTAGTGGAAGGTTTTATGGTCAGAGGAGCGTTTAGGTTTAAATTCCAATAGTTACACCTGGCACAAGTGAACTTCACCCAGTTAACATGCATCTGGCTTGCAGTCAGCGTTCCAATTCACCCCAAACGTGTTGTATTGGGTTGAGGTCAGGGATCTGTGCAGTACAGTGAAGTTCTTCCACGCCAAACTTGGCAAACCATGTTTATATGGACCTCGCTTTCTGCACGAGAACATTGTCATGCTGAAACAAAAAAAGGGCCTTCCTCAAACTGTTGCTGAAAAGCTGAAAGCACACAATTCTCTAAAATGTCATTGTATGCTGTAGCATTAATATTTCCCTTCACTTTAACTAAAGAGCCCAGCCAAAACCATGAAAAACAGCCACTTATTAATATTTTTCCTCCACAAAACTTTACAGTTGAAATTATGCATTGAGGCAGGTAGCTTTCTCCTGGCATCCGCCAAACCCAGATTAGTCCATCACTCTGCCAAATAGGGAAACGAGATTCATAACACCAGAGAACGCATGTCCATTACTCCAGAGTCCGATGGCAGTGTGCTTTACACCACTCCAGCCAACACTTGGCATTATGCATGGTAACATTTGGCTTGTGTACGGCTGCTCGGCCATGTAAATCCATTTCATGAAGCTCCCAACGAACAGTTTTTATGCGTGACGTTGCTTCCAGAAGCAGTCCGGAACTCGGTAGTGAGTATTGCAACTGTAGACAAAAGATTTTTACGCGCTACGCGCCACTCGGCGGTCACCTTCTATGTGCTTGTATGGCCTATCGTTTCGTGGCTGAACTGTTTTTGCTCCTAGACGTTCCCACTTCTCAATAACATCACTTAGAGTTGACCAGAGCAGCTCTAGCAGGACAGAAATTTGACGAGCTGCCTTGTTGGAAAGGTGCCACATTGAAAGTCACTGAGCTCTTCAGTACGACTCATTTTACTGTCAATGTTTGTCTATGAAGATTGCATGACTGTGAGCTTGCTTCCATGCACCTGTTAGTAATTGGTGTGGCTGAAGTAACCGAACCCATTAATTAGAAGGGGTGTCCACATACTTTTAGCCATGTAGTGTATCTTACTGTTGTTTAACGGCGTGTCAATGCTCATTAAAGTATCTATGAAAACACCTATTCCATGTTTTGAGAGAAAAAAACTGAACAAAGACCTCCGTTTTAGAAACAATGGATATGATTAATTTGGTAGAAGTATGTGTTTAATTTTTTTTCAAAACTAATAACAAAGTTTATAAATAGAACAAATGCTTAGCTGTGGGTTTTCTTTTTAACACCGTTATGGTGTGGTTTATTTCTGGACAGTTTTTAAAGTGAAGCATTAGATTAAGCGGAAAAAATGTGAAGTATGTTAACGTATATCGATGACACATTTTTTATTTGTCGGAATGGTACAGATAAATAAGTTAGTTTTGCGAATTACCTCAGTAGCACTGAAAATTTTAGAAGAGCGATTAATTGTGAATTTGAGACAAATAATTGCTTACTTTTTTAAGTGAGTGGAAATAAGGATAAATTGAAGACTTCCATTTATGAAAATTATTTTTGTAATCATTCCGCCGTACTAAAATCTTGTCGCAATAAATTTATAAAAAGCTACTATGTGGATAGGATATTAAAATTATGCTGTAAATACGGGATATTAATTTGTTTGTTTGTTTGTTTTGGAATTTCGCACAAAGCAACTCGAGGTCTTTCTGTGCTGTCCCTGATTTAGCAGTGTAAGACTAGAGGGAAGGCAACTAGTCATCACCACCAACCGCCAACTCTTGGGCTACTCTTTTACCAACGAAAGGTGGGATTCATTGTAACATTATAACGCCCCCACAGCTGGGAGGGCGAGCATGTTTGGCGCGACTCGGGCGCAAACCCGTGACCCTCAAATTACGAAGCGCACGCCTTAACGCGCTAGGCCATGCCAGGCCCGAGATATTAATAATGAGTTTAGCACACAGCTTTAGGAAAATCTTTGAATCCTTCTGTTGTTGAGAGAGTTGTTAAGAAGCTAACAAACAGGGATAAAAAATATTAAGTTAAAACCATATGAAGAAAACAAGTTCAGAAGAATGTCATGTACGAAGTCTGATGAGAAGGTTCTAAGACTTCTTCTGTTACATGTGCCAGTACAGAGGCAGTGAGCTTCACTGAGTTGTGTACAAAGTGTAAATAGTGATCTACCCCACGAAAAAGCCATTTCTTCAGAACATGTACCCGTGTTGTGATAAACGTGCTCAGAAACAGACGTATCTCTTGTCCCTGCCGTAATAAAAATGGAGAGAAAAATAAGAGCAAAATAAGTTTTGTGTGAAAAATGGTAAAGAACAAACAGAAATCCTCGAAATATTAAGAACTGCCTTTGGTTATGACTGCTTAAGAACGGCTTTCGTTTATTAGTGGATAAAATGATTCCGAGATGGTCGGGAATTGGTCATAGATGACCCACGTTCTCGGCGACCGTCAATGTCGTCCACTGATGAAACAGTCGCTAAAATGAAAGAAAAATTTAAAGTGACGATGTTTAACTATCTGCGACATTGCTGGTAAACTGGACATTTCCTTTGGATCACGTCAGATGATTTTAACTGAAAAACTCTGCATGCGTTGAGTGTCTGCTAAATTTGTTCCAAAGCTGTTGAGGAAAGACCAAAAGTTTCACCGTCCTTAAGTGTGCAAGGATCAGAAAATGAGGCTGAAAATTAATCCTAATTTCATCTACGTCATTATTACTGTTGATGAGTTCTAGGTATACGGTTATGATCCTCAAACGAAACTTCAGTCATCCCAGTGGAAGTCTCCAACATCACTACGTCCGAGAAAAACACAACAGTCTCGATTAAACAAAGATGATTGTGTTTTTTGATGTTCGAGGAGGTGTTCATCATAAATTTGTGCCTAATGGCCAGACAGTTAACCAGGCATTTTATAAAGAGGTATTAATTCGCTTGAGAGAGAAAGTTGGAAGAAATCGCCGCAAGCTGTCGGAGAATGGTCATCATAACAACACGCCTTCATAAACTGCTGTGTCTGTTCAAGAATTTTTGGCAGGAAAAAAAACATTCCTATGCTACAACCCAACCCCCCTTATTCTCCTGATCTTTTCCCGTGTGATTTTTTTCTCTTCCCACCATTTAAAATTAAGTTGAAAGGAAAGAGGTATGATGACATTCCAACCATCCATAATAATGTGATGTAGAACTTATTTCCCATAACAGTTGAAGACTTCTGACATTGCTTTCGAAAATGACAGGAACGTTGGAACCAATGTGTATCAGCTGATATATGTACAGCATTCTCAGGTAAAAAAGTGAAGCCTTAAAACTTTTTTGTCACGCCTCGTATATCAGGATTATCCTTTCAAATAATCAACAAAGTTAAAAAAAAACATTTTTTCGATAAACAAAGTTTTCCAAATTCTTAATGCAGTTACAGATAAAATTGTTAATGGAAAAATGTGTGTGTATATATATATATATATCATCAGAATGTAAAATAGCTCACATAAGCAAAATAAAAGAATTTTGAAATTAAAAATGAATGAACACAAAATAAATGCTCTAAACAATAATATTACTATTTAACTTTCAGCAGAACACATCAATTAAACCAAACATACAATATAATGAGAAAAAACTGTTATTGGATAACGTGAAATTATTTCATATTCAAATTGGTAATCCAAAGGCTACATAATTAAGGGTTATTTTTTTTTCTTTGTAAAACATTACGCTACTAAGCATCGTTCGTTAATATACGTCAAAACATGCTGAGTGTATGAGACTGTTTCCTGATATTACCAGATTTGTTATTGATTTTTAAACTTCTACTGTAAATGGATTAAATAATCTTTGATTTAAAATAATTTTAATTTTTTTAACATTGAACACAAATGCCAAGGAAATTATGGGAAAAAGCGCAACATAACGTATGTCTAGTATACATCACATTACCAAAACGTAAGGAATACCTTCTTGAAGTTTAACAAAGCACAACATAATACATGTCTAATATACATCACATTACCAAAACGTAAGGAATACCTTCTTTAGGTGTAACAAAGCACAACATATTGTATGTCTGGTATAAACTATGCTACGAAACATGAGAAAACCTTTTTAGAATGAAATACAGCACAACACGTTGTACGTCTACTATACATACACTACTACACATAAAAATACCTACTTTGTTGAGATGTGAGAAAGCTCAACACATTGTACGTTGAGCATACATCACACTACCAAACATAAAGATACCAACAGTCATGAAGCTTAATATAATGTTACATGCTGTATATCTAGCATACATCACACAATAAAACATAAGAATACCACTATATCGACGTGTAACACGACTCAACACATTGTACATCTAGTATGCATAACACTGCTAAATATAATAATACGTTTTTAAGGTGAAAAAGATAACAAAATTATGTGTAGTATACATCGTACTACCAAACACAGGGATACCTTCTTTATAATACCTATTTTATTTAGGGGTAACAAAGCTGAACACATTGTCTGTCTGGTACACATCACACTACTAAACAAAATGACACCAAGTTGAGATATAACAGAGCTGGTCACATTGTATGTCTAATGTACATAACACTACCAATCTTAAGAATACCTACCATTTTGAGATGTAATGAATCTCAACACAATGTATTTCTAGTATACGTCACACTATCAAACATAAGTTTACCTATTTGAGTTTGTAAAAAGCTCAACACATTGTGTTTCTACAATACATCACACTACCAATAGTAGAGAATAGATACCATCTTGAGGTGTAACAAAGCTCCACCTGTTAAATGTATAAAATACACCACACTAGCAAACACAAATAAACCTTTTTGAGACGTAACAAAGTTGAACACATCGTACTTCTAGTACCTTCATCAGGCCATACATAGCTCAAGAGGTCATATCATCCATGATTTTCATACTTAACTGATAGTTTTTGAGAATATTTAAATTTTATTCTGATTCTACTCATTTGAATAACGAACTGAATTTTTTTTATAAAGTATTGCTAACGACAAAGTTTATAATGTTGACACGATAAAATGTTTAATGCAAAGAAAATACAATTTAATTTTTATCAAACTTGTTTCACGCAGAACGTTCAAACGTTGAGTATGAAAAGAGTTGGACACGTTTTATTTCGATTCAGACGGTTTTAATTTTTTTCTGATTTTTGCTTATAATACCCATATTTTTTATCGACGGCTTCACGGAGAAAACGTAACGTGTTGAGAGAAGATTGGATTATCGCTGAACTACTTCATGATACACATTTAAATTTTACAAGAGAAGGGAATAATTCTGATGTGAATGAGTCTGTGGTTCATTATGACAGTGATTTTAGCTACGGCTCGGCATGGCCAAGTGTGTTAAGACGTTCGACTCGTAATCCGAGGGTCGCGGGTTCGCATCCCTGTCGTGCCAAACATGCTCGCCATTTCAGCCGTGAGGGGCATTATAAAGTTACGATCAATCGCACTATTCGTTGGTAAAAGAGTAGCCCAAGAGTTGGCGGTGGGTGGTGGTGACTAGCTGCCTTCTCTCTAGTCTTACACTGCTAAATTAGGGACGGCTAGTGCAGATAGCTCTCGTGTAGCTTTGCGCGAAATCAAACAAACAAACAAGATTCTAGTTACACTGACGTCCTTAAGCCAACAGAGATACGTAATTTTTTTGTGCTTTCAACCGATTTTTTAACCAGAAAGTGAATGATGATTTTAAAAAATGTTTTTGTTGGTGATTTATTTCTCTGTTGTTATAAGGATAATTGGTCTGAAATAGATACTCCACTGAACTTAGAAATGTTTGGAAAAAAAAATTCAGGGATCACTATAGCTTCATCCGAACCCCAAAATATTACTGCCGTGATAGTCAAATGTCTGGTGATTACTTGTTTAAAATATTTATCTACCATGACGAAACTGCAGAGAAACATAAAATGTCATCTGAAACACTTCAGTGTTTTGCTTCCTGAAAAGTGTTTGCTGATTGTGACAGGTACCTGGTGGGTATGCACAAATATAGTTTTGGTTTTACTTCATCACGTAGAAACTCTGAGAAATAGACAGCTAACTGTTTATCGGCAATAACGTATTTAATTGCGTTTATGTTTATAATACGCTATTAAGGCCAACATGATTAAAAGTGTTTTGCTCCTGATTTTCGTTTGTATTTAATGTCTGGTTCATCACGTTGCAGTGTGTAACAGTAGTCAGCAAGCAGATTCCAGTTGCCCTGATATCGTTTTTTCATTGTAGCAACGTCCAGCTGAAACCTTTCACCGTGTTTGTCACTGACAGCACCGAGATTTGCGAGGAAGAAGTCCAAGTGTGAGTGGAGGGAATGAATCTTAAGTGACATGTTGCACTTCATTGTTTTGTATGCTTTGAGAAGTTTGTGTACCCGCTGAATGTAATGTGGGGCTCTGTAATTGCCAAGAAAATTGTCAGTAACGTCTTTGAAGACTTTCCAGGCAATCTTTTCCGGCCCAACTAACAGATCTTCGAACCGCTTGTTACTTAAAACATGTCTGATCTGAAAGCAACAAAAATGCCCTCTTTGATCCTAGCGTCAGTTATTCTTGGGGACATCTGTCTTAAATAACAAACATCTTCGCCTTCTTTGTTCATTCTTTCACGAAATTCTTCATAAGCCCCAATTTTATGTGAAGAGGAGGCAAAAAAATCTTTGCCGGGTCGACAAGCCTGGAACTAACTTTTAACGGAGTGACCTGCTCTGTCTAGAATATTGTGACTCTTTAGCACGACTGTCCCATTTACAGATAAAACAACAGTACTTTGTATGGCCGAGCTGCAGTTCCAGTAACAGAGCAACGACTTTATGATCTCCACAGATATTCCAGTTGTACTTGCTGTACTGGATGTGCTTCAGAAACATTTCCATGTTATCGTTGGTTTCTTTCATATGTGCTGCATAGCCAATAGATATCGAAGGGTGAACGTTGTCATTGTGTAACAGAACAGTTTTGAGGCTTAACACTGATGAATCAATAATGAGACGCCACTCTTGAGGGTCATGGTCACAACCTAAATCAGAAAACAATCCTTCGATGTCAACACAGAAATAGAGACTGTCAACTTGTGTAAATAATTTGGTTATATCATCTTGGCGGTTTTGGGAAACAGAAATTTTCGTACCTGGTGACAGCAAACACAATTCCTGCAGTCTCGAACCCAGCAATTCGGCTTTTGCTTTTGACAGACCCAAATCTATGACCAGATTGTTTAATTGTGACTGTGTTATGAGATGTGGATCGCGGAGGAGCACGGTTAAAAATCTGGTTCAATGTCACTGTCTGCATTGCAGTTTCTTCTTCTGGTTCGTCTAAGGTCCATACCTCTGGTGGTTTTGAAATTGGAATACTGTCGTCATGTGGCACGGGTCTCATTGCTGAAGGCAGATTAGGGTATTCAATTGACTTCTTGTTTTTGGCAGAGAAACCAGACACATTAGTCAAAAAGAAGTAACAGTCCGTCACTTGGTCTTTCTGTTTTCGCCATATCATCGGGACAGCAAACGGCAATGTCTTTCGAGTGCCTCTGAGCCAAACTCTCAGACAGACAGCACATGTCGCACAACAAATGCGAGGTGCCCATTCCTGGCCTTGATCACCAGTTTTTTCAACCGAAGTACAGATGATATGTTTTCTTCACAAGAGCAGCCATTGAGCGTCTGTGATAAACAAACTTATACTCGCCACAAATATAGCAGAAAGTATCGCGGTTGTTACAACATTGACGAAGCATACTGACCGACACCAATCGTCCTGTAAAACGTCTATAACATCTGACTTACTTGTTACAGTGCTATATCCTGAAACAATACATACACACTATAAGGTCTATATTAATCCAATGAGCAGCACCTGTGTATGCAAGCCACGTTTATAGCCTACTGAGACAGTGTCAAGCTGGCTCCGGCCTGCCCGGGCTGCATACTTCCACAGAACAGCTTCCAATCTGGCCTGATTTCATGCCTGGACATCCTCAGACTGCACAAAACATTGTTCATAGGTCGTTTTGGACACAAGTATAAGTAAAAACATGACAAAACTGAAGATTTCGATGAAACGGTACGTGATGAGCAGATTTGAATGTTATTTTCGTGATCAGCAGCGAAAAATTTATAAGGAACTCCCAACCGTGTCCGAGAAGCAAAAACTTTGTTGTGCAGTGTTATTGTTTAAAAAATCTATTTTGATTAGTCTAATATTTTCTCAAACAATAAACCGATACAGATTTGAACAAATTTGAACATTTTGACATTTTAATGATAACCAAAAATTGGATGAGTCTTCAGGCAGAATCTTCAAAATTCAACCAGTACTGGACTATTTCTTCAATAAATTCAGACCACTATACAAACCAAAGTAGCAGGTGTCATTGGATAAGGGCATGATTTCATGGAGAGTACATCTGGAATTCAGAACATACATTTTTATATAACCTTTAAACCGATAAATATAAATAAAGAAGTGTAGTGACATAAAAATGAATTAGAAGATAAAACTTAAATTTACAAAATGAAATGTGAATGCGGAAATATTTATATTGGTTAAACTAAAGTAACTTTAAAATACAAATTACAGGAACATAAAGATTGTGTAAGAAATAATGCAATATAAAACTGGACCATTGCAAAATATGTAAAAACAGCACAAGGCAAAATTATATAGGTGAAAACTACAATGTAACTCAGCCTCGTAAAATTAAAGACTTAAGTAGCAGAAAATAATTATAAACTATAAAACTAAACAAAGAGAAAGAATATTAAACACATATGAAGGTCAATCAAGCCAAAGCACTGATATCTGGCATGATTAAACAATTATATAAATTTCAAAATCAGTGTAATATCACGTATCAAGAAAAAATATAATTTAGAATGTCTTGCAGATAACTCCTGAAGTAGACATAGAAGTCATCAAAACACTGAACAGCTTGAGTGTATTACTAAAATGGAAGCTGTTCATGGCTATAAATAACTTTTAAAATTATATAAATACGAAATGTTGGTTTTAATTATCTATTAAATACTTCACTTTGTTACACCTCAAGAAGGTACCCTTATGTTTGAGAGTGTGATTTAAAATAAACGTAAAATATTGTGAGTTTTATTACACTTCAAGAAATTAGATGTCCTCAGGTTGTTCTTGATAGTGTTCTGTGATTTAGACATACAATGTGTTCAGTTTTATTACTTCTCAACAAGGTGAGTATCATTATGTTTGATAGTGTGCTTACACTAGACATACAATGTGTTCAGCTTTCTTACACTTCGAGAAAGTGGGTATCCCTATGTTTGGTAGTGTGATGTATAGTTGACATACAATGTTTTGAGCTTTCTTACACAACAACAAGATATTTTTATAATTGTTAGTGTTGTGCATACTAGACATATAATGCACTGAGTTTTGTTAACCTTCAAGAAGCTAAGTATCATTATGTTTGGTAGTGTGACGTATGCTAGACAATACAATGGGTTGAGCTTTGTTATACCTAAACAAAATGGGTATCCATATTTTTGGTAATATAAAGAATGCTAGAAATTCAATATAAGTAATCCAATATTCTAAACTATATCAAATGCTACGAACTGTTTTCAATATTTTCAAGAAATATGGCCGATTTTTAAAGATATATTCATTCTTGTTGTTGCAATATGAAAACACTTGAGCAATATACCTTTGCAACATATTTAAAGAACAAACTGCTTTTACCAGATATATTATTTTTAAATCCATTGTTCTTATGAAAAGGAGGCAAATACTGAAACTGGAGAGAATCAGACTCATTCTTTTTGTTTGGATAACAAGTTTGTACACTAATCAACATTCTTTTTTTATCAAGTTATGAAATTTTCTTGTTTAATAGTTTTTTAAGGGATGCATACAAACAATCTTTTAACAACTGATCTTAAGGAACTAAATAATTTAAAATCATTGAAGATACAAGAGAATGGAAGTGAAATTTCCAAACATGTAATCTTTTAATGTTCCTTCGGACAAATAAAAATGTCTATTCTAAATTTTAAACTTTGGTTTTGTTTTATTTTAAAACTGATTGTTCATAAAGCCTAATAATGACTTATTTGGAAAAATACCTAATACGAAAGTGAAGTAAGTTACTTGAGTCAACTGAAAGTTTTCGTTACACGCAAAAACAATTCGGTAATAGCTCGTGCAACCAGAGAAGAAGAAATACAGCATATCTCCTAGAAAACTTAATTATTTTTTAAAGACCAAGATATAAGAAGTGAAATCTACAAACAAGAAGGTTTTGTTTACAAAAGCTACTTAAATATGAGCAGTCTTTGGTATGAAATTTACACTGTTGAAACAGAATTAAGAAAGAAAATAAACAAAATACTAAACAATTATGTGTTAAGTTTAAATCTTTATGTACACCCAAAACAAAGGAAACTTATAAAGTATTACCAATGGGTAACCTAAATGTTATCAATAGTCTGACGTCAACCTTACAAAAATAGAAATTAATGTATCGAGTTTAGGCTTAAATTACCTAAAGATTCCGTAAAATCCTCTCATTGAATGTGTAGACACATTCTCAATTTAACGTTGAGAAAATGATATATAGTAAAATTAAAACTATTATTAAATATTGATGTCAAAATGTATGGATACTTATCAGAGGTGTAACAAAACTTAACACATTGCAGTTGTAGTATTCATCTAATTAACAAAATTAAACACACCTTAGTGCTATGATTCATCACACTATCTAGCAATTTAAGAGATTTGTTTGTTTGTTTTTGAATTTCGAACACAGCTTTATCAGATCTATCTACGTTAACCGTCCCTAATTTAGCGGTGCAAGACTGAAGGAAAGGCAGCTAGTCTTCAACACCCGCCGCCAAATCTTAGACTACTCTTTTACTGACCAATAGATGATTCACCTTTACATTATAACGCCCCCATAAAAAGGGTGAGCATGTTCGGTGTGACGGGGATTCGAACCCGCGACCTTCAAATTATGATACATGCTTGAAGTGTAACAACCTTCAATGTGCTTTACTTGTGGAGCATGTCACACAATCAAACATATGTATACGCTCTTTACATTTAGAAAAACTAAAAACGCTATAGTTTTATAGTTATCATACTACCAAATTTATTGGTATGTTCTTGGAAAGTAACAAAACACAACATGGTTTAGTTCTAGTATACATCATATTATCAAACGTGTGGATACGTTCTCGAAAAGTAACGAATCTCAAAACACTGTAGCTCTTGTATCCATCATACCATAAAACATTTCAGTATGTACAGTATTGTGCAAGAATATTAGTAGAAAGTGAAAAATGAGATTTCAGGCTACTTTCAATGAACAATAGAAGGTAAATCACAGGTGAAACATTAAAAGTTTATTGATATTCGTATTTAGTACAACAGAAACTCAGTGGAAATGCTTGAGTTCAGCTAATTGTTAAAATTTTGTTTCACTCTTAATAATTACAAACAGTCTTTCAGATATTGTTTCAACATATTTATTCGGTGTTCCAATATACTCCCATAAAATTTATTTGGAAGTAACTTTTGATTTATCAAGTGTCACATCCCAGATCTGCTCAACTGGGTTGAGATCGGGACTCTGTTTGGGCCATTGTATCATTTGAATGACTCCAGCAGCTTCTTTCTTAGCTAAGTAATTTTGAATAAGTGTTTTGGGTCATCATGTTCTCCGTAGTGGAATACATTACCAATAATATTTGATCCACTAAGTATACCACGCTGGACCAGTGTCTCATAGAAATTGCGCTGATCCGTTATTCCATCTGTTTTGCAAATAATATCTCCTGTTGTCTCAGTAGAAAAACACCCCAAACCATCACACTGCATCCCCCATCCTCCGCGGTAGGTGTTATGCAGACGTACAACCTACGCTTTGAACCAAATATTTCAGACTTAGTCTCACTCGTTCAAAACATCTTTTTCCAATCATCAACGGTCCAGTTTTTGTATTTTTTAACAAATTTCAATCTCTGAACAATATTTTAATATCGAAATACATGTTTTTAACTGCTACACGACTAAATATTCTATTCTCATTGAGTCTTCTTGATAATGTAGATTTGAACATTTTTATGTCATTTGGTACGTTATCATTTATATCATGCTTGAGATCAGTGGCAGTCCTCCCTCTGTCCCGAAACATGCATAAACGAAGATACTTAACATCAGTATCATTAAGTGTAGTTGTTTTGCCTCTTCCTTCTGTATCTTCAGATTTGCCTGTCTCGTGATGACAGTGTTTGGGGAGCACTGCAAGTCTGCAGCAATTTATTGGAGAGTCCAACTAACATCACGTAGACCTCTTTGCTCTGCTGATAAACCTCTGCGCTTTTAGGGCCATGGAATGACATGGCTATGCTTTAGTTTTAATTTTCATCACATTACGATACATGTGGAAGTGTTTTCTTGGCGTGACAAACCTCATTACGCTTTAGTTGTAGTATTCATTGCACTACTAAACACATTAATTTGTTTATGTGAATTAGCAAAGCTGAACAGTACTTAGTTCTAGAACTGAGACATTGTATCAAAACGCATATTCTGGTGAGATGTAACAAAACTGAACCTATGTTTTTCGCATTCATCATGTTACAGAATAAATTTGTTTGTTCTTAAGGGGTAGCAAAGCTCATCTGTTCTCAATCTCTTGCTGGAATGGGGTAAGGCGTCTCTTTTCTCCATATATTCTTCTAAAACCGTCTGTATATATTTTTGCTGCTAGTGAGATTTGCATCCTGATCCTTCCTGGTTGTGATGTACTTCCAGTGGGGGCTGAGACGAAATTCCTCGGACTTACCATTTTTAATCACATTAAACAGCAATGTGTCAAAAGTATCTCCACATCCTCTCTTCCACCTCTTGGGGAGCAGATTAACCGACGTTCGATGCTTAAGATCTACTATATCCCTACACAAACCAAGCTAGAGTATGGGTCCCTGGTCTACTGTCTTGTCAAGTACTCTGCCTTGACGATGTTAGACATTGATCGTTACTATGGGTTTGCACTTGGGATTTTCTTTTCTTTCTTCGGTGGGAAAGGGCATATACATATAATGCGCTTTAATTATAGTTCTTAATTATATTCTTAAGATGTAACAAAACGTAACTATTAGACAAAAGCATATGTTCTTTTGCTGTGAAAAAAGCTTGTTATCCTTTAGTTCTAGCACTTATTACACTATCAAATATACGAACATGTTCTTGAGTTGTAACAAAGCTCAACACGCTTTACTTCTTGTGTTAATCACCCTAAAACCATGTGTATATGTTCTTGAGATGTAATAAAGTTTAACCCTGGTATTCATCACAATGCCAAACATATAGATATGTTCTTCAGGTGTTAGAAAGCGCAACATTCTAATTCTAGTATTCATTAGTTTATCAAATATTTGAATATGACCTTGAGATGCAACAAAAATAAACACTCTATAATTCCAATATTAGTTACACCATCAATCGTTCTTGAGACGTAACAAAGATCAGCTTTTTTCAGATCTAGTATTCATCGCATTACCAAATATATGGATATGATCCTTAGGAATAACAAATTTCATCATATTTTACCTCGAGCATTCATCAACTTGCTAAACAAATGGATATGTTCTTGAGATGTAAACATAATTTAGTTGTAGTATACATTACACTACCAAAGTATGGATATCTTATTTAATTGCAAGAAGAGTAAATATGTTTTAGTTCTTGTATTCATCGTAAACTAAACTAATAAATATATCAGTGAGGTGAGAAAAAAAGATTAACACGATTTGATTCTAGCGTTTATCACATTACCATGTGATAGAAGGTGTAATAATTATTACCATGCGATACCAGTTACACATTTCTGTAAACGCATATTTGAACAAGATAAGAGCAGTTTAAATACTTCATAAAAAGAAATGTGTGGTTTATATGTTTTAAAAGAAAACCTGGTGAAAGTATTCAGATAAAGTCCTTAGATCCTAGTTTTTAAAGGATATAAACTGTGGTAAAGATAAATTCAGAAAAGCAGTCTGTCGCTAAATAAATGCAATATTTCTGTGTTTTTAACATTATAACTGGAGGAAGAACTACGACAAAAACTTCCCATGTAAAACTATGTTGTGGTATTGCCCTCCTTTCTAAAAAAAATAGAAAAAAGTCTCTGCTTTTATCACCTACGTTTCTACTATTTTGCTGGGCGACCTGGCACTAGACATTAATGTCTGTTCATTTATCATCGGAGCTTTGTTTCCAACTAACTTTTTCTACAGCCATGTTGAGAATCATCAATCAACTGACAACTTTTCAGATAATTTGTTAAACTACTTCTGACAAACCTTCCTGACAAATATCAGATTAAAGATCTATACCTTCCTAACTCATCCCTATACCTCTTTCTCTTATTTAAAGAGCTATGAAAAAGGTTCTCTGTTATCAATAGATTTCTGAAACTCGACTATCTTTTTCATAATCTTACTCAAGGTTTCATGATATATCTCGTCAGGGCCATGATGTTTTTTTTCTTTCGAAACCTCTACAAGTGTTTCTAGAACAACTATTTTTATCAGTATAAAAAATCCTCCTCACCCTAAAAATATTTAACCTAAGAAAAAAATTATCTTTCTTATCTGCCCGCCGCTAGTACAGCGGAATATCTAAAGATTTACAGCGCTAAAATAAGGGGTTCAATTCCTCTCGGTGGGCTGGGTAGATAGCCCGATGTGGCTTTGCCATAAGAAAACACACAAACACACACTCTTTCTCATCTTCACGTCTAAATTTTCTTTTTTATAAATTTATTTTCAAAATCTCTTAAGGGACCAACAATTAATATTAAGTTTTTTATAGTTAACATTAAAATAAAAACTTTAGGTCAATACTTTGTGTTTTTACTTGAACATTTCACAACCTTTCTTATCCTTAATAATATTTTAAATAATTTCTTGGTTTGTCTACTGGAATGTAATGAACAATATAATCCTTATTTATAGTGCTCAAGAGCATAAATAAGCTCTAGTCTAAAACCAATGTGAGCCAAACCCTTGTTTTATAACTTAAAGAGTGAATTGCAGGTAAGATATGGAACTTAAACAGTGAACCGGAGGTATCTTACGACACGATAAATGCCATGACTCAACAGATTTTAGTACCTCGCTGAAAGGAAAGACATGTTGAAACAACCATTACTATCCTCACTTCGTCTGTTTGTAACAAGATGAGAGCAGTACAAAAACTTGATTGTTTTTGTATTTTGCGCAAAGCTACACGAGGGCTATCTGAGCTAGCTTCTCTAATTTAGCATTGTAAGATTACAGGGAAGGCACCAAGCCATCACCACTCACCGCCAACTCTTGGGCTATTCTTTTACCAATAAATAGTGGGATTGACCTACACATTATAACGCACACACAGCTGAAAGGGCGAGCATGTTTGGTGCGACGGGGATGCGAATCCGCGATCCTCAGATTATTAGTCGAACTCCTTAACCCACCGGGTCATGCCAGGCCTCAAAAACTTGATAGAAATTAGTTTGAGATATATGACTTTCATTTGTAAACTTGTCTGATAACACACTTTTACACGTGTTACACGACGTAAATTGCTCGTGACAATTTTTAAAATATCGCAATGAATTTTAGACATCGTCTTAAAAAGTGTGAAATTATTACCTAGGTAAGTGATACATATACATTTCCACCATATAAATATAGAGATGCTATATATGCACATAAATTAAGAAGGTGTAAAAATTCCTTGTATTCCTACGTTGAAAATAGACTAAAAATTTTGGAACTAGATTAATAAATTTTAACATTTTATTTTCCTTCCCATTGTAAACCACTAACGCCAAATTAAGCTAAAACACGTGGACTGTTTAAATAGCTATTTCTTTAATTCTGTACCAGTGGTTTTATTTTGACTGAATGAAATCTTGTTCTCTGGGATTTCTTTTAGAGGTGTAGTTACACTCCTTGCAATCTGAGTTTCTGATCATAGTTTGTAAAATTACGGGAAGCTCGCCTCGTGATCTGAGGGTCACAGATTTGAATTCCAGTCTCACCAAACATGCTCATTTAGTAATAAATGACTTAAGATGGTTTAATGGTTACCTATGGATTCAAGGTTCCATGGCTTGCGTTTCGTAAAAACATCAACAAGTTCTGCACTTAACCGATCCTAATTTAGCAATGAATGACTAAAGGAAAGGCAGCTAGACATAACAACTCACTACTATCTCTTGGGTGTCTTTTTCCGACGAATAGTAGGATTGATCATTATCTTATAATGTTCCCACTGCTGAAAGAGCTTGTATGTTTGATATGATGTAGACTCGAGCTAGCAAGTTTCGGATTACAAGTCGAGTGCTCTAACCATCTAGCCATGCCAGACCTATATTTTTTATGCCCATCACTGGTATAAAAACTCAGTTCCTAGCGTCCGAAGAAATTCCTTTGTACCACTGGAAGCAGAGAAGAGTAACTCTAGGGTTTCGTTAGGAGTTGTTAACCATCTGTCTTCCCCACTTCATTACAAAACAAGGGACGATTTTGTAAAAATATTCTTTCTTTAGCTTTACGCAAAAATAAAAAAGAGCAAAATGAGAATCAATTAAGTTTTCAGTTTAGTCAAGTAAAGTGTTGCTGATAAATAACGTTTAAAGGAACTCACCAATCGGAAGACGTCAGTGTGTGCCATTACTAGTGTCATTTATCATAACTATTAACGAGTCGAAATTTTCTACTGTACAAACATAACTTTAATCAAATACTACAAATTTTCGTGCCAAAGGGTTTTGTGAAATGCAACTTTCAAGCATTGAAAAAAAAGATTATTGAAACAAGTTCTGAAATAGCTACTGAAGTCATTGAAAAAACTAAAAAACTAATTCTTCTGTCTGTACAAATTATAAAGACTTCTACCATTGTTGCTGGGAATTTGAAACTTTTGTTAAGTTCTCTATATTACCACTAAATCAGAGAAGAAGAGGCGCCACCGTGTGCTATTTATTGTGAGTAGTAACATAACCATGGTAACATACAAACTGCATGACTACTAGCTTTCTGACACTTTTAGATGACCAAAATGAATGTGTTTCAAGTTAGATGTACTTGAGGATGGGTAAATAATCTTCACCGTTTCCTTCTTTTACATGTGCTTCTTAATTATTAATGGCAGAAGAATGAAAGTCTTACACCAGAATTAAATATACTGTGTTGATTCATTAAATATAATGACATAAACATATACAGTACTGTGAAAAAGAATATTTCGTCGTTCTTTCCATTTTTTAGAATAATTCTTCCATGCCATTGCAGAATGTAAATTTCAACACTATATTAATACCTTACTAATTTATTTTGACAAATGAATGAGCCAGAGTGAGAACACTTATCATTCTTTAAAATGCTCATGTTCTTGCACCAAGGGTATGTCATAAAGGATCTGCTTGAATGAGCATACTGACCAAATGTAAAGTGTGGCACCCCATGTAGTATCTTAAATTTATATAGAATGAAGCTAGCATGGAGCTAGTATATGGTATAAGTATATGCGAGAATAAATCAATTTAATAGCACTCCACAAATAAATGTTGATAAAACAGTGTTTAATAATATATATTAAGTTCTGTTGTCATGCCAAGGCCTAAAAGCTTATCAGCTTTATGTGATGCTGCTTGGAATATCTACCGAATTCCTGCAGACTCGAAATGCTCCCCAAACACTGTCAAGTACACCACAGATCACGAGACTGAGACAGCTGTATTTAAAAATAGGCAAGAGAGAGGCAGAACACCTAAACTCAGTGATGCTGGTGTTATTCGTGATTATGAGAAACCCACTTGAAGTAAAAATATATCTCAAGACTGCTTATGTGGGAATTAAAACTTTTATTGAAATAAAGTAGAGAACAACATTTCGACCTTCTTAAGTCATCTGGAGGTTAATAAAGAAAGAGTTTGCAACTGATGGTTGCCGGGTGCGTCTTACGAACAAGAGTGTAAATGTATACCGGATTGTAGGGGGCGTTGAAGTAAGATGTTACATTATTATTTAGTATAGGTATATAGGTGCTCATGCCTTAATATATATTATTAAACACTGTTTTATCAACATTTATTTGTGGTGTGCTATTAAATTGATTTATTCTCGCATATACATATAGGTATATGTTGGTTTAATTTGGTTTTAGTTATTGCTTGAGTAGAGTTTCTATGATTTTGCGATTGTTAATATTTGTTTCTCTACTTAGTATATGAGTGTTTCCTGTGGTTATGTTGTGTTTATTTGATTTGCAGTGTTCAAAACTGTGTGAAAGTATTGTTTTTCTTGTGTTTTTTTAATCTAGTTTCCATTTTCTGCTTGTTTCTTTAGTAAATAGGTCGTGACAGTTGTTGCATTGTATTTTATAAATTATGTTGGTTATATATTTATCAGTGTAGTTTTTGCACAGTATGGACTTAAGAGTTGAACCTGATTTTTGAATAAATTTGGTGTTCACTGGAATGTTGTGTTTTATTATAAGTTTTTCCAATGTTGGTTTTTTTTCGCTGATGTCGGGAACATATGGTGTGCAGCAGTGTAAGGTTTTGTAGTTTGTTGTATCTTGGGATTTATTATTGTTTGTTTGTTGTTGTTCCAGGTGTGTCCGATATAATTTTTTCAACAGTTTTTGGAGGAAATTTGTTGATGTTGATGAAGTATTGTTTTATTTTGTTGATTTAATCGTTAATTTATTGGGCGAATATAGTTTTATGGCTAAGTTTATTCTGTTTCTTAATATGTTGAGTTTTTATTTTGTTTCATTTAATGAGTTCAAGCGAATGTGTAACACAGTTGGGTGATTTTTCTGTGGATTCCTGTTTTGAATTGCGTATCGGTTTTTGTGATCTTGAGGTTGAGAAATGCTGTTTGGTTAGTTTTTTTTTATTGTTTACAGGTAAATTTAATGTTATAGTGTACAAAGTTAACGATGTTGAGAAAACTGAATGTGTGTTCTACAGATGTAAATCCAGCAATTGTATCGTTAACATATCTGTATCAGTATAGAGAATTAATTGCTTCAGATTAAATATGTGTCATAAAAATGTTGGCTAAGACTAGAGACACGGGATTCCCATACTTTGGGCCATTTATTTGTAGGTAGTTTTGGTTATTGAACATAAAGTTAGTTTTAGCAGTAGTGAATTTTATAAGGGCTGATAATTGGTAGCTGGTGATGTATATCACTTGGTGGGGGTCTTGGATATAAAGTTCTAAAGTTATCTTACAGGCTTCAGTTGTTGGGACTTCTGTGAAGAGGGAAATTACATCAAAACTGACTATTAAGGCTTTATGATTTAGTTGATTAAAAATAGATTTAAAGTTAAAATGTCTTTTAAAAAAAAGGAACCAGCTAATGTTACATATTTAGAGAATGCCCACATATATTTACCGAGATTGTAGTTAAATGATTCATAGGTAGACATTTTGGGTCGTAGTGGACAATCTGGTTTTTGAAGCTTAGAAGTGCCGTATAGTTGTAGTGTGCGTTAGCCGGTCCTGCATAGGTAATAATAAAGGTTTTCTGATATTGTGTTGTATTTTTTATTTGTAATAGTATTTTGTTTAATTGGATTTCACGTGTTTTGGTTGGATTTGTGTGTATTGGTTTAAATGTGTTTGTATCTTATAGGAAGATATTCATTTCTTAGATGTACTCATTTAAGTTTGTTATAGCTATAGCATTGTCTTTATCTCATTTAAGAATTTTGATGTTATTGTCTTGTTTTAGGTTTTTATAGAATTAATATTTTTAGTGCGAGATTGTTTTTTATAGTTTTCTTTTTTGTGAAATTATATTGATGGTTTTGCGTGAAAAGTCTTTGGAAAAATTATTTGAGATACTGTTTTGAGGTGTTGCAGGGAAATAGATATTTCAGTTCTACCTGTAAAGACAGAATGTTGGTTGTCAGTGGAATTGTAACTGATGCTGTCTTCTTTCTGATGGTTGTTTTGCGTAGTTTTGCTGCTGTTTTTCGTTTGTGTAGAATTGATTATCCAGACAGGCTTTCATTTCTAAGTATTACTAGATTAACTGTTGTTACGTATCTTCGTTTATGCAGAAGGAAATATCCCACTGTTCCTAAGCATGAGATAAACGGGTTCATAAGAAATGACAAAAAATGTTCAGATACACATTATCAAGAAGAATAAGCGAGTATGGAATATTTTGTTGTGTAGCATTTAAAAAAAGAACCTTTACTTCCATCTCCAAATATTCTCAGTAGAGTGAATTTTGCTAAAAAGAACAAAAGCTGTTAGTGATTGAAAAAGGATAATGTGGACGAACGAGTTTTAAATAATTTGTTCAAAACGTAGGTTGTACTTCTGGCAGACGAAAGATACTTGTCTCAATGCATAGAATCCACAATAAAGCCTGGGATAGCAGCGTTTGGGAGTGTTTTTGCCGCTCAATCGACAGGAGACAATTGCAAAATAGGTGAAATAATGGACCAGCACAAATAGCATCAGATACAGATCCAGCATGGTAAAGCTACTGGCTTGAGTAAGAGATTCTACTACGAAAATAATGACTCCATCCAACTAAATACTGCTCATCCAATCAATGCATAAATTACTTAGCTAAGAGAAAAACTGCTAGAGTCATTCAAAGGATGCAATAGCTCCTACAGAGTCATGACTCCATCCAATTGAGCATATCTAGGATATGATAAATTAAAAGTTAGTTCCAAAAACGGTTTATGGGAGTGTAAAATTCCAAAGAACACTTTGTTTAAATATGTTGCAGCAATGTCTGAAAAACTGTCTGCAAAAGGAGAACACACAAAATGCTAGCTGTTTTCTAAACTTCTGATGTAGTAAGTATGAATATTAATAACATTTTGATGTTTCAACGTGTGCAAAGTATTATAGGAGAAAAGCAAACGTTAGTTTGTCTTTATTTTTAAACTACGACTTTGTCATCCGTTCTATTATTTGTGGTATAGCTCACCAACATTGAAAAATGACATCAGTTAGATTACAATAAATAAAAACAAAAATCCTTAATTTATAAGGCATTTGAACTGATTCATCAGTTGCTTGGATTTTCGTACACTGCTAGTCGTACATAGAAAAACAATATTCAATAATTCTCTTTCTCTTTTGTTTCCACGATATAAATGAAAGTTAATTAAACTCAGAGGGAAAGATCTTTTTTGAAAAGCAAGTAGCTCTTGAAAGTTAGTTCACTCCCGTTGATTTTCATGGATAATTACATTCTAAATCTTATTTTAACATAGGTAATTCAGAATAGCATTATTTACTTGTAAAGGAAATGTTGTGATTGTTGTTACCCATAAAGTTGCATAATGGAGTAATTGTAACTGACTATCGCAGGGAGAGAACCCTGTATTTTATTGTTTTAAGCCTTCAGTATTATCATTGAGTCACCGAAGGAGAAGTGCCACCATGTTTTAGTGTGATGGTTAATATTGTCATGGTAACATACGAAACGTTAATGTTTAGTTGTTGATTTTTTGCATTACTAAATCTTGTCAATACCGAATAAAATACGAAACGTTCCTGCACAAGCACAGAATGTTTGTCGCTATTGTTCCATCTAAATTATAATTTGACGACAGATGTTTCATTTTTCCAAAAAAAATCTCAACATCTTAAATATTTCTCCGAATTATAAAATAAACATACAAACAAAACTGTTGTATTGTTTGATTGCATGACTTTGTATCATAAAATCCCATAGTGGCACAGCGGACGCACACCGTTATAAACCAGGTTTCGATGCCCATGTCGGCCAGAGCACAGATAGACCGTTGTGTAGCTTTAGGCTTAATTTAAAAAAAAACACCAAACAATTGTAAGATAAGTATCTAAAAATAATTTTACACGGAAGAAACAAGACCCACAGACAATAATCACCCCTGGGATAAAATATTTTATGAACTGGAAGTGTGGGTCAACAATCTCCAGGTTTCCCCCATTTATGTTTTCTTATAGCAAAGCCACAATGGGCTATCTGCTATCTCTACCAACGGATTTCGAACCCCTTATTTTAGCATTGTAAATCACAAGATGTACCGCTGTTCCACCAGGAGATCGTCGCTAACAATATTTCCGGTCGTAATCCCAATTATATCTCCGGCCAATTTTATGATATTTTATTCTGGTTCTAAATGCCTATAATCACACACGTACGCAAGGATGGGAGGTTTGTCTGATACAAACAAAAATGTGTTTATGTAGTGATAGCTTAGCCTCAAGTGGTATTTAACGTTTTGCACATAATCCATGTTCTACTTGTGAAGTATCAGTATATTTTGGCTTGAAGTTTTCTAGTGTAATCTACAGGGTGGTCGCTAGAAAAGCGGAAAATTTGAGGGTCAGATGAGATCATGAATAAAATGCGTGCTTACTCATTTCTATTTTGATTTCTTTACATCATGAATAAAATGCATGATTTTAATAATTTTGAGCATCTATGAGTGTAATATAACATATGCCTTTAAAGAACTTTGTAAAAATAAATAGCTGTTTGACAAACTTTCCACTTTTCTAGCGACCACCCTGTAGTTTGTGAACATGTCGTAATATATGATAATATAATACGGAACTTTATTACGTAATCATTATGGCACTGCTGTCAACACTAAAAATGTATGTGAGTTATTTATGAGAAAAGTACCTCAAACGATTAGAGCATGCCAACATGTTATTTCTGTAGTGCATACATAAAACCCGATTACTTAAATAATTAATATACTAACAGATAATAACAATCAATAACTATTCTGCATGTAGATAGTATAGTTCTTTACTACAGTAAAACATACATATTTATGTAAAGTCTAGCTCCCCATGCACTGTTACAACAGAATTACAGTACTTTACGAGAGTAAAACATTCACATTTAAGTTAACTTAAGTATAGCTCCTCATGCAGTGTTACAACAGAATTACAGAGCTTTACTATAGTAAAACATTCACATTTACGTTAAGTCTAGCTCCTCATGCAGTGTTACAACAGAATTACAATACTTTACTATAGTAAAACATTCACATTTTAAGTTAACTTAAGTCTAGCTCCCCATGCACTGTTACAATAGAATTACAGTACTTTACGAGAGTAAAACATTCACATTTAAGTTAACTTAAGTCTAGCTCCTCATGCAGTGTTACAACAGAATTACAGTACTTTACGAGAGTAAAACATTCACATTTAAGTTAACTTAAGTCTAGCTCCTCATGCAGTGTTACAACAGAATTACAGAGCTTTACTATAGTAAAACATTCACATTTACGTTAAGTCTAGCTCCTCATGCAGTGTTACAACAGAATTACAATACTTTACTATAGTAAAACATTCACATTTTAAGTTAACTTAAGTCTAGCTCCCCATGCACTGTTACAATAGAATTACAGTACTTTACGAGAGTAAAACATTCACATTTAAGTTAACTTAAGTCTAGCTCCTCATGCAGTGTTACAACAGAATTACAGTACTTTACTATAGTAAAACATTCACATTTTAAGTTAACTTAAGTCTAGCTCCCCATGCACTGTTACAATAGAATTACAGTACTTTACGAGAGTAAAACATTCACATTTAAGTTAACTTAAGTCTAGCTCCTCATGCAGTGTTACAACAGAATTACAGTACTTTACGAGAGTAAAACATTCACATTTAAGTTAACTTAAGTCTAGCTCCTCATGCAGTGTTACAACAGAATTACAAAGCTTTACTATAGTAAAACATTCACATTTTAAGTTAACTTAAGTCTAGCTCCTCATGCAGTGTTACAACAGAATTACAATACTTTACTATAGTAAAACATTCACATTTTAAGTTAACATAAGTCTAGCTCCTCATGCAGTGTTACAACAGAATTACAGTACTTTACTATAGTAAAACATTCACATTTACGTTAACTTAAGTCTAGCTCCTCATGCAGTGTTACAACAGAATTACAATACTTTACTATAGTAAAACATTCACATTTTAAGTTAACTTAAGTCTAGCTCCTCATGCAGTGTTACAACAGAATTACAATACTTTACTATAGTAAAACATTCACATTTTAAGTTAACATAAGTCTAGCTTCTCATGCAGTGCTACAACAGAATTACAATACTTTACTATAGTAAAACATTCACATTTTAAGTTAACTTAAGTCTAGCTTCTCATGCAGTGTTACAACAGAATGATGATTTCTTGACTTTTCATTTGATGCTTGCGTATTTTATGTTAACAGCCACACAATTTTTTAAAGCTGTATATCATGTAAATTGTTTCCAGATTTAAATTCACGGCATCTATTTTTACAAATTTTCTACCCTCAAACCCTGTACCGTTGAGAGGAGTTATCTGTTGATTGTGCCTCGCTCAACGTGCGTTGGTGTTCAATCTCACAAATTATGACCTGCTTTTCAAATCAAACATTCTATATGCGACCTGATATTGAGTTAACAAAACAAAATATTATTTATGATACAAATGTAAAGATAAACTAGAAATATAAAAGACAGTGATATTAACGTACTGAATTGTATAACCAATACTGCTTATAAAATAAGGATAAATATGTAATATTATGTCTGTTAGTATACACATATACTGCACTTACGGCACAAGTACGGCGCGTGCATTTTCGTGCAAAGGATACTCACTGACCATGGAATTTTGGGATTCCAACATGCCTAGATCTACTATAGTAATAAAATGACAGTGGACTGTGGATTGAAATTTACCTCACATATATTTCTATTACATTTACTAAAGAACTGTGGTAAACGTAAAACGTTACTTAATAATATTAATATAGTGAACTAAACACATAAAATCAGAATAAATAACCGTTTTATTTTAACAGCCAGCTAACAGAAAACAAAATAAAAGGTTAAATCTGATGTGTTTTCCTATTTCTTGTATCAACCACAATTTCGTCATTAGTTTTTTTTAAATTTAGTTCTAGCCTTTAAGCAAATATATATATACTATGTTTTGAGATTTTGTATGAGTATTTTTACCAAGTGATTGAAACATCTGCTGAATATATTTATTTAAGTCCTTTAATAGTGACAACACCATGACAATATAAATGGTAACGTAAGCCTACATAAAACAAATGTTTAATATGTTAGAAGACACATTCTGTTGTGAAGTTACACGTGCTTTATACGATAATAATCCATAAAAAATATAAGTATTCCTTATAATTCCTTGCATTGTTATAAAAGTTTGCACAGTTTAAAGTTTAAATTAGCAATGAAAGGCTAAATCTGTATATAAATTCCTTTCTAGGTAATTTTATACAATTTTCCTAACACACAATCTTATACAAAATACCAATATTGCGTTACACCACACTAACATCACAGAATAGCCTGGCGTGATTCAGTGATTAACGTGACATAATACAGGTTGGAAGGTCGTAGGCTCGAGCCGCGACATACTCTTTTTATTGTAATGATATAACTGTACTGGTATTCTGTTAAGAAAACGCAAGGTGGCAAACTCTGTTGACTGGTTATCTTGTATCTGGTTAGAATTATACATTAATAATGGCTGTCTTGAAACAAAGATCTTTTGACCTGACCATCTAGCCCGTTTTTCGCTCGTATAAGGTGGCGCTAAATTTGAAAATGTCATTTATCTGTTGTCAAAAGTAAATGTAGAGACCAAATTCAAAGATAAAGAGGAAATTTTTGTAAAATGTCACATCTGGGTATTTGACCTATATTTGTTCTTCTCTAACATTGAATGTTAAGTCTTCAAAAACAAATTCACCTGGTCTCGGCAACACGAGAACTAACAGGGGTGCTGAAACCTTTGCAATATGTGGCAGGAGATAAGCCAAAAATTTTAACAAGATGTAAGTTTAGCTTATTCACACATCTCTGTTTACATTGGTCAGGTATGGATTATTTCGATTATTTCATACTGTAAATAAAATAATTGTCTTATACTTAAGATTATGCTAAATAACATTTCCCCTTAAGCACTTTTTTTTAAACAGCTGAACATTGTGCGTACTTATAATGCCCAAGTGTTGCTACTCGGAAACATCAGGATATGTAGTTGACCTATATTATGCGATATATTATGTATGGCTAATTAACTTATAATATTTATGCCAATCCCACCCGATAAATACGACCCAGAACGTCTGCAACAGAAAAAAACAGTTGTTTTTACTGTAAAGATATTTTTTCTATAATTATTTTCAAACAAATGTTTTGATATCAGTTGGTTCGCCATCATCGGACGTGTCTTCGATAATAAAGATTAATTTGGCGATTACATTCATAATAAGCGCCTCCCATTTGGCTGGATTCCTAAGCACCTTTTATTCTCCTAATCATACGATATGATTTATTTATGGATGAACACTCTATTAAAAAATTAAAATATTTAAAAAGAGAATCCTTAAAGAAAAATATAGGATTTGACATTTTATTATGGACTATAGATTGGATTTCTCTAGCTAAAGGTAATTTTTTTTTCTAAGGTGATCCGCGAATGAGATTAAACCTTTGGAGGCCCAGCAGATGGTAAATACGAAGCGAATTCCTGAAGCTCAAAAATGTGGGAGATCAGTAAATAAAATGGTTCTTCTGGTAATATTACAGTTAATAATGTATTACATTAGGAGCTAAGACTTTTTATTGTTTATATTTTAATGTTACTTTGGAGCTGTAAACAACAAGAAGATCCTATTATAATAACATGACGGTTCAAAATTTTCTTAATAATTATCATTATTCGAATAAAACCTACGGACCTTTTCAATTAAAACATGTATTAATATTATAATTATTTTACCACGGTCTTAACTTTACAAAGATTAGATCGGCAGAAAAAAATGTAATAATAAAGTAAAATTAGTGAAACGTTAATTAATAACTCCATTCTATTACAAGCACGAAAGTTGTTTTAATTGCTTTTTATCTTATACTAGTTTTGGTAATTGCTAGTACACATATATATATAAACAATACAAATATCTAATCGAATAATTAACTTTGGCCGTCAATTTTTATATCGTGTTAATGGCTTCAAGCTGCAGTACGTAATTTCTTTTGCCAGAGGGACCTAAACCACAGACCCTTCAATTTCCAGCTCACACACGTTAGCCACAAGTTTATGCCCTGTCTATCATTGATAGCACAATGTGTATAAAGCTCATCCTATGTGTCTGTAAGTTACGTCAGAATGTTTCTAACTAGAAAAATCTACTTTAGAGTTTTGCCTATGGTGATACTGATTTTTTTGTAACAGTTCGCTTTGTTAAATGAGTAACGCAGATTTTTAAGACAAGAACCATTTCGTTTGTTTTTTCTCATATTTTTCTTCACAAAAGCAGTTGTTACTCTATAATATAATTATTATAAGAATGTAAGACAGTTATCAAATAAATGAAGTCGTTCGTTGGTGTCACTATTGTGAAAATATAAAAATAAAGGTGATTGAGGGTCTGATATGCCCCTTTACTCTACTGCCTTTGTTTCTTAAATTTGTAAGTTTGTGATCGACTAGACCTCACAATGGGACAAAGAGAGCACGTATTTTGCCCTTAAGCTTAATTTCATAGCAGGCACTGCTGTGTAGATCATGGAACCATGTAGAACACATGACAGCTTGATTACAGGGGCTGTCTAGTGGCACGCGGGGGTACGATATAACGCTCTTAAACTAAGATTTGCAAGGTTAGCCTTACCATCATGGTAAGAAGTAATGATGCAAAGCCCGAGTAGACTACAGGTGGCCAAACGAAGACGTGCATCCGCTCTTGGCAGCAATACATCTTCATTTGAGGCGTCTTAGCCCACGGGTTTCTACAACTACTGCTATAAGCTTTCTCAACTCTGACGGTGTTGTAATTACATCACCAGATTGTAGAGCGAAGTGTGAGGCCTTACCAACGCGTTGTTGGCATTGTCAGAATGCCTGGGTGACGCTTGAACCACCCTTTTCTACCTCCCTACCCTAGGGTGCTATAGCATTTTAACACGGAGGTAGGGGGCGCAGCTTTCTAACTACTAATTTTTACACACTGAGTGTACAATTAAGTTGTCTAGCGTGTGAGTCTCTTAACAAAAGACTTGCAATGTATGTGTGTGTACTGTTCACAAGTTTACTTAGAATAATAACTGCTACATCATACGCTAAATTCTTTTCAGTTGAACTCCTCATATCAACTTTTTAAAGCAAATTTTTACTTTTGTAACTTGTAATATAAGTGCTAGCCATACGCAATTTTCCAGAATAATGATATTTTTCCACATTTTAAATTACAGGGTAAACGTGTTATGATAAAGTGAAGCTAACCCAGATATGCTTCTTATCGAAATAATGTACTTCTGTAACTATATGTATTAAACATAATTACCCAAAATATAAAGAACGTGATAAATAATTAGTTTGATGATCTAATAAAGCTACGCGTACTGTTCTGTGTTTCAACACGATATTTTCTTTTCTAAACTGACGAAAAACTGTTCTAAATCTCTAATGCTTAAAAATAATCGGATTACTGACATATTGTATTTAATTAATAGAGTAGAACATCATTTACACAACATTCGCTTCCCAGCAGCATGTCTGTGGACTTATACTGTTAGAAACCAAATATCAACATCCGTGATAGGCAGAGCACAGATAGCCCTTTGTGTAGCACTTAGTTACTACAGTTGTATGTTAATAAAAACTTCTATATATATATTAGAAATAACAAGTTTATAGTGATGGTGTAGATTTGGTATATTTGAATTTTCAGAATGTATTTGACAAAGTGACATATAAAAGACTTATGTAATATTATCTGAAAAGTGAAAAGTTAGCTGATTGGAGAGAGGACCGGTTGGATAGAAAAGAAAAAACAGAGGTCTTATAAATGGAAATCAGTCATAAGGGATTAATGTTGCAAGTGAGTACTTTAGGGCTTAGTCTTAAGACAGTGCTTCTCTTTGATTTACATCAATGATACAGATAACGAATAGTCAATAAATTGCTTAAATTTGCAGATGCTATTAAAGTCTTGGATGTTGATGGCTATGAAGAGAATGCTGCTGCTTTACAAAAGGATTCAGATGATCTAGTGAGCTTGACAAATAAATCACAGATGGATTTCAGTTATATTAAATACAAGTTAATGTGGGTTATCATAATTTGAATTATAAGAATAAATTGGATGGAAATAACCTTAACAGTGTATTAACCTTAATATTACCAAATGCTTTCTGAAAAATCCAGATAAACCAAATCTACTCTCTTCTACATAAACATTTGCCTTTTCAAAACATGTCAAAAGATTGGTAAATAAATATTTTCCCTTAGCAAAACCGTGTTGACTATCCAACAAAATTCTAAACATTGTTAAATAAGTTTGTAAATCATCTTTCGTCAGATTTCCCACAACTGATGATTTTACTTACTGAGTGATAATTGATCATTATTGGCTTCATTTCTCTGTTATTATAAATATCTCAAAAAATTACAAAAATATTCGTATAATTTAACATAACAAAGTGATTTTTTATGTTTGCTCGTCATAATGAAGGCGATTGATATAGCCGTCAAACTATATCAATGGGTATCCATAAAAGCTAATTTAAATATTACTATATAAATCACATATTTTTATAAGCAGCTTAATGACTAATTAATGGAACCAAATCTAAATAATAAACTGATTAGAGCCACTTAGTGTCATAAACCAATACATACAAATAATGAATTGGATAAAGATTACGTAATTTATTGAACCATCCTTTGAAAACTATTAACATTAACAATACACTAATCATCAAGTGGATAATAAAATCCCATTGCATTAATGTATGTATATTTATATAAATGTTGTTACCTGGGTATAGATAATATTTTACAGTAAAACTTTTCTACAATGCTTCCATCTAAATAACATGATAATTTATTTTATTTTCATTTCTTATATAAACTGACTTACGAGCTTTAGTAAAGTATTTGTATATTGTGACCATTGCATTTCACCTTCTTCATTCAATTTTTGCTGAGTTATAATTATTGCTCCATATCAACTTGTGTTTAGCTTTCTATAAATGAAGAGTGCCAGCCTTTCCAGTTATAATGCGGCAGACTAAATTAGATAAACATTTTTGGTGCTGTGACCAGGAGATTGTCAGAGATCGAGAATAGCATATAAATATTGCTTTACAGCTTTAAACTCTCATGTTATCCACATCTTACTTGATTTATTTCATAACACTGAAATACATCTCTACTGAAAGATGTATAACCAGGAGAGAAATGAAACAAGAATGAGATTGAGAGGCATAAGATGAATGTATAGGAACTCTTTCTTAGATGTAAGGTGTCGCTCAGCTATTCATAAAGTTTTTTGGATTTACTACCTAACTTTCATGCAAAACCTCGTAGTAATATCTGGGCCCTTCCAATTTGAAGATTATATTGGCTTCTGAAAACTGTTTAATCCTGATCTTATGATACTTTATGGGAAGGTTTCTACAGGGTTGGCATCAACTACAACTTCTGAATCCTAACGTTGGATGACCATGCCAGTGATGAGAGAAAGAATGTGGCTCACCCGTTTGAATAGCAGAAACTTTAACGAGACCTTGAAGACAGAGACTGTTAATACATGGATCACTGCTTTCCGTTCAGAAGTTAAGTTTCATGTTCTAGTACTGCTACACCGATAAAAGCATGATCTGTTATGCTCTGTAGTGTAAAGTTATGGATACATAGTTGTAAATCTACTAAATGGAATGATTGTTAACAGAGTGTGTGTGAGAAAGAAGCAACCAAAGCAAAATACATAGCTAATGATACTTAAGTTCATCTGCATTTGTGGACAAAGGCTGGCTTATAGAGAACCTGAAGATAATATTGATTCTGAGTAGCAAAAACACTGAGATTTTCTAATAGAAATTGTTGGTGTGTTTGTAATATCAGGTGAAGATTACAATGCCTCCTTTCTAGACAGTACTGATGATGTAATTTATGTCATTTTCTCAAAGAAAAATTTCTGAAACTCTGACACTGTAAAATATTCATATTGGTCAATGTGGCTTTGATCTTGTTCTTCGGGTCATTGCCTCAGTTAAATTTGAATTTTTGACCTAGGTTCAGATTTTGCATCATCTAACTTTTCTTCAGTCAAGACAAACCTTTCAATCCCTACTGATAAAAAACATTCCCATAACATGATGCTTTTATCATCAAACATAAGAGTAGGGATGGTGTTTACTGCTTGATGTACTGTGTTGGGCTTGCGCCAAACATAATGCTTTGAAGTGAGGCGAAAAAGCTCAATATTTGTTACGCCTGACCACAAAACTTTCTATCACATGTCTGGAGTATCATTTACATGCTTTATTGAGAATTCCATACAAGATTTAAAATAATTCTTTTTTAGTAATGGCTTTTTTCTGCCATTCGCTCATTAAAACCAACTTTGTTTAAAGACTTGGATACTTTTTGTTTAAACACTGACTCTCATCTCAGACATGAACTTTAAAATCATTGTTGTCTTCATAGTGGCATTTCTAACAAGTTTCCTGCTTGCCTGGCTACTTATTTTGGGAAAAAAACCTGAACTGTGTAGTGACTTGGTGATATGAAGCACTTTTCACTTCTTAATGATAGACTTCAAAGAAATACTCAGCAAATTTAAAAGATTCTTGTTATCTTCTTCTGGTGTTTTCTGCTTTACCATTTTACCCCTGTATGACCTGTTTGGAAAGCCTTCGTGTCGTATCACTATGTGAGTTGTGGCTTAAACAGATACTTTTCATCTGAAGTTAAGTTAAACCACTTTGGTTACATACAGACAGAAACCATACACTGATTTTTTTTTCTATTTTTCCTTGTACTTGAACTTTTACAAAGTCCCCTTAGCAAATGCTTGAACATTTGAGAATATTTTAATTTTCTCTGAAAATGAACCATACATAATTTTAGCGTTGTGTTTTTTTTATATTTGGGTATATTTGGCAGATTCTAAGTATAAAATACCGTTTCAAAGATTCATGATTCCTATCTTACATGGCAACAAAATGTGAAACCTTTTTAAGGGGGTAAATATTTTGGAAGTCACTGTATGTAATTATCATATCACGAATATTACTTTTAATAGCTCTTAGACCATTCCAACTAATTTCTACACCATCTTAAGGATTTAGAATAAAACTACTATATTCATTTTCTTACTTATAATAACTTAGTGTTAGAAAACCCTGACGAAATATCGATTATACTAACTTTATAATTTTCATTCGGCACATGTGATTAAAACGTGTCATTACAGTATACTTTCATTTCTAGGAAAAACAAATCTAATACTGATATTTGAAATAATTTCTGAAATTGCTAAATAATTCAAAATGCTGTTTAACTGGTATTTGTAATTTTATTTTATTATTATTATTTGTTAGAATTAGTCTTTTGACAAACATTTCGTTGTAAGATTTTTATGTTTCAATGTTGATATAATCTTATTAATTTTGTTCTTACAGTCCGCATCACCCAATGTTGTTCACCGATCATCATAAGATATCAAATACTGTTTACTTAGAGCTTCTCAAGTATCTATATAGAATAGCGCACTGGATGCTTTAGCTCGTTCTGTAAATTTTGTGAAATTTATTAATTCTTGTAAATGACAAGTGAGATAGAATAAACTAGTTTTTCAATAAACGTTTTTACCAATAAGCAAATTATTTCTTTAGAAAATTTTGAGTAATGATAATTGTTACATCATCTGTTCCAATCGAGTAAATACTTTGCTTTACAATTTCTAGCTTTGTATAAATACAACCACTGGAATATAATGTTGTCATTTATATTTTTAGTTTGAATTTCATTTTAACATCTTATTTTTCATTGATAAACTGATCATTGAGATGTTGTCAATATAATGTAAAGGCATTCTTACTGTTGACGATAATGTTAGAATTTCACATTTCTGTCTCTCATACTGATAAATATTATATCTTTTTCAAGAAGTTATCTACTTAAGAACTCTAATTTATATTGACTACTCTTTCTAACTGATAATAATACTTCAGATTTAATCATTATTTAAATCTTTTTTTGGGGTAATTTCGAATACATAATTAATAATATAACCTAGTATTTATTGATATATATCACATATGATTGTAAAGTAACCAGGGATCATGTTTTAAGATAGTTGATAAAATATTCACCTTATATCTTTTTTCATTATCAACATGATCATCTAATGCATTTTTGGTTTATAATATTCCAAATTTAGAGACCTGTTTATTAATATAGGCTTACTTTTCTCTAAGATGAATGTATCCAAGGGATCTTATTTGAAGATTTTTTGTATGTACTTTCATTACTGTAATAATTCATGACTTT
This sequence comes from Carcinoscorpius rotundicauda, assembly GCA_011833715.1. Taxonomy (NCBI): domain Eukaryota; kingdom Metazoa; phylum Arthropoda; class Merostomata; order Xiphosura; family Limulidae; genus Carcinoscorpius; species Carcinoscorpius rotundicauda. Next base: position 69,117,380 of record CM022399.1, on the reverse strand, counting down.
TCTGATCAATGTATCCAGGTATAATGGCAAACTTTATAGCTATCATGACATTTCACAAATTTTAACTTCTCATAATACTTCATAAACATTTTCCACATATGTATGTCTCCGAAAGTAATCATCTTTTTTTTTTATTCCTTTTTCTTCCAACCACTTTACAATCGACCACCATGCCATCATTTCTCGGAATATCGACTAAAAATTTTCATTAAACCTTTTTAAAGATCTATGGAGTCAAAAGTCAAACAATACAAAAATATATACTTTGGACTAATGTGCAATCATATCTTCAGCAAAAAAGACGAAAAATGGTACAAATATAAATTTCATGCACTCAATACATTAAGATTAAAAAGTTGAATTTACCCGTTTCGAGTCATTGTTTTTTCTAGGTCAGAGCTCACCAAAATCATATTTTTTGACTTTTGGAAAATTATCCGACCATATTTTGATCGTTTGACATAAGATAAAGTACAAAGACTTAAAAAAAGTAAAGTCAGTGGATTTGCACACTGTTCGAGTGTTTTTGGAATTGCTCCACCGTATTTGGACAAAATTATACAGGATTTTACACACATATACTTTTCTATAGACTCCATACATATGTATACTGCTAGAAAAAATTAAAGAAACAAGTACATATTTCATTATATTTTTGTCACAACTTAATTTATGTATGAAAAACATATCCGTTCGTCTACGAGTGTATTTTTAAGCTTGCGAGTGAAGTTTTAAGCAACTCAAACGAAAGTAACCTCACTCAAGGAGAATATAACTCAAGAATTCCTCATTAATTCTCGAAACAAACACCAATATGGATTTTTTACGGCTCGATTTGTTAGTGTGTACCTTAATCTTGTGTACCCAAGCACTTAGGCGCCATCTGACAGAGAACCAGGTGGTCAGAACGGTCTAGATGTTGGAGAATAGCCAGACCCAAAAGAGGGTGGCACAGCGCGTCGGTGTGTCACCAAGCGTCATTGGCGACGCTACCAGGAGACGAACTCTTATGGCAGGAGACCAAGTCAAGGTCATCATTGCTGCACAATAGCCAGATAGGACCTCTACATCGTGACTAACGCTCTACAGGATAAGTTAGCTACGGCTCGGTCACTGCGAAATGACCTTCAGCATTCCACTGGAACCCGTGTGTCGGTCCAAACAGTTCGAACTCGTCTGCACAAAGGACGCCTTAGGGCTAGACGGCCTGCAAGGAGCGTTATTCTGACAGCGCGACACCGTGCAGCTAGGTTGGAGTTTGCTCGTCAGTGGGCCACCGTGCTGTAGACAGACTAGAGCAGGTTCACTGTGTCTCGTGATGATGTACGTGTGAGAGTGTGAAGACGCCGAGGAGAGCGATTTTCTACCTGTAACATTGTGTAACTCAACGCTTATGGAGGAGGTTTTGTAATGGTCTGGACAGACATATGCCTAAGTGGCCGCACGAACTTATTCATACTTGATAGGGTGCTCAGAACGCACGACGATATAAAGACGAAATTTTGAAACCCATTGTAAGGCTTTTAGCTGGTGCTGTCGGTGATGGGCTCATTTTCATGCAGGTTAATGCGCGAGTCCACGTCGCCAGTCTGTGTATGGACTTCCTTGACGAGGAAGGAATAAAGACATTTGAGTGGCCCGCCAGATCTTCAAATTTCAATCCAACTGAACATTGTTGGCGTGTTAGTACCAGAACTCCGACAAGCCCTGGTAGACGAGTGGACTGCCATACCCCAAGACAACATCGATAGACTGATTCGAAGTGTGCTAAATTAGTGTCAGGGGTGTGTCACAGCCCATGGAGGTCACACTAGATGTTGAATGTTTCAAACATTTCTTGAATAAACGCATGTAAACTGTTTAAAGTATTGTTTTGTATGGGATTTCAGATTTGCTAATATTGGTCATTTTTTAAAAAAATTATTTTTTCATGTTTTACAGTTCATCACCCATTAAAAATGGATACAAATGGAACTGAAATGAAGCAAATGACACACAAAATATCATCACTTTTGGAGCACTGAGATAAATTTTATAAGAAACATACTTGATCCTTTAATTTTTTTGAGGGGTTAAAAAAACCAGAATGAGGACTATGCCCATTTCCGGTCATTTTATAAGATCCAAAAGTTAAATAAGCCCGCAAATTCAAGGGTTTTGGTCAATTTTTTAGTCTTGATTTGACAAATTTACACGTAATTTGGTACAGATATACTCTATGCAGGTCCTAAACAAGGATAAGCATAAGAAGTTTTGTCTTTTTCTCAATTTTTTCAGCAAGAAAAAATTTGACGATTACTTGGATAGGCGTATGTCAATGAGCTTACATGGGATTTGGTACAGAGATACCTTTTTGCAGGTCACAAGCAGTGATATAGACATTTTTTTTTACTTTTCTGTGCTTTCTAATACTTTGCTACTGTCAAAACTGGTTGTGTTGGGATTGTCTAAAGGAGATATGTTACGTTCGGCCGTGAATTCTGACCCTTTTAATTTCAAATTCTTATTTTTCTTCATCATTTAACCATTCATTAGTCTTATTAACATTATATATATATGTCAACGTATCCTAATTAAAGCATTTCGTGAATCAAGTTTATGTATTTGGCCCTATATGATCTTTATAATATTCATGAACATACTTGACATAGGTAGATTCACGTGTTGGATAAGCATTCGTATAACCCTCAGAGGTATCTTCATTACAGGTATCAATGATTCTTGTTAAGTAATAAAACTCAGCGTATATAACAAAATAAACTCTTAGTGAATCATTACATTTTATAACCGAATCATTTACACTCTCTACCTCAAAATAAGGTTTAATTGAAACTCAGTTTGATGATAGAATTGTAACTGGACAATAACTGTGACACTTCTAAAATTTGTACACGAAAGAGTTAATTAAACATAAAATGAGAAAAATAATAAGAGAATGAATGAGTTAATTTTTTTACCCTAGTTATAAGGGTCTTTTTTTTAAATTAATTTCGCGCAAAGCTTTGTTTTTGTTTCGTTTGTTTTGGAATTTCGCACAAAGCTACTCGAGGGCTATCTGAGCTAGCCGTCCCTATTTTAGCTGTGTAAGACTAAAAGGAAGGCAGCTAGTCATCACCACCCACCGCCATCTCTTAGGCTACTCGTTTACCAACAAATAGTGGGATTTATCGTCACATTATAACGCTCTCACGGTTGAAAGGGTGAGCATGTTTGGTGCCACTGGGATTCGAATCCGCGACCCTCGGATTATAAATCGAACGCCTCAACACGCTGGGCCATGTCGGGCCAGGTGTTATAAGGGAATGAAAGACTATGGAAAAAACCAGAAAGCACATAATTTAATTTAAGATCATACTAGTAAACATAGTTTAGGTAGTGGTAATGCTTCAATTGAAGATATGTGTGTGTTTTTCTTGCAGCAATTCCACATCTGGCTACCTGCTGAGCCCACAAAGGGGGATCGAACCTCTGATTTTAACATTGAAAATCCCTAGACAAACCGCTGTACTAGCAGGGAACAATTGAATATGTTGAGCTCACTAATAGTTTTTATGTAAATTAATAATATGTGTATGTGTTTTCTTATAGCAAAGCCACATCGGGTTATCTGCAAAGTCCTCCGAAGGGAATCAAACCCTTGGTTTTAGCGTTGTAAAACTGAAGATTTATCGCTGTTCCAGTGAGGGATAAATTAATAATAATATATATCGCTGACTTATTCTAGAGCCCAATCAATGATTTAGCGTTTCAGGTATTTTAAAATTGGCAAGTGTTATTGTTTTACTTGTTTTTGAATTTCGGGCAAAGCTACACGAGGACTATCTGTACTAGTTGTCCCTAATTTAGCAGTGTAAGACTAGAGACAAGACAGCTAGTTATCACCACCCACCGTCAACTCTTTTGGGGTACTTTTTTACTAACAAATAGTGGGATTAATTGTCATATTATAATGCCCTCACAACTGAAACGGCAAGCATGTTTGGTGTGGCGATGATTCGAACCCGCAATCCTCAGATAACGAGTTAAGCGCCATGCCGTGCCGTGCGTTCAGAAATACAATGATGAGGTTGTAAGTAAAGAAACAATTGTAAAATAGTGACGGTGAGAATAAACTTTAACAGCGCAGTAAACTTAAACAATGGTTGAAATTACTTGTTAAAACATGCCACCGCCAACTCTTGGGCTATTCTTTTACCAACGAATAGTGGGATTGCCTGTACATTATAATGCCTCCAAGGCTGGAAGGGCGAACATGTTTTTGTGTGATGGGGATTCAAACCCGCGACCCTCGGATTACGAGTTGAGTGCCTCAACCATCTGACCATGCCAGGCCTAAAATGTGTGTGAGTGTTTTCTTATAGCAAAGCCACATCGGGTTATCTGCTGAGTTCACCGAGAGGAATAGAACACCTGATTTTAGCGTTGTAAATCCGTAACAGCAAAGGACGGCATAACTTGTACATTAATATAAAATCTAAATATAGAATACAGAAAAAATATCAAGATGTTTTAAAATGTATTAAGATTTTACTAAAAATAATTCTAATTTACTCGTTATGTTTTAGTATTCAAATTTTCATCTGTGTTGACAAAATATATTTTATGGTATTAAAAAACAACATAAATATTGTCTATAAAAACAAATTGTAATATGTATTATTGTAAAACAGTTAAATGTTATTAAAATATACAACTGAGTTATTAACATTACTTTAAAATAATATGTACAGTCTATTTCAAGCCAGCAACTGATAACGGTGTTTAGAAATAAGAAGGATCCAGGGTTGTATTGATGCCAACGGGGGTCACTTTCAACATTGTTTATAATTGTCATTCATATTTACCTTCTGTATTCTATATTGAAACATGTCTGTTAATAAATATATAAGTGCAGAGTGACTTTCCGAACACTGTAGAATATCTCCAATTTCTATATTTTTACACTTTTAACAATTTGTATATTTCGTAATTATTTTGAAATTCAAAGTGGAGTTGTGTTTTAAAGAGGTCACCTGTTATGATATCTTTATATAATAAAAGTGTTTTTTTACGATTTTCATTTTCGATGTTTTTACCTATTTTGAGATATTTTTGATGACTTTCAAGGGTTTTTGGTTATTTGTTTTGATGACTTGGGGTTATTTTTAATGATAGTGCTACTTTCACACTGAACAATAAAGTATTACTACTTTTACCGACAGGTATGATTGCACTACCACTTTCTTCCATGTTACGCTATACACTGGGAGTTTTAAAAATCACTTGTGTTGTTCATATTACAACATTTAGGAAGCTGATGGCCACAACTTCGTGAAACTCAATGTGTAAAACAACGTGACCATATAGAAAACAAAGTAAAACTTCAGTCACATACTTAAAGCTACTTGAGAGTCGGATTTAGTACCAACAGATACTAACTACCATGTAGTGTAACTATGATGATTCATTACTTGAATTTACGTCTGAACAACAGAAGTAATTTTCGAAACATTTCAAATCACATCATTCCAGTTTATGTACTAAACTAGTAGCCCACTGGTTCAGATATATCCTTGCAATGTGCAAAATTGTCATTTGTTGTAAAATTTTTAAAATAATATTTAGTCAAGAAAAATCTACAAATTATTATAAACGACAACAATATCGTTTTTATCATAAGCATCAAATGTTAGATAGAAATTGAGAAATACAATTTAGCAATTTGTTAAAAATATACAACATGATCGATAAATTGTAATTAATTTTTTATAAATCCTATAAATCTGCCCTCTATAAATTATTTTAGAATAATACCCTTTATCTGGAAGTTAATAAGAGCCATCTTTTCATATGAAACAAAGTCTCTATTATAACCTGTAGCTTCTTCATTCTTGAATAATCTATCGTGTTACATATATTAATAATGTCTTGAAATATTTACAGTTTTTTTTTAAATTACTCTAAAATTTGTAATAATGACGTCTTTTACCGAAATTTATAATTCACAACTGAAAATAATAATTGGAAGATAAATTACAAAATAGTATGTGCTCCTTTATTAAACTTGTGATTTCCATTAAACACTTCTCACAGTTATTACCTTTGATAGTTTATATCCTCTCTCTAAACTGAAAACTTAAAAGATCTGAATTCTTGTACCATGCTAGAATCACAACTAAAATAAATTATTTTAATATTTTTATTAGTATTACGTGCCGTAATGCGCAAAATATTAGAAAATAAAACGTATCATTTTGTAGGTAAGGCTTTTCCAAGTATTATAGAACAGTTAATTTGAAAAATTCTTGGCTTGCATTCCCATGTAGAAAATGACAAAGATCTAAGTTCTCTGTGAAATAAATTTAAACAATAATTTCAGGATCATTATCCTGGCCTTCCACCAACTGTATTATATTTTGGAAATTCTTTCTACCCACAAGTAAATCACGAGACACGAGATATTTCAATTTAAACTTAGAAAATTAAGAATCACAGAGAAAGGGAACTATTAACGTAAAAAACATTGATATTACAGCCGAAGCTATACATAATATATAAACTCAAAAGAGAAATTATCCTGAGTAGTTCAACTCAACCAAATCAGAGAATCATCAATAGAGCATGAGAAACTAACGATGAGCTGACCAAAGGGTCCAAGTTCAGCTGAAAATATCAACTGTATCAATGACGATAAGAAGTGTATTATTTAAATAAACCACTTCACTAAGCATTATAGTAAGGCTATCATTCCTTGTAATGTTTAGTAGTCTATGTGATTATCTAAGCCTATTAGTGGCTAATATTTAGATTTTTTACGTATTTAACTCTCATTTTACTATTCGTCTTATAGCTATATATTTATTGCTGATTAGGGTCATACCCTATGCTCTGGCTGTTAATGTGTCATCATCTTCAGGTTGTTCTTGAGATAGAATATTACAATATTGATTACGGCCAGAATTATACATGAGTAATTTTTGACAGAAAATTTATGTATTTTAACATGACTGGGATCTACCATATTATAACACGGACTGCTTGAAACTTCCAACGCTAATACCTTGGTTTTGTTTATTTTTATACTAGATTGATATATTTAATATGCAAGTAACGCAAGTTTATTTATCTGGAAACAAACACGTCTCCCCCCTACCAGTTGCATGGCTTTCCTAGTAAAATAAATGACACATTGAGCTGCCAGTCGCTCATAAAACAACTTTTTCATTAATGTTTAAAGTATATGTTTAAAAATTCAAAAGTACTCGTCATCCAGGGATAAAAACAAGGGATAATGAATGTTATTGTACTGATCTTATTTTTGTCTGTGCATCATTTGCTGCTTCACCTATAGTGTACTTTCATTTATCATTAAAATGCATTTAATTATCCTTAGGCAAAATTGTCATTACTTCTACAGTAAACAAACTCTACTTTAGTTAGATAATTAAAGTTACGTCTTCAAGAGGAATTGTAATCAGAACACAAAACAGATTGTCACATCCCACTCATCTGTCGTTTTCTTTAAAATAATCACATCTTTTGTTACAATAAGAGATGAACTGCCTAAGAATTATAGTTGCACTGCTACCTCTGTTGTTCATATATATATGTATGTGTATATTACAGGTTTATTACGACACAAATTGCATTTACAATTCTAAAATCTTGCTAGCTTCTAAATTTGTATGATTCTCTCTCAATCATTATTTCTATTTATTGTGATTTCCTTAATCTCGAAGAACTATTTATCATCTCATCATCTTTAGTTGTTGTTATTATATGGTCATTGCATTACATACTGTTGAATATTCCAAGTGAATTTAACATTCAACTCAGAATATTTTAAAATATATGAAAATAATATCATAAAAGCATTTACAATATAAATTAAATTTTACTTGAAAAATCAATATTTGTGTATAACATGACAAAATTATAATAAATAAATATTTTTTCAACTTGAATGTTTTCCTATCTTAATGATGTTTACTTTTAGTTTGATTGATGGGCATTTTACCTTAAATATTTTACTTCACCGTTCTCGTAATACATATAAAACATTAATCTTAATACTACTATGAAAGAATAACAATATCTGAGTAAACCATGCGTAACTGAAATAGCTGATGAATATTGTCACTTAATTGTACACTGATCTTAGGCTATGCAAGTGTAAAAGTGCATACAGGTGTTTCATCAACCAGTGAAAATAAGTCTATTCCGTGAAACAGTAACACTATTGCAACAATAGTGGTTATGAACCATACAAGTGATGAAAATTCTGCTTATAAATACACAGCACAAATATCTAATCAGGATTTTTACATTGAAACACACATACACGGCTTGACTAACACCTTTCTTCCAACAAGATGTCGTTTAACTGTCAGAAATTGGTGAACGAAAAACTTGCCACTTGTATAATAACTTAAGAGAGTCGGATGATATGTTATAATGTCATTATGGAACACAGACGTATTGTAGCCAATATATAATTTAGCTAGTGATTTATAGGACTGGAAAGCACCATACAATGTTATGAAAAACGTAAATATTTAAAGGTCTTTAGGCCCTATAATATGTGTTTTGTCAAGAAAAAACTGTCCACTTCAGGAACCTCTATAGTTACACTGGTAATTTCATTGTAAATAGTTATTAGTAGTAACATTCCACGTTGCAAAATGAAGCTATTCTGTGTTAGATACACATTTATAGAAGTGGTGTATCAGTCAATTCATTGATAAGTCAATAACTGAAAACAAAACTTTCTGCTTAGACTTTCCAAGCTATTAACTAATGTTTAGCATTTGGTGTGATATTATAATATTTTTTGTCTATGTACTGACTTATAGCGGTCAGATCTGCACCCCATACTGCATGAGACTTGCTATATAAGTACAGCTAGGATAGTTGAGATCATCAGTTATGATTGTAGAACAGTTTTTGACAACTGATTTTTAGATATATATTTTAAATTCAAGCTTTGATATATCAACATAATAAAAATAATTTGCCTTAAATAAAACTGACATTCCTGTATGAATCTTAGCGGAACGTGTGGCATTTTGCTTGACTGGTCTGACTTTTTGTTTGTTTTATATTTTGTGCATTTCTCTGGCCCCCCAGTGGCTCAGCGGTATGTCTGCGGACTTACACGCTAAAATCCGGGTTTCGATACCCGTAGTGGGCAGAGTACAGATAGCCCATTGTGTAGCTTTGTGCTTAATTCAAAACAACAACAACAAGCATTTCTCTGAACTATAGATGATGTTAGTAACTTTGGACTTAGATGAAAAAAGGAATTTTTACATCATTTTTGGTGCTTTTTTCCCTATTAGAATACGTATTTTTGACTAAAGTTTGTAACTCACAACGTAAAAGCTAACACAGATTATGAATTTAACAGAAATGGACGTCGCTGATGATTTCATGATTACTTTATTATATTTCATTTTAATTGATGTTTTCAGATCCAATAGATAACGCTTGAAAATCATATCGCACTCCAGTGACAAGAAAATATTATGTTTACCACTGGATAGAAATTTCATGTGCTGCAATCATGTATATGTTAGCCTAACAAAAACCTGAATATGTCCTAAGAAAATCGAAACATTGTTCTCTACTTTATTTTAATAAAAGTGTTAATACCCATCCCATCAGTCGTCTCAAGATACATTTTTACTTCAAGTGGGGTTCTCATCATCACGAATTGCACTTTTCAATTGATAATGTTTTTGCCCAGCCGATACCATTGGCTTATATTTGATAAAAAAAAAACTATCGTTATTTTGGATATATAATTATCCATGTTTTATTACTTATGAGATTTTCTTCCCTTTCTTGTTAGTGGTTTTACTACTATAGTCTTTTATTTTCACCCTCTTGTTATCTTATAGCATGTAACCACGTAATCAGAAAAATTTCCAATGAAGCACAGCTTTGAATGTAACTATAGGCAACTTTTAACATAAATTAATAGAGTGAAATAAATGCATGCATGTGTAAGATAATAGTACCTGCTAACTGAAAAGACTATTATTAGGCATAATTTAGTCTCAGACCTAGTAAAAAAAACCATATATGCAGTGCTGAATAGGACCCTACTGGATTGGACAGTCGTCGTGTTCGGTACTGCGTACATAACGAGTACATTCATCATTTTTACAACAAGGTAGATAAGGTACATACTTATAAAAACGGTTATATCTCAGTCTAATTAGCCCTGACAGTTAACCCTACATTGCTAATTCAAGTCCTGACCAGTCATAGAGTTTTTTGGTATCGAGTTTTCAACCCTAAATATTTCTATACAACTTGACTTTTTTTTTATCAAAGTTTATCTTGTTTCCATTCTTGTATTATCCAGAAATTCCACCTTTGCAGCTACTACAAACAGAAGAATATATTTTACAAACTGCCAAAATTGATATTTTGTCAACGTCACAGTCATCCCAGGAACCTCATCTCTACAATCTCAGACAGTGCATCTAGAGAAGCTATTATTGTGATCATGTCCAGGAACCACTAATAAAAATTACTGGCCACTAAAGACTACATTAAAATGATAACCACAGTTATGTCTCAGTCCAATGCTCCACGCAAAATCAGCCTTAGATACAACATCAGCAAAGTGCTATGTCTTGTGGAGAGAAATAAAAGCAAAACATCAGAAAAAATGTTGTTTTTTTATATATTGAGCAAAAGCATAAGGCTTCTCATCGTGGACGTAAAGAGGAAGAAGAAGGAAGAATATTAAGGATTTAAATACTCCATAGTTATCAACAGTGATATCTCAATGACTATTTGAGCGATGATTGCACCTATCACAATTCCAGGGCATATCACTGCAGAAGGGTTGAGAATTGGTACCCACCCTTCCAGGCACAGGATGTTAAGTAGACTTAGCCCTTGGCCATGCATCAGTAGTACTTATTTCATTGCCAGAAACATGCAATTAAAACTCATTTTCCTCCACCAGGATGTGTTTAAACTGTTATTGCTATTGTTTTGAATTAAGCATAAAGCTACACAATGAACTATGTGTGCTCTGCCCACCACGGGTATCGAAATCCGATTTTTAGCGTTGTAAGTCTGCAAACATACAGCTGAGCCACTGGAGGGCATGTTTAAACTGAAAGTGAAGTGCAAAAGACCAAGGCAACCTTCCAAAAGTTTTTAAATGAATGATAAATTTTACTGAAGACCTCTAGTAGAGTGGTCAGTTCTTTACGACATGAATCACAACTGAGTGAAACAGTCATGCTGGGGTTTATATAAAATAATATTATCTGAATGTTAGTCTGTCCTTGAACGAATGTAGTGAGAATATTCACTGATTTATGTAATCTAAGGTTCTGAAATACTACCTTAAGACTTTACTTATCTTAAAAACTTGATATGAACACGGTCCTGTCTGTTTTGTATGGAGAGAAAATGTGGTTTCTTCTTCTGCTAAGTATTAACAAAAAGCGTTAAGTTTTACCAACTACAAGTGAAATGATCAAGTTTATTGCATAAAGATTGGGCCCGGCATGGCTAGGTGGGTTAAAGTGTTCGACTCGTAATATGAGGGTTCGAATCCCCGTCGCACCAAACATGCTTCCCCTTTCAGCGGTGGGGGCGTAAAATGTGACGGTCAATCCCACTATTCGTTGATAAAAGAGTAGCCCAAGAGCTGGCGGTGGGTAGTGATGACTAGCTGCCTTCTCTCTAGTCTTACACTGCAAAATTAGGGACGGCTAGCGCAGATAGCCCTCGAGTAGCTTTGCCCGAAATACCAAAACAAACAAACAAAGCATAAAGATTGTATTTTTGATTTAACTTTAGTCGTGAAATAATACTTCTTCTTTTTGTTTACTGCTCTTTTTGTACCAAGTCTACAATTTTTATCTGCTAATTTTAAATTAGCCTGAATACATTAATTAGATATAAAAACTAGTCTAAGAATCTTGATTGAATATTACTAAGTTAAGTTTATTTTCGATAATAAATAAACTTGTTTTTGACATTTTAATTATTGCAATTATTCAACTTCTTTACACTCTATTTTCTGTTAAAGTTAAAATTTTATTTTGACATGTCTTCTCGAAAGCTGTTATATCTCTATTACAATTCACTGAGTTATATTTTGGTTACAATTCACTAACATCTGTGCTCTTTTACCTTTATCACGATTTTTTTTAGTCTTAAATATTCTTTTCACGACCCAAAGAACGCATAAAGGAACGAATAGGAATGAGCTTTTTTTTTCAGTTCATTTAGCTTTGTTTTATTCTACTCCAATAAATTAGATATTTATTATAGGATAAGATAGGTAGTGAATAAATTAGATATTTATTATAGGATAAGATAGGTAGTGAATAAATTAGATATTTATTATAGGATAAGATAGGTAGTGAATAAATTAGATATTTATTATAGGATAAGATAGGTAGTGAATAAGAAGATGAACCAGTTGCACATGCTAATATTTCTGTTTCATCTGAATATAACAAGCTGTGGTAAATTAGTCAGTAAAACTTTAAAGAGGATAGTTCTATATTAGCTGGATAAATAATGAGTTGCCTTCAACAAGATTTCAAGCAGGGCTCACAATATGAACTTAAAAGTAACAGCATTGCTATCTGCCAATTTATAGCACAAATAAAACCGCTTTATGTGCTTGTCATAAATGTAGAGCTAAGTTTCTCAGTTAATCAAGTATGTATAAGATTTGGGTATGTTATAGGAGTAAAAGTCAATCCCTTATTATAAATGGAGGGTTGTATGGTGTTTTTGACTGGTTATCTTCTCTTTGATAAGTAGATTATTATTAGAGACGGTGATAGATAGCCTTGGTAGCTTTAAGATAAATACAAAATACAGATACAAAGTTGTCTTCATTTATTTGTACCTTATTGCTTAACTAATTAAAATAACCTGATGTTGCAATATCGAATATAAGTTATAGTGTGTTACACTAGAATTCATTAAGCTTTTCCGTCATGTAACTTTTCTTTTAGAAATCGAAACATTACCCATTTATCGTCAAATCTTCTAATAGTTTATTCAAATAAGAATAATTATTATAAGCTAATTATTTAACATTTTCAGTCGAAAGATGTGTGAGTACACCCATACGAAGCTGTATTTTCTAAGAAAGGTTCGAATGCTTTTTTTACAAATAACTTTTTTTTTTGGCATTTGATTCTTGATTAGGTCCTCTGTGCCTCCTTACAGGTTGAAATATTTATCTCTTTGAAAAATAAAATTACTTCCGCTTTACTTTATATTGCGTTTAAATCACTATCTTAGAAAAATTAGATGAGGAAAAATAAAATAAAAATTCTTTTTCTATCCTCTTGCTATCCTGTAAAAATAATATAGACTAATACATACTATTCACCTGTTTCGGTTGCATTGAAAAAATATTTAATAAACATTAGAATACTTACGTAGTTACAAAGTTCTATTCAGTTATTGATAGATGTCTAACTCACCAACTTGTAAAATATTAACATAACCTCATAACACCATAGGTTTTGTGAGGTTATTAAGCTATTTAATTTTATTTCTGATTGTATAAGGAAATTTTCGGTTTTGTATTTATACTTATGTTTACTATTTTCATTTCTGCATTATATTTTGTCTCGACTTTGCCAATCATTGAATGTTGTAATTTGTGCACTATTCTTCCTGGTAAAAGTGCTCAAATTCCGTCTCGTTCACCGGATATCGTTGATAGACTGTCATCTTCAAGTCTCACCATAACTTCTTTACTGGATTCACGCCAGAACTTGGACTGGGTCACTCCAGAACATTTATTTCCTTATTATGAAATCATTCATTGTGACATTGGTATTTGTGCTTTGTGACTTTGTCCTGTTAAAATGTAAACTTTAAAGCGAATTTTAGATTCTTGCCAACTCAAGCAGGTTTACCTCTAGGATTTTCCTGTATTTGTACTATCCATCTTCTCTTCAATATAGACGATCTTCTTAGCGACTACTGATGACAATCATCCACATAACATGATACTTCCAACAGCATGCTTAGGAGTTGGGATGGTGTTCACTAGTTGATGTGCTTTGTTGGGTTTGCGCCAAACCTAAAGTTTTGAAGTTAAACGAAAAAGCTCCGTTATTGTCACGTTTGAATACAAAACTTTGTGCCACATGTCTGCAGTATCATCTACTTGCTTTGTCGTAAACTCCAAACATGATTTAAGATGACTCTTTTTCAGTATTAGTTTCTTTCTTGCCACTTGCCCAAAGAGGTCGGCTTTATATAAGATTTAAAAAAATCTCGATGTATGAACACTAACTCCCATATCAGATATGGAACTTTGGAAATATTTCACTGTTGACTTCGTAGTGGTACTTCTAATTAGACTTATGCTTACCCATCTGCTTAGTTTTGAAAGGGCAGCCACATGTAGGTAGTGACTGGGTGCTATGAAGCACAATCCACTTCTTAATGATAGACTACATCGTACTCCAAGGGATAATAGACGACTTGTAACCCTCTACTGATCTATGCTTCTTTAGTACTTTATCAATGGCATGTTTGGACAATTCCTTGGTTGGTTTGTCATATCACTATGTGAGTTGTGACTAAGTTAAACTACTTTTATTACTCACAGACACAGGCCACTACACTAATATTTTGCACCTGAACTGATTGGGAATTGACATAACAAAGGAGTTGAGTACTTATGCAATTGAGAAAATTTTAATTTTCTCTGACAAGCTAACTTACATGATATCAACGTTTTTTAGCTTCCTCATTTGGAATACTGTTTAGATTCTAAACAAATGGTAACAAACTGGGAACACTTTGCAGGACTGTTGTTGTTAAGCACAAAGACACACATACGACTATCTTTGTTCTGTCTACCACGGGTACTGAAACCTGGTTTCTAGCGATGAAAGTTTAAATACCGTTGTGCAGCTTTTTGTAGGATGGGATGAATAATTTTATGTGTATTGTGTTTTTATTTATTTGCATTTTCATCACTAAAGTAAATGTATGTATGTATATTACTTCAATAATATGTAGTTTTAATATTACTTTTTTTTCTGCTAAATTATTCAACAGATATGCTGTTTAATGTACTAAAAATAAATGTAAAGCGCCATCTTTGGACATTCATATATGTATGTGCGTGGTGCTGCTATCTAGTAAAGGAAATTCAAACTACTTTCGTAAACAGTTTTCATTCTATTTAATAGATGACTCAAGCATTCAATCACTCAACATTAAACAGCAGAAAACATTCTGCACTCAAGCCTTGATTTACAGAGATGATTTAATAGTTTAATATTTGTCATATTGCTGTACTTTTACATATCGAAGAATTGCAGCCTCACTAGAATTTATGTGTGAGTTCAGTGTTTCAAATGACTGTGAATACAAATGATTCAAAATAAATTGGTAAAAATAAAATTAATGCCAAGACGTTCTCTTCACCAATAAAGATAATAAGAATTAAACTGCAGGTATTGAACCCTAAAAATTTCTAGAATTGTTAATCGCACAAAGAATATCAAACAATGCCGTTCTGCTTATTTCAAGAATATTAAGTTTCTTTTGAAGTCAGAAATTAAATATAATTAAAATTAAGCTTTTAACAGTAACATCAGCTCATGGGAAATGTTTCTCATTTCAGGGAAGTAGGAAGAAATATAATAAAGTCAGTACTTTTGAGTGAAAAAAAGAAAGAAATAAGTGTTTACTGAGTAGAGAGGTGCTTCTTAGAGAAATTTTGGACTTTCACTCAAATTAGTACATCTGTATGGCACCTAAGGTTATTCTTGTATCTTTTAAACATATTTAATATATCCCCAATTTTTATCCAACTTCCTATTCTTATTTTTGTGATCAAACGTTTTATAATCAGAGTTTTTCATCTTTTAATTTTTTCACAAGTTCAAGTTAGCTCCTAATAAATCTTTGTTAGCCTCTAAGATTAAACTTTTCGAAAAAATATATGTGTATATATATCTGTGTGTGTATATAACAAGCAATCTCCAGCTTAATGTTATAAATAGGGGCTTGGGTCACTTCTAAACCTTTTGTCTTATGCAAAGATACCTTTGATAAGGTCGGTATTAAATGTCACTTTCGTTTGGCGTTGGTTTCTTCCGACTTGGTAACAAACTCCTCTCTCATTCGAGACCTCCCTCGCTGGATAAAATTGAAATGGCTCCCAAACTTGAGTTTGATTACTCATCCATGTAAACTCGATGCTTCAGAGGTCCACTAGGGTTCTGCTACAAAACTTCATTGAAATTGCTTTACCCAGCAGCCCTTTCCAATAAGTTTAAATACTAGACAGACAAACAAAGAATTTAGCCTTTTATAAATGGATAATGGAAACGACAGTTACGCGTGAATTCAACGTTATTCGTTATTTTAGCACTATGAACCGGTTTTATTACATGAATGTTACATTTTAGATGCATTCCATTTGATGCTGTTACATTTCGCGCTTGACAAAATTTACATCTGCTTGTAGTATAATATTTCGTTACCACACTACGAATAAATTTGAATTCACACGAGGACGTTTTAGTTTCCGTTATATTATACACTACAGTGTTCTATATTTTATATTATACGAAAAGCAAACCACTAAAATCTGCAGTTCGAGTATTGATATTCAAATAAAGGAACCGTTAAAAATTGTATCAGTTTAATGCATTATTCTCAGATAAACCATACAGATATAGTAACCAAATAATTCACATATGTGTGTCTACAAAACATCTAAAACGTTACTTGTAATGGATAGGTCAAATAAATATTGGTTTAATGGTATATATGTATGTGCTCTGTCAACATTTCTCACCATAAACTAATAATGTTTGTGCAGTTTCAAGTCATTGTTCAACACGCAAGCCATACGCACCTGCAACAATTACTTGAGATAAACCGTTTTTTTTTTCTTTGCTCATATTCAAAACATGATATTATTAAAGGCTTAATTATTTTGTCTTCGGAACTTTTCTTTGAAGGACAATACAAGAAAAAAGAGACAATAAAACTAAAGGTTTAGAAGACGTTGATTTTAGTACATAAATGTCATACAAACTTTTATTTAATTTCTCTTCTTAAAATATCATTACTGACCATAATATATAGTTTAAGATAGTCTAGTCAATTAAGATTTAATGGCTTTGTCATATTAATTTCATGTCTTTCTATACTTATTCTGTTGTCTCTCATATGTTCATTTTCACGTGTGTATTTTCTTATGTATAATATATATCGTCGTGGGAGTTCTCGCCCAGCGTTGTTACATCTTGGAAACTTTTCCATTGTTTCTTCTAAATGGTGATTCCAAGCGTACAAACAACATGAGGGTATACGGGCAAGTGGAATTCACCAACAGACAAATTTTTTTCTCTTCCCTTTGCTTGTTACTAGTCAGTTGGAATACAATCGACCACCTGGGGATGACAAGGTGCCTAATCGATGTATCCGGTATCGACTCTTTAGTGAGATCACGAGCACAGCAGGGACACTAACTAATGAATGAACCGGGACACTGATTAATCCTCATTCTACATATAACTATGGGTCTGTCTGGACAAAGAATACAGTAAATAGACCACCAACGAGCAACGTCATGCTTCTGTCTAGGTGAACTAGCAAAGTGGACTTTCTTTCATACGAGCTCAGGATCCGGCTGAGGGAACACTACAGAGAAAGTTATTATGTTAGTAAAAGCAAAAAGAAATATTAATGTTTTAGATGGAGCATGCTCAATATATTAGTGTTATTATCTAACTTACAGTAGGAAGTTATCCTATTTTCAAAAATGTAGATATAATGTTAATAATGATACTATTTGAATCATATTGTAGCGTTTATCTTAATCATTCAATTCGAAATTTTTCTTCTATTCATGTTAGATATAGCTGTGGTGTGTGTTGAATAATAACTGTTAACATCCTATTGTTAAAAACGGTTTCATTTTTTTCTTTCAATTAAACAGAAAGAAAAGCTCTGTAATGTTACTATTCACACTTGTTGATTTATTTTATCTACTGTATTTTTTCAAAAGTTTTACGTTCAAGAACTTTATTCTCAATAAGAAGATAAAACAGCAAATAATTGTTAGTATTGTCTTACTTAAGTGAACTTTGTTCTCGATTCCAGCAAAATTAATTATATTATTCATTAACCATCGATACAAGTGGTTTCAAATATTAGTTCAATGGAAATAATAAAATAAGTTTCTCACATAAAAACTGTTTTTAAGTTATTCCGTCACTTACTAAAATTGTTTAATATAAATATAGGGAATAGTTTAGCATTTACTGAATTACAAACTAAAAGTGTTTAAAAAACTTTAGCTGTTGTTTTTATTATTTTTAATAACGTAGTACTTATGACAAATGAAAAAGTGTTAAAGATATATATGTGTAATCATGTTAGCATGCAAAATGAAAATATATTATTCATTGGGAAGTTACATACGCTTGTAATGTATATACAAATCCATGCATGTTTAGCTACCCCGAGTCTTCCTATTAAAAGTAAATAAACACATTTTGGATATAATTTTACTTAACTCAGTCGATTATATAATTTGTTTTGGATTTGTTTTGGAATTTCGCACAAAGCTACTCGAGGGCTATCTGTGCTAGTCGTCCCTAATTTAGCAGTGTAAGACAACTACACATACGATGGGTTATCTGCGCTCCGTCCACCGCGAAAAACCTAATCTTCGATTTTATCTTTGTGAATCTGTAAACATACTGCAGACCCGTTAGAGAACAAAATGTTAACAAATAACAGAAACAAATAATATAGAATTTAATTAGATTTACTACATGGCTCCTATGGCACTTTTATCATAAGCTCAATTTACTTTTGGTACAAATTATCCTTGTAGAATACATGTGCAATTTTAATACAACAAAAGAAAAATTAAAGTAACTTTAAGCCTGTCAACTCAATGTAATAAGAATCAAACAGTTGAATTTAAAATTAAAAATATACATTAAAACATGGAGTTCCTAACTAAAGCCCCCCAGTGGCTCAGCGGTATGTCTGCGGACTTACACGCTAAAATCCGGGTTTCGATACTCGTGGTGGGCAGAGCACAGATAGCCTATTGTGTAACTTTGTGCTTAATTCAAAACAACAACAACCTAACTAAAAGTGAGTTTCAAAATATATGTAACGGCATTTTTAGTGTACTTGATCAGAAATACGGTCTGAGGGTCTATAACGGCAAGAATTAGTTTTCAACACTCTGTAGGCACAGCAAAGCAAGCTGTTCACGCTCATATCCAACTTTTGTAGTTTAAAAATAGTTAACAAGTTCTGCATTTGTGAAATTACAAATACTTGATATTCCAGCATAATAGATTAGAAATATAATTGTATCTAAAGTCATGGTTAAGTTGGTTCTACAATTTGCTACTGAAAGAGCTCATGAAACAGAGAAAGCTAATCGTGCTAAAATACGAATTCAAACTTCAGATACCAGAACTAATAAACCTCTCGGGAATCATCATTACACATACTGCTTTAACATATCTGAGCCATTGTAAAACAAATTGATCAAAAAAGAAATAATACAGTGTTTAAACCTCAAATAAATTTCATTATTTATTCATAGCATTATCTTCTTCATATTAGAATAATAAATATATCTTGTTACGTATTATAATTTATCTCGGATGAGTCTCTGATTTACTATGTTACATACGTTAAGAATTTCCAATTTCAAATAACCGAATATTTGAATATGATTTTATATGATAATTAAATTTTAATATGTATTAAATTTGTGATATTTGCCAACAAGATTAATACACACATTTTCTGTTTTTTACACAAGTATACTTCAATATACAAACAAAAACAATGCAAGTTATAATAACGATTATCATTAATAGTTATTACAAGTGATGTTTTATATTCAAGAGTTTTACAAACTTAACAATACTGAGTCTCATATCAGCTCTACAACTAAATATTTTATCGACGATCTCGATCCACGACGAGCAAGTTAATTTTGAGTTTATATTGTCACATCTCGCTTAAGCCAGCCAGCTGTAGTTTCTTAATTGGCCTCACACTTTTAGAAGCTCACTTTTCCTGACGAAAATATTTAATGTTCTCTTAAAAATGATAACGTCCGTAATTAATTCACTGAAGTCGAATGATTTGTAATGTTCGAAATCTATAAACGTTCCTGGTCCAATTCTACACTTTTCCGATTAATAGACGTTAATCACAATTGTAACTTCCGAGGCCTATAGCACACAGACTATAGCTGTCCAGTTATATTATTCTTCCACTGTATTTCGACTAACTGCTTTTATACGACTCATGCGAGTTTATGGAAATTTCAACAAATCTTATTCATGCTTACCCTCAGTAACTTTCCACAAAGTTCGACTACTGGCAGGACTTACAAAATACACATTCAAGAATATACGCCGCATGGGAGGCAAGTTTGATCTACACTTTGATCAACGTTTGTTATTGAATTATATCAGTTTCGGAAAATCCAACTTTTCATCAGTAACTTGAATACAAATCAACCAAACAACAATTTATTTTTATTACGTATTATTCTGTGAAAATCACTTTGTAGTAGTTTATGACAGCAACCATATTTAGGTAATGTAAATTGAGAGTCATTGCTAACAATATTATGGAAAATTAAATAATTTTCTATTATATTTTCACTGGTTCTAGATTGCCATTTTATTTAAAAAAAAGCAACAAAAACTCTGTACTAATATGTAGTGTAATGTTATGTTTAAGTTAATTTACTTGTTTGGCAAAGCCACTGAAAACCCTGATGATGGTAACAAAATATTTTTCTATGGAAATATTTAAGTGTACATATATTATAAAATTAATGTTTAGACTCACCTAACAAATTTGCCTCACTTGAATCTAGTCAAATAAAATCTTTCATAACTGCTTTAAGACTGTTAAAAATATTTATTATAATTTCAGTAAGCAGATAGTTCGAAAGATAAAGCTTCACGTACATTACTTAAAATATATTTTGCTCTCACTATTTCATTTGTTTATTTTCATGCACCCTTATATAACATAACAGACCCCTTTAATTTTTCAAATACACGTGTTACATAAATCACTTCTTAACTTTGAAAAAGTGTGTATCTGTATAAAGGGGATTGGCTGAGTCATTCTCTAAAACATAATTCTTAATAATAATGTATGCACACTAACCAAAAAAGGTAAGGGGTCACGTTTTCTTAGTCGACTATAGTAGAATGAATACAAAATAAAAGTTTAACGTTTAGTCGTTGTAAAAAACATTAAAATTTCCACAAAAATAAAAATAAACGGTTCAATTCTTTTATGAAATTGTAAACACGTAACCGTACATTTTGTAAATTCTGTTTTAAAAGCAGTTGTGTTTATTTGCTGAAACAAACAAATAAAAAATAAGACAATTTTTGAACAAGAAAATTAGAAATAAGATGGATAACCCTTTATTATTCAATGGTGAGAAGAACGTATGTGGTTAATCTAAGTGTAATGACTTGTAGCGCCATCTATCCTACATTATTTAGTATTTCGCTTTGAAAACCACGTTTTTGTTTTTGTTTTTCAAAGAAACACAACAAACACGAAGAAACTTTTCGGCATCCTTTCACATTTCTAATATTAAAAAGGTACCTTAAATATTTTGAAAATATAAACATAAATGTAAAAAGTAATTCCTTCAGGTCTTGCATCTGGACGTAAGATATGGAATTTAAATTTAATTTTATTCGGTTTTACTAGCTTACAACCTCCCCAAAAAGCATATGTCACGAAACTGCGTTTCTAAGGTACTTTGTCCATTTATTAGTAGTACACTCAGCCAATTTTTACCAAAGCAAGTACTTTCAAACAATTCGCAATTTCTTCATTAATTTTGTGCCTTTCACCGTTATGTCTTTTGACAAAAGAATATATTAAATATTCTGTCTTACTTTTTCTCACTGATATGAACTTGCATCTTCAAAACATTTTCAGTTTGTTATTCATTATGCGTAGAATATTTTTTATTGAAATAATTTATACACATTTTTTCAGTTAAAAAAAATACATTTTTGCCATAACTGTTATTTTATTTTAATGGTAACTGGGCCCCCCAGTGGCTCAGCGGTATGTCTGCGGACTTACACGATAAAATCCGGCTTTCGATACCCGTGGTGGGCAGAGCACAGATAGCCCATTGTGTAGCTTTGTGCTTAATTCAAAACAACAACAACAACAATGGTAACTGGATGGTTACAATTTTGTAAGAATCTTTAATTCCTTTAACTTTCTATATGCAATATCATTGTCACTTTTAAGTCTATCAATGCCCCCCAGTAGCTCAGCGGTATGTCTGCGGACTTACACGCTAAAATCCGGGTTTCGATACCCGTGGTGGGCAGAGCACAGATAGCCCATTGTGTAGCTTTGTGCTTAATTTAAAACAACAACAACAACAAGTCTATCAAAACTTTCTAAATGTAATATCATTGTCACATGTAAGTTTATCAAAACTTTCTAAATGTAATATCGTTGCCACGTGTAAAACTATCAATATAAACAAAATAAAATTGGAATCATTTGCATATTACTAGTTACTGTCATGATAAGAATCCAGTTAACAATGAGTTATTAACCTAATAGTGGTTAAGTTCTGGTCGAAAACATGTTAATAATGAGTTATTAACCTAATAGTGGTTAAGTTCTGGTCGAAAACATGTTAATAATGAGTTATTAATATACTAGTAGTTAAATTCATGGCCGAAATCCCGTTAATAGTGAGTTATTAACAATGCGAATAGTTAAGCTTATGTTAGGTATAAATTTAGAGTAAATCATCAACATGTGTTGGTAGTGATCCTCCCTCTTCCTCCATAACAAAAACGAAAACACAGAAATCTAAACATGTATAACGTAAAATAGTCGGGAAAACATCAACTTAAGTAAATTCTGAAAAATAATAAAAATCGATGAATATTTTCAAAACGAACCATTATTAAATAGAGACTTTCAAGTTGAAAATAAGCAGCTTGTGGTTATCATTGGTCAACACATAGTACGCTCCATCAACTACTTAAGTTGCGACAACCAAGCAGTATACAAATCCATTTAAAACCAGTTAAAATATTTCTAAATATTTTCCTGCTCTAATATTTTCAGCATATGTTAACGCACATCGTCTTGACTACACATTTTATCTTCTCATTTACATTTTATGTAATAAAAAAAACAATACCAACTGTCCACCAATGAGATCTCTTCTGTCTAAAGCGAACAAAAATAGCATTTATGAAATAAAATATTTCTGAAAATAAATTTACATCAAAGAGACTAGAAGACCTTTAGGAGTGACAACAGAGAATAAAAAGAGGGGACAGAACATGTTATTTTGAGGGAACATTAAATATAGCGGAACATAGTAAGTTCTGGAGAACAAGAAATATCAATGAACGTTTCTACATGAACACAAAAATATCGTTCAACAGGAACTAAGGACTGGAAATAAGCAATTTGCGGCTATAATTTGTCACTTCTTCCACTATCAACATTACAAGAACTACCATAGTAATCTTATGACGCGCACTACAAGTTTGTTTGTTTCTGAATTTTGCTCAAAGCTACTCGATAACTATCTGTGATAGCCGTCCCTAATTTAGCAGTGTAAGACTAGAAGGAAGGCAGCTAGTCATCACCACCCACCGCCAACTCTTGGGCAACTTTTTTACCAACGAATAGTGGGACTGACTGTCATATTTTAACGCCCCCACGGCTTAAAGGACGAGCATGCTTGGCGCGACGGGGATGCGAACCCGCGACCCTCAGATTACGGGTCGCACGCCTTAACACGCTTGGCCATGCCGGTCCCAGTATGTAAGTACGCGTAGAACCAGTGAAATCTAAGCTAAAGACTAAATACTTTCGGAATATGGTCCTTTCCATTTGTAGTGGTTTTATTGGTATCTCAAACGCTTATTCAACAAATGTAACGTTTGTAACGAATTGACTATTATATTTCAAATTGGCTATTTGTTTCAGCTTAATATATATTTAGAAATATATGTAGCTTATATTGCTAGATGTTTATTGCGAAAGTCTCGTCCGTTCTCTAAAATAGTAGAATATTTTAGAGCAGTGGTTTTCAAACTTTTTCAGCTTGTTACCCAATTTAACACGCCACATTAAGCATGTTACCCCTTTCACAAAATGTTTTCAACATTGATATATATGGCTAAATTAAACTAGAGATATATTGCACTTTATTTATTTACAGTCTATTTATATAATTTATTTACACTGAATTACACTTTCAATTATTGTATTTGATCTTTGTGCATTTCTAATGAATATTGCCAAAGATGTCAAGAACATCAGTGGGATGGATGGAGTTGCGTACTTGAAGCTAGTTTAGGAATTCTTGGCTTTGTGGTTGAAAGTGCCAGCCTGGCATCGTTTGCAATATTCAAGCGAGTCCTCTTTTTTGTTTTCATCCCCAGCACGGTTGAAAACCCTTTCTCGCACAGATACGTTGTTGAGAATGATACCAACAATTTCAACGCTCTCTTGGACAGAGTTGGCGAGTCAGCTAGTTGTGAAATCGAAAAAGAATCTGCATTTTGGTTTTGGAATTTGACTTTCAAGGCTTCATTTGCTCGCATTGTGATACACTCCTCCTTTGCAGGGAAATCATCATCACAAATGGCCTCATCAGGTACAGAAAAGGGATGAATGATCCACTGAACACTGGCTGTTTTCAGGTCACTCTCTGGAAAGTAGTGCTGCATGCTTGTTTCAAGCCCTTTCAAATGGTCGCTCATCTCTTTGTTGATGGTCTGTAAAAGTGATCCAGTATCATAACTATTCTACTCAACAAACTGGTCTAGGGTGGGAAACTGAGCGATCACTCCTTTCTCCAAGCGTCGAATCCAGAGTCTCAGTTTTCCAAAAAATGCAGTCACAGTGTGATAGGCAGCAATGACAGTCGTGTTTTGGCCCTGGAGTTGCAGATTATCACTGTTCAGCTCCGCAAAATATGTCAGCCAAGTTACAAAGTCGAGCAAGCCATTCCTTATCAGTGAACTTGGTAGCAAAAGGAGATTCTTCTTGTTTCAGAAATTCCTGAAGAGCCGTTCGGAGCTCAATGACTCGACGTACAACCTTGCCTCGTGACAACCAGCGAACATCGGTGTGGTAGAGCAGAACTTGATACTGCTCTCCCATTTCCTTGCACAGCTCCCTGAATATGCGCGAATTCACATCCCTGGACTTGATAAAATTGACGATTTTCAACACATCTTCAAACACTAATTTCAGATTACCAGGCAGGCTTTTTGATCCAAAAGAGTACCGATGAATGATGCAATGACCTACAGAAATTTCTGGATTCACAGCTTGTATGAGGCCCCGTAATCCACGATTACGACCCATCATCGACGGTGCTCCATCGACTGAGTCCTAGATTAAAAAAGAAAAACTATTATAGATTGCGTCAGTTAGTCATTCTTACTTATCTTTTGCGTTATAATTATATGGTTTTAATTTAATTTGATTTATTTTGGTACTTAAGTATTTCAGTACAACAGGCACGATACTTTTTTGTGAATTATGTATAAAATATTAGCTACACTACAGCTACTTGTACAATAAATAAAACTATATGACTATATGCCATGTAATTCATTGTATTTATTCTAATCTAGACTTTATTTTAACATCTCTCCCTACCTGTTGAACGCTGTTCCAATCCAATCCATTCGTGGTAAAGAAACTGTTGATGATATTGAAGATATCTTCTCTTTCGTGGTTGTCAGCAGATCTTCGCATAATAGGAACTTTTCTTTGATCTTGTCCTGGTGGACGTAACGAACGAACCCAAGGAGAACAGCACAACTGGCTACGTCACACGATTCATCAAATTGCAAGGAGAATTTGCTATATGAGCTTTCCTTGATCTTTGTTGTAACTTGGGACAGAATATCTGATGCCATGTCACCGACTCATCGGCGGATTGTGTTGTTTGATAGAGATATGACACTCAGTTTCTTCGCTTGATCCTCCCCACATACCTTGCTTACCATCTCGTATGCACAAGGCATAATCAGATTCTCTGCAATGGTGTGGCATTTTTGTTGTGCGGCAACTTTATATGCAACAAAGTAAGATGCTTCGACCGCAGCTTAATGCTTTTGGGCTTGAATTCCAGATGAACCGAACTGGATATTCTTCAGTGCGACAGCCCGACGCTAAAAGTAAGCCTGATCCTCATTTGGAAGATTTGGATGGCACTTCTGAAGATGAGCTGAGAGTTTTGATGGCTTGAGGCTTTCATTTGTCAACACTTTGTGACATACTACACAATCCTCTCCACCAGAAGGTAAATTCACAAAGCCATAGCGAAGAAAGGCGTCAGAGTAGATGCGCTTTTTAGACATTTTATTGTTTAATCTGCAGAAAAAGAAAAAGAAAAACTGCATAAAAAGTGTGAACAATTTGAACTTGTTATTTATTTTTTCATGGCATTCTAGATAGCATTAAAAGAGCTTATTCAGCATAGGAATGATGTAATAGTAGGTAAATACTAACTATACTGCACAGGGCAGTACACATACATACCAGGTTTTGTCTACCTCGGCTGATGCTCGCATAGAAACTGACAGTGTGAAATAGAGGCAACCTCAGGTAGTGAGTGACGCTTACTGGACACGTCGATGAGTCATCAGGGTTACTGAGCAACTTGTGCTCTGAAGCATACTTGTCAAAATACTTTTAGATTACCACACACTTAGATACATATTTTTTTCTTTTCTACTACTGTATATTAGTTTTTGATGTTTATTGTTATTTGGTTTTACTTTATTACATACTTAAAATAGGTTTAATTTACAACTTTACATAATAAGACTAAGTTAACATTAATCCTAATACCAGCTACCTCAATGTTTTCTTGATTTTCAGAATTTTAACTTTTTTTCTGTCATCCCTCCATTACCCCCGATAAATTGTTAAATTACCCCATGGGGTAATTTACCCCCAATTTGGGAACCACTGTTCTAGAGCGTAAGAACCAACAATGTAGTATATGTGTGTGTGTAAAATACCAGTATTTTTGTCCCCGTAAAATGAATTGTACCTGTGTATCAACATAGAATTAATTCGCTCTCCGTGAACCGTCGATTAAAGATTCAGTTCCAGACCAGAGGGAAGATTCAGTATTATTTGCTAGTTTTTAAAATTTTTGTATGCAAACCATTGTTTCCAACAAATATTTGTAATAACCGTTATTATAAATTTTATTTTTGTTTCTATATTAAAATATATTTGTGTTGAGAAAGAAAATTGTGTGTATCAATCTAGTTGGTAAATATCATAAAATGGATAGATATCCACATTAAATTACCTTCTAAATGAAATCATTTTTTTCACCTATTTTAAACCGTAATACCTGAAGTATGTGCCATAATAAATTATATAATACGTAACAGTCACTGCTCATTTCACCTTTCTCTGTCCATCATGAAGATTCTGCTTAAATCGTTTATAAAAGTTTAATAATGAACCACTACCATACTAGCAGTTACGCTTCTGGTTAAGGAAATGCTTATCAGTAAGTCACTAGCATACCAGTAATTACGCTTAAGTTGGTAATAAATTGGTAAAACATTTGACTACATTGGTAGTTAGTTACGCTTATGACTGAGAACGGGTTATTAGAGAATCTCTAGCATACTAAATGCTATATTCTTGGTTATGAAAAGGTGAATGTTAAACCATCAGTAAACAGTAAATATGATCCTTTTTTTAAGAATTTTTAAGATTAGATGAATCAGTAGCATATTAGCTACGCTCATGTTTTAGAACAGGTTAAGAATAAATCATTGGCATATAAACAGTTATAGTCCTGGTTAGAAGTACATTAGAAACAGTAACATTTATTTTTGGAAACAAGTTGATAATGAATCATCGGCATATAAACAGTTATAGTCCTGGTTAGGAATACATTAGAAACAGTTACATTTATTTTTGGAAACAAGTTGATATTGAATCATCGGCATATAAACAGTTATAGACCTGCTATAAACAATCCTGGTTTAATAAGAGATCATTAGCTTTATAGCAGTTATACTCCCAACTGGTAACAAATGTTTTAACTGTACTGTTAACTAACTTAAACACTCTGTTTAATGGCAGGAAATCTATCTATAAGTATGAGTGGATTTCTTATATATGATTGTGGTTGGGTTGCCATTCTATCTGCTGATAAACATATCAAAAAAAAGGTTGACTGTTATTTTCTACTTCTATGTTAAAGTGGATTTTCTTGCCTGTGTAGTTAAGGTTTTCTAAGGTTAATTGTAATTAATTCAACAACGACCATATATAAAAACAGAAGGACTTATCAAGAGAGCGTTAAAGAAACTCAAAAATGAGGTTTCATAAAACACTACACAAAACCTGAGAAAGACTGGCAGGCATCATTCATAGATTTACAGACTTTCTAATACATACAAACTGAACATTTCTCTCATACGTATCATGAATGTCATAATCTCACTTTGCCATCACGTAACTAATTTTGTTTCCTATCTTATATCTACTAAAATATCATATATATCACTTTCTGTAAGTTTGCTCTGAGAGTTCAATCCAGACAGTTGATCCTACCAGAGAAGTGTTCCTATTATAGTCCATATTATTATGATACTAAATATCATATATACATATAACTGAAAACATTTCCCTGAAAAACTCAGAGTCCAGGATGCCCTTGTCAATTCTGATATCACAGGAATATTCAATTACATCCTCACCACAGTATCATTCTTATTTTATAAAAATTATGCGGGATTTTTAAATTATTTTTCTGCGATAAGAAATCCATTTGTTAAAAAGGGCTACAGGACTTCATTCAAAGAATTAAATCAATCAGAATGTTTTTCAGCAATTCTCCTTGTTGAAAGAGTTTTTTTGAAAGAGGCTTAGAAAAAGCACCACATCAAAGTGGTGACAGAAAATAAAAGTAAATAGCTTTAAAATACTTAGAAGAATATACGTAGAAAGCCAATAATAAATTTATTAAATGATAGCCCCCTTGTGGTGTTGCGAACCTACAACGCTAGAAAACAGGTTTGGATACTAATTATGGCAGATCTCAGATAGCACGTTATGTAGCTTAATGCTTAACATCAGCAAACAAACAAACAAACAAAAATTAAAACATAATTAACGTGTGTAAATAAAGTGATTTTTTGCTCAACTACTAAATAAGTAATTGTATGTATTGTCAGATGAAGTGGAATAAGTCAGTAAACGTAATTTTAATTCATTATATTTCAAGCTTAGTCCAAGGCTTATTTTTAGACAAATTTCCTACCATAAATTACCATTAGTTAATATTTGTCTTTTTCTGAATATCCGTTAATCTCCAGAAATTATTAAGAAAATTATCTTGTGGTAAATCTTTCCTTCTTTTTTTTTTTAATAATCTCTTAGAACATCCAGACCAGTGGGAATCAGAATTTTTATGAAATGTATCCAAGTTCAGAGGTAATTTATGTAGCATAGATGAGCTGAAAATTAAAAAAGTAACCTCAAATCAAATTCAAGAGTTCTCTTTCTAAAATGTCATAAAGAGAATAAGACTGTTTGATAGTTTATGCTAGTAAATATTTATATTAACAAATAATAAATGATGATAAAAATATTTACAAAGGTTTTAGTTCTACCCTGTTATTGTCTTTAGAATATTTAGATTAACTTGTCTTTTCATTTTCAACCATCTATCTCTAGAAAACATATACTTTGAGTTTCTTATGGTTTAGTACATTTATATGATAATCTCTGAAGAAGCATCTGTTCTGTAAACGTTAGCAGAATTTGCATGGCACATGAGATGGCTGGACATGCAAATTTGAATGTCATATTTGTTTTATCTTTCACTTAATGTAAGTAAACTTCATTGTAGGATTATTTTTTATGTGACTACCGCATTATACCTTCCTTTGTTTTCTGTTTTGCTATTCTCGACTTCTTTTCTAATCGAGAAAACAGTCTCTCCTCCTAATAGACACAATGTAGTTGGCCTACTTAATTAAAAACAAGTTAACACAATACAGAGGATTGAAAGTATATAACCAAACAACTAGAATATAGTTACTTATTACAAATAGTATTCATTTAAAATATTACAATATGCAGTCAGAGGCGTTTACACAATGTTTGCCAACTCGAAAAGATTTATGTGCGGATAAGAAATTTACACACAAGCTTTATGTACTAACAAAACATAGAATGTCGTTATCATTATTCCCCATAATTACTCTAACTGATACCTTTTTTAACATCTCAAATTATAAAAAATTCCAATAATGTTGACAAACTGGACAATAATAGGAACACTTCTCTGGTAGGATCAACTGTCTGGATTGAACTCTCAGAGCAAACTTACAGAAAGTGATTTCAAAACAGCTTTTATGACTGTTATGATATTTAATTGTTTTATAATCTAGAACATTGGTATATGATACTTGAGTAAAAAAATTAATCATTAGAGCTCTATAAAAAGGATTCTTTTTCACTTAAGGAACACAGCAGCCAGGTCGAAGAACAGGTAAAATAAAGAGAACTCGTGCCCAATAGGAGAACATCTCTTAAAGTTCTTGTAACTCATTATTCTGCTCATTATCAACCAATGGTCGCTATTAATCTCACTGACAGAATACGATACAGTTAAGATCTTTTTCACTGTTTTAATACTCTTTCTACGCAAAATTATTCCACACAACTGTGTACTGGAGTGAGGTCCATACAATAAAAATGGAATGTGTTTATGTTCGCCATGTAACATTCTTGTTATATCAAATGCTTCCTAACTCTAAGGTATATTTAGTGTGGACATTGCAAGCGAACTGCACTGACAGTACTTCTAAAACTTTAAATATCTAGCTGGACACTAAACGCTTTATTTATGTGTTTCATTATTAAGTTTAACTTTCTACCTTCCCTTTCAAATGAATAATTTTTTCTATCTTTGTAATGAAAGTATATTCGGAACAAGAAAATCTTCCTGAGCAGCCTGTTTCTATATCAATGTATCATTAATATATTTAGGTACAATACAATATTATGTAATAATGCTTGCTTCTTCAAACAAAACAAATTTCTTAGTAATTAAAAATATTCCGTGGTACAATTTTTATCACCACTATGTTACTGGCTGCAATAAAATATTACATATGATACAAAAATTCAAAATATGGTTATACTACACCTAAAACCTTATAAAAAGTATAAAATGCATACTACCCAAAACATAAGAACTGAAAACAGTAACTAATACAACTCTCTCTCTCTCTCTGTATACACTAACTTATCTATATCACATTCAAAAGGCATTTGTTATATAATTAATATTACACTTAAGAAATCTCCAATACAAAGACAGTTTGTGTTTCTCTTAACCACTCAGATCGTCCATTGACCGTTGCTAAATTACAATGTAATCAACATACAAGTAATAATTTCAGATAACCCTTGAAATAGCTATCTGTCTTAGTGGCAGGCAGGTTTTTTAAATTTTCAAATACACTTATTTTGTAAAAAAGCATCTTGTGTGGATATCTGTAAGCTTGGACCATTGCCTGCAGTTAAAGTATTCCCTGCTTGCTCTCATCCAAAGTAGTCTCTAATGATGTGCCCCTGACAACTGCATTTAAAATATTTAATCTCTTTTAACAATAGATCATTTGTGTCCTTTATTCATTAAGATACTTTGAAAATGTCTGTGGTCATGCACTTGCTTTTCCTAAAGTTATTCTTTGTTAATTATTTCTTTTAAATCTAACATACTTCATTTTAGCAAACTTGCTTAATTAATGTTTAATCTCATCAGATTACTAGCTAACACATTCTCATAGCTAGATTTTAAATAGCATCAACAGTTCATTTGATGTTGTGTGAACTCATCCTATTAACTAGTTCATGTAATTTACGTCCAATTTATCTGAAATATTTGATTCTTTGTTGTGTTAATTCATTTACTCGTTTCATTATGGTGTTAGGTGTTTCACATTTCTTATGTTCATGTAACAATCTACTTCTTAATATATTATAATCTGGAGTTAATCCAGATCTTAATCTTTGACAAATCATTAGCTTTGCTTATTTATTCTTAATCTGAGTGTGTCTGATTTTTGTAAATTCTTCCAACCTCAAATACACTTTGTTTCCCACAGAATAATGGAATAGCATTTGTCATATATATAGGACCATTTTGTCTTGCATGTACATGTTGGACTACTGCTGCCTCTAGGGGTGTATTTACCATTTTTATTTGTTACATACTTTTTGGCTTTATCTCTGTTCCATCTCTACCCATATCTAATTCTTTATTTTTATTTCTACTAATTATCAACTTATGTTCAACTTTTTTTTTCCATTTTCACAACACTCTAAAATAGTGTAGACATTCCACCAGTTTTTACTTGGCATTATCAGAGGAGAGTTACTTTTTAAAACAGTATTTACTTAACAGTAATAATATTTTGCAGTCAATAGCGTTTCCACACAGATCACCAACCAATGGAGATTTATACAAGAATAAGAAAATGAGACAGAAGGTTTAAACGTTTATTTACGATTATTTTATTTAGAATGTTGCAATCATTTTTGTTTATGGTACTCTGACTGGTGCTTAGTTAAAGCATAAAAACTCCTTTGTTCCATGATATACTGAACACTAAGGATGGAATCTCTCCTCTGTCAGGATGAACACTCTTGGATGGAATCCTAGGGCAGGTTGACTAGCAATGATTTTATCTCAGTTTTTATAATTTTTAGCTGTTATGTAATCTATATCATTGGTATGTGATATGAATGCTTCACAATAAAACCAGTAAGCCATCAATACTCTATACAAAAGTGTCTGTTGTTTAAGGATTGCGTTAGCTTGAGGCTAGTGAACAGTCATGGGTGGGAATTCACTTTCACCAGAAGCTCATTAGATTTATTGATCTGAACTTCCATCACCAATTTATGTCTTACGTTTTCGTGCCTCATTATTTTGCTCATTATGAACCAGGTGTTATTTTTTATCATTAATCTAACTGACAAAAAAGAATACAATTTCAATTCATCCCAGTAATTTGATATTTTTCTGTATCTTCTAGCTATAAGATAAATATCCTAGTAAACTATTCACTGTCGTGTTGACAATGCATTAAAAGACGAATGTGTTTATGTTCATCATATAGATGCTTAATTCATCCGTAACTTGTTTTTGTATGTTTGTTTTTTAATTTCGCGCAAAGCTACACGAGGGCTATCTGCGCTAGCCGTGCCTAATTTAGCAGTGTAAAACTAAAGGGAAGGTAGCTAGTAATCACCACCTACTGCCAACTCTTGGGCTACTCTTCTACCAACGAATAGTGGGACTGACCGTCACATTATAACTTCCCCACGGCTGAAAGGGCGAGCATGTTTGGTGCGACGGGGATTCGAACCCGCGACCCTCAGATGACAAGTCGAACGCCTTAACCCACCTGGCCATGCTGAGCCAACTTGTTTTTACATCAACCGTTTTCTGAAGTTAATCTGTATACTGAACAAATATTATAAGTAAACCATTTTAAAAATAATAATATTATATGTAGATAGTAAATTTGAAAATAGTTTTTCCTTGTGAATGTTTTACTATTTGCTTTAATTTTCTACCATCCTCTCCCCCCTCAGTGGGCTCAGTTTATAGCCCGATGTGGCTTTGCTATAAGAAAACAAAAACCTTTCTTTCTTGTAATCCTTTCGGGTGTTTCTGTTGCATGATGATTAAATTAGACAATTATAGAGTAATAACGCCTGTACTGATATATGTAGCAAATGGTAACATTCCTAAGTTGTTCAACTCCCAAACTGAGAGTCGTAAGTTTGAATCACTGTCTCACCAAACATGCTCGCCCTTTCAGCCGTGGGGAAGTTATAATGTCACGGTCAATCCCACTATTAGTTATTAAAAGAGTAGTCCAAGATGTTGACTAGTTGCCTTCCCTATAGTCTTTAATTACGAAAGTATGGATGACTAGCATAAATAGACCTTATGTAGATTTGTGCAGAATTCAGAACCAAACAAACCCGAAGTCATAAATATATAAAAAGAGACAATTAGATAGTACCTTAGGATATTATGAGATATAGCGCTACCTAGTTTATAGCACGTAAAGGGGGTAAAAATGTTGAAATAAAGGCTTGAGTTAGCTTTTATGTTTCTTTCACTAGACCCCAGCTCCATTCTACAGAATCTACAGCGTACAATAGTTTAAGGACTATGATGACTTATTCTCTATGCCCAAGTATTCTGATTAATTTTTCTTAGAAATTATATCAGCCAAAAAACTATTCATAGTAAGCGCAGACTAGCTTCTTATTGGTAAAAATTAGAATGAACATTTATTTTGAGCAGATGCTGAAACCCGAATACCTTTTTCATGTTCAATAAAATTGATAACAACCCACTGATACCAATGGTAAATCAAAGGGAACAATTTATTAAAACATTAGAGTTTTCCTTGCCCTCCCCCTGTAACTAGCATCAATACTTTGATTTCTTTTTCAATCAGTATATAAAATCATGAGCTGAGAGGTCTAAAATTTGACTCAATAGAAATATATTACATAAAAGCTGTTGTACGAATATACAGTACAAATGAACATCATTGAAAAAGTGAAAAATTATGGTATAAAACGCATATGCTATGGGATTTCTTCTACTTAGTCTATGAAAATGAAATGCATGTCATGTTTTGATAATTTAGAGTGTGATTTGCTGTAATGCAACTACTAAGACCATACTACGTTAGCACAATGCCCATAAAAATAAAGGCAGTCATATTCTTCCACACTCAAATGTAGAGAATAATGTTTCGAAAGACTCCTGCCTTTCGTTTTCAGACAATTTCTTATTAATTGTGTTTGTTTAGCCAGCATTAACAGAAACTCCACACAGAAATAGAGGGAAAAATAATAATGTAAAATGGGTACATTTCACAGATTTTTGTTCAAATTTCAATAATAACTCGGTATACATAAGTATGTCTGAACTAAATAATTTAATATTAAACGCACTGATAAAAGTCAATATACATTTAATTTTTGAAATAACAACACTAAACATTTGCTTTCTGGCATGCTAAAATTTAAATTTAAAGTAAATTATTTGAACAGTAAAATTAAAGAATTATCCATAAGGAAATCATCGTACAGAATAATTGATTTTAGACAAAATTGTTAACGATTTGTAAATTTCTAAAATTTTAACTGATTTCGTAATAACATATATTATTTTCATTTAAAATGTTTAAAAGTTATTATTAATTTTAACTATTTAATTTGTTACGTATTTTTTAGTGTTTTAAGTTCTTCGTAGACTAAACGCAACAGAAAAACGCAGATAACAGCTTGTATAATTTATTACACTAAACTATTAACAAATATAACAGATATAACATGAATTATATAATAACAGTGACAGATATTAAGTTACGACATTCGAAATTAATTACAAAACAAAATACTAGTTTCAAACTTCAAAATAAATCACAATACAAAACGGTACTGGCCTGTATCTAATGTAATGATCTAAAATTAAAGTCTCAAATTCCAGTCTAGGGTGTGAATTTGGTCCCACGAAGTAATTCCAAAACAGTTCACAGTTCAATAAATTCGCCGTCTCTCAGCACAAGCAGTAATTCAGATGTATCGTAAAGATTGACGAAATAATATCACAGCTTCCGTAGATCTAACTTCAGACACAAATCCAAGTTGAATAATCACAGCAAACACTTAATCTTTCTCAAATAACTGACTCTCTTCTTTTCTTCGAATAATAACTGATGTCTGAATCTCACACTTGTTCTTCGAATAAAACTAATGACTGAATCTATCTTCTTTTTTTCGAATAAAAACTGATGACTGATGATTGAATCTGTCTCTTGTCACCGTCTTTTATACCGATAGGCCTATTTCTCGAACAATCTTGCAATTTCCATACAACTCCAGAGCTATCCACGCATATCCGTTCTTGCACGAGACTACACTTCTAGACAGGAAGTCATCAGCACTCATTTACAAACATGTGATTGGTCTACTTAATTCGAGAAAGTTCTAAAATGTTACCCTAAATAAATAACATATTTTAGTTTAAACTTCGAAACAATAATATCAATATGGAAAAATGAATAATACAAATGAAAATTCAAACACAACACGACATGTTGTCGTTTACAAAATATTTACACATATACATAACAAATTCTAAGAGGACAGTTTATATATAATTTTTAAGAAGTTATTTATAAATAATGTTAATAATTTATCACATAATTGTTGCTCAAATTTCTTAGCAGATTGTTTTCACAAACAAATTATTACTAAAAATTTGGAAATAAGAGACTATAATTATTTAAATAAAATCATTGAAGAAATGCGCGAAATAAGATATGGTTACAATATATGAAAAATACAAACATTTTACATGTTATGAATAAAAATATAGTGGTTATATTGTAAAACTTAATTATACAAAACAATATCTTGCAGTTTTCTTTATAAGGTGGATACTATGTGAGTAATAACATGATTCATAAATTTGCTTTAATTAATTCAAATAAATATTCAATAGATATAACATTCTTTAAATGAAAAGTGTGTGTTTGACTTATAGTAAAGCCACTGAGAGGGAATCGACCCCTTGATTTTAGCTTTTAAATCCAAAGACTTGTCTCAACGGGTTTCAGATAAAAAGAATAAAATCCGTAAGTCATGGAGAAACATATTACTGATAAAGAGACTTGTAAGTTTATTTTATCAGTAAACATTTATATACACAATTTTTATTCAGAGATAAATGGTACACATACATTTAAGTTTTAAAATAAGTTTAAAGAGGATATTATTAGTTGATTATCCGAAGAAGCTAAAAATGTGATATTAAATTGAATTTTATTTAAAAAATTAAAAATCTCCTGTTAAATTTCATTTCATTGCCCATTCGATAAAATTACACTTAACTTACCTGCGGTTTTATTAAGTAATCTACCGAAACAAGTGGGTATTAAAATATAAAAAAATATATAGCTAATAAATATAATATTTGGATAGTTAAAAATAATTAGCCACCCATTTTTAAAAACCCTAAACTATTTAGGTAAACCACAATTAGCGGAGAAACATAACATATTTTTACAACAATGTGTACGACACACCACTTAATTATTTGGTACTGGTGGTGAATTCGTTAATAATCCAGTTTATTGATTTAGACGTTAAATTACAAAATCTAACTTTTATCTGTAATGATATTTAAAGCATATTTAGTGTTGTCTATATAATAATTATATTCAATATGATAAAGTTTTAAACAAGTAATGGGTATAATGATGGGACCAAATTATCCAAGTTGTTTAGCTAAAACATAGCTTTATTAGTAAGAAAATAAATTTATAAATGCTTTTAGAAATTCAGGTTTATTCTTCTTGACATATAAATATACTAATCAATATTAATAATAACATAACAACATTAGTAATTATGTTGGTACCATCTATCCTGTTGTTTTAGAAATGTTTACGCATCGAAAATTGTATACAGTTTGGATATTGAGAGGCTTAACAATTCTATTAATATTTTTAAAAAAATCTTTAATTTTAAATGTGTGGCCTCCTTCGTCTCATAATAGCGTTGCAACACCTGCAGAGTATTATACAGTCACAGCTTCTAAAATATTATAAAATATACTCCAATATACAATTTTTGTTACCTTACTTTATCTGTTTTAGGGCAAAACCACATTTGGTGAACTTCTATGTGCATCCCGGGGAAATGAGCTCAGTTTTTTATTGATCTGCAGTACTTAAATTTACCGTTCTCCCGCTGGGGCGATACTTAATATTTAATATTAATATGTAAGTACAAAAACTATATTTTAATGGTTTTGGTAATTTAATATTGTAAATGATGAAATATAATAAAATATGAATAAATGTTAAATTTTCTCGGTAAATAAATTAAATAATTAGAATTGCTTATTTGGACATTTTTATATTTCACGTACGTAGTTATATCGTCTTCTCTACTTGAGACCTTGCTAATCTGCGGATCTCTTCAGAAAAAGGGAAAAGTTAGGGAGAATCAGGTAGTAATATGGAAGGACAGATAAAATAAACTGTACTAAACAAATGTTCGTGTTTAATGTAATAGGATCATAACATCTTTTTTTCGTCCAAACATCATATTGGGTCCTGGAATGTCAAATACAATGATAGTTTTACTTTCTATCTCAGTCCTACATAGTATTCTAATTATTATTATATAGTCTTTACTTAAATGTTACAAAAGAGCAACCACTTCCCCACTTCTGGTTACAGAGAGCGAAAGGTGGTAAACATGTGGGATATTCTGCGCGCTTGAGCACCCACATCTGCTCCTTTTTTCCCTTTTAAGCATGTGAAGTTGGTGAAATTGAGGTTAAACCGGATAGACAGGGTTCTCCCAACGTAAATTGGTCTTATTTCCGCCGATACCTCAAAAACCAGGACATACTAAATAATAACCTACTGCATTGTTTGTGACTCTGTTTTGGACATTTGTTTTGTGGCTGCGTTTTTTATTATCTGTTTTCTCCTATTGGAAACTACATCTAAGTATATTTAATCTAAGATTTGGATATGATGTGTTCACGTCATTCTTTTTTTCGATACATATCTGTTGCTGATGTTTTGTAGCTTATTTAAACGCCTCTTTCTTTATATATATTATAATAACATATAAATAAAGACTCATAAACGAAAATTCCTAAGCACTTCTGAATACAGAGAAATCACTTGGAAAAAATCTGACTAAGTGTTGAGAGAAGAAAAGCAGTATTAATCTCTCATGCTTTCTTTCACCAACAGTGGTGTTTTTAATAATTCAAGGACACTTTACAGTTATAATTACTTCCACATGTTCAGTATTGAATATGTGTATATGATTTTTTTTTCAACAGACAAGTAATTGATTAGAAACAGTAGCTGGAAATTGTTGACTTTGTTCTCTAGATGTAGCCTTACGTTAATGTTAGGATGAGCTAGATAGGTCCAGAAACAGCTTTGAGTATCAATCATTTGCTGTGTAATTCTCTGGTTACATGATTTAAGATATGCAATATCTCTGCATCTATCTCCAGATGGTTTGAGCCAATTCATGACTAAATCTCCAGGTACATCTTGTAAAGATTAAGTCAATCATAACAAAATGAAGCTGATAATTAACTGTAATAAATACAAATAGTTATTTCACTAACAGCTATATAATAAGAAGACATGCTTCAAAAATACAATATTTAGCTTGCAACATAAAAAGAGTTGAAAAGTTTTTGAAATACATGTTTTACTCATTTATAAATCGTTCTACTACTTATTTTAGTTCATTTTTTTCTCACTGATTTTTAACTTCTAATTCTAAAAGTTTGGAACTTTCAAGCAATTAAATTTTGTTACATGTTTTTTGTTGTTCGAGGTAGAAATATTTGATAAAATCTTTATAATTTTTGTTTGCTTGTTTTAATTTCGCGCAAAGCTAAATGAGGGTTATCTGCTCTAACGTTCCTAATTTAGCAGCATAAAAGTATAGGGAAGGTAGATAGTATTCACCTCCCACCACCAACTCTTGAGCTACTCTTTTACTAACGAATAGTGGGAATGACTGTAAAATTATAACGCCCCCACGGCTGAAAGAGCAAGCATGTTTGATGTGAGGGGATTCGAATTCGCGACCCTCAGAATACAAGTTTAGCGCCTTAACGACCTGGCCATGCTTGGCCAAATCTTGATAATCAAACATGATCAAATCTTGTTGGCACTGATAAATATAAATTGAATTAAGATTTTTTATTATAATTTAGAACAAAGTTTGTGTTTTATTTAGATCCCTGACGATCCCCAGTTTATTAAATTACGTATTATAACTTTTATCAGACAAGTCTTCGATTTATTATGATACAAATGTAGACGTATGATACACTTTATAGCCAAGAGTCTGTGGACACCCCTTCTAATTAGTGGATTTGGTTATTTCAGTTATACCAACTGCTAAGAGGTGCATAAAATCAAGCATACAGCCATGTAATCTCCATAAACAAACATTGACAGTAAAATGGGTCGTACCGAAGACCTCAGTGACTTTCAACGTGGTATTTATCCAAAAAGTTAGCTCGTCAAAGTTCTGTCCTGCTAGAGCTGCCTCAGTCAACTGTAAGTGCTGTTATTGTGAAGTGGAAACGTCTAGGAGCAACAACAGCTCAGTCACAAAGCAGTAGGCCACCCAAGCTCATAGAACGGGACCGCCGAGTGCTAAAGCGCGTAGCGCGTAAAAATCGTCTGTCCACAGTTGCAACACTCACTACCAAGTTCTAAACTGCCTCTGGAAGCAACTTCACGCATAAGAACAGTTCATCTAGAACTCATGAAATGAGATTCCATAGCCGAGAAACCGCACACAAGTCTAAGGTCACCATGCACAATGCCAAGCGTTGGCCGGAGTGGTGTAAAGCACACTGTCATTGGACTCTGGACCAGTGGACATGACAATGGCATTCTAGAGAATTGCGTGCTTCCAACTTTGTGGCAACAGTTTGGGAAGGCCCTTTTTTGTTTCAACATGACAATGCTCCTGTGAACAAAGCGAGGTCCATAAAAACATGGTTTGCCAAGGTTGATGTGGAAAAACTTCACTGGACTGCACAGATCCCTGACCTCAACCCCATACAACGCCTATGGGATGAATTGGAACGTTGACTGCGAGCCAGGCCTTCTCGTCCGTAATCAGTGCCCGACCTCACTAATGCTTCAAAGCACTTATTCTTCTTTTGTAGGTTTTCATGTTTGTGATGTCGATTATTTACTGTGGTTGCGGGCGATAACCACTAATGTGAAGCTGGTTCATATGAACAGACATCCCACGGGGTTGTGCACTTTGTGTTCAAAGGCACGGGAAACCATTGACCATTTATTTTTCCACTATTCATTGGTACAGCCTTTGTGGTCCTATGTATATAAATTATTTGAGTTTTATTTTGGTTGTCCTCTATCTAACTGGGTATGGAGGAGATGCCAATTAGTGGGATCACATCCTTCGTTACCTAGGAGATGCTGCAACATATTCCGTTTGCTTACCAGTTTGGCACAACAGGTTATATGTTCTGCTCGTTCAGTTTATTTAGCAAGCCATCGCAAAATTCATTTAATTTCCATGTTTAAAGTGCGACTACGTAAACATATTTATCTCCATTACCATAGGTGTTTGTTACATAACTCATTAGGTGTTTTTTATTATACGTATTCTTATGTTGGTACCTTGGCAAACCAAGGTGCCCAAGGTTATTACTTGTGTACTTTATTAAGATAAGTTGTAATTTCTTTATTTGCATTGTCTTTTTAATTTTGTTGCCAATAACAGATCTATTGGTTTCTTGTTTTGATACGTAAACTGTATTATTTAAATAACTGCTGTTCAAAATTAGAACTTTTATATATTTTTTGTTTCTAATTTATTAGCTTTGTGGTAATTCTCAGCATGATAATCTGTAGAGTTATTGATACATGATAATTTATTAACTTGTGTTTTAATTGTTGTATTTCTGTGTATATCCCCTCGTTGAGGTGGGATAAATAAAGAGAAAAAAACAAACTAATGCTCTTGTGACTGAATAGAAGCGAATCCCCGCAGCCATGTTACAAAATCTAGTGAAAAGCCTTCCCAGAAGAATGGAGGTTATTGTAGCAGCAATGAGGGGACTAACTCCATATTAACACCCATGATTTTGGAATGAGATGTTCAACAAGCACACGTGGGTGTGATGGTCGGGTGTCCAGATACTTTTGGCCATGTAGTGTATTTCAAATAACTGGAAATTTCAATTTAAAAGTTAATTAACAGTTAACATGTATCAAATTTACGGTATTCGTCAGCAAGATTGATTCACACAATTTCCTATATTTCAATATAAAAACATAAAAATTATACAATTTATAATAACGGTTATTACTAATAGTAATTACATTTAATGGCTTACATAAAACAGCTTTACAAACTTACAAACCATACTGAGTTTTATATCCAGTCTAGAACTAAATATTTATGAACGATTCAAATCCACGACGAACAAATTAATTCTGAGTTGATATTTTTGCATTTTTCTTGAGCTAAAGACGTTTTCTTTGACAAGCCTTTCACCAGTTAGAAGTTCACTTCTTATTGAAGAAGATATTTAATATCCTCGTATAAATTCTAACGGTTTGTAATGTTCGACATCTATAACGTTCCAGGTCAAATTTTTTAGTTTTCCGACTACATATAGACTTGAATCACGATTATAGTTTTTTAGGCCTGCAGCACACTGGCTGCAGCTGATGAATAAAATTCTACTCCGTCTCTTGGCTAACCGATGTTTTTAGGAATCAAGCTCTCTTGTAGAAATTTCGTCGAACAGTTATTGTTGATTTTTACGCACATAAACGTTCTACAGTTTTCCAGGACAGACGGGGGTTGCGCAATACACCGTTAAGAATAAAAACGAAAATGTTATTTTCTACAGCTTATCAGCATGTCTAATCGACTCTAAAACTTTTTTGAATCGAAAATAAAACTGGTCAGCAGTTCAAATATTTGCAAGAAGTTTGAACAAGCGATTTCACAATTTTGTATATTTACATGAGTTGACATTCCTTGATTTATAGCCTAAATGCTAAAACTAATCCTGTTTTTCAGTATAGTTATTTGTTTTCACTGTGCTTGGCACTGTTCGAACATATTCTAACAGTGATTTGTCAGTTTTTCGATGCAAAATATGTTTTCCAATTTTTAGTGTTAAGCTCAACATAAATATCTAATGTAGATTTTGCCTATTCTATACGAATTTTCTATTTATTTAAAATGGGCGTATTCTATAAGTGTCTTATTCAAGTGTTTATTTTATTATTATTTTATAATAATAAAAGTGTATTACTCTATTATTGTAAAGGTGTATTTCAGTATTACTGAAAGTGTAGCCCGTTCTGAATATTTCAGTACCTGGATGCCTTTA
The DNA here is from genome assembly GCA_011833715.1 of Carcinoscorpius rotundicauda. Lineage (NCBI taxonomy): Eukaryota > Metazoa > Arthropoda > Merostomata > Xiphosura > Limulidae > Carcinoscorpius > Carcinoscorpius rotundicauda. The sequence continues at coordinate 69,074,287 of CM022399.1, read as the reverse complement.
ACACACGATATCAGCTTTGGTATGTTCATAAGTTTGTTTTCATGTCACAGCTATAATATGACAAAGAATAAATAAAACGTTATATTTATTTCTAATAGTTACAAATATCCTGATCTCATAACAGTTCAAGTACTACCATCCGTGTTTTGTTAGTTTGTAAAGAGCTTTTGATTTTGTTTCCAAAACTTGATCGAATATTCAATAAACTTTAATGGAAACTTATTCCTTGCTGAGATTCTGCAAATTCACTTTTAATTTTAATAAATCTCATACTATTACAAACACCTATTTCTACATCCGATAAGAAAACTAATTTTCATTTATATTGCGTGTGTTCTTCTGATAGCAAATCAACATTCTAAATCCGAGGACTTACCGCTGTCCTAGTTATGTAACAAGCTGATAAGTGTTTGTAAATTAGAACAGCACTTTTGTACTTTTTATACTAATTTTGTGCTCTCGTAATATGACAATGAGTGAAGCGTTTTTAGAGCTAGTTACTTCAAAAATGAATAGAATAAAACCTTGAATATTTAATATAATATCACAGCACAATCTGTTCTGTTTCTCTAAACACTAACATGTAACAAAATGTTGGTTAGTGTTATATTGTTGTCAAGTGCTATAGTCACATTAGATCCCTCTTACAAAATATTAGTGTGATCGAATGCTGTAGCCATATCAAGTCCTTCCAAAGATACGTTTGTTATCAACACACCTATAATTTATTATAAGTCCTTTCTTTTTTGGCTTTAGCTGTTTGCAGATTTTTGCAATACCTTATGAATAATCCTGGTACAGTCTGTTTACAATATAAGTTCAATCTTTCTTATCCAAAAGAAGTCTAACAGTCTGCTGAAAAGAAGCATTTGAAGAATAAACTCTGTTCGGTATGAAGCTTCAATTGTCTAAACAGTTTTTAAACATATTTTCATAATCTATAATCCGGTAAGTCCACGGAGTTATATCGCTAAAATCAGGGGTTCAATTCACCTCGGTGGACCCAGCAGATAACCTAGTGTGGCTTTGCTATAGCAAAACATAAACTCTAATATGTTTTTAATATCATGAATTACTTGGTAAAAGTTTGAGTTCTTTTCATTTTAATAAAATATTCCTAGTAGAAATGGCATTTGCTTTAATTTGTATATAAATGTCATTTACATCGCATGCAAGGTCCGACATGGCCGGGTGGATTAAAGCGTTCGACTCGTAACCTGAAGGTTGTGGGTTCGAATCCTCGTCGCACCAAACATGCTCGTCCTTTCAGCCGTGGGAGCGTTATAATGTGACGATCAATCCCACTATTCGTTGGCAAGAAACTAGCCCAAGAGATGGCAGTCTTACACTGTTAGTGGGACGGCTAACGTAGATAGCCCTCATGTAGCTTTGCGCGAAATTCAAAACAAAACAAACATAAATTGTATGGAATTCTACACAGTCGAGAAAGTATATGTACATTTGTACAACACATTCAAAATAAGGTATGATACAAACTTAAATATTATTACAAACTATAATTGCATTGTGTGCTTAGGTATATTATGTAATTATTAAAACTAAATTCACTTAACCAGTGGAGACAAGATAAAAATGATTTTATGTAATGAACATTAATAACAACATTTGTAAAAATCAAAATAAATTAACGTTTGATGTGAGACAAATAAAATATGTATTTAGATTTTTGAAACATCATTAATGATTATATTTCAGTAAATATTACATTTATTCATGTGTTATTATTCGGGAAAAAAACGTTTCAAATGTCATTTATGTAACCATATATAAAAACGTTAATAAAATAACTGAAGTTAAATAATGTGCTTACTTTATAATGTACATGTGCCAAGTTTGAAATAAAAATCACACATGGCATTGCTCTAAAAGTATACATACACACGAATAAAGAACTAGAAACATTATGTCATTGACATTACAAATAATCAAGTGTTCTGATCTCTGAGTGTTGAATGAATATTATTTTGAAAAATCTTACAAAAAAAGGGGAATTATAATAATTAACTTTAACCTGTTTCACTTGTTAATAGTTTATTTTATTCATCTAGTGGGAATTGCGTGGCAGGAAGTGTATTAATGAGATTAATCAATACGTTGGCTGGTTCGGTTTATTTGTTTTGTAATTAAGCACAAAGCTATACAATGGAATAACTGTGTACTGTCATCATGAGTATCGAAACCCGTCTCCTAACGTTGTTAGCCCGCAGTACCACTGGTTCGGAAATAGAGGAAAGGTACAGAAAGACTGGCTGCGCCAGTTTTTATTAATTTTGAACAGATTCTAAGGAAAGCCATTATCCACCAGTAACTTCTGGTCACTTTTCAAGTAGTGATATTTGACCGTCACTACTCTGAGGTACCAATGGTATCAACGTATGCAGCACGTTTCTTGTTATTTTTCTTTTTATCAACAAACAAAAAAGTAACGTTTCAAACTCCTTAATAATTGTGTTCAGAAGGAGACTAAGAAAGATGATGACCAAAGGAGGGCGAAACGTTGTTAGTTGTTTTTCAAGTAAAAGTTTTGAATACCTACATCATCCGTCTCTACTATTCATATATGTATGTATGTATGTATATTGATATACACCTTTCTTTTGCCAGTTATGAGGCTTTCGTGAATATACTTCAAAAGGTAATGCCAAGCTGTAGACTATACTCTTTATAACCCATTACTATGTTTATGACTTATTTCTTCAAATGTAAAATAATTCAATATATTGTTAAGGTTATTACAACAACACATCGAATTTTATTAATTTACGGCTCGGCATGTTCAGGTGGGTCAAAGCGTTCGACTCCTAATCTGTGGGTCAAGAATCCGAATCCCTAACGCACTAAACATGTTCGCCCTTTCAGCCGTGGGGGCGTTATAATGTGACATTCAATCCCACTATTGGTTGGTAAAAAGCAGCCCAAGAGTTAGTGGTGGGTGGTGATGACTAGCTGCCTTCTCTCTAGTCCTACACTGGTAAATTAGGGACAGCTAGCTCAGATAGCCCTTGTGTAGCTTTGTGCAAAATAATAGAAACAAAATTTCTTACAGAGTTTTCTTTAATCGTTGTCAGTTCTGGAGTTTAAAATAATATACAAATGCATTTGAGTAAGTTGAATTATTATGAAAATTCTATAGGGTATGTATCACATGCAGTCGCTTGAGCAAAATCAGTTATCGTGTTCTGATACGTGTTCTCAGATTTAGAAGACATCCATAAATATATGAGTAAATTCGCATTTTAAGCTACAAAGCGTGTTCTGTGGTTTAAAAGGTGTGAACAATTGTTTGAATATATTTGATATAATGTATTTTTCACTAAATTCACTTCTTGTTTCATTTCTGAGTTCTCGTGTTTAAAGTTCGTCACCAACAATTTGAGAAACTTGTTTTTATGTTTCTGCGTACGTTCTTGGCTTTGAAGGGTACTTATGAATAACTATTTCTGCAAATTCATTTTTATGTTTTAACACACATTACATACAACATGTTTTCACCTTTCACTTGCTATTCATGAATTTAGATCTCATTTAATTGTAAGATTTTCTAACCAAAGATCACTCTGGGAGCATCATTTTTCCATTTTAAAATATATACATGTTATGAATAATAACAACATACTACAAAACTGTGAATTGTGGGTGAACTATGAATGTCAAAGTGTAATAACGAGTGAATTATGTACTCACTTCCAGCTGGTTGCCAAGACGGAAACATTTTTTTAAACAGAAACTCCTTACCTACACACATCCAGCTGGTTACCAACACAAAAACATTCTTTTCAACAGAAACAACATAACTACACACATCCAGCTGGTTACCAAGGCAAAAACCTTTTTTTCAACAGAAACAACTTCACTACACACATTCAACAGGCCAAACACACACATTATTTTCAACAGAAGCTCCTTAACTACACACATCCAACGTGCTAGACACACACATTATTTTCAACAGAAGCTCCTTAACTACACACATTCAACGGGCTAGGCACACACATTATTTTCAACAGAAACTCTTTAGCTACACACATCCAACGGGCTAGGCACACACATTATTTTCAACAGAAACTCTTTAGCTACACACATCCAACGGGCTAGACACACACATTATTTTCAACAGAAACTCCTTAACTACACACATCCAACGTGCTAGACACACACATTATTTTCAACAGAAACTCTTTAGCTACACACATCCAACGTGCTAGACACACACATTATTTTCAACAGAAACAACTTAACTACACACGTCCAACTGATTATCAAGATGAAAACATTTTTTTCAACAGAAACAACTTAACTACACACATTCAACTGGTTACCAGAACACACACATTCTTTTCAACAAAAACTACTTAACTACATACCTTTAGCTAGCTACTGAGATGGGAACACCTTTTTATAAGCAGAAACTAATTAACTACACAACTTTAGTTGTTTATGAAGATGAAAGCACAATTTTCAATAAAAACTACTTATATATGCACCTTTAGCTGGTTACGAGGTAGGAGACTTTTTATTTTCGCCTGCCTATATGTTATCTTTATTTGTTTACTGAGAAGCGCGAACTTCTTTATAACACAACTAAAGTGAACAATTTTGTATCCAGTACTAAGATATCCTAAGACGAATTACATTTTTTATTTATTTCTAATATTATTAAAGCCTAAGGGTGATTGCTCTGTTTTTGAAGACTGAGTTATGGTTTTGGTTACAATATAATAAAGTGCATTCCATTAGACTATTTTTGTTGTTGTTTTTTACAAAGGATATCATTCTACGCACACCACAGAGACCTTAACACTGTGTTCTGATACGAACATACTTGTCGCCAGATAAGTGTTGCTCTTTATTGTTGCCGGAAGTATTGGGTTTGACGTAACGCTCTCCACTCCCGTCTGTAAAAGCTTGTCTTTCGTAACGTCGAAACCTTTTCCTAAGTGGCACTCGAGACATGAATAGCCCTTAAAAGTATAATTCTTTGAAAAGAATGATGGTTATCGTTTACCTTAAGACCCAGTATAGTCTGGTCGATGTTACAAAACTGTCAGAGACACTACTTGTTCTTTGTTTATTTCATAGCACGCATTAGATGGCATTAATATTTTTTACTCAAATTGACTGCCAACTTTAACTATTTTACCTACGTTACGGTTTTCATTGAACAAAAGTAGTGTTTGTGTAATTACAGTCTCTTAATAAAGTTTCTTCCGCTGGTATGCAATCTTTGTTCATAACATATTCGTCTGACGAAAAAATATATTCTTATCTTTATAAGTAGGAACGTAAGAAGTTATATTAACATCACAATGGCCACCGCTAGTACAGCGGTAAGTATACGGATTTACAACGGTACAATTAAGGGGTTCGATTCCCTTCGATGGGCTCAGCAGATAGCCCGATGTAGCTTTGCTATAAGAAAAACAACCAAACATAACAATACAGACTTACATGTTAATCTAACTACACAGCTTGGTCTTACTGAAAAATTAACATTAACTTCTGGTCAGAGTAAGTTATATGTTGAGAACTAAACTAAAAAAAGTTTATATATGGATATCTTACGAATAAATATAGTATACTAACAGATCAAACTTTATTAAGATATTGTAACTGTACGAACATTGCGTGGTAATAACCGCATGAAGTTAGCATTAAAAATCAACTCTAATTTATATTTCGTGATGTAAACTGAATATAAAAACACTGTCTTATGAAAATAACTTCATTTTATTTATTTTTAATGTGTAACTATATTTTAGAGTCTAAAAATTGTGCATCTCAGAGGAATACTATGTACCTTTTTAAGAAGCAACAACTAATTCCATAATATCTTCATCATTAAAACAGCAGACTAAACTATTTAATGAGTGAAGAAACAACAAGGGGAAAGAGACATCAATATATAGCAAGTTTGGTTAACTGTAGCGATATGTAGTTTCTGAGAAAATTAATTCGTTCAACTGGTCAGCACCATGACGCTTTCGCATACGGTGCTAAAATTTGCACTTTCATCTCTAGGGTTGGTGCTTACCATATAACCAACTCTGTAGCCAATAAACACAAGAATCACTTATTATTTACTCACATGACATATCCTTTGGCAATATTTCTTTTTATCAGCAAGACGATGTATGTAATCTTTAGTCTCTCTCGGTAACAAAATATACCATTTTTGACAGTAACACAAAAACCTGGCGACAGATAATTTGAATGCGGAAAAAGGTTTAATGTTAAACTTGGAATGGTTGTTTGTGTACACGTCGTGCCTGTTGATATTGGGAAATTAGACCGTTTCATCCAAAACGACAAAACTTGCACAGATAGCTGAAGACGTTTGAAACTTTGCCTTCTACACTTACGTTTTCTACAACATGCAGTGTCACTCATTTCATTCTACTCGCAATTGTGGAAAGTCCAGGAAAAATAAATAAAAAAATAATTCTAACGAAAATAAAAAATAAAAATCGTGAGGTTTCAACGTTAAAGACCGAAATACTACTAATAATAGCATTTGAAACTGCAGCATTTATCGCGAGAACAATACTAATTACCTGAAAGTTTTAACGCTATACATTTTACACACATTACACTTCGTGTAACTTTTAATTATGGAATTTAGAAAAAGTACAGATACTTCTGGTTTTACAGTTATATATAATGACTGTGGAGACTTGTTTGACTGATATTTAGATCAAGTACATATACTTCTGGTTTTACGGTTATATATAACAAACGACTTTGAACACTTGTTTGACTGATATTTAGATCAAGTACAGATACTTCTGGTTTTACGGTTACATAAAATGACTATGGAGACTTGTTTGACTGATTGTTAGATCAAGTACAGATACTTCTAGTTTTACAGTTATATATAACGACTGTGAAGACTTGTTTGACTAATATTTAGATCAAGGCAAATACTTCTGGTTTTACGGTTATATATAATGACTGTGGAGACTTGTTTGACTGATATTTAGATCAAGTACAGATACTTCTGGTTTTACGGTTACATAAAATTACTATGGAGACTTGTTTGACTGATTGTTAGATCAAGTACAGATACTTCTGGTTTTACAGTTATATATAACGACTGTGAAGACTTGTTTGACTAATATTTAGATCAAGGCAAATACTTCTGGTTTTACGGTTATATATAATAACTGTGGAGACTTGTTTGACTGATATTTAGATCAAGTACAGATGCTTCTGGTTTTACGGTTATATATAATAACTGTGGAGACTTGTTTGACCGATATTTTCTCCCTGTAATATTCCTACTAATAACTGCAGAATGTAAAACTGTTAATGATTCATATTTTTGTGCTTCGAGAGTAATTTACGAAATTTCATTTATAGATGTCGCCATCTTTCTTACATATTTGCATCCTCACTTGACTGTTGTCAATGTGAGTTGGTTTATACACCTCATTCACGTACGTTTCTAAGACTCATTAGAATATTAACTGAAATGAATGAAGCTGTTTTTGATGACTCATTTACCATTCATGTTTCTAAAACAACATTTAGAGAAAGAACGATCCTAATATACAAAACTAGCATTATGTTTCTAATAACAAATCCTTTGTAACGAAAAATTAAATATAGTATAATACAAGTGAAGGTTCAATACACAAGTATCACCTAGTCTTCATTATGTTGTAGGTTATTATAACTGGGATATTTATTTTGACCTTTATATCTCTATGATGTAGTGTTTTCTGAACGTGGAAAATATTTATTGATCTACGATTTTGTGTAATATACAAATATATTGTATTGTGAAACAGCCAAGTGGGTTTTGAGAACAAGAAATTATTTATTTAGGAGGTTTCGCACAGTTTACGGACGTAGGCCACTGGCTGTTTAATATCAATTAACCCTGACAACTCTGCTCAAGCCTTTATTTTTATTTTTTTTCTCTTTAAGACTTTACGCCCAAAGCGACACGAATGGCTGATTGTGCTGTCCTATATAATGGACTAGAAGAAAAACATCGATTAAATAGCATTCACAGTCAACTCTTATTTCATCGAATAGCGAATCTGACTGTCACTCTTAGAACGAACAATTATCAAAAAATGCGGAATGCCTTTTTGCAGAAACGGACCAAGAACCACAAACTCTCATCCACAGTCCAATGAACTACAGATAAGATCGCGTAATACCATATCAGTAGGTTTACGTAACAAAAATGTTAAAGAACGATTAAAACACTTACACAAACTTATTGGAATATGAACAGTTAATATAATTATTTTAAATAACGTACCTATAGTTATTCGAAATATAAATATGTATTTGTTCAAGTTATAACGGTCAAACGTATAAATTAGCAGGAAACCCCACCTAGTTAGTCTACTAATCGAGTTTCATTACTGGTTCGGTGTAATTAATCACATTTGTATGTATGCCATATGAACGATGTGTTGAATAACATATTTTCTTTTTTTTTTTTTTTTAAGTGAAGGTTTCACAACCAAGAGAAAGAAACTCGTAACTGGTATAACATTTTAGAAACTTCTGTGCGCTTTAGTCTTTAAATACTTCGCTTTGTTAAACTACATCAGACAGTCAAGTGTTCATCAAAGCAGAACTGTTAATCTGTTGAATATTCTCTAGAACACGTTTATTTCAGTAATAAGTTTAGTTGATCTTTGAAGAATTCTGTTGTCGTTCGTTATAGAATAGTACCAACAACACAACTGTCCTAATGGTTTCAAGGCGTTACTGCACGTACATCGTACAATTATTCACCGATTAATTTTTCAAGTACGTCTGGTCATGGAAACGTCGCGCTCCACGAGCGGCCGCCAGCCCAATAGAGAGACTGTTGTTAGGACAGAACGCACACCACTAGGCCGGCCACTTTTTATTTTGTCGTTGGAACTCGCGCACGTTGATTCGCTTATCCTGCTTCGAGTACACAGGTTGAGACAGAACAAATACTGTATTGTACAGTTTTATCTTTATTTCAAAGTGTAATGAAAAATATTATTCTACATTCAGCATTGAAATAAAACAGTGGTTCTTGATCCAACACTTCGTTCTTCAGAACATCTCGAGGTCACTACTCCGATCTCAGGACAAGCAGAAAAGGCTACAACCATGCTGTGTTATAACCTTGCTCTGTATTTCTTGCTGTCGGTTCCTCGCGTGGATGTGACGTCACATTTCGTCGTCCTATTATAGAGAAACCTGCAACTGGTCGGTTAGGCCTAGATCACCGAACACCGTGGTTAGAAGCTTGGCCGAACTGAATACACGATGCTTTATTACACGGGCCTATTGAGCGACAACTGAGAACAGTAGTGACGAAAAGAAAGTTGTTGTTTTGTAATACGGAAACGAACGTACATTCAATTGTATATTATTCAAGTTAAAACTATGTCTTGTTCTCCTTGCCTTAGTCTCACATTGCAGTAATGTGATAGCGTCTAAATAGTTTCAAAACGGCTTGAAACTTAATTATATAAAAACAGACACTGTTTAAATTGCATTCAAAGCGAAGCAATAACTAATATTGATATCAGCTTCATAGTTACACTAGCCTAATTTAACGTTGTGAGAGCTGTATGGGACTTACATTTCTGAAGACCATGTTATCGGCATAGTGGCAGCTCCCTGTTTCAGCTGCTGATATGGATTTACGTTTACTTCTTACAATAGCCTTCATCGTACACCTGTTTCACGTCTCTTGTGGATGGCGGTAAGTAGAAACGTCATAACTAGAGCATACTGTAAGGATAGTACATGGTAGTTACTTCTTAGAGTTAGTTTATCTCAGTAAAATTCGATAGGGTACGCATTTCTAGTACACGTAGGTGTGCTTGTTTAGAATTAGAATCTTGTGTTTGTTTAATGTAACTGTTACGGAATCACTAACAAAAAAGTTATTCACAACCGCGTACTGGAATTTGCGAGACTGGAAAAAAAATAAAAAATTGCAAGCGGTACTGCTAATTAAATGCACGTATTATTACGCCGTATTGGTTAAATTGTTTGATTAAATATCTTTATAAATTAAGTTTCTGTTTTTTGTTTTTTTCTTTGTTTCGCGAGAAATGCTTGACCTATTTTATCTTCTACATGAATCCTATTTCACACTACTGGAAGGAATATAACATGAGGAAGTATTCGAGTGGGATCATCGAGAATTAACCTAGTCCATTGTATTGTATACAACGTTTGATCTCATTCTGTATTTTAACAATTGGATCACGCATTTTCATCGGAATACACCAATTATTCAGTTAAATAAGTCTAAACTGCAAAGCGAGACATTGAATTGATACAGTAATTAAACTGTATATTAGTTTGCTGTCACTAGACTTCAGATATAAGAAACTTGTGAAAACAATTTTTAATGTTTCCTGCATTCTTTAAAATCCTGCATTCCTTTCATGGTAAAAAATAACAGTGTGTTAACATATATCATAGAAACGGTTAATACTTTTAATAAATAGATTATATACGGAGTTTATAGTTATGTCTTTAAAAACTATTTCCCCTAAAAACTCCTTAAAGTGCACATGGTGTCCAGCAATGGCCTTATTACAATTTCTTAAATTTTCGTTAGTAGTTTTCAAAACTATCCGATCACAAGTATTAACCACGTTTTTCGATGCTTTCTAAAGATATCGCAACTCATAGTCCATAAATTGTAGTTAAGTTCTTGATTCTGAAAAGTAGCATACTACAATAACAACAGTATTAGTGTGTAAATACTTATGTCAACAAAATTCAATACTGTTTTGGCTTTACATTGTTTTGAAGACACGTTGCAGGTTTCTATTTCGTTATAAAACTGAATCTTTCTGTAACATTCTGCAGGTATTAATTACAATAGTTTAAAACTAAAACTACGAGGTAAGTAAATATGATTAACATACGTGAAGACGCACTAATAAATTAATACATGTATACATCATTCATTCTCATATCTGTACTTCAAAACTTGCTAAATCCCATTTTCTTGAATATTCGTTTCAGTTCGATTTATTATTTGCGCATTTTTCTGAACCAATAGTAAACGTGTTTTTACATGAAAAAAAAAAGAAACTTATATTGAAATTTGTCCGCTGATGAGTCGCCTGTGAATTTGTGGACTTATAATGCTAAAACCCCGGGGCTCAATTCCATGCAATGGATAAAACTCAGATGGCTCATTGTGTAGCTCTAAACAAAACAAGCTAGTAATATTTAAATAAACACAAGTGTCGCCCTCTGTGCGATACGTTATCAAAACCTTCCTCAAGCGAAATTGTTTACTAAAGTTAATACCATTGTTCAAATATTACGTGTCACATTACTGTATTTTTGTTCAGTTTTACTTTGTTTGTTATTTGAAATGTGTTCGACTGTAGAACAAAGATTATTAAATAATATTTGTAAGCCACAAATTATTAGTCTTCGTATGTATGATAATAAGGAGCGTATAATTTTGAGTTTGTTTTCTATTTAACACTTTAACCATTTTCTGTATTACACAAGTGAATTGCCTTATTCTGATTTAAAGAATCAAGACGAATTAGATCAACTGAATACGTTAAAATATCAGTACCACTTTATAAATATAATACGCCTACTGCTTGTTTATAATATTATGTCATTTCCATTTGTTTTATTCAGTGCAATCGAAGGAAAAATAATAATTTCTAAAATTATTAATTTGAATTTTTTGTTGCCAAAAATGATAAGCGTAATAAAAAAGAAGTTCGACAAAATATCAGAACTGGTAGTTAGAAAATAGCACATCATAATGTCCAAAAAATGAACAAAAATTGTAGTTCAAAATTAGTTCCAGTTATAGGATCTACAATTTTTTCTGAATAACCAATAATTTTGAATGTTAAAAATATCTAAAAATTTAACTTACTGAACAAATTCGAGTTTGAAAAAACAAATGTCATTAGACTGTAGTATCATTGTCGTGGTTAAAAAATCCATCACGAGTCAAAACGTTTTAGAGCGATTAGCTCAAACTGAATACAACCATATCAGTTGTTTGTTACTCAATAGAAACAAATGTCTTATTTCTACTGTTTAAGGTGTAGTTTCTCTAGTATAATTCTGTACTTAAATTAATAAAGTGAATATTTCTTCTGATGGTCTTCCATGGCCAGGTGAGTTAGGGCGTTCGACTCATAATCTGAGGTTCGCGGATTCGAATCCACATCGCACCAACCATGCTCGCCCTTTCAGCCATGGGGGCATTATAAAGTGAAGGTTAATCTCACTATTAGTTAGTAAAAGAATAACCTAAGAGTTGGCGGTCGGTGGTGATGACTAGCTGCCTTCTCTCTAGTCTTACATTGCTAAATCAGGGACGGCTAGCGCAGATAGCCCTCGAGTATCTTTGCGCGAAATTCAAAAACAAACAAACAGTCCTTCTGGTTTCAGACGAGGTTTTGTATTTTAAACAATGCTTTAACTTGGTTAACATTGACTAACAAGAAATGACCATTGCTCTCACAGAGATAGAATCTCAAATTTTAGTTATAATTCCTCAAGATAACTGGAATGTAATCAACCGTTTCACACATTAAAATATAGGCATTCATTACCATGTTATTAGGTTGTTATTTAAACAAAAAGCGATAGTAATTTCAAGCATATTTTCTTAGATGATCCGAATACCAAATATTATTTAATAGTAATTTAAATAAGCAAATATGAATAAATGCGACCTGTAAGTAAAAATCGCGAAAACAAAAGTTATGACGTTTCTAGGAACTAATATGTGCATAAATAATTTATAAGTCTCTTTTATAAAATAACGTTTAAATTCTGGAACATTAAGCATTGCATAACAAAAAAACTTGCAAATATGATTCATTTCTTTATGTGATTTGTTGGATTGAAAAACTGGAAGACTCAGAATTAGAAAAATTGTAGACTTAATATTTACAGGAGAAGTGCTTCGTAAAATTAATAAAATACAATAATAACATACCAGCATATCAATTCATAAATTGTTAAAAAATGAACAGTTGTGTGTTTTGTTCTTTCTGTAATCTTTTGTGCTTATTATATTGGTATGTTATTACGCACGTAACGTTTGTCATGCACTATTTTGTTTTAATATTGGTATATATGTATTAAATGTTCAATATAATTAAGTGAATAATTTATATATTTTTTAAAATTAAGTTATGAAAGTAAGTTCTGTGAGTAATTTTTAGTATAATATCATTATTCATAGAATTAAGCAATCGTATATCTAGACACTTACAAATAATATTTTATTAAAAAATGTGTTCAGAAAATTATTCAGTAAACAAAAAGTTGTTACTCATTGACATTTGTAGAGTTTATTTTTCAAAGCAATGTAATTACTTAGAACGATTACAATTTTCCATTTTATCACTTGAGTACTAGAGGATATTAAAAACAAATATTGCAACTATAGATAAATTTCTCAGAACGCAAAACAATAATAAAATATAAACGCAAAAACCAATAGAATACCTATAGAATACTTGTTAACAAAACTAAAACTCTTTTGGAATCCAAACTTACTGTCAGAAGCAAATATCATGGCAGAAAGAGAGTTATCTAAAACATGTATTATTTCTTCAGAAATATGCATACAATACGTCTCTCTTTTACTTTATATTTATAACTTGTTAAAACAACACAATATGACGTTCTCGTTGTCCATATTTGGCATAAAGTTGATTCTTGTATGTATATCAAACTGTGACAAAAATATTTTAATAATTTTAACCTTCCCAATGTTTTCAATGATAGGAAAATTATTTCTTTTTCTTTTAAATATGTTTATGTCAAATGCAATTCGAATACATCTTGACCGTGAAACTACTATTAGTTCATTCTCAGTATTATATCTTAAACTGAATATATTAACATTAAATAATATAGCAAAGATCATCATTGTCTTCCTGTCATAAAATATGTAATCTATATGTGTACACTTGGAAGTTCAAAAGTATTCCAAACTTTCTATTAGTATATATATATATATGTTTATATGTCTTAAACTTATAAACTACTGGAAAGGTAGGCAGTTAGCAACACCCTCTGGATAGTGGGATTTAGCTTTCACTTTTATAAATGCATCTTCGGCGCCGAAGTGCATCTTTTCATTACAGTAACGGTATGCAAATCTTGAACTCCCCGATTAACATCTCTGGGACTTTACCCACTTACTCACTAAAATTAAAATCAACATATGAACAAAATCCAAATGTAACAAATAATATCAAACAAACTTTCAAATATGTCATTAAAATTACACTAAAAATATATTACGTGTGTCTCCTTATAACAAAGTTACACGGGGCTATCTGCTAAGCCTACCAAGGGGAATCGAACCTCTGATTTAAGAGTTGTAAATCCGTAGACTTACCGCTGTACTAGCAGGGGAGCCTCTGAAAAGTAATTACTTTTTTAATCCCTCAGATGATTAATAAAAAATGCTTAATTTAATTATTCTGAGGTCACTTGGTGAATATTATTAAAATATATTTCAGACTCTTATATATATCACTCGAGAGTACTGAAAAAGACAACATGTTTTACTTCTACAAAAAACACACCGGCTATCTGCTATGTCCATTTAATAGTCTAACCTCTGTTTTAACGTTGTAAGTCTGTAGACTTATCGTTATACCTACGTGGAAGAAGAAAAAAACAGAAATAAATAATACATTTAAATAATTATACATGACCAGATTTCAGAAAATAAAACTTATAATTATCCAAGCATGTCGAAAGCTTTTCAGTAGGCGTCACAAACACTCACATCTCAAGATAACGTGTAAACACATTGCAAATGTTACCAAAGACAAAGATAAAAATCATACACATAAACTCAAGTAAAGAAAACCTCTTACAGTTATATCACCAAAATATCTTGAGTAATTATGAAAACCTGTGGCTTCATAAACAAATCACATTCTAGATTCTCAACTCAATTTGAAGTTTGTGGCAAACGCAGAAGCCATATTTTGTTTGTACAAAGTCTATCACTTTCACAGTGAAACTTGCATATTTGAATTTAACAAAACTTTCTAGGTGTCTATGCTACGCTTATAAATTACATAGTTATATTTAATTTACTAGTCTTGCATTACAAGTTATTTTAAACATGTCTTAGACAATTATGAACCAGAAATAATGCAATTATTTCACCACTTAACTCAGTTGTTCATTGATTTCTAAGTCAAATAACCAAATAAAGCATCTACTTTCAAGTAGTAGGTCATCTTACACTGACATATCCGGCGTTACCAGCATGTAACTTTCATTTCTGAGTTTGATTGTTTTTTTACTGCCATAATCAAATCTTTGATACTGTTTTAATAACCTTCCGTTTTCGTGTTTACTTCTTTATAGGAAATATCTAACGATGATAAAATGTGCTCACCACATCATATGTAACACTAGTAAAACTGAGCTTCTTGTATACAGTTGTTATTGCAGATTTATACAAAGGATTACATTTGAAACTTGAGTCATGTGTGAGTCACATCCGTAACTTGAATCATGTTCGATTAATACCCGTAGCTTAAAGAATGTTTTATTTATTAATTTTTGGAATGTTTTAAATAATGTTTGTGATACTAGAATTAAGTATCGTAACACAGGAAGCTAGATTAAATCCGGGTTGTGATATTATAATCAGGTGTCATAATGCAGAAGCTTACTTTAAGTCTGGGTTGTGATACTAGAATTAAGTATCGTAACACAGGAAGCTAGATTAAATCCGGGTTGTGATATTATAATCAGGTGTCATAATGCAGAAGCTTACTTTAAGTCTGGGTTGTGATACTGTAATTAAGAATCGTGATAAAGGAGCTTGGTATAAACCCAGTTGACGAGACTAGAATCAAGCAATGTATGCTACGTATTATAATTTATTATGTTGCGTACGTTGACGTATTAATTATAATTAATTAACGTTAATTATAATTATAATTTTAATTTAAAAGGTCATTGAATGTCTATGTGTATCAAATTTATGATATTTACCGACACGATTGATGCAAACAATTCTCTTTCTTAACAAATATATTTTAATGTACAAACTACCATACAATATATAATAACTGTCATTACAAATAATGATTTATATACAATAATTTTACAAACTTACAAACTATACTGAGCTTTTTATCTGGTCTAGCACTGAATATTTTGTAGACGGTCCAGGTCCGCAACGAGCAAATTAATTTCGATTTGATATTGTTACATTTCTCTTAAGCTGTTGTTGTTTTGAATTAAGCACAAACCTACTCAATGGACTATCTGTGCTCTGCCAACCACGGGTATAGAAATCCGGTTTTTAGCGTTGTAAGTCCGTAGACATACCGCTGAGCCACTGGGGGTCCTTCTCTTAAGCTTGCTAGCTGTTTATTCTTGGGCGGCCTCACACCGCTTAGAAGCTGACTTTTTACCGACGAGGATATTTAATATTCTTGTAGAAATGCTAACGTCCGAAGTTAATTCACTAATGTTGAATGGTTTGTGATGTTCGAAATCTATGATGTTCGTGGTCAAATCTTGTAGTTTTCCGGTTAATAAGCGTTAACCACAATTATAGCTTCAGAAGTTTATAGTATACTCGCTGTAGCTGATTAAAAATATTTTTCTTCTTGCCACGTTGATTTATAAACATTTTAGGAACCGTTCTTGAAAGTTCACTTGGCAACAACACTATCAGTCACTGGTATTACATACAGACCTTGTACATTGTTGATTCATACGCTCGAGAATTTCCTACAAATTTAGAAAACAGGCAGGATTCGCGCACTACACATTTAATAATATACGTCACATGCATCAAACTGAAACATAGATATTAAAATGAATGTATAACAGTAAATCTGTTGCATGTAATATAGGAGGTTGGTATAAACTCGGATTTTGATACAATAATTAAGTATAGTAATGTAGCAGTTGGTCTAAAACCGGGTTATGATAATAGAACTAGGTTTAGTTTTTAGGGTTACAATGCTAGAATTAACAGGAATGAAGAAAGATTAGGCTGAAAAATATTTGAGGATTAACAAGAACAGCCAAGTGCACGATCATCGCTGTAGTCTGGAGAGAGGAGCGAAGTAGAATTGAGAATTTATTATTTTTAAAGTCAACCTAGTGTATTTTAACTTAGTGTTTAGGTATTCATGTGTAGATAATATTAATGTTAACATTACTGTTTCTAAATTGTGTCTCTTATATTTGTGCTCTAATAACAGTAGAAAAATTAGCTTTTCACAAGGCCTGGCATGGCCAAGCGCGTTAAGGCTGCGACTTGTAATCTGAGGGTCGCGGGTTCGCATCCCCGTCGCGCCAAACATGCTCGCCCTTTCAGCCGTGGGGGCGTTATAATGTGACGGTCAATCCTACGTTTCGTTGGTAAAAGAGTAGCCCAAGAGTTGGCGGTGGGTGGTGATAACTAGCTGCCTTCCCTCTAGTCTTACACTACTAAATTATGGACGGCTAGCACAGTCGAGTAGCTTTGTGTGAAATTCAAAAACAAACAAAAACAAGCTTTTCACAATAGGGCGTTTACTTAGGTATAATAAGAATTATTCGGTTAAACTAAACCTTTGGTAATTCCATGGAACATTGAACACATTTACCAGCTGCTTTCAGCAGTATTTACATCTCAAAACGAGCGGGACAATACACATGTGCGACTTCTAATATGGCACTAATCTATCTAGCAGAACTACACCTAACGTAGTGGCCAGTAGTGTGTCTGAACAAAAGCTGGAACAGCAGAAAATTCTCACCCTTGAGTTATGTATTGTAATGCAGGAGATTATTTTAATATACTAGAATTAGTTATCTTAACGCATTGAGTTGATGTAAACCTGGGAATGACATTATATTTGAGTATTGTAACATTCAGTGTAACACCGGATTATTTCACTATTTTGTACATTGTTCTTGTCTTCCTCAGGTAGTTATAAAGGGTAGAGCTTTTAGTTTCCCTCTATAGTAAAATTATTATGCGTTAATTTGAAAATAATAATTTGTCCTCAGTCTTTGGATTCTATTTCTCTGTTCCACCGAATTCTCCTACACCAAATGAAGTGTATTTTATAAAGATTCAAACTAATGACTTTTATAGCAAATTAGTTCGCATTTTTACAAGCATACACAAGCAATAAAACAAATAAAACTTATTCTGCTTTTCTTATTAATTTCAAATTATTTTTGTTTTCAGAACTGAACTTTTCCTCATATGTTTGTTACTTTTGAGGATCTTCAGTTTTATCTGGTGGAAAGAAAATTTATATCCCTGTGGTACTTGATTAAAGTGTTGAAATATTTTGATAAAACTAAGAATTAAACATATTTTCCATTTTCTAACAACAGAGTGGAACTATGGTTATTTGTCCATATCGGATATTCTGCTCATGCACGTTAATTAAACAAGCCGGGAGTCACCTTGTTGTTAACATGTCGAACTGTGAACCTGAGTTTATGGTTCGCAGGTCGTAGAAAAATTGATCTTTAAAATTGGGTATTGGGTGCGTTATAGAAGCAACGTCCAAACCCTCTAATATCAATGAATTTTGTTTGGTGAAAAAACTAAGATAGCCATCATTACTGTTTTTCAGTACTCAGTCTATCGCTGTCATACGTAGATTAACCTTTATGACGAAGTTATTTATCTTTGCAGACTAAAATTAACATTCGTAGATAAAAGTAACAGTAGTTTGCCCTGAAACGATATCTCAGAGTGGATAATTTATTCCATCTATATATCCAATCTATCACTTCAAAATTAAAAGAGAGCTAATGCAATAGGTCTTTATGTAAATACCCGAACATATAAGCAATTAATTAATTATTGTTAGAATATAATTTGTATCTAACTTATCGAAGAAGTAGAAGAAAAAACTGCGCCACACATAAAAAACAGGGTACGAATTACGGTATAAATTATACTCGTTTTAAAATATCAAAAAGAGAACAGATGCTTAACTAAGTTTACTTTAATTTAGATGTAAAATTAACGTAAATGTTGTGTGGTCTTTATACACACACATTATACGTCTCTGTACTTCGTAGAAGCGTGTCACAGACACACACGCATATATATATATGTACGTGTTAGCAGACGTCTCAGGAGTTCACAAAAGATACATAATAGATTATGACATCACTTTTAGACTTTTGCTAATGAGACAAAACTAAAACATGTTAGTTTTGTGGGAAAGTAGGGCCTGGGCAGCAAAAGATAAGCACATAATATTCAAGTTAGTAAATAATAGGCCAGTTCAACTAAATTTAGGGAAACTAACACCATTCAGCGCTAAATTGTCGTTCGTTATAAAACTACTCATTTTCCTTCTAACATTTTTTAGGTACTTCTGTGCTCTTTTTTTAGCTTATAGTCAAAGCGGTTTCGCAGGTATGTTCTTAATTTCGCATCACACACACACTGACAGTAATTAAAGTTCGTTTTTAATGTCATGTCACGTAAATGGAGACATTGATTAATGATGTTTTGATGTTGTGTCGCACACATTCTGACATGAATCAAATATTGTTTTTACTGTCGTGTCACACACATTCTGACCTGAATTAAATATTGTTTTTACTGTCGTGTCAAACACATTCTGACTTAAATCAAATATTGTGTGTATTGTCGTGTCACAC
Organism: Carcinoscorpius rotundicauda; assembly: GCA_011833715.1. Classification (NCBI taxonomy): domain Eukaryota; kingdom Metazoa; phylum Arthropoda; class Merostomata; order Xiphosura; family Limulidae; genus Carcinoscorpius; species Carcinoscorpius rotundicauda. The sequence continues at coordinate 69,054,628 of CM022399.1, read as the reverse complement.
ACATTCTGACCTGAATCAAATATTGTTTTTACTGTCGTGTCAAATACATTCTGACTTGAATCAAATACTGTTTCTACTGTCGTGTCAAACACATTCTGATATTAATCAAATTTTGCATTTACTGTCGTATCACACACTTTCTGACCTGAATCAAATGATGTTTTTACTGTCGTGTCAAACACATTCTAACTTGAATCAAATATTGTTTTTACTGTCGTATCACACACATTCTGACATGAATGAAATATCATTTTTACTGTCATGTCAAACACATTCTGACTTAAATCAAATATAATTTTTACTGTCGTATCACACATCCTGACATGAATCAAATGTTGTTTTTACTGTCGTGTCACACACGTTCTGACATTATCAAATATTGTTTTTGCTGTCGTGTCAAACACATTTTGACATTAATTAAAGAGCTCATTTGATGGCTAAATATCAAAAAGTTGGAAAGTTGCTTTCACTTTAAACGTGTAAGAAAAAAAAATTAAATCAAAAGTCATCCATAAAAGCAGATTTATGTAAAGTTAAATAACGAAGACGATAAAAGTTAAACTCTCTTCAATGAACCATCTCAATAACTTAATGCAAAACATATATAATGCATTTAAGATATAGAAATAATACATAATTTTATAGAAAACAAAGAGAAGAAAGGAATTTTCTCTACGCAAACATTAACACCAACATAGCAGTAAACAAACAAACAAGCAAAAAGAAAAGCACTAAGAAACCTGGGATTTTAAGGAATATTTCTCTCACGAATATTTCAGTAAAGTGTAATGTTAAGTTTTGTGTGGTTCTCTTTCAGTCGTAATTCTGTCAAACTCCTTCAACATAGGTCAACCTTATGGTACTAAAAATGTTCAGAGGATAAAAGATGAGCAGCATAGTAGAAACAAAAGAGAACAAAAGTACCTCCTATGATATAGAGCTTTGGAAATCAATAGTAAAACGCTATACCAAAGTCAGAGTATTTTAAATATTCGCAAGGAAAAATATAGATTACACACAAAATAATCGCTAAATTTCGTCACCCATATTCCATTTAGAAACACATAATAACATTATATAACTACATTTAATAGTTCAGTAATTATATAATATAAATCCACTCTGCTAATATTTCTTCTAACTTTCAGAAATGTATAAAACACTTTCTTTCTTTCTTTTTTCCGCATAGAAAGCTGTGTATTTACTTTAAGTTTCGCCTGTTTTTTCATGTCGACAACACAGCTACTGTTGACTCGCTTGCAACTTGGCCGGTTCTTAGTAAGCAATCTTTCCTTGATTTGTGTCAGAACATTTAGTATCGCTATCTACGTCGTGTTGATCTGTCGGATCGAAGCTAAGCTTTCTCGTCTGCCCCAAAACGGTTCTGTCTTTTAGAAAAATGAACAAAAAGAAATATAAGATATAATATTTTCCCTGAATGACAGTGTGTACCATACCTAAGTTTATTGAAAGCTAAGATATTCACTATTTGAAGGCGAGATAACTTAAGAAACTGAAAATGTTTTCATAATTTAACATGCATTACTAGTTTATTTGTTGTTGTTTTTTTGTCGTCAAGCACAAAGCTACACAATTAGTTATCTGTACTGTATCCATCACAGGTGTCTAAACCAGGTTTTTTAGCGATATAAGCCTGCAGACTTACCGCTGAACCACTGAGGGCCATTAAACGTTAAAAAAAGTAGACAGATAAAAGTCTAGATTTCATAGCATCTTCTTGGATAATTTCATAAAGCATCTATAATGTAAGTACAGAGAAAAATAGAAAATAATTAATTAAAGAGCTTCATGGTGTAAGTGTTACAAAGTTCGATTAGGCGTATTAAGGGTAAAATAGCTTATTGGTAAGTTGTAAAACAAGCTAAGTACATTGTATTTATAAATAAATATAACATAAATATTCTTTATTTCCCAATTTTATATTTTAAATATAAAATTAATAATTTTAATGTGAAGGTTAGATAGCATAAAAGAGTGTATTATGTTTAATTATCAAACATTGGGCTTAGTAGCGTTTTCAATAGGTTACTTGTATTAAGTGTTGATCTATTGCTAGATAGAAGATTAGTGTAGGTGTCAAGTTTCTAAGGTGCAATTGTACAAAGAGTCAGTTTTATTTAGGAACTCAGAACTGGCATGCATTTTCATAGATGCTAGTAGCTAAGATGTGCAAATTGTATGTAGGTTGGTGGAGAAACTGGAAACTACCCTAAACAGAGTAGAGGCGATCTGAAGTTTTTAGTGCAAGGTGTACTGTATCTACTAGTGAATTTTTAGGAAGCTGAGTTATTATTGATAACGCTACAAGTAATTGATTTTATTGTGATGAACACGTTCAAGATAATTTAGCCTTTAATTTATGGAGATAAAGAAATATGAAAGGGAAGAAAAACAAAAGGAATAGAAAGGAACGGGAATAAAAGAGATGTGCTGGTTATTGTTATGTGTTTTCATTAACATTGCGCAGAGTGAAGATAGTCTGTGGGAGAAACAGGGAGAAAGGAATTAGATTATGATATCCAGGGGCAGAGGTGGAGGATATAACCAGCATAGCAAGTCTTATAGCAAAGGATGCTAACAATGATGCATTACCTGTAGTACACATAGAGCCTACTGATGTAGTGAAGGGCAGACCATCAGATCTGATTGAGAAGTACAAGGTGCTTCATAAAGATTTTTAAAGAAAAGAGCCTGGCAAATTAATACTGTTAGGGATACCGTTAGGACTCAATTGTAGGAGCTTTAGAAAATGATTTGAATTATTTAGCGAGTTGAATAAATGAATGGCAAACAAACTTTAATTGTAAATACAAGTTAACACGTGTTTATCACAATTTGAACTATTAGTATAATATAACTGGGCATAACATGAACAATGTTATAAAATAAAATGATTTTCTTGTTTTAATTTATCAGTTTCTCAAATCATATTCTGATAGTAACTGAAGACTTTAGGTTGTATCTTCAGGCATACTGAAAGGTTATAATCTCATTCAAAGCTTGTTGGTTCGACAACTTTAATAGTATTGTGTTCATTCTTGGACTCCCTACCTTAGAAAGGATATTGAATTTTTAGAAAGAGTTCAGAGGAGGGCTACAAGAATGATATGTTGGATGGAAATGTTATCATATGAGGACAGCTTAGGACGCCTGAAATTATTTTTTAAAAGAGTTAAAGGAGCTCTGAATATAGAGCACAAGATTCTCAAAGAAAGTGACAGTACTGCTGCATCGTATTCTGTGATAGTTAATGGTGACAATTGTAGGACATAACAGTAAAACTTGACAGGGTAGAATTCATCTTCATCTAAGAATGTTTATTTTTTCAGACAGCACACTTGCCCTTAAGAACGAGTTGCCTCTACATTTCATGGATGAAGTAAATTTAACAGTTTCAAGAAAGGCTTGATAAATAATTGTATTAATAGGACCCTTGTTGCCTTAAATATTATGTTTTATATCAAAGATTTTCGACTCTAGTGTCTTTGTATGCTTTGGCCCAGAAATATTGAACTAAAGTTTATTAGTTTTAATGGTACAAAGATATAAATTTTATACATGTATTTTTTTGACAAAAATAAACATTTTGCTATGCAATTAACGTTAAAGCAAACAAAAATGATAAAAATAAACAGGCAAGTTAAATTTGCAATGAAATATTTCAACTCAGTATACTTGGAAACTTTAATATAAAATGTGATAAATCCAAACTACTCACACATACTAACATTTAAGAACTAAATGAAACTCTTTTAACACGATATTTCAGAATAAAATGATAGATACAAATAAAAAAAGCATTGAAAAACACGTTTTTTTAATACCTGATGGATACAAATGATATAAAATGATAAATACAAATAAGAGACCATTGAAAAAAACGTTGTTTGTAACACCTGACTTTTATAGTTAAAAGATTAAGTTTAGCAGAAAAGTCCTTTGTTCCTGGAATAAAATCGAGTAAGAAAAATTAGCATAACAAACTTCACTAGTGGAATATTTGTCAGAAATACGAAACAGTTCTAATGGTATTAGAATTTACTGCTATCAGTGAAGTTCCTTACTTCATCAGTCATCATTCATTCGCTGCTACACTCCTGGTTAGTCTAGTTGTGTAATACTCTTGTGTGAGCCTAAGGATTAGTGGATTCTATGGAATCTTTAATCACAGCATTACACCCTTAACAACCGTATTTTGGGTGTTATCTCTGTCTTTTGTCTACTCACATCTGGCCCTACAAATTTATGCTCACAGCACAACATTACCAAGCTGATTACATCTCAAAACACAGTTGGATAACAATGTCAGGGTAATGATACCCATCCTAAGCCTGCTGGGCTATTGAATTTTACATCTTTGTACCAAGTGCCGCATATAACATCCTTTATCAATTTGATCATTTTTAAAATTAGAAAAAAATATATACACTGTTCTTTTGTAGCCATATACATTTTTTTCTATTTTTCTGATATTTCTTGGTAAACAACTTAGAGTTAGATAACCTGTCTCCTTCTCTTTTATTCATTTTCGAGTTCTTAACTGAACTGTCAGCAACTTCTGTGACAGAGAAACCTTTGAAAGAAAAGATGTATCGGTCATTTTCTAATTATACTTTTCTTTCTTAGGATCATATTTTTGCCAGCTTCTCAAAATCATTATGAATTTAGCACAATACTACAAAGGTACAAACTGAATTATTCTAAGATAGTACAACCACAGGACTCATAATGCTGGGACTGATTTCTTTGTATTATTATTTCGTATAATAAAAACACAGCACTACCACACGGCTCATCGTGACCTATTTAACAAAAGTCGTGAGTGACACTTATAGTAAGAGCCTTTTAAATGTAATATGTTGCAGTTATCTATTTCAAAGTACTTAATTTAGAATTAATCTAAACGTGATGGCCAGTAGATAAAATAGTATAAGTTATTAATACTTACAGTGTTTTTGATTGTAGAATAGTTTTTCAAAACGTCAACTCGGTGATTCCGAACCCAGAGTTTTATGTCTTTGTTTTACATCGCACAAATAAAGTACATTGTTCCTATCACTCTGCCCCTTAAGAAGAATGATCCACCTTTCGAAATAGCTCGGGTTATAGGATTTTTATTTCATTTCCAAACATTTATTAAGATATGTCGTAACTGTTGTTATTCTCACGGTCCGCACTATCAAGCTTTCAGTGACTTGACCAACCTTCAAATTCGGGTTTCCACTAACTCACATCACATGAAAGCGAATTTTGTCTATCATATCACCACTGCTGGTTTCTCTGTTATATTTAGAAGAAAATGATCCGCTTTTCATTTTACTAAGGTAAACCTAATAAATTGCTTTATAATGTAACACCACTCTACATATGTCAGATGCCTGAAGTAGATATGATGGTCATTCTAATTTTGTGTACTTGTTACTCGATGACATACCTATATTTTGTTAGTGATTTCACTTGTGCTGTCTGATTTAGTTTACGTATTGAAACAAAAACGTTTTATTTCTTCAGTTGAAAGTTTTATCACTTCTGTGGTTTCCTAAGCTATCGATAACCAAGCGATAGCCCGCCTCGTAATTGAAATTTATCAGTTCAGTTGTTATATATTTTTATCATATTTATAATATAAACTTTACAGAAATGTACAACTTTTACCTGAGTAACCCACTTTCTGATTATCTTTCATTTTAGTCACCTGACGCACTCGCATTTTTATATTAAAAAAATTCAAGTATTTACGTCACATCTAAACAGTAAACAGTACAAAACGTTTAACTTGAACCATTAGAAACTTAACGTGCAACAGTATTTTTTCTTATTTAGCTTTCTGCTACTTTCGATGAAACGTTTATCACCTTCCTTCGTTTCTCTATGTATATTTATAATATTTGTTCCATTCTTCTTTCACTTTTCAGTCATTTGAATTTTAATCCTCAGCTCAGAGTTTAGTGTAATCCGTTTAGTGACTTCTTGTTTCTTCATGTCTTCTTATAGGCATATTTTATGTAAATTTCATTTCAATCATGTTCACTGGTTTAATAGCCGTGAGCATTATATATGGGGTGATTGCCCTAAAACTAGTTCTTGATGACAGATGAAAACTACCCTTTCTTGACACCCTAGATAAAAAAAAAGACCAAAACCTTCTTACCAAAAGTCACGAAAAACCAACACATAATGAACTGTATCTCAGTTACACCTCGTACAATCTACCATGGTCTGGCATGACGACGTGGTTAAGGCACTCAAATCGTACTCTGAGGATCGCGGGTTCGAATCCTCATCACACCAAACATGCTTGCCCCTTCAGCCGTGGGAGCATTATAAGGTTCGGTCAATTCCACTATTCTTTGGTAAAAGAGTAGCCCAAGATTTGGCGGTGGGTGACGATGACTAGCTGCCTTCCCTCTTGTCTTACACTGCTAAATTAGGGACGACTAGTGCAGATAGCCCTCGTGTAGCTTTGCATGAAATTCAAAACAACAACAACAAAGACGCCACCACCGTTCAACATGGTAGCTTAAATTGTTTAACAAAATGGGCATTTTAAACTTGTGATCTCAAATTCCTCAACACCGAGCTTAAACAGCAACATCAGATGTTCCAAAAACAAACAATTACCCCTTCAATACCGTACAAAACAAGTCAGTACCTAGAGAAACAGAAGAGAAAATCAGTCTATACGAAAACCTAAAAATCAAAAGCTGCCATATGTAATAAGATTTTGTATAAAAAAATAACCGAATTTGTGATGTTCGAATCCTCGTCGCACCAAACATGCTAGCTCTTTCAGTCGTGGTGGCGTTAAAATGTGATGGTCAATCCTACTATTCATGGGTAAGAGAGTAGCTCAAGAATTGGCGGTGGGTGATGATAACTAGGTGCCTTGTCTCTAGTCTTACACTGCTAAATTAGGTACGGCTGGCACATATAAACCTTTAGTAGCTTTGTACGAAATTAAAAAAAAGAAATTGTTAGAAACCTAATAATTGTTCGTTTATTTTTTTATACTGTTTTAAATTATCTATGTATTAATTGTATGTGTACTAAATGAGTTCACTAAAGTTAAGGAATTTTAGTGTATTTGTTAATGAAAGTATCGGAGATAGATTTAATTGACGTCTATAAAATATTTTATTTACTTTCTGTAGCGCGTGCTGGTGTATAAAAAATTTAATACTAGTGATAGGCTACCTTTTAAGTTTGTTATTTTTCTTCAGTCTTACACTCAACGTTTCGTTTTACAGATTTTGGACACTTTTAGTTTAAATATAAAGAGTAACAGTTAATTTCTTTTTTTTTATTTTCTCTTCCGTAAATTTTGTAATTCCACGTGACTAAGAACTCTTTCAATACCTTAAATGAGTGTGGATTAATAAAATCCTGTATTTTAATTTGGCACCTCAACATATAAGATTCTTTTCACATCAATGCATTGACTTTTTATAAGAAATCAAAATAATAATATCAAATACTTAATTTTCTGAAACAGCCAATACTGTAGGTGCACATTTTAATGTATTTTAAAATATAGTGTATATCATAAAAACTTCAACTAAAAATGCACACAGTTAACGTGATTACTTACTATATATATAGTAAAAATATATGCTATTAATACCAAAGTAAATTCTGTAGAAAATCCAATAAAATTAAACAACCAGTTCTAAGAAAAGAACGTACAAAAACCACCAGAGTTGAGTGTTCAACGTTAAAGATCGAAATACCTTTCATAGTAGCATTCGAAAATTCGTTATCATTCCCGAGAATACTTTCACTAATCATATGTAACTCTCCTAGTGTATTCATATCCAATTATACGTAACTCTCCAAGTGTATTTATATCCATTTCACGGAATTTTCAATTTAAATTAGTTCCAAATATTGTTTATTTTATGAGTTTATGTAATTATCATGAATATTATTAATCTGCGAAGAGTGTTGTTTTCCAACATACTTTTTCTCATAATTGTTTGCAGAATACACAACTTTTAAAGTTTCAGGTTTTGTGGTTCCTGAGGTAATTTATATATTTGCAACATATTCTTAATAATATTCCTCAACATCACCACTTTTATCAAAATATCTTACGAAAACCTTTTTGATTTAAGATTAGGGCCGAGCGAGGCCCAGTGATTAATGCACCAATTTAAAGAACTGCGTGTCTAATGTTGGCGTTTCGTTACAACAAAAAATTACGTTTTGCGCGAGATCAAAAAAGTAAACAAAACAAGTTATATATATATATATTTATACCCACACACACAATATTAAATTTAATGAAATACTGCATTCAATGTTCAATGCAATCGTTGTGAGAAAGCTTTGGTTAGTGGCTCGCTTCTTCAACATGAACCACTGTCCTTATCCAGACTTCTCTGTATGGATTAGAGTGGTTAGGCTGATATCCCGCTTATAAGTGATGTGGTCTTTCAGAAGATTTGGAAGTTTGTGTAGTTTTTGATATTCAGTAATCGAAAGCTGTAAGTTTATAAGTGGGGAGGATACTCACACCCATGACGAGAATGAAATACACTTTTCAGGAAGAATACATATACCTCCAAACAGACTTACTGTAATCTAATGTTCAATGGACTGTGACGTGATAGACATTGTTTACCACAAGAAATTCTATATTGTATTAGAAGGATTTGGTTACAAATCAATTGTCAAATTCATTTTGAAGTAAGTTTCGCTTCTGATTTGGTTTGGTTTGTTTGGAATTTCGCGAAAAGCTACACGAAGACTATCTGTGCTACCCGTCCTTAATTTTGCAGTATAAGACCAAATGGAAGGCAGATAGTCGTCACCACCCACCGCCAACGCCTGGACTACTGTTTTACTTACTGATGAATAGTGGAATTGACCGTCACAATGTAACGCCCCACGGCTGAAAGAATGAGCATTTTGGTGTGAGGGGAATTCGAACCCGCGACCCTCAGATTACGAGTCGCATGCTTTGTCCACCTAGCCATGCCGGGCTCTTCGCTTCTGACCAGTTATAGATTGTCAACTTTTGACCAATTTGTGGACTTAATCTTTAGACTGGCAGCTGTTTTGTGAATCACAGTAGACCTGAAGACGAAAGGCGGAAGAAAGACTCGAAACGTCGTCCTCTACACTTGTGCCTCCATAACAGGCACTTGTGCCTCCATCCATTCTACAAAGTTTCATCAGGAGTACTCTGCCAAAACACTCTACCAAAGAATGGATCAGAGTAATTCTCGAATGTCATCATTATGACTATAAAATAGTCTTCAGTTCTTTGGTTCTTACAGGATTATGTATTCATAACAATGTATGTTTGATGTTTTTATCTGCTGGAACGTTTAGTTGAATTTCTTGTTAGTTATTCCAGTTTTATACTCTCTTCATGGCATGTTGCGTGTTTCTGATCTCAGGTATGTATGTACGTTATTTAACTTTTTTTCTTGGCTTAAGTTCGATCAGTGGTAGTCCATCTTCTCTGCTATTCATCTATTCCTGGTTTCTTCGGTTAATTGATTCTCCAGTGATATTCCTCAAATATTTTATTTTCTGAAACTATCCTAGATGCTTTAAGAACCTTAGCGACTTCTAGTGACACTCACAATCCTCTAACAACCTGCAGTTCAAGTTCTAATTAGGCCTAGGTCCTTAAAAGGTCTTGTAACAACATAAAATTCTAATTTCAAACTTATCTTTGATCGTTGTTTTCTAACTATTTTGTTTTATTTATTGTTACTCTTACATGCAATACATAAGTTGTACTTTATACATTTTATAATACACACAAAATATTGAAACATTATATAATAATAGAAGCACAATATTTACTCTAATATCAAAATGATTAATGCGTGAGTGCTAACTTTTCTACAACGTGGTTACCCCTTTCTGTTGATTTAAGTACACACTGAGAAATGTTTATTTGACTGATTTCTAAACGAAGTCCCTTCAAACGAATGTTTTATAAAAGCAGTTGGTCTAGCCAAATGTTATAATATTCGCCGTATAAAAAAAGAAGAAACCAAAACATTGTATATTTATACCCGCATAGAAGAAAGCCTATATTGTTTTTAGTGTAAACTTGAAAACACTGCCTTTACACATACTCTACGAAACGTATATATATATATATGTGTATGTACAAGTGTATACATATATATGACTAGGACTTATGAAGATTTCAATAAATACAAAAGAAAATACATTTTCTAGAGGGGACTATGGTATTATGTTAGACTCACCTATTCTCGTACATATCAGTATAATACCAAACTTGAATATAAGAGTGTCATAAATGTTCTGTTTTGATCAGGTGCGGCAGAAGCGTTTGGACGTTTAATTTTCCCTTTGGTAAAAATGAACCAAAAAAAGTAAATATTATATACACTCTAATCAGTATTGAATCAAGAAATAGAAACTTTATCACATTTTGGTCGTTCATTTCTATCTATACTCAAATATTTTGATGAGAAAGTTAAACTCATATTGAACGATCCTATTCAATTACGTTTCTTAATTTTAAAGCTGATAATAAAAAATGAATTTTTTTTATTTATTCACATAGTTTAATTAAAGAAGCTAGTAAGCTAAAATATAAGTTGAAGAAGCATTTACACAGCTTGAATAAAACCAAAACTTACAATTTTCCTTAGATTTCGACTCGTATAGGTTTAATATTTCAATGAATTCGCATAATTGGCTATCTATGTTGTTTCATCGAAACTTGATTTTTAGCGTTATAAGCCGTCATACTTTTGAGCCACCAGGAGCACATTTTAACTTTATAACACAATATGTGTATTGTTTGTTTTTTTCAAAAATGTGTGTTGATAATTATTGTACTACCTTTTATCGATTTAAGCCTTTAGAATCCACATAGAAAATAATCTAACATGATTTTCAAATTAAATCGGTCTTATTTTTATTTCTGTAGTTAATAAACACAATCTTTGTTGTTTAGCCTATAATAATAAAAGGACGTATATGTAAAACTGCATGTCTGTGAGTATGCGATCGCCATAACTCCAAAAGAAAAGAACCTAGAAACCTGAAATTTTGCACCAATACCAAGTGTACCCTGATAATTTGCATCTGGGTACTATTATTTATATTATCCTCGTGTGTACTTACCTTCTTAATGAGACAATAAAGGGAAAAAAACCACATGAAATAGAAACGGCTCCGTGTATCACAACTCCTAATGTATAAAAAGCGAGTAATAAAATTATAACATATGGCTGTAGTTAAGATGTGTGCTGTAAATATAAAAGTACAATATTGAAAAAAAATGCTGTTTTGTAATTTATATGCTCCGAAAATTAAAGAGATTTGTTTTTATTATTTAGGTTTAAAATTGAATGACAAATCAGAGGGAAGATTATATTTATAAACAGGCCAAAATATATATTATCATTTTACGGTAAGATAGATCCAGAATACACAAACTGGCCTAATCATCTAAAATAAATCAACCTAATAATCCAGGCTGCTGCAACTTAAATGTCCAGTATCAATGAATTTCGATATGTTTTACAGACTTTTATAAACATCCAAACTTTGAGCCAGAAATAAACGATGGGTTATTCTGAACCTGTCCTTGTGTTTTGTTTCTGCAAAGCGCCTTATATAAATAAAATTAAAATATTAAAATAATTATTCACGGTTGTTAATAACTTCATTAACGTCGCACTTTGAGAAACAACTAGTATTTTTGTGGCTTATTTTCTTGTCATGAACTCCCCGCCAGTACAGCGGTATGTTTCCGGATTTACACCCCTAAAATCAAGGGTTCGATTTCCTTCAGTGGGCTCAGCAAATAGCCCGATGTGGCTTTGCTATAAGAAAACATACAGACACAAACTCTTATCATGAAGTATCGTGATGTCGCCTTGCTGAGTTACTTAAAGTCACACGGAATGTAAAATGTGCAATTAAACGAGGTGAAATCTATCTTCTTATCTAGTATAGAAAAACTGCGTACCAAACTCTACGTTTGATTTTCCACATTATACAACAAATTCTATTTTGTGGTTTTAATGCATAAAACTGGCAAAGAATTGAAAACCAATCAGACAAAAACATATGATAAAACACATTAACTACAGAAGTTTTTAACTCGTAATCTTCTTAATTTGTCAATCGCGGAAAAAAATCAGATGCGTGTAAAAATAGTTTTTTTTCATATCTGTTTGTTGCTTCCCACGAGTCGTTGCCCACGGAGCTTTTTGTTCAATAGCAGAACTCGTCAGTTGGGCTGGACGGTGAGAGACAAAGAAACTGTGAAATACATCTATACATGCACTATTTTTAAAGCATTATATAGCAGCATGTGTCATGCGTTATTTCTATCACTGCATCAATTGGTAATGCAGTAGACTGTATCACTAGAACGATGTGAAATGTAGAATGCTACATGCATATTTAAAAACAGTTTAACTTCCCTCTCCACATAAGATTTACTATTCTTAGGTTTCGGTCTTTTCAAAACTCAATACGTTATCAGCCTTGCTGAAAATTAATGCAGTAGATCCATACCTAAAATACAAACGCATAAACTGACATTAGATTAAAAACAACTGCCTATATCATGAGAGTGGTAGAACAATATTGAACTAATTTATGTTTGTCCTACCAACTCTAGTGAGAACGAGGTTTGTTATCGATTGAATGAATTAATGGCTTCACCTGGAGTGTTTGATACAAAGTTTTGGTGGTTTCTATATCAAACAAAAATAACATAATGTATATATACGACAACCGGGAAAGAATTGCACCTTTCTTCGCTTGCCCCAAAGCTTCCGCATCTTTTTTTAAGTTATGTGAAATATACAGTTCTCTTGTATTAAATACGCCACAGCTGAAATATAAATTCTATTCATCCTCTCCAAAGTGTCATCTGGGAGATCAGTTACTTGCTATCGCTGAAGTCCCATGGGATCCCACAAACACTGACAACTTATCAGTCTGTAATAAGGCTTGCTGAGATGTATGGAGGCGCTTGCTTCAGGGGAGCCTCAGATTGGTTTGGAAATTCCAAGATACAGCTACTCCTTGAGACCATTGTAGTGGAGGTGGAAAATTGCTGCTAATAATTACTTCTTTCCTTCCTATAACATGCATGAAGTAACCGTCTTATACCTTGTTATTTACCTCAGTTATAAATATTTGTAATCTTCATATAGTGCATCATTTTGCTTGGGAAGCTTTTGATAAATTTATCAACAAGGATGTTCTTTCACTCTGTAGGTGACATTGAAACATACGCTTTCTCCTGTAAGCAATATAAACTACCTTAAAAATCGAACACGATCTCTTGTGTTATTTTTTATTTTTTTTATGTTTTTCTTTATTAACACAGCATAAAATATAGCTTGGAACCTAACATTCCAAATACTGAATAACTGAGCTACGGCTCTGTCCTGGTAACTGAACTAGCTATTATAGAAATGATTGGCCAAGTAATCATTGGAATATTCAAACTCAGCACAAGGCTATCCATGAATCCATTCATTCCATGCACTTACCTACATGTAAAAGTCAAAGTCTTACTTCACATTTCTCTTTGCATGTTGAAGGAGTTATTTTTTCACCTTTCTGCCAGATACATGTTACTACGTGAACAGGTCACTTCTTATGGCATCTCAGTCGACACTAATTGAGACACTCGTGGTGTAAGAGGTACTGGCTTGTGTTAAACCTATATTCTTCAATGATTTTATAAACACATGGTTTATACTCTTAGTCAACAAAGCAATATGTTACTGTTGTAAAATAATATCACTAAATTGGAATTATCCTGAGTTTTTGCTCGATCCTTAGTGGTTCTTGTAGCCCACTTCTCTTCTCAAGGAGGCCCATGACTGTTCTATATGGCAGTTGTCTTTCTACCGGTTTTTACTGTCTCGTAAGATAATAAAATTACTTAACATGGTGAATTTAATCTTACAGTGACATACCTAGTGTCTTACTAGGTAACAATGAGTACTTGCTTTCAGAAATCTGCAGGTTACAAGTCATCACAATAATCCTTCCGTATTTCCTACCTGCTGAATTTCTTGTTTACGGTTAGAACTAATTCATCAGCTTTAAAAGTTCAGACTTGTGATTCTCATCGATAAACTTAAAGACACACTCAAAAAGGACCTCCAGACAAAACTACATTATTGGATAAAGCTTTCTCTTTAGTAAGCAACAAAGTAACTTAGTCTATAATCCATAATTCCTTCAGTAGGAATATTCCATTTTCAAATTTTAGTTTTACAAGAGAAAAACTGAACACAAGCAAGCAAACTCACCAAAATACAAAAAAAACAAAACCGTATGGTCGTGAAAGACACGAAAAATGTTTCACATAAAAACCAAAAACAGAGAACATATGGTTTATACTCTACATCATCAACATCGTGTGTCAATGTGTGTGTTTGTTTGTTTTTTAATTTGGTGAAAAAAGAATGCTCCTCATTCCAAACTAATAATAAGAAAGAAAGAAATCTTGACTTGGTTAGCATATTTATTTATTTTAGGTTTTCAAACAGGTTAAAAGCTCTGAAAGTTTGATGTTCTGCCCAATATTTTCACTGTCAGATCATATTATCACATAATTACGCGGAAAAAAATAATAAAACTCGAAGTGGTTATCAAAATCCTCATATTATCAGATCTAAAGACGATACGAAGTGTTTTGCCAAATATGTTACGCTATGTTTACCCAGTTGACTACATATTGGTCTTTGTGATTGCCTTCAGGAGTGTCTCTGCAACATGTCAAATGTTTGACATGCTACTTTTTTGGTTCACGATATATATCATTTTAAGTAATAATTATACTACTCCTGTTAAGCGTCTGATAAAGTATTTGTGCTTATGCACAAAAGTTTCTTTTTCAAAGTTCTTCGTAATATAAAATGTATTTTGCAGTATACTTTTTGAAAGGACAGACTGGATACACATTCTTCATTGTGTTTGTAGTATGCCATTATACCAGGTACATTTATTATGAATTGGGCCACTAGTTAATCTGTAGGATAAACATCTCTCCTCAAAATTTCATTGTTTACTAGTTTAGAATTAGTATGTAACCACTTGGTACATCATAATAAAATAGTTATTTTTTCGTTCTTTCCTGAATTATTTGTGAGTTTTGAATTTTCGCGCAATGCTACACGAGGGCTATCTGTGCTAGCCGTCCCTAATTTAGCAGGAAGGCAGTTAGTCATCACCACCCTAATCCATCGCTAACTCTTGAGCTAATATTTTACCAACGAGTAGTGGAATTGACGCCCAACATTGTAACGCCCCAAGGCTGAATGGAAGAGCATGTCGTGTGACAAGAATTCGAACATGCGATCCTCAGATTACAAGTCTTAATCAATTCATCCTGAAAGACATTCAGATAATTTGTATTGCAAACACTTGTACATTTCACACAGTTTTATACTTTTTTCTGTCAGAACCAGATAGCTGGGATCGAAGATCACAAAATGTTATTCAAAGTTTAAGCTGTTAGTGCATTATAAGAGTAACAGTCAATCCGTTATTGTGAGTGCATCTGACTCATTACTTTCTGTCTGATCAGTAGTTCAATTTTAAGGATGCCGGCAAGTGACCTTAATAGCTTTGTCATAAATGCACTAACACTAATAATTTTATGTACAAAATATTATACAAAAATATCCTTTTTAATACACCTATTTATTTTTCTCTCCAATTTTTATTATGTCGGTATGTTACAAGGCAGGTAGATTTGGCAACTTAACATATTTTTTTATAGTTTAGCATACCAAGTGACACTAAAAAATTACTAAAATTTCACCAGCAGTCTTCACCTAAAATTTATTGTTAACTGTCCTGGCGTGAGTAAGTAGTTAACATGAAAAACTTTGAGTATGAGTATATAGTTCGCGTCCCGTTGGTGAAAAATTGAACTTTGCACGTAGAGTTAATTGGTATGAGTGAGGTTAAATCCCGTTATTAGATTATAGTAGCCCAAACATTGGTAGTGGGTGCAATTACCTAACAGCATCTCATTTATTAGTTTAAATTTAGGTCGGTTAGCAAAGATAAACGATGTATAACCTTGCTTGAATATCCGAAACAAGTGTCCTCTAGTGGCACAGTGGAATATCTGCAAACTTATATTGTTAGAAACCGGGTTTCGGTATCTGTAATGGGCAGAGCACATATAGCCCTTTATGTATCTTTGTGCATAATTCCAAATCAAAGAGAAATAAATAAACATTCCCTCATTACTGAGTTTTGACTCCACATCGTTGAACACCCTCATTACATAAATATTTTTCTTCCAGAAAGTCAAACCATGAGGGTATCGGAAGTTGGGAACCACGAAGTTAAAATCTGTCAATAAATTATTAATCAACTACTGTCAGCAGCCTACGTAAATATAACGTAGAACGGGCATTGAGCGACGTAAAATCGTTGATATAATAATAAACGCGCTTGTACGAAACGATCTCATGTCTTTTATGTTTTTCTTCTAGCATTTCAACTAATATTTTACGTTGTAATTCTAGCTTCTTTTATAAACATCGACAAAGTAGATTAAGTTAATTATTCTTTATGTTATGTTTAAACCTTATTTTTGCCTGAACAACAACTCAATGTGTTTAGTTGTCATATCTTACATTGTTTGGATTTTCTCTACATTTACTTGTACAACCCAAGCCTAACTCATAAATCTGTTATTTTTATTTCAAATTTCGAATCGAATGGTTTCAATATTACTCTACAGGTTAATATTAAACCATTAGTATGAGTTTAGTGGAATACTGATGTCTATATCGCACAGTACAGTCGCTGTTGTGTCCTTACACCCAGAGTACCTTGTTTTACAGAAGCTACATCTGCTATCTTTGCTGATTTTATTTCTTTCTTTCAATACAACCTCGAATAATATCCCACGTTTCATTTGTTATCTTTTTTTCTTTTATATATTATTTCAATGTAAATTTAAGTAAAGACCCCAGTTCACTGGCCATCACTGTTCATTTTATTTCTTCTCTCGATGTGGCCTCACACATCACCTCTCATTTCTATCTCCTTTATTATTTCTTCCATGAATATCTGACACTTAACTCATCACATTATGTTACTGTATTCCATCTCACAAAGTAACCTCCAGTATTACTCAACCCTTTTCTCATCGCCTTGCTTTCCTTTATTTCTTCTCTCAGTGGATCTCGAGTGACACCCCACATTTCCTTCTATCATTTCACCCGTCATGTTTATTCCCTTTATTCCTGCACCTTAGGTCACCTCGGATAATACCCCACAATTCACTTATTATTTTTGTTATATTTATCTTTTCTCTGTATCACATGAAGTGATACCCCATAATTAATACAATATCTTCATTCCTCTTATATATTCTTCTTCTGTTGTGACCTTGAGTAATAGACCACACTTCAAACGTCATCTTTTTTCAGTTTATTTATTCTCCCAATGTAACCCCAAGTGATACCCCACGTTCACCCGCAATCCTTATTTCTTCTAATGTCACCTCGGATAACAACTTCTCTTTAATTCTTCTCCCAATGTTACATCGAAGCATACTCTACACTTCTCTTGTTATCTTTGTTCCCTTTACTCGTTTCTCCAAAGGTGGCCTTGAGTGAAATTCTGTACTCCTACAATATTAATTCAGAAACTGTGTTTTGATTGGTGGTTATAATGCTATCTAATAATTCTATTTCATATATGTTTTATATTTATTTTTTTCTCGTTTTTCTTTCTATAAGTTTATGGACTACAACGCGTGCGTTGGTCAGAGTGCGGATGGCCATTGCATTGTTTTTCACTCATAAATAAACATCATTTTGTCACTTTAACGTTAATATTTTGTTTTGTGTTTCAAACAAGGCTCAAAAAGTGAGCGCTTTCGAATAGTTCTGTATTCTTCTGAAGAATAAAGGTTTATGTTTAATAACTGTGATGAAATATGTAGACACGGATGTCAACATCACGTAAACCGGATGTTCAATATGTTAGCCTTGAAAGCTAGCCAATCACAATGTAGAGTTGTTGGTGTCAAGCTTAGTTTATGCCAAAGAGGTGTGTTCAGTATACAAAAGACCTGAGAGCGATAATAGTTGCAATACATTTTGACCAATTTTTCTAAAGATAAAAATAAAATAACAGCAAAGAGTGGTTGGAAATATAGAAAACGATCATGTGACGTAATATATGTGAAATAATACCGATATACATAAATAAAACCGTTAAAAATACTAATAATGGAAAGTAAGCTTAATTATTAGGCATTGCCAAGCGTGTTAAGGCGTGTGACTCATAATTTGAGGGTCGTGCCAAACATGCTCGCCCTTTCAGCCGTGGGGGTGTGATAATGTAACGGTTAATCCCACTATTCGTTGCTAAAAGAGTAGCCCAAGAGTTCGCGGTGGGTGGTGATGACTAGCTGCCTTCTCTCTAGTCTTACACTGCTAAATTAGGGACGGCTAGCACAGATAGCCCTCGAGTAGCTTTGTGCGAAAAACGAACAAACAAAAAGTTTAAATATTAATTTAGTTTTGAAACCTCTTCGGAGAAATAGAAAGGTCAACAATTCCGCGGTCAATATTGGTGTCCTTTGGCATCACAGTATTTAATAATGCTAACTAGTAAGCTTCTTTAATTTTCCTCCTTCTCTTAATATAAAATTTGTCTCTATTCCTGTAAGTTTAATGTGTTTTAGGGAATGCACAGACATGTTAAAGTGTTTTGCGACCGGAAGTTCTTCGTTTAAATTGTTGATTTGCAATTATTTTAACGTTCACATGTAGTTGTTTCTATTTTAGCCTCCATATTGGAAGTTGCACTTTTCGCATTGGAGATGTTTGTAGAGCAAATTATGGATTTAGTGATTGTGAACTGCTTTTGTTTGTCTTTGTGGAAAAATTTGGACGTTTTCTGTGGGAACTTACAGGTCTATAACATTGCTTGACTTCCACCAGGTGCCAAAGTCGACTTTGTCACATTTATGTAAATTTAAAGGTTTGATTTTTCTGAAAGGAACCACAGGAACCTTTGTAAAAATGCATTTTAGTCATTAAGGAAGTAAACGTGTTTGTTGAGCATCCTGGGTAGGTTTTTTAGTTTGGGTGATGGATAATAACCAGTTGAACACGAGAATAATTTGTTTTAGGTAATTTCTTTCTGACTGCCATGACTAAAAATAAAGGTAACAATTTCACTGTGTTTTTTTTTGTTATCTTAATTTCGCTAATTTAATATTTTTGCCTAATGACGGTATTTTATAAACAGCTGATTCAGAATTTTACATTTCACGTTCATTGCGTTTCTTCTTAGATATCATGATTCATAAATATTCGATACCAAGAAAAAGAAAGTAAATAAACTAAATGGCGCGAAGATATGTATTCATCTGTCTGTTGTTGTTTTATTATTTGATGCGGAATGTGTCAAACATAGATGTTATATGTGTATAATGTGCTATGGGTGGTATGTGAACAACTATTTCAACGATTCTTTCAGAAAACGGTCTTTGAAAAACAAAGTCAATCTGGCACGATCTGCGTGTTTCAGTAATTAGATTTTTGTTTGTTTAACATTTTGTTTGGAAAGCTTATAGTTTTAAGTTATTTATAATTATTTGTACTAAGGGCTTGAGTAATGCAAGCATAATAAACAATATAACAAGTTGTTGTTTTTTTGAGATGGACATTTTGTTTTAATTTCCTATACTGATTAAAATGGCATAATTACAGCCTTCAGTAAGCACACAAGAATAACGAATTTCAGCATTTCATTCAGCGGACCGTTTGTGGAAGTAAATAATGTAATTTTTTTTAAATTTATACATACATATATATATATATATACAGCATTAATTTTATGTAGTTTAATTTGAGGAACAACACATTCTTATAAATATTAATAGAGGGCGTGAATATGATATATTCGTAAGTGAAACACTCATATATCGCGTCAATTTTGAAAATTGTAAACATAATATACGGAACAGTATTATGTCAATATTCTAACGAACACTTTCACAACCCTTGTTATTAATGCCCTGAATGAACAAACGATCACAAAGATGCCAACAGTTTTTATGTTCTCTTGACAACTACAGATTCCCAGCGGATACTTTAAAGTCAAGCGGCAAAATTCTTCTGAGTTCAAGTTTCAAAAAAAAAAAAATATATATATATATATATGTATACATGCGCTGGTCTCTAACGTTGTAACAATCTCTTCTTTATTTACATGTACTTGTAAAAGCAGGAACCTTTCCAGTTAGAGCCTTCATTAGGACAAATTACCAAAAAACAACACCCCGTAACTTTCTGAATACTTCTTTAAAATTAAAACATAGTGATTATTACAATAATTATTTGATACAAACACAATGTGAAATAGCTTCACTAACTACCATTTATTAAATGAACAATTTTAACCTGGTGGTTATAGAGATATATTCGCAATTAAAATTGTAAAATTATATCGATAAAAATATTAATACATACACTAAAGTTGCCGAACCAGAAGCAGAAATGTATGTCTAAGAAAAAACACCTTACGTTTGAAAAAAAATGCAGGCAAAAAAAAAGGTTGAGCATGTTACATAAAGGAATGAAATCAAAACTGTCATCCAAACTGATAAAAAATTTACAGCATATAGCCATTCATTAATTTGCCAGGCTGAATTTTTTTATCAACTTTGGGTATAATAGTTGGTAAAACAAAATTCGTGGCCTAGTTAACTAATGAATGAATAACTGCTGTGAAATCTCTAAACTCTATGTATTAAATAATACAGGTGTGTAATTATAAGCTAGAAACATAATATAAAAAGAAGAAAACCGAATATTTACAGTTTTTTATACTTAAGCCCACAGCTACTCGTGGGCTATCTTTGCTAGCCGTCCCTACTTTTCTACTGTAAGACTAGAGGGAAGGCAGTTAGTAATCTCCACCCACCGCAAACTCTTTGGGTACTCTTTTATCAATTAATAGTGGGATCGATCGTCACATTATAACGCCCTCACGGCTGAAAGGGCGAGCATATTTGGCGCGACGGGGATGCGAACCCGCAACCCTCAGATTACGAGTCGCACGCCTTAACACGTTTGGCCATGCCGGACCCCCCAACTTTTGCCAAAAGTTCAGTCCCATATATAAAATCGGATAGGCATGTTTGGTGTGATGGGAATTAGAACCTGCGACTCTCAGATTACGAGTCGAACGTCTTAAATGCTCTTACGGCTGAAAGCATTTTGATGTTTTGGTCAATTCGACTATTCGTTGGTAAAAGACTAGCTCAAGAGTTGGTGGAGAGTGGTGATGACTAACTGCCTTCCCTCTAGTTTTACACCGCAAAATTAGGGATGGCTAGCCCAGATAGCCCTCGTGTAGCTTTTTGCGAAATCCAAAAACAAAAACAATATATAAAACCACAAACGATTTATTTTACCTTTTAACTTAACTGCAGTCACTACCATACCTCTCGACACTGAAGCTGTAATAATATTATCGTTGTTTATAAATAAGGAATATAATTGGTAGAATGCTCCATTTTGTAATTTACCAGTTGAGTTACTAATTTTCAGTTGATATTTTGAAATATTATGTAAGAATCGTATTTTTATGAATAGCGATGAATAATGCAACTTATGGAACAACTTAATTGTTATTAGACTTAAACTGTGAGAATAATAATTTGCAAATGTTTTTCAATATTTTCTTTTTACTTTTAAGGAAAGACGGTTGGATAATAGGTCTATGATGTTTTAATTGCGAGGCTTTGTTTCCAATATAATAACTATTTTCTCAATACAACAATTTTTTATCTCAAATTAGTTAGAAATTGCGAGAATTTTGGAAGTTATTTTGTTTAAAATTTGTAGTTATACTATAAGATGTAACCACTCATTTGAAATATTAATATATATATTAATTGTTTTTAAAAATTTAAACTTTTATTATATACAGGGTTAAAAGTAATGAAACAAAATTACATTCATTTGAAGAAAAACTATCACAAAGGTTGCATTCCTACAAGCAACGTTGTATTTCCTCACGAACTTAATTAATCATAACTAAAGGAATATGAATGAACCGTGTATTCCCGATCGATAGATGAAATTCCTCAAGTAAAGCTAAATTCCTTGGGAAAACGGGAATATAATACTTCAACCCTCTGCTATATAATGGAAGCTGAAATTTGTGATATGAGTGAATAATAATTGTTAAAGTTTGCTGTGCTACGGAAGCTTATTTCGTCAATATAAACAATATAAACAACTCTTTGTAACTTAGACATAATAGTTTACAGCAGAAAAAGTGTACTATGGTTTTCCTTAAATTTTTATTATTTAATAACTTAAAAAAACAGTGAATAAGGGACACACAATGGAATGAAAGATTCGTCGTAATTTGGCGTCTAAAATTTCATATACCACTTAAATAGCGTTGTAGTTGAGCAATGGTATCTGAAACATGTTTTGCAGGATTAACGCTAAAACTTTGGGTGATGTAATTCAACCGACCGACTAAGCTATTGGAAAGATTTAACATGTCTGTTAGAAAATAACTATTGAAAGATGAAACTTTGAAAGATGCCTCACACATCACTTCTCATTTCTATCTCCTTTATTATTTCTTCCATGAATATCTGACACTTAACTCATCACATTATGTTACTGTATTCCCTCTCACAAAGTAACCTCCAGTAATGCTCAACTCTTCACGCACTGCCTTGCTTTACTTTATTTCTTCTCCCAATGGATCTCGAGTGACACCCCACATTTCCTTCTATCATTTCAGCCGTCATCTTTATTCCCTTTATTCCTGCACCTAAGGTCACCCACAATTCACTCATTATTTTTGTTATATTTATCTTTTCTCTGTATATCACATGAAGTGATACCCCATAATTGATACAACATCTTTATTCTTCTTATTTCTTCTTCTTTTGTTACCTCGAGTAATACATCACACTTCAACCATCATCTAATACCAGACATCTGAATACAACACAGGGGCAAGGGTTTAGACCAAGCAACCGTTTTGAAGCATTTGCTATGATAAATATAAAACACTGATAAGGACGTTTAAGGGAAGATATCACAGCTTGATTTTTTCAGGGATACATGGATATTGCCAAGAATAAATTGTAGGGATGAGATATTAAGCAGTTCATTGAGACTGAATGCTAGCTTTGACTCAACATGTAGGGATGAGATATTAAGCAGTTCATTAAGACTGAATGCTAGGTTTGAATCATCATGTAGGGATGAGATATTAAGCAGTTCATTAAGACTGAATGCTAAGTTTGAATCATCATTTAGGGATGAGATATTAAGCAGTTCATTAAGACTGAATGCTAAGTTTGAATCATCATTTAGGGATGAGATATTAAGCATTTCATTAAGACTGAATGCTAGGTTTGAATCATCATTTAGGGATGAGATATTAAGCAGTTCATTAAGACTGAATGCTAAGTTTGAATCATCATTTAGGGATGAGATATTAAGCAGTTCATTAAGACTGAATGCTAGGTTTGAATCATCATGTAGGGATGAGATATTAAGCAGTTCATTGAGACTGAATGCTAGCTTTGACTCAACATGTAGGGATGAGATATTAAGCAGTTCATTAAGACTGAATGCTAGGTTTGAATCATCATGTAGGGATGATCAAATATGCTGATTGGATTTGGGAGATAATTTCAATGAGAATGTTATTTTTATAATGGATGTCTTACACATGAACAAACATGTTAGCAAGAGCTATTTACTCATCTGCAGTGATAGATTTTACCTTTAAACTAAAGATATACAGAAGTGAGGGCTAGGATATCAGTAAAGTGGGAAAAGCTTACAGGAAAACAGGTACGACAGGCATAAAATATAAATATACTTTAAAATATATGATTTATCACTGTTATTGTAATGCTTGGAGTCTTAGAAATAAAATCAATGAATTCAAAGTAGTTCTGTAAACTGAGGATTTTGATATTATGTGTATCATTAAGACTCCGTTGTATTTGAACGATTTGATGAGATAATTTTTTTTTTCAAATTCTAGACTACAGATTATTTAACAGAGATAACGTTTATAAGAAAAAAAGGAAGAGGAGTAGCTTTATATATGAGAAGTGAATTACACCCTGTTGAGTTAAGTAATATTAAAGGAGATAGCAATAAGGTTGAGTCAGTATGTGCTAGTGTTAGCAGACATAAAGGAAAAACGTTTTTTATTGGGATATGTTAGAGGCTGCCATGTCAGAATGAGAAAGTTAATGAGAAACTGTTTAATGAAATTGGATTGGTAGGTGATAAAGATGTTGTTATTATGTGAGATTTTAATTTTAGTGGGATTGATTGCAAAAATTTTAAGTCTGACAGTAATGGGAATAGGTTTTGGAAATTGTTCAAGATACATTTATACACCAACTGGTGATGGAATCTACAAGAAAGTAAGTTATATTAGATTTAGTGTCAGCATGCGATATGAATATGATAGACTGAGTTGTGGTTGGTGAGCATTTAAGTACAAACGACTATATCACTAATATATTTGGAATTTTATTACATATAGAATCGAAGAAGAATATTACCCTGATTACAAATTTCAGGAAAATCAATTCTGATGGAAAGAGATGTGATCTGTGTTTTGTAGATTGGACTGAAGAGTTGGTAGGGGATCTTGAACAAATGTTGGAAACATACAGAACATACATATTCCCTACAGACAAAAAAGAGGAAGAGAGTGGAATAAACCAGTATAGTTATGTGAAGGTTTGAGAAATTATATTAGAATAAACATAATAAGTTCAAGAAATATAAATTTACTTGAAATCATAAGGACTTGGACAACTATAGAAAATCAAAAGAGCTGGTTAAGAAATGAAGTTAAAAGGACAGAAAGTGTATATGAAGATGTTGGTAAAGAGAGTTAACTCAAACAATAAATAATTCTTTAGGTATATGAGAAGTAAGAAAACGTTAGGATGCGGATTGGGAATCTTAAAAAAATTATAGTGGAGAGCTGATCTCGGAAGATTATGAGATGGTACACTTATTAGTTTATATCTTCTCTTCAGTTTTTACGAAGGAAGATACAAGTATTGAAAAGATTGGATGAATACATTACTAGTAAGGGGTGGTTGTATTTGGGAGCTGGAAGGGACATCCCTGATGGACTAATAATCTCATTTTTGTTCCTTTACATTTTTAAGAATTCATTACATTTATTCTGATATTGATTTTAACCATTGTTTTCTCGTGCACAAGAAAATTATTTGATAGACATTGTTTACTCCGATAAATTTAATCCATGATGAGGAACTTAATTGGAATATAGGTTTTGTTTGTTCTCGCACAAATAAATTATCTACTAAATATTTAAAAAAACACAAATTAAAACACATATGATTCAGTGGTTTCTTCAAAGTTTGATATAATTTAAGATTAAAATTAACTGTCCTTATACATTAATTCATAAAACAAAATATTTTCTTAACTGTAAAGCAATCGCCTATTTTAACTATTTGAACCATCATACAGTAGTGTGATATCTGTCAGTCAGTCAGTAGACACTAAAATGACATGAAGTAAGGGATAGTTAACGTTTCAATTTATATTGTTGTAGCGTGAGTAAAACGTGCGCATAATATGAATAACGAAAAATTCATGCACTTTGTAGATTACAACAGAGCCTGATATATGAACCTCAAAAGCAATAAATAAAAGTACATGTTTCAATATGAAATTCCTTATTGTTCCTCAGTTGCACAATGAGATGTATGTGGACTTACAGTGCTAGAAACCGGGTTTCGATAACTTTAATGGACAGAGCACACATAGATAGATTTTACTTTTATTTACTTTTTGGACAGAACTCTTTCGGAGATCCTGCGGAAGTACATCTAGTAAGTAGATGTACATATTGTTATAATATGGTGAGCTGGTAGAAATGTATGCCAACTGGCATACACAAGGTGGAACATTAAATTGAAGTTTATACATTTTAAGGCCCGGCATGGCCAAGCGCGTAAGGCGTGCGACTCGTAATCCGAGGGTCGCGCTAAACATGCTCGCCCTTCCAGCCGTGGGGGCATATAATGTGACGGTCACTCCCACTTTTCGTTGGTAAAAGAGTAGCCCAAGAGTTGGCGGTGGGTGGTGATGACTAGCTGCCTTCCCTCTAGCCTTACACTGCTAAATTAGGGACGGCTAGCACAGATAGCCCTCGAGAAGCTTTGTGCGAAATTCCAAAACAAACAAACAATTATACATTTTATATACTTATAATCTTAATTCTACACACACATATATATATATATATATATATACACACATTTTCACACAATACGTTATATGATCATTCCTAAATATTTAAATTTTGTTACATTTTCAATTGTTGTTCAAGTACATGCTTGCCAATAATTAATTGTTTTTCAGAAAAAAATTAGTGAAACAAAAGCGAATATAAACATTCAAGAGAGAGTAGTTTCGAACAATTATGTACGAAATATGAGCGTGCATTTATTTAGTTCAATCTGTGTTTATATACACATCATTTAAGTTCAGACATATAGAAATATCATTAAAATAACTTTGCATATTAAACATTGCTAAATCAGGATTATAATCATTTATTACTAAGGCAATGTCGTCTACATATATATAAAAAGAGTAATTTACATGTATGTTTGCTATATCATTTAGATAAATACATTTAAAAAACAAGAGGGCCTAAAATAGAACATTGTAGTACACAAGGTGCGATTTTTTGTAAATAAAATAAAATAAAAGATTTCCCAGTTTAGTACAAATTAATCTGTCTGTCATATAACTTTTAAACAAGTATAACCACTCATCTTTAATTCCCATATTCTGCAGCTTCTAAATTAGCAGTTATGGTCTGTTGTATCAAAGGACTCAGACAAATCGATAAATAGTACATTAAAGATCTTGCCTTTACTCAAAGATTCATTAACTTCTTCCAGTAATATGACTCTACTTTTACCTTTTTGATAATTTTGTTGTCTTGTTGAGATAGTTTTGTAGTTGTGTAAATATTCTTGTAGAATACCAATAAGATATATTTCCATACTTTTCTCTGTCACTGGTGAAATAGCAGATATATCTTGTTCTTTTGTTTGTTTTTTTAATTTCGCACAAAGCAACTCGAGGGCTATCTGTGCTAGCCGTCCCTAATTTAGCAGTGTAAGACAAGAGGGAAGGCAGCTTACCACCCACCGCCAACTCTTGGACTACTCTTTTAGCAACGAATAGTGGGATTGGCCGTAACGTTATAAAGCCTCCACGGCTGAAAGGGCGAGCATGTTTGGCGCGACGGGGATGCGAACACACGACCCTCAGATTACGAGTCGCACGCCTTAACATGCCGGGCCGAAATAGATCTTATCATACATATTTTAATTCACAGGGTATAACTGAAGATTCATGAATTATATTTAACAATTTAAACAGTATATCAAAGAAAGGTTATTGTGTTTTATATCCCTAAAAGATATATTGTCTACACCAAGAATTTCTAATATTTATTTTACCAATAATTTTTATGTCACCTTTAGTTACATTTGTGAAATAAAACTAATCAGAAGTATTTTTCCATGGTAATTATGTGCTCAATAGCAGCTATAACATCGTCACCTGAGGTTTTTCATTTATTATCTAACGATTCATTAACAATCTTCCATCTTTTTAATATTACACTAAATAACAAAAATTTTGCTTTTTCTTGTTCCTGGGCAGAAAGTCTTATTTCCCAATTACTTATGCCTAAAGTAAATGGAAAAGGCCTCTTTTTCTCTTCAAACTTTTTTTTTGTGACTTGGGAGCGTATAACGAAAACATAATGTGAAGCTATTTTTGGGGGGAGAATACGTGAAAGTGATTTACATTACAGTCACCAATCTCGATAAACTACTCACTTCTATACATATTTGTATCACTTTAGTATAAGTACATGTAAATCTTGATTCATATCTTGTTTTATTCAGAACTTATGAAAATGAAAATGTGCAAATTTGCCCTTTTTACATAGGAAATAGGTTAATTTCTAATTTTCATTATCCAGGTCACAAAAGCAAAGTTTGAAGGAAATAATGGCCATTTTCTGTACTTTTACAACGTAAGCAATTAAGAAATGATATATGCTATCCAGGAACAAAATTTGTGTTATGTAGTGTTATATTTATTATCATACGACTTTGTTTAATAGTATTGTTGTGTCTATAACATTATTGTATTTGTTAGTTTTTTTCTAATGCTCACTTAATTTCTTCTGTAATTTATATTTGTTAGATTGCTTTTGTAAATTATCCACAATTTCCTGTATTTCTATTTCATCCACAATGCATTTTCGATTTATTTTTATTTCTTATCATTTACTCCCTAATGCTTTTAGCTTGGTCATGAACTGTGTGAAATGCTGTAAATATTTCATCATCAAATGACTGAAAGCTACTAAAATTGCGAGTTGATTTACAGGAGTTATATTTGCCTCCCGGTGTCACAGCGCCATGACTGAAGAGTTAAAATACTGAAAAGCGTGTTTCGATACCTGTGGTGAGCAGAGCATAAATAGCGCATTGTGTAGTTTCGAGTTTAACTTTAAACAAACAAGCCAGTTTTAGCCAGTTTTTTTCCCTTATATACATATATATTTAAGTTCTCAAATGTAATAATTTGTTAATTATTATAATTTAACTTATACCTTTCATTTATAATATTTCTGTGTCAGTTAAAGTCATAATAAATTTTAATTTTATTAACAACTGAAACAATAGGTTTATTTGAAAGATTTGTAATGTGTGATCTGAATATGACTGGGCTTATCCCTTCTTTACAGTTTATTCTTCCATATAGCCATCTATATATTCATCCAAAGCATTTTTGGCTAAAATGGTTTTGTGCCTTTGAAAACCATATGTATTGTCATTCGGGACATTTATGTTAATATACACTAAAGTTAAAATATATTTATTTAAATATAACTGTAAATTACCCTAAAATATTTCTATATATAGTAATTATATAAATTATTGAAGAACCCCTAAATAAATTTAAATTTAACACCTCAGTGTATTCTACACTGTTTGTTAGCAAATGATATATTAGTTCACTTCTGTAAAAACGAATAAGGCCTATGCCTTTATAATTATAAATATCTTTAGTACACTTTTCAAACTATGGTAAATTAAATGTTGTATTCTTTTTCCAATTTTGTATTAGCTTCAGTTAACATTATAAAATTTGAATCTAACAACACATTTGTTAAAAATATTTCAACATATTCCAGTTTTTCTTTAATCTTCTTATATTGAAATGCAATATTAAAATCATTTAGTTGTTAAAATCCTTACATTTTTTTCCCTAATCCAGTTTCCTAAATTCACAGTTCTTTGAATTTTTCTGTTATATCATATAATTCTTGAAATTCTTACGTCTTATCTTAGAAAGCTATATATACTTAATTTACATTCCGCAAGTATTACTTCCTTCCTCTTTCATGAGAAATATTTTCCATTTTTATATTAAATAAATTTATATTTCTTTTCTTTCGCTGTAATTATTGTTCTTCACAAAAGTTTACTATTTATTTGAATTAAAGTTTGTTTAATATAAATGAGTATTTGATTTTCATAGCCTAGAATTATTGAACAATATATTCGTTGTTTTCTTCTTGCTCACCATTTTTCATGAGTTGTTCTACCTTCAAGTTTAAACTGTTTAAATTTAAATTTGTTAAAAAATTACTTAAAAGAAATTGCAGCTTTTCACTATGTTCTGTTTTTATATATTTCAGTATTCTGACTTATACTCTATTAATACAGACTTCTCACCTAAATTTTAAAGAGAATATATACAGATTTATTTTAACATCCACCATTTCTGTTTTGAAAGCAGGTAAAGGCCCGGCATGGCCAAGCGTGTTAAGGCATGCGACTCGTAATTTGCGGGTTCGCATCCCCGTCGCGCCAAACATGCTTGCCCTTTTAGTCGTGGGGGCGTTATAATGTGACGATCGATCCCACTATTAATTGATAAAAGAGTACCCAAAGAGTTTGCGGTGGGTGGAGATTACTAACTGCCTTCCCTCTAGTCTTATAATGCTAAATTAGGGACGGCTAGCACAGATAGCCCTCGAGTAGCTTTGCGCGAAATTCAAAAACAAACAAACAAAGCAGGTAATGTACTTAATTTTCCATTTATTTCTTTTCGTGTTTTTGAAATATTGTTAGTAGTCGTTCTCTCGTGATTTCTTCCAAGAGATTTTTCTGCTTCATTTAGTTTGTAGCTAACTTCACTTCTTTTTTTCTGTACATGTTTCAAGATGAGATTTGTGTTTAACAACAAACACAAACTATGGATTTAGTATTTTTTATATTCACACATTACATTTTTCAAAATCAGCCAGTTCTTACGTCTAAGTTAACCGATAAATGGTACTAAGGTTATTTCTGGTCTAACTTTGAGAGTATTTAATAACTGATAAAGAATTCTACTCCTTTGACAAGCACTCAAACAATCTTAATTTAGGAACCCACTTCACGTAGCTTCAAGACGAAAACTTGAAATTATGAGTAATGAAAGCAAAAGCTATTTGTTCGAGAGTCTGGTTTACCTCAAAAAGACATACACATTAGAATCCTGGAGAATATCCACTGTATTTATTACTTTTTTGTGGACGGGTACGACATTGAGGTTATCATGCCGTACTGCGAATTTGTGGGTCTATGATTCGCGTCTCTTTGCCGCAAAAATAAGCTCCACACTTTAGGAACCTATTGGAACAGAGTATCCTAAGAATTGTTTGAGATTGTTGTGTTTGTTTTAATGAATTGCCTTCCATTTGGGTTATCAGTGCAAAATAACTATTAGTGTAAATCTTTGTGGAAGTTCAGAATAAACAAGAATGGACTTTCTGTATAGAAATTAACAGCGAAATTCGGTATCAGTGATTTACTGTTATTGACTGAACAAACGTGTTTTTTTTTAATTTGCTGACGTTTTGATAACTCTTTCTTCAGAAACGTAATTATAATGATATGAATATATATTGTTACAGTACTTTGTTTATCTTATCATTAACTGCGATACATTCTATTTTTGTTTCTTTGTTTCACATGAAAGTCTACGTTAACACACAGTAATAAGAAAATAAATATCTATATATTTCATATCAGTAGATATTTCAAATGCGAGTTTGAAGTTTTATCAATAATGTTTCGGCTTTGTGTGTTAAACGTGTGTGATTTTAAACATTTATCCTTTTTTCCTTTCTTTCCCCAACACTTTAGAAATATAGATAGATTTAAATAGCTTCTGTAGCTTCATATATGTAACCTTTCAAACTGCCATCAAAGTATACCCATAGTAAAGTGTTATGTTATTATTTACAAAATTTTTAACATTTTTTTGCTCTATGTAAACCTTTCATTTATCGACTTTCACAAAAGCTTTTCAACTCCTCAATTCCAGTCAGAAAAAAAAACTACATTTCATTGTTGCGTGTGTATGTTATACTTTCTGGTCTTCAATAACAATGTTTGAAGTATCCTCAACGTTAGAAACCTTGAGGCTGCTAACTGCATCACAGATTGGATACCTCATTTGTGTGGTTCACATCAGGGGTGCAACATGTAACCCTGCACTTACAGTTGTTTAAATAAGTGCTGAATTTTGTGTGCATCGGATCAATCCTTGGAGATTGTACTCCATTTTACTCTATAATGAGTAATACATAAACTCGATCTGGATTACCCAGCTTCTCCTTCCAAATGTGTCATATACAAAGTCCATTTACTGGTGAAATTTCCACTGCCATCATATTTCATTGTAATTGCTATTGTAATGGTTTTAATGGTTGTGTGGTGTTCAGGCTTTGAATATTCAACGAATGATTATGTTTCTTTGTCTAATGAGTTTGGCAATCTGGTGCCCCAAAGACGTTATACTCATGTATTATTATGTAAAGACAATGATTTAGTTCGTTGTTGTTGTTTTAAATTCAATAATCTGAATAACATATAGTACACATAAGTTTAACATCTTAACATAGAATTAATTGTAGTAGTGCTTAAAAAATAATACAAATGCAAGTAATTCAATATGACTTACAAACTCTACTTTCGAGTACGAAGGAGCACACCACCCTGGCTTTAATCGCTGTTCTCCACATAACTTTGGCATTTCCTTCTTTTTTTTGTACAGTCATTATTGGATATGACCAAAGACATTCTGATTTCCGCTATTCAAGATCTACGGCTATTACAGTATCCCTGGTGCTAAAAGATACCGTGCATGGTGCCTGGTTTATAACCTGAGTCTGTGCGATGTTATGCCATTGTTTTTCTAACCAAACAACTGTTTAATTCAGCAAGAACTCATTGAAACCGAACTCAACAAGCAATATACCGTGAGCTGTTATTGTTCTTTATAGATAGTCTGTACAATATATAAAAATGTTTAATAACAGATGTGATATAGCTGAAGTAGCACAATTTGTTCAGTTCGTTTCACCATTTCTACTGGAGTCTGAATAGGTCTATGCAAACAAGAACTATTGCAAAGTTAGCGCTTACAGTGATAGCTCTTAAAGAAAGTATGGTATACTTCCCGAAGATAAAACGTTGTACTTTGTATGTCAGTTGTTTTACCTAGCAGAGGGCCGAAAAACATTATACTGAGTTCTTAGTGCTCTATGAAATAGCACTCACTACGTTTAAAGGTGCTTTGACTACCTCTTCCACGTATGCAATTTGCTGTTTTTGGTTCTGATAATTCGACATTGATAGTATTATCACAAAGCCATAACTCATTGCTTCATTGGCTCTGGTACTTGATAATTTCTGCAGCAGATCTGCTCCTAATGTACAGTTTCTTGATTCAAGATAAGAGAGGATTTGTATTCTACAATAAATATCATCGATAGCATAATGAAGCTGTATTTCTCCATATATTTCTAGCTTGTGTATATGAGCAGAGTGAGTGACAAGAGTGATGACTTCACTTGAAGTTTTTAAGATGTTAAAAACTTCAACGAATTCTAACAACACCAATATGCACTATACTTTCCACCTATTGTCCAAGCACCTTCATTGGCACATGACATATTCTACCTTATCGTGGTATACCTGAAATGGCCACCAAACGTTTGGGTACAAGCAATAGTCTGAATCCACCAGGATTTGGTTGCGAAAGAAAAATGCAGGCTCCATTAGTCTGAATTATCTGAAGCTGCAGCAACTGTTACTTTTTGTTAACCCTCCCTCTTTTCCTTTTCAATTGACTGAAAATAATCCTATTGTTTTATTTGTTGTATAACAGGATATAAACACTTTCTTTTTTAGTATTTAAGCAAACTACAGTTGGAGCAAACTCTCTGTCTCTGTTCTTCAAATCTTCAACTGTAGTGACGCAACAGTTGCACTGGCAGCTCTGCCATGATGATGAAATGGCTATATCCCTTACTACCTGCTGTTATTCATTGTGGATACACCATACTACTTACTATAGTAATTATGGAAGTGGAACATTGAGTATTGAGTTTAACATGTATCATGCCATTTGTGAAGTAGGTCTGAAAAAGTTTCTACTACTACAGGCACAATTGTCAGCTTCATGTTGACTCGCCTCGCTTGGGACATCTTCAACGAAAGTAATGATATATCATATAATCCCGTGGTAGCACCACATGCCGCCTGCATATATGCCTAAGTTAGCAAGGAGAATTGTTGTTTTTTAGTTAAGCACAAAGCTATACAATAGGCTATCTGTGCTCTGCCCACCACGGGTATTGAAACCGGGATTTTAGCGTTGTAAGTCCGCAGACATACCGCTGAATCACTAGGGGACAAGGAGAATTTGAATCATAATCCAATCAAGTCTGCAGCACGACATAAAAAAGTACACGATAGAAGTTGGCGTCATACCAAACATGCCTGCCCTTTCAGCCGTGGAGGTGATATAATATGACGGTCAATCATCTAACTATTAATTGGTAGAAGAGTAGTCCAATAGTTGGCGGTGGGTTATTATCTTACACTGGTAAATTAGGGACGGCTAGCACAGATAGCTTTCGTGTAGTTTTGCTCAAATTCAAAACAAACAAACAAAAGTTGGCAGTAAACTACCTGTCTCTGAATTTAAATACTTTGTGTCATTACTTATCTGTAATATGCTCACTTGGAAACAACAGTGTTGTTATTTAAAAATTCATAAATACAACAGCACGTGAATATTGGTGGTAGACACAAAAGTCGTTCTATCTTATAGTCAACTATCTTTATCAGCAGTAAGATAGTTCAAGGGAATGACCAAAACCAAATCACAAATGTTTTTTGCCTTTTTAAACATTTAATATACAAAACTGTCGCAAAATATTTGTTGAAATACCTCATTTTCTATCAATTTCATAGTAGTGAAATTAATTGCAAAGTTGATGGTATATTTCTTTACTTTCAGTTAGGTGGGGCATATTTTATCAAGGACCCTGTAATAAATGAAGAATACATCTACAAACAATTTGCATAAAGGTTTAGAAAAACTGTGTTTGACGAACAATAGCTATGGACCCAATCATTGACAGGGTTGAAAAATCTATCGATAAAAATTAATATTCATGACAGCTTGATACAAGGAAGAAACATCTAGACTAGTTTTTTAGCCCATTCTTTAGACCATGTGTAATAAAGTACTTCGAAAATTTCAAAGCTAAAAAATAAAAATACAAGCTTTTTGGGCATTTTCCAATGACATTGATCATTCTAATTGACCAGTCATATTTGAAAACTGAAAGGTCAATTAAAGTCTTGGCACTGTAAAAGGGATCATTTTAAATGGTTCAATGTGTACTATACATGCATATAGAAAAATTATATTTATATAATCAGTGAATTTGATAATGACTTCAAAATCACACTGCAGAATAGTTCAGACAACTAGACAGTCACAGAAAGCAATTCAGATATTTCGTGGGTTTTATTTTTCGAAATCTGGGATATTGTGATTGTGTTATTCGACTACTTGCAGCATCAATTACTTTTGCTCTTCATCTTTTGTCATGGTAATCGCAAAGCCTGTGTTGAGCTTTGCTACTTTTTAAGAAAGACTGCTTGTCACTTCAGCATGGTGAACAACGTGACAGTTTCCTGCAAATTGCGATCAATGGCCCATTGTGTTGGTAGCAAGTGTAACCAATTAATACTGTTACCAATTAAGTTGAATAAGAGCCATGATTTTTTTTTTTTTCAAATTAGAGATGACAATTTAGCAACGATGCTAAGTGTGAAAAACCAGCACTCCATTCTCCAGTGGATTTTTGTCCTTCATTTTGATCAGTTGGCGAACAGTTTTCTTCTTTCTCAGATTCCTATACCAAGATGGAGAAGAGCTCAAAAGTTACAACTTCTTTTGTTTGGTACTAAAAGTGGCTATTCAGTTCAATAATGACTCCTCCTGCCAGTGTTAGATCAATTCTACTGTATATATTTAGATCATTCAATAGCTGAAGATCATTGGAAGGTGCATCTTCAGCGAAAACTGTGAAAACCAAGTATTTACGAAAAGGGGAGCAAGCATAAGACAAGTAGATGTGGTGTAACTTGACCATTTTGGCTTTATCATAAATCAAATGATCACCAAATGTGTACATGTTAGTACTGTAAATCTCAGTTGCTGTGATAATTATCTTTCAAGGCAGCTTCAGATAATTTTTCTTGAAGAAACGTAATAATAATTTTCTTCTAATGTTTCATTTAATGGTCAGAGATATACAACGGGTCAAAAGTTGATCATTTCTCAAGAGTTCCCCAACATTTCTTATACTTTTTTTAATTCAGGGCTATTTAAAATGGATGTTTCACGAACCAATTCTTTTCAAAATTCACACAAAATTCTTTCCGTAATTTGCTGATGGCAAACAAAGAAAAAAACTTGTTAAGCAATGTTCCTAACTACATACAAGCACCTCTGTTCCATCCAGAGTTTGAACTGGTAGTATTGAAAACATATTCAAAAATATAGTTTTCTACTTTCCAATGGAATGCAAAAACATTGCCTTAATTTCAACAGTTCCATCTAGGTTTAATGGAATACCAAGAAATTTTTCTCTTTGTAGTTTGGTATTACTGCTGTGAGAACTTCTATCCTATCCTCATCTACTGGAATACTTTTCTATTCCAGTACAATATTTCATACTTCAGTAGAATAAAGGAGGTTTTAGTAGTAATGGCAGTTTTAATTCACTTTTCACTGGATTCACTGGAATCCTTTTACTCAATTTAGAAAGAGTCGCACCATCCATATCAATCGCA
The DNA here is from genome assembly GCA_011833715.1 of Carcinoscorpius rotundicauda. Taxonomy (NCBI): domain Eukaryota; kingdom Metazoa; phylum Arthropoda; class Merostomata; order Xiphosura; family Limulidae; genus Carcinoscorpius; species Carcinoscorpius rotundicauda. Next base: position 69,018,291 of record CM022399.1, on the reverse strand, counting down.
CCGTCTGAAATGTTTATACAGCTATGAATGTTGATATTTAACTGGTAGATAAGTCCAAACAATTTGTTACTGCTAAAGTTTTGGACTTCTAAACGGATCGCTTGGGAACACTAAAGTAATAGTTCCATTTCTTGTGGACGTAGTGCTCTTTATATTTGCACCAGAGTAAAATGGCCATTCAAAATCGTTGTCTTCAGACTGTGTAGCTCGACTGTTTGTAGAACGTACTGGCTCGAGATTAGGATTTGTTCTATTCTTACTGACAGTTGCTACAAGACTTTGTGTTTTTGTACTTTAGATTTTTTTCACCAAATAAGAATTTTCTCTCATCACTTTATTTTCTTTGTCGTGCTACGTGCTTTATCTTCTGATTTGTTTATATCTTGTGAAGCCTTTTATGTTCCTGATTTCAGAATCGGTCAGTTTCTGTTTTCTTCTAATAATGTAACATGATACAAAAATAGTTTTGTAAATATTCAACAAACAGACTTCCTTTCACTTCATTTGATTTACACCTTTTCATTTCCTGCAATGTAACCATCATAAAGTTGTACTATTAAAGTTGGTGAGTTTTTCCGTGCCGCATAGAAGTACAGCCGTGAGACATCTCCCTCTGTAGGAATTACTGAAACTGAGAGTTCAGGTGCAAGATTTCCATTAACTGTGTATCCCGATCTTTTCCCAAAACATTGTTGTTGTTTTGAATTAAGCACAAAGCTACACAATGGGCTATCTGTGCTCTGCCCCCCACGGGTATCGAAACCCGGATTTTAGCGTGTAAGTCCGCAGACATACCGCTGAGCCACTGGGGGGCTTTCCCAAAACAAGCCGATACATTCTTCTTCAAACGATATTAATAAACAAAATTAAATGAATGTTATGATAGTGAATTCAAGTTATACGTTCAAAATTTAAATAATATTGTAAAACTTCTGCATTCAAAACTTAATAATCTAATAAAAAACAGAACAACTTTTCATAAAATTACAATTAAAATAAAAATGTCAATAATTTCAAAATTGCATATTTCTATAGATATTTGAATGTAAAAAAGTTTCTGGTGCTGATGGCAAGGATTTGCCATTTCATACGATCTGAACATGAACATGTTGTAATAAAACACGTACTATAATGGCAACATGTACAGAGAACAAACCTTTGAACACCTTTATTTAATTACTCTATATTTGGAAAATAATAGTGAAGTTCAAAACTGAGTGCATTCTTTTTGTCAGTAGTTTATAATTAAAACTTAGAAAATATGCATATATTCATCTGAATAAGACATGTTCAGTTTATAAGTTAAGAGAAGGTTATAGTCAAGATACTCGTATATTAAATAAGAAACTATTACAGAAGCAGGACACAGCCTGCCAGACGCCTCCCAGTGTTTTAAATAAAAATCTGCATAACTCAAATAAAATTAAAATATATTCTTAAACTTGCTATCTACCCTATAATGATTTTGCTAGAAATTCATAGAAACTGCATGCAAAACAATCAATGAAACCCCTCTTTACAATTAAAGATATTTTTGAAAAGCTAATACACTAAACCCACCACCCTTTTTATACTTAGTCAAGAATGTAATAAGCTTCACAAATAGCTCATCGTTTTAAATTTTAAAAATTACTGGTTCCTGTTTACAGCTAAAACACTTATAAACGTTGCGAATGTCTTCTGTGATAGCCTCGGTGTTGTGAGGAGAGTGTATATATTAGGCATAACTTCACCAACACAAATTAACTGCTACGATTCAGGACATTACAAACGCTCAGAATTTAAGTTTACAAAGTAGGTATTGGGAAGTAACTGAAATTATTTGTAACAATTATTTTGCTTTGTCACAGCTAAAATATAAGTTTCACTTCTTTCCTTTGATAAATAAAAGGGACAACACTTTTGTCGTGACATATATTTGTTTAGACAAATATATTACCAACTCCTGGGTTCATATCTCAACAGTGTTCTGCATTGTTAACTTTTAACTTTTTTTACAAGGTTGTTTTTATAAACTTTAGCAAACTATTATTATTTATAGCCAAATCGTTAGCACACCTTAGAGCCTAATAACACTGATTTTCAATATTAGATCAATATTTGTACAACTATAAGATATTTTAATTATATTTTGGGACTATTTCTAAGATATTGTGAAAGTAAAATAAACAATCAAATAAAAGCAAAGATGAAAGATGGAGCATTTTTAAGAGCTTTATAGCAATCCACAGCAAAACACTATTAGAAATACCGTGGATATCCATTTTAATTACAGTTACTTCATCTTTTTTTTTTTATAAATAAAAATATGTAAGAAACACGATGGGAAGGATTTTAAGATCATTTGTCGGCATATTGATAATCTAGAAACGATAAATAATAGCATATTTATTTACATAAATAAAAATGTTAAATCTATAGCTCTTCTCATTGAACTAATGTCAACATTGATACACAATATCACACATTATCCAGATTCCATTAAAATTCAGCAATGAATCTGTACAGTTAAACATGTTTCCTTCGAAAAAGTTTGTCTGTTTGTTTTTTGAATTTCGCGCAAAGCTACTCGAGGGCTCTCTTCATTAACTACCATTTATCAAATGAACAGTTTTGACCTAGTGGTTGTAGAGATATATTCGCAGTTAAAATTGTAAAATTATATCGATAAAAATATTAATAGATAACTAAAATGGCCGAACCAGTAGCAGTTTCGTTCAGAGTAATATATATTTAATAAAAAACACCTTACGTGTGAAAAAAGGTGCAGGAAAAAAAAGGTTGAGCATGTTACATAAAGGAATGAAATCAAAACTGTCATCCAAACTGAAAAAAATTTACAGCATATATCCATTCATTAATTTGTTACACTGAATTTTTTTATCAACTTTGGGTACAATAGTTGGTAAAATAAACTTCATGGCCTAGTTAACTAATGAATGAATAACTGTGCCAAAACATTAAATAATAGAGGTGTATAATTATAAGCTAGGAACATAATATAAAAAGAAGAAATCCGTACATTTACAGTTTGTTTTTGTAGGTAAGTATAGTTTTGGTTTGCTTTCAATTTCGCCCAAAGCTACACGAGGGTTATCTGAGCTAGCCGTCCCTAATTTAGCAGTGTAAGACTAGAGGGAAGGCAGCTAGTAATCACCACCTACCGCTAACTCTTGAGCTACTCTTTTACCAACGAATAGTGGGATTGACCGTCACATTATAACGTCCTCACGGCTGAAAGGGAGAGCATGTTTGGTGCGACGGGGATTCGAACACGTGACCTTCGGATTACGAGTCGAATGCCATGCCGAGCCCTTTAGAAAGAGTAATTATGTTTCCAACTAATACTTGTTTACATCTTTTAGTATTTCATTTTTCAATCCAGATAAGTGCGCTGATATTTTTCAACTTTTAAGATATTCGCAAGTATCTAATCAATGGCTATTGAATAGCAAGGTGATTAGCGTCGAATATAGTACTTCGTGAAATTTTGAGGTACTAAATATTTTAGGCTAGTAATTATGTGTTTTTAGTTTTAATTTCATTTCAAATTTGGTAAACTAACCCGCAAAACATTATCCAGTGAAATACCTTTCTCACTCAAAAGGTAAAACTTAGGTACGTTTCGTCTACCTCTTTTAACTGCTTATCTTATTGATAACAAGTCCACAAGTTACTTTGCATGTTTGCACATTTTACTTTGTGTTTATGTATCAATAACATATCATAAATTATTATCAATAACTTGATATATTTTTCACTTTTGCCCATATTTTAGCTAATAAACTTCTTATATATATATATATAATAATCTATATAATCTGGATGTACAATTTTTTTCGAATAGTGTAACTGTTGTCCAGTGAAACATAATCAAATTGTAGAAATACGGTAACTACATTTAGTTTAGTGTTAGTACTGTAGTATTCCTAAGAACAATGATTTCTTCGGATAAGAATTGTGCTGCACTAAGATGGGATCTAAGTGTAAACTGAAGTAAAGGAAACAAGGCACAACCAGTTGTAATATCATAGTATGTAAATAACAAACATCTTACAAGAAGGTTGTGTGTACATAAAATACATACACGCACTATAGTTTAGAAACTGTTTTCTCTAGAAAGCGAAAAGCAATCTGACTGAGCTAAGGGAGATAAACACTACATAGTATAACGGATTTACTGTTATACACTTATTTGGATATTTATGTTTCTTTCAGTTTAATGGATGAAACGTTTATTGTTAAATATGTATTGCGCAACTCCCGCTTGATATCTAAATAAGTTATCTGGAGTGTAAGAATCAACAATATATTCGAATATTGTTGTCAAGTGAATTTTCTAGAATCTCGCCTAATGACTTGGAGAGACAATATGATGTTCTTTAGTAGCTACAATCAGTATGCTAATAGCCTCGGAAACTTTAATTGTGACAAACGCTTATTAATTGGAGAACTACAAATATTTGACCAAGAACATTTATAGATTTTGAACGTTACAAACTTCAATGATTTAACTTCCGTCACTGGTATTTCACACATGTGAAGAATAGAGCTACCTGGTATTCAAGAGAAGTGTATTTGTGTATCAACTTAAAAGTAGTTTCGCATCGTGAAACGTCGACAACATATTCAGTTCCAGACCGGATAGAGAAGGCTTGATATTGTTTATAAATTTGCAAAACTCTCGCGTATTATTTATAATCAATCCATTCCCCGTGAAGCGCTGATAAAAAGAAATTCAGTTCCAGACCAGATAGAAAACAGAATATTGTATATAAACCATTGCTTGTAACAACCGTTATTATATATTATATTATTATTTGTACAGTAAAATATATTTGTGTTATAAACGAAATTGTGTGTATCAATCTTGTTGGCAAATATCATTAATTGAACAAACAAAGACATTCAGATAACTTATAAATTGAAATTAGAATTTCCGGCTATTTGAAATCGAATACATAACATGATAACTGACTCGTCCTCGATAAATTATAATACGTAGCAATAGATACTACACTAGGATCATCAGTTTTAAAGTGAATGTATAATACAAGTCACTTTGGCTGCTTCAGTAAGTAAAATGGGCTCTCTTTCAAATGTTATTAAAAGAACACACTGAATTAATTCTGTTGAAGTCTTCAGAAAACAAACAAAGGGGAATGACCACGAACAATGTGAAACTAGCACAGATAATAAGGTCACTAAACATTTCATAAATGGTTTCTTGTATGTTAAAATCGTGTGTTTAAATAACACGAAGAATAAAGTCACTGCATTTATTATAACAGATTTCCTTGAGACGCCATTGATGTTGAATATGTTTGTGACTACGAAATATGTACCTTTTAAAAACTGTTTATTTGTTTGGAATTACACTCAAAGCAACACAATAGACTATCTGTGCTATGTCTACCATGAGTATCGAAACACGGTTTTTAGCAGCGGAAGTCTTCGAGTCGGAAAGATAAATAAAACATTATTCAGTTGCCACGAAATGACGTTATGTATCGTCATATAACAAATTATTGTGTTATTTCCCTTATTGTCACTTTGCACTTTAGTTTAGGGGCTGTTCTTACCAGAAAGTGGAAAGCAATCTGACTAAACTAAAAGAGATAACCACTATATATATAGATACTAAAATTCATTCAACACAGAACATAAAAGTGTGTATTTTAACCGTTTACTTTAAAAAAATAAAAACAGTAGTTGAGAGGCTAATGCTAAATTAATCTTTCTAACTTTTTAAAACTACGTATCACATAATATTCCAGTTTTTAGTCGCATTAACTTAAATATTTAAATATTCTATATCCAGGTGGCACACAAGAATCCAAAATAATCGAGCAAACTTGGAAAGAAACGATCAAAATATAATATTTGCAACAGTTTTTAACACCTTGAAGAAGTTTGTTTGTTTGTTTTTGGAATTTCGCACAAAGCTATTCGAGGGCTATCTGTGCTAGCCGTCCCTAATTTAGCAGTGTAAGACTAGAGGGAAGGCATCTAGTCATCACCATCCACCGCCAACTCTTGGGCTACTCTTTTACCAACGAATAGTGGGATTGACCGTCACATTATAACGCACCCATGGCTGGGAGGGCGAGCATGTTTGGCACGACGGGGATGCGAACCCTCAGATTACGAGTTGCACGCCTTAACAAGCTTGGCCATGCCAGACACCTTGAAGAAAAAGGAAGTTTAATCTGTTCTTATTAATGGATATATTGTTAAGATTTTAAAACATTATTTATTTTCCAATGTTAAATTTGATGAGATACTATTTGTTGTGTGAATATCAATCAGTCAAGTTATATTCTCATTATACATATATATTTATTTATTAGCATAAAACATCCGCACTCTGCTGATGAATTAAAATGTCATTTCTTGATTTTAAGACACCCCAGTACACGGTGCCTGAGCACGTGAGAAACAGTTAAATGTATTTTTGATCTTTAGCAGGATCTGTAAGGATCAGGTGATCTTCCTCCATCTGGCACCATTAAATTAAAAATATTGTTAAACGATAATCATCATACAAATGAAGATTCTGTACTTATGTAAAGTCATTGTCTTAATCACATTATCTGTATGTCCATTTATATTCAACTTAGAACTTTACACTGCTACACATTTTGCTTCATTTGAAATGTAGATAGTCTTGCATTACACACAAATAGTCTCACATGTTCCAATGTTGTTCCTTCCGTTATATATTTAGCGTATTTTTAACACTGATACCTTAACCTGTAGTTAATATACTACACAAATGATATGGTTAAATATAATATAGTTAACTATATCTGCCACTAGGTGGCTGATTGATTATTTGCATCAATCTATCTGTTCAGGAGCCTGGCAGAGAATGACAGTATGTTCGCCTAATTATATAGGAGAACTGAGCTTGTTAAGTGTATGTGAAACTTTGTATGTAATGAGAACCGAGTTTTGTACAGCTTATAACTACTCTTTACTCACATGTCGACCCAAGATATTTGTTGGTAAAAGAGTAGCCCAAGATTTGGCGGTGGATAGCGATGACTAGCTGCTTTCCCTCTAGTTTTACACTGCTAAATTATGGATGGCTAGCACAGATAGTTCTCGTGTAGCTTTGGGCGACATTCAAAACAAACAAACGTGTGGTGTAACATTAATCCAAGTCCAGCAGGTATATTCTATTACCACCCTATGTATTGTTTGTAAGTTTCGAATACGTTTCTCGGTGGTCAGACGAGACACGAATTGAGCTTTTTTGGCCTAAATTTACGTCTGGTGTAAGTCCCAATAAAGTACATCACCCGGTCAACACCATCCCAACTGTCAAGTATGGTGATAGCAGCATCTCATTATGGCAGTGCTTTTCGTCAGCAGGGACTTGGAAGCCAGTCTATATTGAAGGAAAAGTGGATGGTGTAAAGTGAAGGCGAATTTTAGACAAAAACATGCTTGAGTTGGCCAAAAATGTAAAACAGTCGAAACTTTACAGGGATATTTTCATCTGCAGCATCCGGAACCTTATATCTCAATGTTATATTGTATCACAAACTTTCTCCAGGTCGAGTAAGCAGACAATCGTGCGCTGTTTTTTTTAAAGAAAGTTATCTGTTACGGTTTCAATTAATCTAATTAAACGATCAGTGGTGTGTCGAAATTTTCTGAAATCGTTCTGTACTCCGAATAATTTTAAACTTCTCTCTAAGCATCTACATAATCTAATACTTATAGCTATTTCCAGATTTAGCCTACACAGCTGATCAGGCTAATTGGTCTGTATCTCTTTAGTTTGTTGGCAAATTTCTTTTCTCTTAAAGACGTGAGAATATTTTCTTGCCTCCAAGAGACAGGGATGTACCCTGATGTTGGGGAGAGAGTAAGAAGTTCTGTGAAATGTTCAAGCAATAAATGCGTTCCTTTTTTTGGAGTAAGATGTCATCAGGTACATTTTTTTACTGCTGTTGAAACTTGTGTTGTTGTTACATCGTATGTAAATAAGTGTCTTGTATGTGTTTTATAGTTTATGTTTGTTTGTTTATGTGTGTGTATAGTAAAAATAGTTGGAAATTTTGTTTAATTTTTTTTCAGTTAGGTTAATTACATAATTTAGGTAATAGTTGTTTACATCAGGAACATTAAGTGTTTTAATGCATTCTTAAGACAGCTGAAATGGGTATTAAAACTTTAAGTAAAATAAAGTACAGAACAACGTTTCGACTTTCTTAAGTCATCTTCACATGTCTTAGGGACGAGAGTGTGAAAGAGTACGATATTGTAGGGGGTGTTGCATTTAGATGTTGGGTTATAAATTAATGTAGGTATAAAGGTGTTCCTTTATATTGGTTTAATTTAATTTATCTTTTAAACATAATTTAGATGATAGTCGTCTACATCATGTCATTATGTGTTTTAAACATAATTTAGGTGATCGTTGTCCAAGTCAGGGTCATTATGTGTTTTATGTGTACTCTTAATTTTCTTTAAATCCTATAAATGAAGTTCAAACACCATTTCTTGTGGTAATACTACATCCATAATATTAATGTTTACTTTTGATATCTTCTATCGCTACGTATTTTTTGTTATGACTGACAATGTTTTGTAACTAAAGTTTTTATCGGAGAACAGTAGATGCCTGTTACAGTTAAAACTATATCATTTGTAAGTGTAATATCAGGGTGTCTTTCAACTTCTTCAAATTCGGTCCATGTTTTGGAGGGTCAATTTCAGAATTGACCTATTTCACCCCTCTGGAATTGTTATTGTATCTACACTTTTACTGAATCCTAGGTAATAACCTTTTTTACCTTGTTGCATTACTGACAGTTTATTAATTTTAGTACATCGTTCGCAGTGTTTAATTAACATGACGTTTTTGTGCCATGTCCAATTCATGGGGAAACATTAATTCGTATTTTTCATTAGTTTCACTTATGTGTGGTTGAATTATTAGTTTATGTTCACAATACGGTCCCACTTTACGATCATACATAGACTCACATAATCCTATTTTTACATACAAAAAACCTTTCAAAATAGAAGTACGTTTGTATCTATGGCTCTTTATCTGGCTCTCTGCAAATGTGTGTGTGAGTATATGAATGCAATTTCAAATATGGCGCCAGCGCGATCCTCAATGGGGCCCAGGAGCATATAATTCAAAGCCAGATTAAGGTTCAGTGACTCTGAAAACCTACATATGAACCTTTACCATGTCTGGATGACATTCAAGCGCATTGTAAACCTCTTGATAGGGGACTATGCTATATAAATAAAGAACACCCCCTGACCACACCCAGTTTGCCTGCCATGTTTGATCCTGCTAATTCCATAACTGTGGGAGGAGCTCGCGTACAAACAAATAAAATGACAAACATACAATATGAATTATTACACCATAATATATACATAAAATGAGAATTACGACTATTGATCCTAGTTGTCAACCTTATGTCATGACGGATAATACCACACAAAGGAAGTTCAATATGTAAGAACTGTTCAGGTAAAGTTTAACATCTGTTTGTAAGGATGGAAGTTGAGAGTTTCACATCGTAGAAATTTAAGAGTGGTTTCATTTCTACTTTTAGAATTTTATGAACAACTGCCCTCCTACAACTGACTGCAGATAGTGAAAGGCAATAGGAGTTGAGAAGTTATGAGTGCAAGCACTCAACTCCTTACCAATAATTGATTTTCCATGCATGCTGGCTAACTTAACATCAGTGTTTGGATTTTGTCTGATAGATGAAATATCCAAACGAATTAAAATAGTATTACTGCAGGCATTATCCGTTATGACATCAAGTTGTCAACTAGAATCTACAATGACACTGCATATATTTTATTAAGTCCATTATTTTTATAGTACTGATTCAATCGCTTGTTAACGGTTAAAATAACTAATAGTATTACAGTTATTTATTCATTTATGTATATGAAATAGTTATATTGCTATTAGATACATAAACTATCATTAGGTGATTAAATTAGCACTGTCAAACAATAATGATCTTAATGTAAATCAAAAACATTATATTGAGACTAAAAATTAACATTAGTAGTTCTCGTTGTCATCACTAAGTGATAACGGACAGCATCTGTGGCCATATCAATCATATTATTTGTGGCCATACCAATCAAATAACATCTGCGGCACATATCTGTCAGAAAGTGTCTGTGGCCATATTAATCAGGTGACATCTGCAGCCATATCATCTAAACGGATCAGGGATAATCCACCTATCAGAAAAGATCCAGTTGACGACATTAAACTACCCAGCAACTTAGATATAGGAATTCAGTGCTTAAACCCACAACGTTTCAACTGGTACTGCTTTTCTTTGCCTGAAGCTAGCTGTAGGAAAGTAATTACCTTTAGTATTTAGATATATTCTTAAGATATAAATAAACCAATCTACATTTCTACAAAATAAAACTTCCATTTTCCACCCTTTTATTTAATAATTACAAAATGATGCTAAACAAAATTTAAAGCTATTACTTTAATAGCTGTTAAGTATCACTTCTTCTTTTTGTCTTAAAAATCTGTTCAAGTCTAAACCAGTGAATTCAGACAATCCCATCTACCTGAAGTTGATATTTCTGTTTCGACATACTGAATAAAAAACCTAAATATTTTAAAGTTACTTACTTGTATACCAAGGATAATCATTGGTAACTAACGACCTCTGAACTCTCCGCAAAAGTAGTTTCTTTTAAAATTATATGTAAATATAATATATATGTGTGTATATCTGCGTTGGTGTGGTAGGTGGGTGTATGGGTGTATGTATAATAAGAGAAAGAAAATGTCATCGCCAACTACTAATATTTAGATATAATTTCCTCACTTATCACTGGGAGTAAAAAGTGACAAACTTTCATTACATTCATTTCAGGGCCTGGTCAAAACAACTTGTTATAAATCCCAAAACTATCTGTCATAAAGTACGCAGACTTCGTGGAAAACAAAATGTCATCTGTCAGAAAGAACCAGAAATCAAAAAGGCTATCGTTCAGGGTGCTCAGATGGCAATACAAGAGTGCCAGTATCAGTTCCGTAATCGTCGCTGGAACTGCACTCGAGAACGACGATCCATGAAGAAGATTCTCATGAAAGGTGAGAAAAAATTAAATATATTTTTTTAAATGCGAAACTGAATGAAATTTTTGATGCTATCATATTAAGAAGAATTATAAGTGAGATATAATTAATAAAGCCGCAGCAAAATAACAGTTACTGAGGGAGTAATGATATATGTTACAAAAAGATAAATAATTTTGTTATTGTAATAAGTCAAATAATAACATTCGTTAAATAATAATACCCTTTATTAGATAAAATAACATTTCATGGTATCATTTTCAAATAAACATAGCCGATTTAAATATAAAGTAATAAAACTTAAAAATTAAACTCATCTCAACTTGTTCAGTTTTCACAGTAAGAATTATAATTCTCTGTAGAATAATGCAGTAACAAGTTAAATGTTCATGTAACAGAGATACTACAGGGTGTTCGGAAAGTCACTGTGCAGTATTGTAATCATGTTTTATTTAGTCTATTTCAAGCCAGCAACTGATAGTTTGTTTAGAAACAAAATAAAAAGGATCCAGGCCTGTATTGATGCCAACGGTGGTCACTTTCAACATTGTTTATAATTGTCATTCATATATCTCTCACAAAAAGAACAGTACTGTTTGGAGAATAATATCGTAACAAAAATAGTAATAAAGTTAAAAAGAGAGAGAAAAATTAGATAAAGAAAAAGCTTTGAACAGTTTAAATTTAAATCAAGAAACCTAAAATATTCTATCCGGAAAATTGATAAAGTACCGAACTTATGAACGAACTTGCTTGATAAAATAATAAATCAACATTGAAACTTTGTTTAAGGAACACACCCAGAACAGGTGACAATGTGAAATAACCACGTGAACAAAAAGAATAACATAGTGATTATTGTAAAACTGGTACCATATATTGATCGAAAGGCAAAAGCTTCTCAGAGATAATGCTCCATAGGAAGAAAAAATGATGAAAATAGAAAATCATATGAAAGTTTGTCCGAACGATGTGTGCATTTATGTGAATAATGGATATAAAATTATAATATACTGTAGATAGACGATTAGTTAATACGACAACTAGGTAAATGGTGAATTTGAAAATTATAAAATATTGTGGCTACATGGCTAATGAATGTAAAGGTTATAAAATACCATATTTAGATGAACAAAAAATGTGAAAGTTATAACATACTTCAGCTACATGAATAACGAATGTGAAAGTTATGAAATATCGCGACTACAGCTTATCTGAGTCACCTAACTCTATCACAAAGATAAGATAGCTCTCACAGAAACATAACTGTTTGTTTGTTTTTTAATTTCGCGCAAAGCTTCACGAGGGCTATCTGCGCCAGCCGTCCCTAATGTAGCAGTGTAAGGCTAGAGGGAAGGCAGCTAGTCATCACTACCCACCGCCAACTCTTGGGCTATTATGTTACCAACAAATAGTGGTATTGAACGTCACATTTTAACGCCCCCACGACTGGAAAGGCGAGCATGTTTGTTGCGACGGGAATTCGAACCTGCGGATTACTAGTCAAACGCGTTAACCCACTTGGCCATGCCAGAAAGAGAAACATAACTATTTTCATGAAGACAGTACGCGTACAAGAAAAATCGTTGTCTTTTTGATAATAGAATTATCTAGAAAAACATTCTTCATGGTGTGATAAAGTATGCTATATACGAAGTGACCTTATTACTGATATAAATGTAGCTCAAAGAATAAACCTTATCAATTTAATACAAAAGCATATTTATACTTTTAAAAACTGTTTATGAAGTAAACCAACTGTTCTCTGTAATTATGTTCTTATGTTAAGGTTTTCTTATTCTAAAATATTAAAAAATCTGCGTGTAAGACTATGTTTACAAATTATAAAAAAGCAATAAAACAACATTATTTTACTCCTTAACATACAGAAACCAAGCGAGAAAAAAACCTTAAACACTATCTCATATACCCCCTCTTGATAACAGACACAAAACCAAGCAGTAGAAAAAAACCTAAAACTAACTCATTTTTTAGAGATAATAAATTTTAAAGTGTTATTCAATTCAAAATGGCCAAACAGTGTTCGGTATCAGTTTTTTCTACGGTACACAGAAATAAATGATTTACACTAATAAACGTTTAGAGACTAAGTTTGGTTAGTCAGGCCTAACTCTTTGAGGCGGTAATTGACGTTGGGCTCTTCGTGATATTCGATTCCTAATCTGCAACAACACTTTAAAATGGTTGAATTTTTTCAATCACAAAATCTGCTTATATATAAGTTTCGGCAAAGGCTACTAAAAAGCATCTTGAGCTAAATTTGTATTGCAAACATTAAAATCACTAAATTAGGTATAGAAACGAATATATCGTTTTTACTATTTTTTTCAAACGTTTTGTTTATGATGCTTGAGTTTAGATGTTGTTATTTTTCTTTCATCTTATTGCCTGAAAATACCTCTGAAGAAAACGTTCCCTGAAGCGCAGCTAGTCAGTTTTTTTGGGTGTCTTGACTGTTGGTTCTGGAAAATGAATATCATTATTTATGTTCTATATTCTGAAATATGTAAATATATTTTTTTATTCAGATTAATGTCTTCAAGAGAAACTAAATAATAGAAGTAAGTTTGTGTACAATGCATTGTGAATATTAAATTATATTTTCAATTTGTAAAACTTTTGAAAGCAGTAAATGACGTAATTTTAATAAAATTTTCCAAACAAATAAGAACCAAGAAACATACTGAATTAGAAGAGCAATCTTTAAAATCCCAAACCAATAACGAGCCTCCATCTCCCGTCACTATCTGTAGTATTCTATTTAAATTACTTCTTAAAAACACATCGAATCAACATTAACTTTGTTATGTTAAAAATTATGCTGTTCTAAGAATTTAACTCAACGCTGTATATGAAACACAATCTGCTTTACAGCTTTCTGCACCTAGAGGAGTGTGTTTATTATACAACATTTCGACCGTCCCGAGATTTAAGTACATCTACGTAACAAGCCTTGTGGGTTTCATTTTTAGGCTGTATTTACATGCTGAATTAAGTATATATAGCCTTCTATACATGACAAATTGGTTAGAAAACTGATTTTAAAAAACGTGTAGGCAAGTTTAAAACTGCGGGCAGGTTATGCATTTATTACGTTTACGAAAAAACGTTTGTATAAATTTCAATATTTATGTTTACCCAGTAGAGGAAACAACAGTTGAGAAGCATCGCAGGAAAGTATAAAATCAAAGTTTTACATTTTTGGTTTGGCTAGCATGTACAAATTCAAACGGTAAATAGGTCTAGTCTGACTTAGCAGGTTGGCAAAAAACAACAACAATAAAATTGAATATGTCTTACTTACTATAGGGTATAGGGAAAGTCCCATTTTTAATGAATTCTCGAGGTGCAGGATACGTCTCAATTTTATGATAAAGATATCAAACTGTCTGCCACATCGAATCTCGAATGTAGTGGGCCTTCTTGTTATCGTGGCCAGGTGGGCTAAGACGCTCGTGTTAAAAATGTCTTAAAGAAACACTGAAGCCTAGAAGTAGTATAATTGAAAACATTGGAGCTTACGTTAATAATTTATTGTCGGGCACATGAACTCGGCCATTAAAACGTAAAAAATAAATACGTTTATTAGAATACGTATGAATAGGTTAGGCCATATCATATAAACCTAAGTTTATTTTCTATTTCAAAAGTTTACTTACCTTCGTAAGATTTTTGGTCATCTTCTAAAATTCATATTTCAATATTAAAATAAAAGTAATAGGTGAAATAACAACTAGCAGTATTACAGATGTTTCTTTTCAGGACTCACTTGAAAGACGTAAAACGTTTTCCACTTCACAGTTCGTTAGCTACCTTCAGTGAGTAAGATAATAAATTCGCATTAAATAAACCTTGTCTAACTGTCACTATCTTAACAAGATCGCGACACACGTTTCGAGTAAATGAAACTTAAGCCTATCCTGTCACTTCTCAAAATGGAAAAGTCTTCATGACTTTCCAGGTTTAAATGGTGAATATTTTGGTGTGTGAACTCTTTATATTATTCTTTATAAAATTTACTAACAAAATGTGTTTATGTTCATAACGTGCTCAATGTGGCGTTGTTCACGTGTAGTTTGAATCTATATTATTTCTGTTCCCTATAAAATAAGCAAAACTCAAGTGTAATTTGTCATCTGTGTATTTATATAACAAAGTTATAAAAGTACTTTATTAAATTCAGAAAATAATGTAAATTTGAGCTAAAGCAAAAAAGTATTGAACTAGGGTATACATATTTTATTATTATTTGTTAACGTATGTTAAAACACACAGTCACACGTGTGTAGCTCACCGCTATTGAAGCGTTAAGTCTTCGGACTTACAACGCTAAAATCAGGGATGCGCTTTCACTCGGTGGGCTCAGCTCGATCTGGCTTTGCGATAAGAAAACACACACATGTGTATATTATGTTATTATTATAACTTTAATGTGTCAGTATTTATTCTTATTCTTATGTTTGAATCCCAAGTTACTGGTTAATACAACGTTTAGGATATTGTACCCAGGAGTGAGTTGTTTGTTTTAATTGTGAAATGTGAAGTTAAAGGTGTGCCCTGATTCACTGCAAAAGTTTTGAACTATTTTTAAATCGGTGCAAATAACTGTTTGGTCAATCAGAATTTAATAATCTCGATTACTCGAAGTTTGTTTTTTTCTGCTTAATAATTATTTATGCTGTTTCCTCTTCAGTGTTATAATTGCTTCAGTTTCATCGAAAGATCTGTGCTTACTTGCTGGATTTCAAGAGACTGGAAAGACCTTGCACCTAATCACTATTAAAGAAGATTCAACTAATTCCACTTGTCATTATGTAAAGTGAGAGAATTGTTTTTACATTGTTAAAAACCATTTGGTGAAAGCTGGTTAACATCCTCTGACATCATCATTAATAGTTTTGTTTAATGCAACAGGAAATAAAACTGCTTCAAACACCCCAAATCTCCATAACATATAGAAGTAAAACTTAAATTACCAAGGACAGAGTTTCGCCCATACCAGCGATGTAAGTTATAATATTCTCGTGTCGCAATCTGAGGGTCGCGAATTTGAATCCCCGTTACACCAAACATGATCACCCTTTCAGCCGTGGGGGTATTACAGTGTGGTGGTCAATTCTACTATTCGTTGCTAAAAGAGCAGCCTAAAAGTTCGCGGTGGGTGGTGATCACTAACTGCCTTCCTTCAGTTTTACACTGCTAAATTAGGGACCACAAACATAAATAGCCCTCGTGTGGCTTTGCGCGAAAATCAAAACAAACAAACATACTTTTGTGTGGTGTAATGTTCCCACATTCTTGCACAAGTATGCAAACATAGACACAATATCTGAAAGACTCCTGCATAATACTCTAAAATACTTCAATAAGAATTGGCATAAAAATGAATTAATGTGTGATCTCGACAGATATCACGTACATGATGTAAATAGTCCGAAATACCTCTCCCCTTTTAACTTATATTTAAGTAATGTAACTCAAGCTGGCCACTATGCACTAGACTCTTAGTCCTTGATTACTATTTATCATATAATTATTATTATTAATATATTAATATACTTACTCTTATTTACAATTTTTGTTATTATTATTATTATTTTTTATAGCTTTGGGCCAGAGTAAAAGTATAACTTGATACTACACGTAGTAGTAGTAGCATTCTTTCTTAAAAAAAAAAAATCTTGTTTCGTCCATGCATGGTCTGAGCCCTGAAATGGGGCTGAGCATCAAGTTATACTTTTACTCTGGCCCAAAGCTATAAATAATAATAATAATAACAAAAATTGTAAATTGTTTTGATGCTATGAATGTTCGGGAAGGAGGAAGAGGTCAAATGTACCTGACCCTCCTGGGTATTTAACAACAATACTCAAATACCGACACATCGGAACGTGGTGTAATGTTAATCCAACCAGACAGGTATATTCTATAACCAGACATATGAAGTGTTTGTAAGTTTTGAATATGTTTGTCAATAATGTGCCTATGTTATTTCCAGACAGACTCCTGACGTAGCTTACACGCTTCAGGTTTTAATTTTGAGTTCGTTTAAATGTGTTTTCCATGTTAGTTTCGAGTAAGGCTTAGAAATGTTACAGTTTGGAGAATGGTTCCATCTAGATAAGTTTCGGGTTTGTTTGTACCAGTTATACTGAATTTTGAGAACATAAGTACCTGTATTTTTGGTAAACTAATTTTTATTTTCTTCCAGCGGTATTCTGCTATATAATTAATCATGAGATGTAAATTTGTGGAGAGGTTTTGGAACTTTTCCAAATTACTACATCATTCGGGAATTGCGAAGCAAAACAGAAATTTGTGTCGATTGGCATATAACGTATGTACATGATTAAAAAAATGGGACTAACTACCCCCACCCTGAAGGACACCAGCCTCAGGAGTAAAATACTCTGAGCATGTGCCATCTACATTTACTTGACATTTTCTGTTGTTTAAGAAGTTAAACAACCAACGAATAATTGCTCTGGTAGTTCCACCAGTAGCATGCAGAATCAGTGAGTGGGGGTATGAACACAGTTTTTTTTTTTTTAAATTCCACCCTTGGGGTATTGAGGAAGGAATCAAGGAACAAAATATCCGATAAAAGAAAACCTATTCTTAGACCGTTGACATGCCTGGTATTCTTCCAGAGGCGTTTTAGTTACCCTTTTGTAGGGGGATACGACATTTACCTAACGACACCCCTGGGACAATTCCGAGTCCGCTTGCCAAGTTTAGTTCTGGCAACTCCAGAACTGTGGAAGGAGTTAGTTGGGCGTAAACACACACAAATTTATTAGCTGACTTAACTTAGGTTACCAATCTGTTGTATATGAAATGTTGTATTTTCATGTGTATATTTGATACTCGATTTTTTGTGACTGAAAGAGAAGCATTATTGTAAATTTGTCAGAATAATATAGTATACTATCTGGTTCATTTCAGACTCACTTCATTCCTGTTATTTGAGAAACTAAGTCGTATTTGTATTAATTTTGTCACCATGAGTAAAACTGATATTTGTGTAATTTTATTAAACGAGTTCTAGTTTGGTTACAATGCGGTGACAGCAGCTCGGAATATCAACCATGCATTTGGTGACGACGCAGCTAATGGTCGCTCAGCACGACGTTGGTTTAAAAGATTTCGCTCTGGTGATACATCATCAGATACCGTTAATGAGGAAGAATTGAAGGTCTAAGATGAATCAACAAACCATGAGAGAACTTGCCAACAAATTTAGTGTTCATTATTAAACAGTTTCCCGACATCTTGAAGCAATTGGAGAGGTGAAATAACTCGATAACTGAGTACTTTCACGAATTGACCGAAAATCATCAAACGAGAAGAGCTGAAATTTGTTCCTCAGTCCTTACTTGCACAAAATCGACCTGTTTATCCTCAGAATTATCACCTGCGATGAAAAGTAATTATTTACGGCAATCAACGACGATCCGGAAAGTGGCTTCACTATGAAGAAACACGAAAGCAGTTTATGGTCAGTGCATGCTGGTCGTCAGCAGGTGTGATCCATTATTCATTTACAAATCCAAAAGGAACAATCACAGCAGAGAAATATTGTTGTGAATCTGAAATTATGCGTCAGAAATTCTCAGGAAACACCCACCAATAACTAATCACAGTGGACCTACACTATTTCATAACAATGCTTGACTTTTTTTTCTCACGTGTTACTGTCCAAAAACTAAACAGCTTCAGTACGAACTTTACCTTATCCACTATATTTACCAGGTCTTTCGCCTACAAATTATCACTTTTAAAAAATATTTAGACGTTTTTTTAAACAAAAAATCGTTTGCAAACCAAAGGGCAATTGAACGTGCCTTCTAAGACTTCTTACATCAAGGGGCGTCCAATTCTTTAAAGATAACATTTATAAACTTGCGACTCTTTGGAAAATTGGATTGAGCTTAAAGGAGTTTATTTCGATTAAATAATCTAAACAATAAAAAATGTACTTGTTTCACAATTTCTTTTAAAAATCCGATATTTCATACATAACAACCTGATAAAATACGTCCTCGCCATCCTCACAAATATCGATTATTTTGAAACTTATTTGTTCATAAGCTCTCTTAGTAAATGTTTGATACAATTCACAAACTTGTCAGTTAATTTCCGTTTCAAATAAGTACCTTATAAACATTTTGTTTTCAGTTACGAGGTTGGGTTGATGTTTTTCGTGTGTTTTTTAAGTTAACTGCTAAACAACATTACGCACTATTGTATACAATAATTTTACTTTTTTTATATTTTAGCACAAATTAATGAAAGGACCGCCTTTGTTCATACCCGTTCCAAATTTCAACTAAGTTGCTATTGTCAGCTCTTAGGCTAATCTTGCATGCTCCAACAATGAAATTTAACTGTCACACTTATAGCGCATCCATGACCTCAAAGTATATAGCGTTTTTTAGTGTAAGTTAAATGCTCGATCTCGATCTCTCAAATTGTTCTGAGTTTCACTTAAATCTACCTCAGTTCCTTGATAACATTCAGTATTAGTTGAAGCGTCGCTAGTAGAATGGCAAAAAATTAATTTTTGAGAGGAGATTTGGGTTGAATTTCACGCACAGCTGCACGAGGGCTATCTGTGCTAGCCGTCCCTAATTTAGCAGTGTAAGACCTGAAGGAAGGCAGCTAGTCATTATAACCTACCACCACCTCTTGGGCTATTCTTTTACTAACGAATACCAGGATTGACCGTAACATTATAATGCTCCCACGGCTGAAAGGGAGAGCATATTTGGTATGAGGGATATTCGAACCCGCGACCCTCACATTACGAGTATTGCGTGCCTTAACCACCTGGCCACGCTGGGCCTGAGAGGAGATAATGACAATATACATTGTGATGATGATTTTATTTTCATACGTTAGAGAAATCTTCATTCATAATTTCCCTTCTAGTTATTATCAAAGCTAAACACTATTTTTCCAGTGAAATAACCCAACTCAATCGTTTTGTTATTCGCCATTTATTTCAAAAACTGTAAACTAGCGCACGTTGAAGTTCGTCTTATTTAGACTTTGCAATGCTAAGAGCAACATTCTTGTTGTTTGTTATTAGTACAAAGCTCACAAAAGGTTCTTTGTGCTCTGTCCACCACAGGTATAGAAACCTGGTGTCTATCAGTATAAGTGCTTAGACAGACCGTTGTACTGATGGGAAGGGAGAGCAATACAGTAGCAGTAAGAATCGTCAGATGCTCAACTAAGTGTTTTCAATAAAACAGGAAATAGTGTGGTTAAAACAATATGTGTATTGGGTATATTTATTGTTCCATACAAACCTGTAGAGAGATATGTATAAGCATGTGTGATTCATTGACGTACATATAAAACAAACCATTATAATTTAAGGTTGTCGTGTATGGTACCTCTATATTCAGAGGTATGGTTTAAATTAAGATTTTTGTTAAATCGCAAGTTTTGTTAACGTAATTAAGCTATTTACCATTTTACTAATATTATAACATTGTAAGCTTCATTGCATCAATATCTGATATTTAGAATTTTTATGGTCCGGCTTGGCCAAGCGTGTTAAGGCGTGCCACTCTTAATCCGAGGGTCGCGGGTTCGCATCCCCCGTCGCGCTAAACATGCTCGCCCCTTTCAGCCCTGGGGGCGTTATAAGTGACGGTCAATCCCACTATTCGTTGGTAAAAGAGTAGCCCAAGAGTTGGCGGTGAGTGGTGATGACTAGCTGCCTTCCCTCTAGTCTTGCACTGCTAAATTAGGGACGGCTAACACAAATAACCCTCGAGTAACTTTGTGCGAAATTCAAAAAACAAACAAACAGAATTTTCATACAATACTGCACAGCCCTTGTAAACGACGTTTACCGCTAACTTTCGAGTTCTTCTTACCGAATACTGAGATTTGAATAAATGCGTTCTGAACAACATTTAGAAAAAAATAAGACGTGTGTTATATCCAAGGATACCATAAATAATTTCAGATATATAACACTGGTTTATAAAAAAAATATTTTTTTGTCTGAGGCAAGAATGTAAATAGATGTTTTTTACTAATTTGGGTGTGCTGAATTTAAATTTATAAACAGTTTTGCTCTATCACCTCTAGTTTTCTGGCTTTTAAATAGTCTCATTTTAGTATATACAGAGTATATACGTGCTTATTTCAACAGTTGCAGCAGCTTATTACAGATAAAACAGGATAGATAAAAAACATTGACGGAATAAATATACTTGGATGACACAATGTACACAATTCATAGTACCGCAGACAGTTAGAAGTGTGTTTTCTTAGATGATCTGGTGTATTTTGCCTCCGGGATGTCACGCAAGAGCATCCAGCAGAAGTCTCCCATCATGCTGGGGTTCCACTTGCCTTGGTAGTTACTCACCATCTTCGTAATGTCTTGGTGGAATTTTTCTCCGTGCTCATCACTCACTGCTTCAGGGTTTGGAGGAAAGAAGTTGAGGTGGGAATGGAGAAAATGAATTTTGAGTGGCATTCGGCATCCCATATCCTCATAAGTCTTTAGCAACTTCTCAATACAGGCTTGGTAATTTGGTACGCGCGTGTTACCAAGGAAGCCACTAAAGACTGACTTAAATGCTTCCCATGCTCTCAGTTCCTTTAAGGTAAGAAGCTCCTCAAAATCAGTATCCTTCAGCACTTCTCGGATTTGAGGTCCGACAAAGATGCCCTCTTTGAGCTTAGCAGCACTGAGACCTGGGAACACAGTAGATAAGTGTTGGAAGGCAGCACCACTTTTGTCCATGGCCTTCACGAAATTTTTCATCAAACCAAGCTTGATGTGAAGAGGAGGAAGAAGCACCTTCTTCATGTCAACCAGAAGATTCTCCTTGACGCTGTGTTCGCCAGGAACGAAAGTGCTTCTAGACCCCCAGTCTTTCAGCTTGTAATGCTGGGATACAGCTCGATTATCCCAGAGACAGAGAAAGCAACAGTACTTTGTGAAGCCCGCTTGCATACCCACAAGAAGACCAATGAGCTTGAGGTCCCCACACAGACTCCACTGGTACTGGTTGTACTTAACAGCTTCTAAAAGAAGTCCCATATTGTCATAGGACTCCTTTAGATGAACAGAGTGTGCAGTGGGAATGCTGGGATATTTATTCCCGTTGTGCAGAAGCACAGCCTTGAGACTTCGCTTGGAAGAGTCTATGAAAAGACGCCAGTCTTTTGTTTTTTGTCTTTGCTCAACAATGACTGAACAACCGTGAGTTATTCAACAAATCATAATGATGCGGTTGACGTAGTTGGTCACAGCTTACTCCCATCACGGAGATCTATGACGTTATAATATTTAAGTACTACTATTCTCTCAAGGCATGGTGGTTAGAGTACTCGAACCGCAAACTACGGAACGTAAGTTCAAATCCCATTTTCAGACATGTTCGTTCTTGTAGCTAAGACAGCGTTATTATACACTACTAGTCAAAATCATAAGGCTAATAAACATAAAGAAGAAATATACATTTTGAGCTGTTAGACACAACCACTTATTTGAGTAGAGCTTCGAAAGATAAAAATAAGAAAAGGTAAAATAAAATAAAATAAAAACTTTTTAGCATTTAATAGGGAAAATAAGAACACTCTAAAATTAGCCTAAATACTAGCTATTTAAAGTTTAATACCATACTGAAACGAAGCGTTAATCGGAAAACACGTAACGAAATTTAGTCATTTGTGTTCAAAAATTAGCGTTGTTAACATCTTCCACTGACATCTCCTGTGTTACATTGGGTAAAAAGGTGTACAGAGTTTGAACGTGGCAGAATTGTCGAGCTGCAAAAGCAAAGTATCTTTCAATGTGCCATCGCTGGTGAGATTGGGCGTAGTAAACTACTGTTGCAAATTTCTTAAAAGACCCTGACGAATACAGAATGAGGATTTCAAGTGGTCGGCCCAAGCAAATTTCGCTGGCGTTGAGCAGGGGGACTCGACGGGTTGTCCGGCAAGACACCAGACGATCGTCGAACCAGATCAAGGATCTTACAGACGCAGAATGCAGCTCAAGAACAATAAGACGACATCTGCAAGAGAAAGGCTTTTAAAACCGTAAACATCTTCAAAGACCACACATCCTTCCACACCATGAAACAGCTCGGATAATCTTTGCTGAGAAGCACCAAACATGGGACGTAGAAAAGTGGAAGAAGGTTTTGTTATCTGATGAGAAAAAAATTTAACCTGGATGGTCCAAATGGCCTCCAACATTACTGGCACGATAAGGACATCCAACCGGAGGCATTTCTACATGACACAGTGGAGGAGGTTCCATCATGATCTGGGTTCTTTCTTCTTCCATGGAACAATGGATCTTCAGGTAATACAGGGGCGTCAAACAGAAACTGGCGGACATTGTGGATTGCAGTGTTGTCTTGCTGAAAGATCCAGTCATTTCCATTCAACAAAGGACTTTTTCATGGTGAACAACGTGATTTTTTTGGACCATCTAGCATGTTCGCCCGAAATGAACCCCATTGAAAATGTTTGGGGATGGATGGCAAGGGAAGTCTAAAGAAATGGACGTCATTTCCAAACAGTGCAATCGCCTTAAGATTTTGGCCAGCAGTGTATGTAGTACATCCTACTTTTAGTTGGGAAGAAAGTAACCCAACGGTTGGTGTTGACTAGCTGTATTCCTTCTCACCTATCATTTCTAAATTAGGAATGGTTCTTGCAGGTAGCTCTCGAGTAGCTTTATGTGAAGTTCCAAAAGCAAACAAAGAAAAATAGTTCAGTTATAAATAAAGGTAATTATTATACCAAATCAAAACACTTAATTTTTGTCTTAAAATGAAGAAATTTGCATTTCTATCTAACTTTATTGTCTAGTGTTATAGTACACAACAATAAGTTTAGAAATACTGGAAACGTGTAGTATGTCTATAATCCCATAATTACCGACTTGTTTTCAAGCCACTTACAACCGCTAGAGATACATACATCATTTTCAGTGTGAAGAACTGAGTAAAACATCAGATGTATTTGGTCCATTACATATGTAAAATGCATGCACAGAAACTAAAGAGTGAGATTAGTTAAATATTTTAATGATTACTGTTTAAATGTTTTGCTCCCTAGTGGCTCAGCGGTACGTTTGTAGATTAATAACGCTTAAACCTAAGTTTGATACTCGTGACGGGCAAAACACAGTTAACCAGGGGCGTAGATCCTGGAATAATGGGGGATACATCCCCCTTCAATTATCCACCACTACAGTTTTGTCTGTTGAATTGTATTTCATCACAGGCCTACAAATTGTGTGTTTGTTCTTGTGATTCTCGTGTTCTTACCGATCGAATTACATAATTAGGCCTAGATGTAGGCCAATACAATACAAGACAATCTATGAAAATATTGTATCGTTAGACAACCACAATGGTCAGTTAAATACATCCGTCCACTGTGTCTAAGTCGCTAGTTGTGCCGCCTATCTGCAATTACCTGTGCTAATGATCACTACAGTTACATTGTTGATTCTTTGTATGAATTAGCAAATAAAAAATCAGATGTAACAGTGAAAGTACGAGGTCTGCTGGACACATTTGATAAAGGAAAGACAGTTTTAAGATTGTTGATGGCTCAGCGTCCATTAGCTGCATTAGAGGAACTAAACTGTACATTCCAAGCAAAATCAGCGACAGTATCTGGCATGATTGAAGCATCTGCAATGACAGTTGAGCAATTGTAGGTATTGAAAACAGAGAAAAATTACGACAAGTTATTTGATGAAGCCGAGAAAAAAGTAACTTCTCTAGATCTGGTGCTTATTGAGCTACCACGCATACGCTGACCCCCCCCAGAAGGATCACAGGTGATGGTTCAGCACACCATTCTGCAACAGCTAAAGATTACTACAGAAGCCAATATTTTGAATTTGTGAACACAATCAAAGAACATCTGACCACTAGATTCAATGCAGACAACAATGACTTGAAGCAATATCTGGCACTTGAGAACATGATCACATCTGGTAAGATTGACAACTCGGTTATAAACTTCTATCCAGAAATCTCTGCACAACGGCTCGAGTTTCAGTTGTCCATGTTCAAAGGAACAACAAAAGCAGTATCTATGAAGGGTGCTTACTGTAAAATGCATGAAACAAGCCAGCAGATGTTAATTGAAGTGTTTCTTTTCATGAACATTTTGCTTGTATGTCCAGTATCCAGCTGCGAATGTGAACACAGCTTTCCTCATTAAGACGGTTGAAGACGTGGTTAAGGTCAGCTATGTCTCAGTGCAGCCTCAACCATGTGGCAGGTTGTTACACTCACACAGATGAGGTCGACAAGAAAAAGAGCTTATGAAAGAATTCATAAACAGATCATCACAAAAGAGGTCTACGTTTGTGAACATGTTGACTAGAAGACTAAATGAATCTTACTTCAATGAAAAGCATGAATAATTATGTGCTACATTGTATTGATGTGTAATTTTCAAGAGTTCGCAAAGGCCTTTTTATCAAACAACATGAACAGGTTTTCAGTAGATATAAACTTATCAAGGGTAGTTACTGATTTTATTAATATTTGAAAACGTAATTCATGCAATGAAAGTTATTACTAAACTTGTCAAGTATAATGGCCATCTTTTATACTTTGCAGTGTGCGGGAATACATTCATGTGGCAGTTAATTTGTGACACATATATCTTTATTATATTAACATTTTGAAAACTGTTCACAATACCTCACTTATACAAACCTACATGGAAACCTTGAAGTATCGTGGCAACAAGATTACTCTGTGACTGCATGTTTACAGATTTCAGGTTCACGTAATCAGAGATTACTAATTTGCAAGTCGAACAGTCCACATAAGTGGTTGCAAAAATCATCCCCTCCATTGGATATAAAAAAATCTACGCCCCTGCAGTTAACTCAACGTCTAGCTTTGTCTTTAACTAAAAACATATTTAAATTTTTATGTTTGACTAATATGCTGTTAAGGGCTCATGAACAATTTTTTACATAAATGTTAATAAAATATAAGTAAAATAAAAACTATACACAATACACTAAAATCTCGAAATCTCCTGTCATAAAGTTAGATAGTGTAAAACATTTAAAGTGTCTCCTTACTTCCTATGCAAGCCTAGGTTTTATTTTCAGGCGTTGTCTAGTCGTTTGCATATGGAGCTGAGAATTAGGGTCCAAGATTCGAAACGTGACGCCAGTGAACATGCTCTGCATTTTCAGCTATGGAAGCGTTATAAAATTGACACTCAATCCAAATATTCTGTTCCAAGACCCTTATAAAGCTATTGTGGTATTAGGTGCTGCTGATCAGGTGTCTCCCCATTAGTTAAGAAATCGAAATTAAGAGTGTCCCTACGTAAATCCTAAACATCTATGATTTGGCTATTTAGCCTATAGAAGCATAAATTTCCATTCTCATATTTCTGTATATTATTTCTTTTATCAATTTACTTCACATTTGTGCTAATTTATGTTCGGAACTCATTCGTACACATGCGATAAACCCAAGAAAATCGTGACGTATTTTAATTAACATTAGAATACATCATCATACATTTCTGTGCCAACATTTCATATCTTGAAGAATGCGAAGCTAATGGCTATATCAAAATACGCTACGTAAACTACTGTCAAATTAATGTTTTGAACAATATTTTATTGGGTTTCATAATATTAAGATTGTCCTCCTCGATGGCTAACAGAATCTTGATGGCTTGTAACAAAAACATTCTGGTTTGAATAAGCACATCACAGACAGCCACTTGTGATTTTAAAACAAACAAGTCACTAAAGATAGTTTGGTTCTTAACCTTCACTCAAAACTCTTTTAGCCAATCAGGATACAGACAGACTGCTTTCACTTATATCACTCAAGTATAAAACAGAATTTTCAACTAATAGAATTACATCTGGCAAATATTTTTTATTATTTTCTACAAAAAGTGTAATAACATAACTTGCCGTCCTTCAAGTATCATTAATTTTCCCATGACATATCATTGGGTCATTTTTCAGTTTTGTATCTAGAACTATCTTCGTTTTGTAGCCATAATAAAAATCATTAAGGGTATTTTTGTTAATAACAAATTTTCTAAGGATAAAGTTTAGAATGTTTGATTCAGGTGAATTAAAATCAAGTTTGGGCATGAGTGGTTACATTTAGTTTTAACAGTTAGCTTGAAAACACTGCAGTTAACATCAGTATAATAAGTTAAACGGTCAGTACTAAATAATGTTATTCACTTGGAACATTAAATTTAAAAAGTAATTACAAAATATGAACATTTTAACTCACCCTCAAGAAAACATTGAGAAACAAAGAATAAGTTAATGTGTTTTTAGCTTTGAGGATAGTGAGTCTGAAAGTTTGTGGTTCGCGACTCGTTACCGCAAATAATAAGCTCACCAATTTCACAGTAAGGTCCCGTATCTGTTTACATAAGAGTAAATCCAGAGTCGGTGCTGAACAGCAGCCTTTCCTTGTGCATTGTTATTGTTGATGTTCTTTTCAGAAAATAAAACATAACAGTTTGAAATCTTTTTGAATATTTTTTCTTAACTTAATAGGATTGATCAGTCTTCGTCTACAAGTCAACAACTGTAAAACGTGTACAGTTTAGGGAATAAATAAAACGTTTAGCAACTCTTTTTATGAGTTCTCGATCATTATGAAACGCACTGAAATATCGTGCTATGAAAAATAAAAAACGTGGATAAAAAGTGGATAATGGTTCACAATCATTTTTGCATTACTCTTGATGAAGTGATGAAATGTCTTATTCTCTGTATTTTCATAGTGCTAGATTATAATTAATAAACTGATAAAAAATAAAAATATTTATGTCTCAATTAATTTGTCTACTTAGTTAGTGTAAATAAGTGTTCGAGAAGTAAACGTTCCAACAACATTGAAACGTATAATATTGTTCCAGGCTATGTATATTTTTTATTAATGTGTTGTTAATGTTGGACAAAGTGAGTTTTAATATTGCCAGATGAATCCTAAAATTAGCTTCTGAAAATTTCCTGAAAAGTTAGGAATTTATTTTAGAAGTATAAAACAAAATGAGTTACGCTGGAGTACTGGGTAAATTGTTGAATGATTAGTGGGTCTTACAGTTAGTTTAGTGATGTACGTTTTAACTTTGCATTCTTAATAAATTGACAAATAATGTGAGAACTATCACTGGGTACGTAAGAAATAATTAACAAGCAAGCTGAGTTTCTGTAAATACTCTTTGAATGATAACGTTTATGCCAAGAGATTAAAAAAAATACTTTCTAATTCAATCCAAACACTCTTCTACTAAGAACGTCTAGCCCCTTTAATATTATTGTTATTCCATGAAAAGTTTATTTCATATTTGTTTAATTATTTACATTTATTATCGTGATCGGTGACTCTAGCTTGTTAAGCCTCAACTTCAAAAGTTATATTATATTATTGTAGGTCACTATCATTTGAAATTATTTTAGTAACATGTGACTCTCAAAAACTCACGAAAAAAAGGTGAAAGTCGAAACTTTGGGAATAATAATAATAATTGATAAAACGTATCTCTGCAGTTTGTCATCTGTTTTGAATATATATGTATATCATCTAATCACTTTGATATTCCGGAAGTTACGTCCTGATGCCGATCAGTATAACCATTTTAAGTTATCACCCTTTAATGCGAATCTATAACTTATACTTCATATTTTCAGCGTAATAGATTATTACTTTAAAAGTAAAATGCATAAGTTTCTCGTTTTAACTAGTTCGTATTTATTTTGGTATTTTATTGTTAGATCCTACAAGTATTGTTTGCTGAGTATTTTCTTTTCAAACATAGAAATGAAAGTTTATCTATTATATGTTTATAATTTATATGTTTGCTTTATAGTTTATATGTTAAGCTCGCTTAATAAAATACTCTCGAACTTAGTACGGTTGATAGAAAGAGAATCGTACCGTTGTAATGGTTTCTATTTTGGGCTTGGCTTTTGTTGATCATTTTGTAAAAGAAAAAGAATAATACAAAGCCCAGCCCAATAAACAATAACAAAATCATTTCTCTCAATTTCTGTCGTTGTTCTTCATTAAATCATCTGATCAGTTTGATATTCCGAAAACTATGCCAACCAATTTAACCATTCCAAGTGATCACCCTTTATTACGATTCTTTCACTTAAAATTTCCACCTCTTTGGTGGAATAAAAAGAATGAAAACCACCCACAGATATTTATAGAAAATATGTTTTATTTTACCAGATTCCACTGTTAGCCTAACCAACATTTACAGATACGCTTAATTTCACAAATAGACTATGTTTAACAAATACTAACTTACTTAGCTAATTGTGTATCTCTATTCTATCACTGAAACACAAAACCAGCATTCACAATACTTAACTGACTAAATCATATACTAATTACTCTTCACTGATCGAGGACCAACATGGTCAGGTGGTTAAGGTGCTTGACTTGTTATCTGAGAGTCGTCGATTCGAATCACCGTGACACCAAACATGCTCGCTCTCTTAGCCGTGGGGATATTACAGTGTGATGGTCAATTTCGCTATTCGTTGGTAAAAGAGTAGCCCAAGAGTTCGCGGTAGATGGTGATGACTACCTTAATCTTACACTGCTAAATTAGAGATGGCTAACGCAGGTAGCCCTCATGTAGCTTTGCAAGAAATTCAAAATGTTTGGTGCGAAGGATATATTTATTTTGTATTATAAAAAAACTAGAAACTATCTTGCATATTCTTTCTGAACTTTAAAGATAGTTTGTTTGTCTGTTGTGAATTTCGCCCAAAGCTATGTAAGAACTATCTGTGATGGTTTCCTAATTTAGCATAGTAAGATTAGAGGGAAGGCAGCCAGTTATCACCACTCACCGCCAATTCTTGGGCTACTCTTTTATCAACGACTGGTGAGATTAACCAAAACATTATAACATATTCATGGTTGAAAGAGCGAGCATCTTTGGCGTAATGGGGATTCGAACCCGCGACCCTGTGATTGCGAATCGAGCGTCCTAACCACCTGGCCATGCCGGGCTTTAACCTCACACAATTGGTCATTAATGAAAATGTAAAAGCTATAGTAAAATTGGGTCGTTAATTTGTATATCATTTTTCACATCACTTCTTGCAGACAATATTGGAAATTATTATTTTTTATTTTAAATTATATATATATATATTTGTGTGTGTGTGTGTTTTGAAAACATTACTTCTTGTTGTTCTAATCTAATGCTCCCAGGTTTCCTCTGAAACTTAAAATCCATTTTTATATATTTTGGACGTCCAGACATTGGTTCTTGATGTTCTGATCTCGTATTCAAAATTTTCTCTGAAGCAAAATATACAGTTTTGTATATGTAGGACGTGCAAACACCTGATCTGGTGTTCAAAGCTAAAGCTTTAAAATCCGGATTTCTATATTTGGGATGTGCAAGCATTTCTTTTTCTTGTTTTCATATTGTTTGATATTGTTTTCAAGACATTTTATCTTACATTCACTGAAATTTTAAAAACGTGTACCTGTGGCAGAATACGTTGCCGTTGTACATATACACGATTGTTAAAAAATAATTCGTATTTTAAAAAAATTTGTATAAAGTTTTTGTCTGTACTTTTATAAAGGAGGGTGACTTGGCCATTTACCTATAGATGGCTTCATTGTAAAGATTTTATACGCTGGTGGGTTATAATTTAACCCTTATTTACTGTAAAGACATTTTCCTATTAAAATTTATTGGTGAAAAATTTCATTGCACAAAGTCGAAATTCAGTAAGTGTTAATAATTAATCTACGAAGTAATATGGAACCAGTTAGACCATGATGTTTTCTTTTTCTTGAGTCCTGAGGTTGCTTTCGGCTATCGGGACACCTTAGCGGCTCACATCGTTGATTCTTGGTGAGATTCAGTTGCTGGCATCCATCTCCCTCCCAGGTAACCGTTCTTGATTTAGCAGTGAGAAACTAAGAAAAGGCAGCTAATCGACACCGCTAACCTTTAGCCTACTTTTGTACCAACGAATAGTGTAATTGGCCTGTCACAATACAGTACCCCTACTAGAGTATAAATGCTATACATCAAAGGTTGGGTGGCTATACAGATAGGTTAAATGCTTGGTTGAATCAGCGTGGATGGGGAAATGTATCTCAGACTGGATCGGTAATTTTTATTTCCAAAACGTTACTTTTTATGCAATTCTTGTCCTTCACCGCTTAAAACCTAATCATGTAGAAGTAACTTGGAAATTCTATATATATATTTATTTATGCGTATGCAGAAATCTCGGGATTCCTGGTGAAGGAAGGTTTCCGACTTTCACTAAAAACGTAAAAGTTAACAAAAACACTAAAAATCTGTTATTAAAAATCACATAAACCAAATCTAGAAGATTAATGAACAAACAAACTGCGAATTGACCTTCGTGTCATTTATGTAAGTGTTTTCAAGTGTATCCTACAATGTTATCAATGCATGACCTCGTAACAGAATTTGTCTACACACCACTCAAAATCAAAGTGCCAACACTTGTATGACCATGAATGCATACTTGGGCCAAAACTTCAATGTTGATATTCAAAATTAGTCTAACGTTACTGAACTTGTGAGGCGTTAACCTTAGTAACATGGGAGACCACATGCCTTTCTTGTAAACTAAGTTTAATCTTTCATTTGAACTTTAATAGCAATTTTCTTCAATATTTCATGCATTTTGCTATGATCACAGATTCTAATGTATGTTTTAAAAACTAAAGGTCGTGGAGACGAGGTTGGCAACCTCTAAGAATGGTAACTTGGAGAAACGGTTACCAAAATAAATTCAGCCCTACTATTTTTGAAAGGTTTTTCGCAGCTTATACGCCTGTTTCTCGAATAATTCGAATCCAAAACAGTCCATTCTAAAAATGAAATTGCTTGTATTTCTCTTTGATACTGGACATTATATACTTGAAAAGCTTCGACGTTTGATGAAGGCTTCGTTAGAGTTAAGGGGAGAATTGATATTACATTGGTAGAATATTACAAGGAAAATTTGGAATTCAGAGCATTTCTCGGTAAAACATCTCCTTTCACATGTTACCTACTCCACTTTTAATCGTGAGTAGCAAACATTAATCTTGCTAAAAAAAACAAAAGTACTTTAAAAATATATATCTCAGTTATTATTAGTACTCTTGTTATACACAGTATAAAAAAAACTAGGATTGTCAACTTACTCTCACGAGCTTTCGCAGCTCACAATTTGCTGACAAATAATGTTTAATTGCCAATATCCGTGTTGCTGGTGTTTACCTACTGCAGCTTAATGTTTTTATATTGTGCTTGCCCAACCCTTGACTTCAGGGTTTAAAACGTTAATATCCTGGGATTCGTCCTGGAGTCAGCACATCACAGATAACTTATTTTATAGCTCTGTGCTTAACAAATGAACAATTGTGTTTAATCATCATACTTGAGTACTTTTATTTCAAATAATCATACTTGAGTAGTTTTATTTAAATCATCATACTTGAGTAGTTTTGTTTAAATCATCATATTTGAGTACTTTTGTTTTAAATCATCATACTTGAGTAGTTTTGTTTTAAATCATCAGACTTGAGTACTTTTGTTTTAAATCATCATACTTGAATAGTTTTGTTTTAAACCATCATACTTGAGTAGTTTTGTTTTAAATAATCATACTTGAGTAGTTTTGTTTTAAATAATCATACTTGAGTGCGTTTGTTTTAAATCATTATACTTGAGTAGTTTTGTTTTATACCCTTTATGCATAGTGTTGATTGTGTTCTCGCTTTTTTTTCGTGACTAGTGTTTCTAACTAACATATCTTAAGCACTTGTAGACAAACCAAAACAAAGAACTACAGAATATAGTTCTTAAATGGGGCTATAATAATTTCACAAAAACAAACCACAGAGAATGAAAAATGAAAAACAACTAAGATAACAACTGTCACAACATGGCCATATGGGTTAAGGCGTGTTCGACTCGTAATGTGATGGTCGCAGATTCGAATCCCCGTAGCACCAAACATGCTCGCCTTTTCAGCAGACAGTGGAGCCGTTATAATGTGACGGTAAATTTCACTATTCGTTGGTAAAAGAGTAGTCCAAGAGTTAGCGGTGGGTGGTGATGACTAGCTGCCTTCCCTCTAGCCTTACACTGCTAATTTACGGGCGGCTAACACAGATGTCCCTCGTGTAGCTTTGTGCAAAATTCCACAAGAAACAACATACAACTTGTGTGAGAATGCTGTTACTATTAGGGGCCAATATTACTGTTTGTTTATTTTCTTGATTTATGTAACTACTTAAAGTTACATTTTATGTAAATGTAATGCAGCTCAGTTTTGTTATATATACAGTGTGAAATAAATTTAATTTAGGCTTTTATGTTGTTTTTCAGGATATTCTGTTTCTTTTTAAAACTAATATGCGTACTTAAAAAATGTACTTGCAAAAAGGATGCTTGAGTCAAATTATATAAGAAATCAGAGTGGATCATTTTATTTTGACTTGAGGATGAGGTAGAGTGATTTGACACGTGTGAGGAAAAATGAAACTTTGTATGCAAAAACGGTTCGTTTGGGTTGAGAAAATATTTTACGTAAAAGAGCGAACAACGTTTCTCGACATCACTGAAAATGAAACTTTGTAATGTGAGACACTTTGAAATACTTTCATAAAATAGAATAAGATAGAATAGAATAGAAAGAAGGCAGAAGTGGTTAAGATCATAAAGTAAGAAATCTTTTGTCTTTAAACGAGAGAAACTATTTGCATGGTGACACATAATTATTCTAGTGATGAGGTAGAAACTATGTTATTTTTTATATGCAAAAACGGCTCTTCTGGGCCCAGAAAACACTTCAAATAGAAGAGCGAACAACGTTTCGACCTTCTTCGGTCATCGTCAGGTTCACAAAGAAAGGGTTACTGGTCGGAAGCTGACCACATGTTTGGGAGGGGTTGTATAATTGAGTGTTGCAATGTAGAGGGCGCGGTTTGAATATATAATTTTGTCTATAATATTAATATAGGTATAATGGTGTTCCTTTATATTGGTTTATTTTGGGTTTAAGTTGTTGTATAAGTAAGGCTTCTTTAATTTTTCGTTTGTTTATGTTTGTTTCTTTATTTAGTATTTTAGTGTTTTCTATGGTTATGTTGTGTCCATTTGACTTGCAGTGTTCGAAAACGTGTGAAGGTGACTTTTTATGTTCTTTGAATCTGGTTTCCATTTTTCTACTTGTTTCTCCTATATAGAAGTCGTGGCAGTTATCACATTGTATTTTATAAACGAATCCACGTACAGCTGGTTTTGTTCCTGAAGGAATGATCCGACGAATAAGAATCTGTCAAAAGTAAGAGTATCATAAGTTTTTTTGAAGCTTCCAACATCAGTGGCTGAAAGTAAGCCCTCAGTTGTATTGATCTCTCACTACTCTTCAATGTACATAATTCATATTGAACATGACACTGTTATCCTATCATCGAACTACCATTAATTGTTGCAAACAGTTTGAATTTGGGTTCATCTGTAGAGCAACTATGTTATGTTTGTATTTTCAAACATGACAAAGTTTTCACGTGTATCTAATTTTCTGAGGAAGTTTAAATTTCCTATTGTGTGTATTTTCAACATAAAAATCACTTGTAACTTTGCGTGTTATACATCTCTGTATTTCTCGTGGCTTAGAAGAGAATATTTTACTACTTATAATCTCTGTTTTGTTGTATTTAATACACTTTTTATGTGAACCACAATGTTAGACAATGGGATACTGTTGTTGTGCACAAAGTTAGACAATGGGATACTGTTGTTGTGCCTGCCGTAGGTATTGAAATTCCGCTGTTAGGATTGTAAACCTTCAAATTTACCGCAGGGGCATACGAGGGCTATCCGCACACTACTTGTTCCAAATTTGATTGATAAAGAGAACACAGTTCTAGTCAACTCTTGGGCTTGTGAAACTAGATAATAAGATATGACCGCCACAATATAATGCATTCGTAACCCCAACGGGCTCATTTTGAAGATATGTAATACCTTATAACAATACATATTCATAGATAAGATGTACGATAACACTTAGACAGAGTTAAACCTTTGTGTTTGTTCATAGTTTGACTTCAGTGTATCATTCATGATTTTTGCTGTATCACATACATGGGATCACGTTTCCTCGAAGACGAATCCACGTACAGCTGGTTTTGTTCCTGAAGGAATGATCCGACGAATAAGAATCTGTCAAAAGTAAGAGTATCATAAGTTTTTTTGAAGCTTCCAACATCAGTGGCTGAAAGTAAGCCCTCAGTTGTATTGATCTCTCACTACTCCTCAATGTACATAATTCATATTGAACATGACACTGTTATCCTATCATCGAACTACCATTAATTGTTGCAA
The DNA here is from genome assembly GCA_011833715.1 of Carcinoscorpius rotundicauda. Taxonomy (NCBI): domain Eukaryota; kingdom Metazoa; phylum Arthropoda; class Merostomata; order Xiphosura; family Limulidae; genus Carcinoscorpius; species Carcinoscorpius rotundicauda. The sequence goes on along the minus strand of CM022399.1, from coordinate 68,982,743 downwards.
ACAGTTTGAATTTGGGTTCATCTGTAAAGCATATCCCACTTCGGTTTTGCACATCCAGTTGTTTGAAATATGATACTCATTTCAGCTTCTTGCTTTGGTTATCTCTCTCTTAATCAGGGTTTTTTGAGCAGCTACACACATATAAGGCCATTTCATCCCGATGTATAGCTTAGTGTTCTAGAGGTAACATTCACGTCTACACATACAGTAGTTCAATGTCAAAATCTCCAATGGATTATTTTGTATCACGTGAAAGTTTTCCCTGAATTACTTTAAAAGTTTGGACTTTCTACCTGTATCTTTTCTATTATCAAAAGTGCTGGTTTCAAGTGCCCTCTTTGGAGTTTCTTTTTAAATATGAAATTTTTCTTCAAGCTTTTACTTGAAGTATCCTCCATTAGCCAAAACATTGATTTCTAGACGTTTAGAATTTGACTTTAATACATACAAGAAGCCGTGATTACAGTCATAACATTACTGCTGGAAATAGTTTGTTGTCTGTCTATTTTGGTGTGGCACTAATTTATTGACTGGATTAAAGCAGGTTATAAACTATAAACGCGTGAATGTGAATGTACTACGCTGAAATTCCCTCTAATAATATATAGGTGAAGCAATCCCATAATATATTAGCATTTTGTGGTGGCCGTCTATTATCCATTTCAATTATTATTTCCAATACTGTATGTGATATTAAGATTCAGTTCAGGTTTACTATGAACTCCTGATGAACATATCTATTGAACTACATTAAGAAGCAGATGATCTTTATCGGATTCATTGTTCAGATGTAAAATAACACCTAAGACATAATTTACTCATGGTGTGCAATGAACGTAAACCATGCACCATCCAATAAAAAGAGTGAACTTAATGAATGGCATTTAATCTCTGTATATTTTTGTTTATGTTTTTCATTTTCAATGGTCATAGTCGGATTTTTTATTGCTGTTTTATTACTATTTTTCTGTTATTAATATTTAATTGTAAAATATGTTTGTTTCTTAAATTAATTTCCTGTTAAAATTCTGTTTTAAATATCATTACGTGTAGTACATTTTTATTTAAGCACTTTAAAATTTGAGAAAGTTCATTTACTAAGACATTGTTATTGTGTTATTTATATTATTCTTGAAAGGCCTCTCCTCCATAATCATTCGCTTTACCACAACAATTTTGATACAGAAGGTTGAGCACGTTACATCAAAATGATTTTGAAGTCTCACTACCTTATTACAATCCATGTTGCCAGATCCATAATGTTCTATTTGACGATTTTTTATTTACACAATCGCCCTGTCTTGTAGTTTCTATTGCAAAAGTCTTGTCCCACAGTTGTCACGCCCAAAACATGCTACACCTCCTTAATTATTTCCTTAATGCATCTACTGTACGATGATGGTGATTTCCCACCACCCATTTGAAGAATGCGGTCAGAAAAAAATCTAGGGAAGCCACATCTGACGACTTTACATCATATAGAATAGCATGAATACCATTTCATTATCTACTTCCTTGAAATGTGTGAATATTAAACATAGTATGACTGTAAACCTTATCTTAGTGAACTCATACCCTGTTGTCCTCGTTTCTGTACAAAGTCAGCACTTCTGCGTAATATAAAAAGTTCAGAACATTGGTCTGATAATAAGTAAAGTTCACATTGACATTTGTACCCACTTTCTGTGCTCTTGGCACAGTGTATAACAAGTATCGTGAGTCCTCTCAGAAATATTTTGCAACAGTAAAAATGGCATAAAACTTGTCACACGTAACTTAAGTAAACATTTGCTTAATCAAGTGTCATCATGTGCTGCCTTGTTTCCCATTTATACTGTACGTGCAGTGCAGGCTCTTCTCATTGGGGCTTTGAATGTGTACTTCAGAAACAATGACGAGATCCTATTATTTAATAAACAGACATGATTAGCTCAAGTGTAGGGAGCGTGGGGATTCTGTTAACCAGCTGTTATCCTTTCTACCATATTAGTTCATATTTAGTGGTGACTATAAGCAAATGAACTTTATTCAGCTTTGCACAAAATTTTGAAAAAAACAATAAATACTTCATGTGAACACAAATATTTATAACAGTTTTTGCATAGATATAGCAAAGGCCAGTTGAAACACAACCAAAATAAATATATTTTCCAAATGATTGATTCTTTAACTAAGATCTTCTTTCTAACGAGTTTTTATCACCAATGCAGATTATCTTTTTTATTTCTAAGCACTTCATATCTACTTCGACTTTGCCTCATCATAAATAGTTTCTCATTGACTTGTTTGTACTATTAATTGACGAACTGTTACACGCATATCCACTTTTAGTATTTGCCATTTCAGCCTGAATTACATATAAGCTAAACGGTTTATAAGAAATCCCAGAGATTAGACGTGGCGATTTCTCATTAAAAACTGCAAACTATGCAATAGCATCCATCACGTCAACAGCTACTTCTTTATCTTGTGCTTATTGTTTCCTTTTAACAATTGTATTCCTAACTGCTCGCCCCTCAGTGGCTCAGCAGTATGTCTGCGGACTTACACGCTAAAATCCAGGTTTCGATACCTGTGGTGGGCAGAGCACAGATAGCCCATTGTGTAGCTTTGTGCTTAATTCAAAACAACAACCCAACTGCTCTTTTTTTATTTTGGGATCTTTTTTTAAATCATATTCAATATTTCTTCCGTCATTCTTTTATCATCAATTTATTTTTATGTTTTTTTCTTTCTTTGGAATTACTTCATTTGTCGTTTCTATAAGCGTTATTTTCTGGGCGTTTCTCTGTCCATTATGTTGTTTGGACAATTTATTAGATATGACTTGTTTGTTTATTTTGCAACAACGTAAAAATTTATTTCATTTACGTTTATTTAGTTTAATCCATGATTACCTGCAATTTAATATTCTCTTTGCTTTCCAACTTAATCATTAAAACCTCCTATTACCAGAATAATTTTTTGTACTTTGCACTGGTTTAATGCTTTATCTAGAAATTCATAAAAATTCTCTATATTTTCTTTTGTATTTGCATATGTAAATCCAGCATATTCTTCAATAATTGAAATGTCAAATGAGTGTCTATTTATTTTTATTAGCATAACCCGATCTGATATTGCCCAATATCCCATTATAGAATTGGTTTCTTCTTTATTAATTCTAACTCCTCTTTCGTGTGTGTCACCTATTAGTCATCTATATAAATGTATCCTGAATGTTCCCTTTGTGTCTCACATATTACCAGCATGTTAACTTCTAGCCTTATCATTTATTGTTTCACATTTACAAGTTCCTCTTTGTTGTAAAATTTTTACATACCGTGTTCCTATTCTGATGACATCCCTGTTGCTAACAGTATCTTCATGATGATTCGAAATCAGCTGTTGTATATGATACCCGAATGAGTTTTCTCTGCTTGAGACCCTAATCATGGTGTTGACCAAGTTTTTAATCCTATGTATTATTATGACTTTTCTAGACAAGAACTCAAGTTGTTTGCCATTCCATTCTGCAAATTACAGTACTTAACTAATTAGAGCAAGATTCAGTTGTCGTTACTCTTCCAGCCAAAAGCTTCTACTATCCTGTTTCCTCAATGGTTTCACCATAACCCTGATACAAAGTCCTTCCAGGTGTTGCCAGCTAAGCAGGCTGGAGACCTGGGGAGATTTGCTAAAGAGCATGGTTGACCACACACTGAAGGTTAAGTATTTAATCACAGCTACAGCAGTCTAGTGCATTACTGCCAGTTATTGCGATGTAATAACGAACTACTGAACACACTGCTTTTTGTTCATTCGGGTTGTGGTGTTTTACGAGTTGTTTGTAACTATGTGCATTTATTTATTCAGTGATGGCAAACATCATGATTAGTGACAATTCTACTTTCTTTATGCACACCACAAATCAAAAGTCAGGAATATATGTGCAAAAATGGCTTGTTTGGGTTGAGAAAATATTTTACACAGAAGAGCGAACAACGTTTCGACCTTCTTCGGTCATCGTCAGGTTCACAAAGAAAGAGGTAACTGACCGGAAGCTGACCACATGTTTGGAAGGGATTGTGTAACTGTGTGTCGGAATGTAGAGGGCGGTGTTAGATGTTTGAATATATAATTTTATTTATTTTATATTAATATAGGTATAATGGCGTTCCTTTATATTGGGTTTACTTTGGGTTTAAGTTGTTGTATAGGTAAGGCTTCTTTAATTTTGCTTTTGTTTATGCTTATTTCTTTATTTAGTATTTGAGTGTTTTCTATGGTTATGTTGTGTTTATTTGACTTGCAGTGTTCGAAAACGTGTGAAAGTGACTTTTCATGTTCTTTGAATCTGGTTTTCTATTTTTCTACTTGTTTCTCCAATATAGAAGTCGTGGCAGTTATCACATTGTATTTTCTAAATAATGTTGGTATGGTGTTTTTCAGTGTAGTTTTTACTTAGTATAGACCTCAGTTTTGTGCCTGGTTTTTGAATAAATTTAGTATTAACTGGAATGTTATATTTTGTTACTAGTTTTTGCCAAATATAGATTATTTGTCTGCTGATGTCAGAAATATATGGTGTGCAGCAGTATATGGTTTTGTGATTTTTTGATTTGTGATATATATTTACTTTTGTTGGTTGAGTTTTCTTTCTGTCTAGGTGTTTGCGTATAATGTTTTCTACGGTTTGTGGAGGAAACTTATTGATCTTGATGAAGTATTGTTTTATTTTGTCTAATGCATCGTTAATTTTATCTGGTGAGCATAGTTTTATGGCTGTGTTTATTTGGTTTCTTAGAATGTTGAATTTTTGTTTTGTTTCATATGCTGAGTCTCAAGGAATGTATCGTCCAGTATGGGTGATATTTCGGTGGATTTCTGTTTTAAATTGTGTGTTGGTTGTTGTAATTTTGAGGTTAAGAAATGATATTTGATTGCTTTCTTGCTATTCACATGTGATGTTAATGTTGGGATGTATAGAGTTAATGTGATTGAAAAAATTAAGTATGTGTTCTGTAGATTTGAATCCCGCAATTGTGTCATTTACATATCTGTACCAGTATAGTGGTGGATGTAATGCTGTGTTAATTGCTTGTGTTTCAACTTGTGTCGTAAAAATATTGGCTAGAACTGGTGATACTGGGTTGCCCAGGCTTAGGCCATTTGTTCGTATATAGTTGTGGTTGTTGAACATGAAGTTTGTTTTTGTTGTGGTGAATTCTATGAGGGTTGCTGGGAATGTCTATAGTTGGGTTAGGGTCTCGGATACAGAGTTCTAAGGCTATCTTGCAGACTTCAGTGGTTGGAACTTCTGTAAAGAGGGAATAACATCGAAACTGGCCATTAAGGCTTTATGATTATGAATTAAAAGAGATGTTATAACCAGTCTGTAATGCAGCTAGGGGACTAAGAAGATCAAAGGCAAAAAATACCTCTTGTTCTGGATCACATAACAACTGGTGGACATCAGTATAAACCTGAATAAGCAATCATCGCCGTTGCATTCGTGTAAATATCATGTAGATACTGTACTGTATTTTTTCCTTGCTGAAAAACTCTTAACATAAAAAACGCTTCAAAGTTATGTCGGTGCTCTTTTATCTTCTATCAGACCTAAGAGTGACAGTCGTATTGCTGGTTGTTGTTGATCATTCTAACAAGTGAGCTGAACAGTAACTAACACGATTTGAAGCAACTGGAAAGATTCACTGTAATGTAGAACCCTACATCAATAGCCAATTGTTTACAAAGTTTTATTTATTGTTTGCTGGGATGGAAATGTGCCAGTCACAATATCATCTTATTTTGATGATTTGGCTAAGTTAGTACTGCAGACTTTCCTATGTGTGTTTATTAACCACGATCCAAGTGATTGAAATTATCATTTTCCATATGGTGTGCAACTAAACGACAGTCAACTGATTCTCCTGATGAGTAGATATGAACTGTAGTCCCCTCTCCAATGTATAACCTTTCACCAAATGTATAAGGATCAACATATTTAGAGTACCATCTGGAGTGGCTTGATTCTATAATAATTGATAAAATAGGTAAAGCAGCTGTGTGTTGAAAGATATGCAATGACATAACTGTAATGGAAAGGAATTTAGTATCTGATTACCTTAATTGGCTGTGATGCTTGGAGTCAATTCATAAATAACTTTGTCCTGTCTAGTTTAAATCCACATTTTATTTGTAGAAAGCCTAATGAGGTGAATTATCAGTTACAGAGATCATGTAATTTGGGCAAACATTTAGAAGACGCAACTAAACTTAAAACCTCATATCACACATGAGCCTCCCTAAAACTAGTTACTCCAAGAATCAGAGATGATTCAGCAAACAGAATTTGATAAAGAGTTCACTAAATTATGCCTTCTTCAATCAGCTGATGAGAATAAAGATACTGGGATTGTACACTTTAAGATGAATCAAATGTAGAAATGTGTCTGGAGAACCATTCTGTCTATTCTGATAATCATCCAACATAATGGCAGGCCTGGCATGGCCAGGTGGGTTAAGGTGTTCGACTCGTAATCCGAAGGTCGCAGGTTCGCATCCACGTCGCACCAAACATGCTAATCCTTTCAGCCGTGGGGGCGTTATAATGTAACATTCAATCACACTATTCGTTGGTAAAAGAATAGCTCAAGAATTGGCGGTGGGTAGTGATGACTAGCTGCCTTCCCTCTAGTTTTACACTGCAAAAATAGGGACGGCTAGCATAGATAGCCCTCGTTGAGCTTGGCGCGAAATTCAAATAAATCATTCACTCTAGAGGGACATGTGTGCGCTATAGAGTGACAGGTGTGTGTTTTCCTTAGAGCAAAGCCACATCGGGCTATCTGCTGAGTCCCCGAGGGTAATCGAACACCTGATTTTAGCGAAGACTTACCGCTGTACCAGCGGGGGCCAGTGTGACGTCAAAATTACACTATTCGACTTTGACAGTTGATTTATTTTAAAATAAACATAAATCTACATATCCAAAGAACATAAAAAGTCACCTTCACACGTTTTCGAACACTGCAAGTCAAATGGACACAACATAACCATATAAAACACTAAAATACTAAATAAAGAAACAAACATAAACAAACGCAAAATTAAAGAAGCCTTACTTATACAACAACTTAAACCCAAAATAAACCAATATAAAGGAACGCCATTATACCTATATTAATATTATAGATAAAAGTATATATTCAAACATCTAACCCCGCCCTCTACATTGCGACACTCAGTTACACAACCCCTTCCAAACATGTGGTCAGCTTCCGGTCAGTTACCTCTTTCTTTGTGAACCTGACGATGACCGCTTTTCTATTTAAAATATTTTCTGAACCCAAACGAGCCGTTTTTGCATATACAATTCTCAACTGGTGGGTTTCTCGACATCACTGATTTCTTAAAGTATTTGCTTTCATTTTTTTCTACCACTTTCTCACAAAACAGCTTTTACTTATGCCTTTCAAATGACAGTTTTATGTTATGAAATGCAACACGAAGTACATAAATTCGTTCCAGACGATAATTTACCGAATTTTTTTCCTAAACAGTTTTAACCCCCAACGCGATTTGTACTTTATATTCTTAAGTATGTAAAATATTAGTTATTGGTTATATTTATTGTATGATAGAATAAAGGTGAAATATTTAGAGCATTTAATATACATTTAATTGATCATGGTTAGCACCCAGTTCATCTTTACCAATAACACAGTGAATCCATATATAATAATTTTGATTCAGTTCAGCTTGCAAAAGTACGAGATAAAGACACGTAACGTAAAACGTAAGAATTATCTCAGTTTTCTATAAACACGTAAAATAACTTCAGTTTCAGTAAGTTTCTGATGAAGATGAGCTAGTATTAGATTAGTTCAACTTAACTACATTCCACCAGAAGATGTTATGATATTAAACCAGTTCAACTTGAATAACTCCCAGGCGAAAGTGTTATAATATTATACTAGTTCAGCTTCACTAGGCTTGTTATGAAGATGTAATAATGTTACAGTAGTTCAGGCTGACTAGGTTAAAAGTGAGTATTTGATACTATTAAATCAGTTCAGTTTGACTAAGTTCTAGGTGAAGATGTGATAATATTAGATCAGTTCAATTTGTGATGAAGATGTAATAGTATTGCACAAGTTCAGTTTGATTAGGCTCGTGGTGAAAGTTTAATAGTGTTTAAATAATTCAGTTTGACTAGATTCCAGGTGAAGATGTGATAACATTAAACCAGTTAATTTTAACTAGGTTTGTGACGAAGATATGATAGTATTGCAAAGTTCATTTTGACTTGGTTCGTAGTGAAGGTTTGATCATGTTATAACAGCTCATATTAACTAGGTTTCAGGTGAATATTATATGGTATTAAAACAGTTTAATTTGACCAAGTTAGTGATGAACATATGATAGTATTAGCCCAGTTCAGCTTGACTAGATTCCTGTGAAGATGTGATTGTATTACACCAGTTCAGCACAACTAGATTCTAGGAGAATGTATGGCAGTCTTAGATCATTTCAGCTTCAGTAAGTTCCAGTAAAAATGTGATAACATTAGGCCAGTTCAATTTGATTAGGCTTCAGTTAAGATGTGATAGTATTAGACCATTTCACCTTGACTAGTTGCAGGTGGAAATGTGTTAGTTATTTAACCAGTTCAATTTGACTAGGCTTCAGTTAAGATGTGATAGTATTAGACTATTTCACCTTGACTAGTTGCAGGTGGAAATGTGTTAGTATTAAACCAGTTCAATTTGACTAGGCTTCAGTTAAGATGTGATAGTATTAGACCATTTCACCTTGACTAGTTGCAGATGGAAATGTGTTAGTATTAAACCAGTTCAATTTGACTAGGCTTCAGTTAACATGTGATAGTATTAGACCATTTCACCTTGACTAGTTGCAGATGGAAATGTGTTAGTATTAAACCAGTTCAAGTTAACTAGATTTCTGGTGATATATGATAGTATTAGTTCAGTTAACCTTGACAAGATTCGTGGCAACAATGAGATAGTATTAGAAAAGTTTGGCTTAACTAGGTTTCACGTGAATAGGTAATAACATTAGACCGTTTGAGCTTGGCAAGGTTCGTATTTAAAATGTAATAGCATTATATCTGTTCACATTCACTAGGTTTGTGGTTAAGATTTAATATTGTTAAAGCAGATCCTCTTGACTAGGTTCCATGTGATGATGTGATAATATTAGACCAGTTCAGTTTGACTAAATTCGTGGTGAACATTTAACAACAAGCTTCACTTGGTTAGTGGTGAAGATGTAACAATATTATAACAATTCAGCGTGCCTGACTACGTTCTTGTTGAAGAAATAATAGTATTAGACAAGTTCAGCTTGCCTAACTGGGTTAATGGTGAATATATTATTGTATTAGACCAATCAGCTTGCCTAACTGGGTTAATGGTGAATATATTATTGTATTAGACCAATTAGCTTGCCTAAATATATTCATAGTGACGATGCAATATTATTAAGTCTGTTCATTTTCACTAGTTTTGTGAAAAGGATTTAATAATTTTAGACTAGCTAAGCTTATATAGGTTTGGGGTAAGAATTTAATAGTATTATATCAATTCAGCTCGACTAGGATCTAAATGAGTATGAGGCAATATTAAATCAGGTCATCTTGACTAAATTTGTTGGGATAATATGAATAGTTGACTTTGACTAGGCTATATATGAAGGAAGGAAATTGTTAGCTGTATAGATCTAAATAACTAGATAAATAGTTGTCCATACTCTTAACTATATAGATCTAGGTAGTACAGTCATATCAGTTGTACTAGTGAAACGCGACAGTTTTATTTGCTGTCAACTATATAGATCTAAGTAGTAAAATTACACGTTTTGATGGCTATATAGATCAACACTGTACAAGCTATAAAACCTGTTATCTATATAGTTCGAAGTATTTCAGTTATAACTACACATATCTCACTGGTATAGTATACCTCCTGCTAGCTATGTAGTTATAAATAATACGAGTACACGTGCTAATATCATGTATTATTACGTGTTGCCACGTCAACAATTCTAAACATCTTTAACGAACGTTTCAGATTCATAGATATTCCATCTTCAGCAAATCTGTGAAAATAATGAAGAGAAAATCTTTAGTATAACCATTAATATAACAATACAATGAGTACTGTTGGAAAATTAGAAGATATTCAATTAAAAAAAAACACATAGATAGAAATATTTGAATAAAGCAAGACGGAAAATAGTTCGAATAGTTAATAATTATAATTGCTATTAGTTATACATATTTAAATAGACAGTTATTCATGCACTTAGCTATATAAAGCCAGATAGAATAGATATTCATGCTTTTAGATATATGTATCTAAATACTATCGTTATAAATGCTGATACCTATATCAATCTAAATACAAGGTGTTCGGAAAGTCACTGTACAGTATTGTAATCATATTTTATTCAGTCTATTTCAAGCCAGCAACTGATAGCGGTGTTTAGAAACAAAATAAGAAGGATCCAGGGTTGTATTGATGCCAACAGGGGTCACTTTCAACGTTGTTTATAATTGTCATTCATATTTACCTCCTGTATTCTATATTGAAACATGTCTGTTAATAAATATATAAGTGCACAGTGACTTTCCAAACACCCTGTATTATAACTATACTTGTTCGCTGTATAGACAGTTATACGTGCTTTCTGCTACATTTATGCAAGTAAATAGTTTTACTTGCTGTCAGCTGTAGAGGTTTAATTAGTGTAATGATTTGTTTTGTTAGATTTACAAATACAAGTAGTATAGTTATAAAACCTGTTAGACATATAGATGGAAATCGTTTATTTATATCTGCTGTTAGCTATATAAACCTACGTGGTATAATTAAACATGCCAGTGACTACTATATAGATCAAAATACATTGCTATTTATAGACTGACACAGTCATACATCTGTTACTATCAGCTACGTAGATCTAAATAGTATAGTTTTACCTACTGTAAACTACACAGATCTAAGTTATATACAACTATATAATATAGTTATAATAAACTGATAGCTATGTAGATATAAAACCGTTAGGGCTGCTGTTTATGCTAGTAATTAATAATTATAGCATTCGTACCTCACGGGAAAAGTGTTCGGGTTGTGCCCTTCAGTCATACGCAAGTAATTGCATCAAAATGATTCGATGTACACAGCCCAAAAGTTTCATAAATGTTACTGATATAAATTGTAATGTTTTTATGTATTAAAAAAAACACTGTTCATTGAGAAAAAAAGTATTTTAAGAACTCCAGTTCTTCAGTACTACATTTAAAAAACTACATCAATAAAGGTATAATCAAACCTTCACGTACTTACTGTCCAAGTGAAAGTCGTGTTCTTGTTGTAATGAAGGTATGTGTATTTAAAGTTGTGTTATAGTGGAAATAAATGGTTGTTACACACACCTTAGTTATTTTTCTAATGGTATGAATTCTGAATATCCAAAAAGTGAATTTTTTATGCTTTTTGTTTATTGTGCCGTTCAGTAGATGGCGCAGGAGTTTTGGTTACATACATAGATAGTGACATACACTCTACGTCCATTATTGTAAAATTGATCTCATTTAATAGTTGTACAGGTTTTTAGCTATATAGATCTAAGAATTAGAGTTATTCCCAATCTGCCTCCCAGTGGCTCAGCGGTATGTCTGTGGACTTCCAGGCTAAAATCCGGGTTTTGATACCCGTGGTGGGCAGAGCACAGATAGCCCATTGTGTAGCTTTTTGCTTAATTTAAAACAACAACAATATTCCCAATCTTAACTGTATAGATCTAAAAAGCATATGATGAAACTATATTATTAGCTGTATTTAAGTCTGTAGTTTCACATACTGGTAGCGATATGCATGTAAGTAGTAAAGTTTTGTGTGATGTTAACTGAATATATCTTTTATTTTTATCTATATAATGTAGTTATATTTAGTGTTACCTGTATACATTCAGGTATATAGTTTTATATAGATATTGTTACATACATAGATTTACAAAGTTTAGTTATATATGCTGTTAGCAACATACAGCTAAATAATATATCTGTACTTACTGTTAGCTATGTAAGTATAAATAGTACACTTGTAGTTGTTCCTACCTATATAGTATAACTATTCCTGCTGTTAATTTATAGATCTAAATAGATAGCTTTACACTCTATTAGTTATGTAGACCCAAATAATATAATTATACCAAATATTTGCTACATTGATTTAACTCGATTATTATACATGCTTAGTATAGTTATACATTCTGTTTACTATGTATATTTAAATAATACAGTACTAGCATAGTTATATTTTCTGTGTATTATCTATATAAATCCATATTGATAGTTTTCAATGCTTGCAACTATATAGATCTAAATAGTATAGTTATACATGCTGTTAATTTATATAGATCTAAATAGTATAGTTATACATGCTGTTAATTTATATAGATCTAAATAGTATAGTTATACATGCTGTTAATTTATATAGATCTAAATAGTGTAGTTATTCCTTCTAATAACTCCTTAGAATAGTTATAACTACTTAGCTAGCATAGTTAGCCACTTAAATTTATAAAGTATAACCTCAGATGCCCATCGTTTGTCCAGGTTTGAGTGAATGCTATAATGATTAATACAGAAATCCTAACTTTCACACAGTTTATCTATAACATAATATATTATTGCAGTATTCATTATTACGTTTCCAAGAGCTTTAGTAACTCAATATGTATATACTTAAAACATCGTATACACTGTTAACTGGTCATGGTGACTCAATAGGAAAAAGTAGAGGGAAAGAAAATAGTGGCGGAGGGCTTTTACTTTTACTCGCGCTCAACACCTACCTCTTTACAGTGTTTCACGTAATTAATTAATTGACGGTCAATGGTCGCAGAAGTGTTTTACGGGCCAAAGTTGAAAGGTTACAGGTCAAGTAGGATGCTGTTATACTAAAAATATATCTTCATATCAGCCTTATGGTAGCTGCTGCGATAGAAACTTCAGTTGAGTTTATGTATTATTGGATTAATAATGGCAGCCATTTATTTTCATAGCATTCCTCGAAGATATATAAGACGTTTGTGTGCCTAACTCCACAATATGTACATGATGTGTTATACAAAACAGTAATGGGGTGGATGGGATGTAAACACCCCATTAACATGACCCTTATTCCAAATTATCATCTCATAAAGTTTGTTTGAGTTTGGTCCAGCGATCAATGAGTAGTTTGATAATATACAGAGACAAACAGGTAGGCACAGAGTTTTATGCTTTATATATATGTATGTTCATGTAAGTAAACATTATGTTAGTAGCTATATAGATCTAAATAATATAGTTACACCAGTTATTAGCTATAGTGACCAAAGTAGATAGTTTCTACACGCTGTTAACTATATACATATAAGAAGCGTATTTATATTGAGTTAGCTATGTATATCTAAGAAGTATAATTATATATGGTTCTAGAGATATAGATCTAAATAGCATAGTTTATACATGCTATTAGCAATACAGAACTAAGTAATGTAGTTGTACCCATAACCTACAGTGGTGTAGATAAGTATTACATCACCCAATTGTTTTAACTCTTTTCTTGGTTCCTGTAACTGTTTTACAATGTTGTGCTTAGTGGAAGTGTTCGAGCAAATGCAAAACTGTTACGGATATTGTGTGATGTAAACTGCCTCGTATTTATTCATCCGAACACATACATGTATCTTTACTAGCACACGTATTACAGCAAATGGTCAACAAATATTTAGCAAATATAAAAATGTCCTCTGAGCTTAAGTATCAGAACCCACAACGTCTCATTTTCTATAGGGAGTTCTGGGAGTCACCCTTAATATTTGGGTACAGACTTAAATTATAAATAAACCACCATAAATTTCTACAATGTGAATCTCCCAACCTCCACCCTACTGTCTAGTTTGACGTCTGGATTTTGTCTGATAGGCAAAATATCCCCTAAGCGTTTGGGTGTTATGGCCACAGACATTATCTGTCATGCGTTTTAATGATGAAAACAATGACTGGTAATGGAAATATTAATTTTGATTTTTAGAGTAACTTTGTAGTGTATTCCATAAATATTAATTTTGATTTTTAGAGTAACTTTGTAGTGTATTCCATAAATATTAATTTTGATGTATACATACATACATTCATATATGTATAAATGAAAAAAAATACTTTGCAAACTTTATTATTGTTGATTTAAAATACAAAGGACGCATGCTTAAAAACTATAAATACCAGTTTCGTATCTTTAACGGCACTTCAATTTATAAAATGAGCCTTTCTAACAAGTTCAATTTAAAACACTGAAAATCTTTCCGCGTTTTTGACCTAAAAGCTTTATACACGTTTCAAACTTCCTTTGTTTGTTAAATTATGCAACATTTAATGTGAGTTCTAAACTTATTAATAAAATAGTTTTTATAATATAATCACTTATTCTTTTCGTAAGCAAACTAAAATGGAAATATTTTTTTTAAAAATATTGTAAAATGTCTTTTTGCATAATACACTTATTACTATGTCTGTAATCTGGTGACAACATTTATTTGCATTTTTAAAGTGAGATTTGTGTAAGTTTATATTTAAACTTACGTTTTGTATTCCCATAACGTTTATTTAAAAAAACAACAACAAATACAAGATAATACATAAATTGCATTAAGTGAATTTCAACTAAATCTAGAATTTATGAAAAATGTCTCCCCCAGTCGGGCTTGTAATGTATTTAGTGCATGTAATATAACTTTTTCCACAAATACAATAATGTAGTTTATTACGTAGAAAAAATATCCTCACTTGATTTCTTTACTTTATTTTCTGATTTCAGATAGCTTATAAAATTTTATGTTGTCTTCGTGATAACATGATTTGTTTATTTTTAAACTTATCGGTTAAAGTTGTATCTGATTATCTTTCCTTTGTGGGAGGGGGAATATTATTAATATCAATTTTAATTCCAGTATAAGAGGCTTTTATAACAGGAATAATTTGTTCTTCTTTTATTTTACCTTTATGATTATTGTTAATTTCTTTCTTTTCTCAATTGTAGCTAGCTTAAGACCGCTCTTTATTACATTCTCAAGATAAAAACACTTCCTAAAGTAAGATTTTAATTCTATCAGCCGTTGTTTTAAAACATCCGGGTTAGATTAGCAGGTGTTGGTTTACTTACTACAATACTGTAAATTCCGTTATGCAAGCGTAAACCCAATAACCATTTATAAAAGCGTACGTGAGTTCATAAGCTAGTTCGTTTTACAAGCGATATGTGGCCAAAAGACTAGCAATTATAATTTCAGTAAAATATTGATCACAGAGTTAGTGCTATTAAGTTGCGACCTTAATCTTTTCATCAAAGGAGTGTCTTTTATGCGCAGACATATCGTTATTACTCTGTGAAAGAATCTTGAGTACTATCCAATGCTTCATCACGTCATACTCACGAGTGGCACAACTTAATGAAATTAGCTCTGCGATTATCAAAATTATTTTACTGATCTCGTAAACCATTTCTTGTTGACAATAAATTAAAGCTGGAACTCCACGTTAGACATTTCTTATTTTTCGAAAGTTAACGTTTTCTGGTCAGAAAAAAAAATCTTCTCAACTTAATCCACGGTTTCCTTTATGGAATATTTAGGTGAGCGAGAACATTGGTTCATTGTCATATAATTGTAGGGTAAGTTGGTAGTGTTTTTTTCGTCTTCCTTTTTCATTCATACAATGGGACCATGATAATAGGATTAATAAGCACCTTGGATAGGAGGTGTGATGGTCTGTCCAAATGAGCTGATGCTAGCCAGGAGATATTAGTAAGCCAGAGGCATCTAAATTATGTTACTCCTTTTGCGCCATGTGGTGGTATTTGTGTCTAACAGGGAAAGTTGTGTGAAACTCAGCAGGTTCAATGTGTTGAACAAAAGGTAGCATACAGTTGTATATGCATTATCAATAAAACAGACTAGAAAAAATGAGGCACAGAGAAGGATGTTACAGGTAACCTTTTGTGGACTACCTGTTGGTGGTCTATCTCTTGTGTGATAATAAATACTTTTAAAAACCATATTTTATGTGTTCATTACTGTTACAATCATCAGACAACCTCAATGAGAAATTATATTTCTAGTAGTTTACAAGATGAAATAGCACATGCCACACACAGTTTTTGGACATGAATAAAAAGAATAAAAAAAAAGTAATATACCGTTGTGATACAGATGCAACGTGATGATATTGTTAAGGTTTCATTTCAGTATTTTTATTACAATATTATATTTTAGGCTTAAAGGATCTTTGTTGTTTGATTCATTATTTATAAATTAGATTTTAATTACTTTGTGCAAATAAGAATACATACCAAAAAACTACTGAAGATGAATTGCGTATAATCCAAAATGTCCGAAATAAAATGTTTTATTTTCATTACCTTCACAATCTCGTAGAAATTACGATTCCATATGAATGAATTCATGTAAAAAATTGTTATCATTCTTTTCCTCAGCAACGGTTTTTAACAGCTGTTTACTCTCGGGTACTTCATAGTTCATATTATAGTTTTTAATTTTTTCGTTAATATATTAAGAGAAAAGTTCACAGATTTTTCATAGTGTTTTGCATAATGACGTTTAACTACAGTTAAAGGTAATTTAGTATGATGTATGATCTGTGTCGAAAACACAAATATTAGTTTTTAAAACTGTAAAGGTCGTTTATTTGTTTCATTTTTAACTATTCATTCTGTTGTCAACATTCTTTCACTGATAGTATCTTATCAGCTTTGAATGTATTGCATTGCTACGTGTTTAAAATGAAACATGTTTGCTTACAACTGGGACTTTTGTGTCAGTACGCATTACCTCCACAAGTCTATGATGGATTACAGTTAAAGTCGTTGCATTAAGATTTTAATTAATGTAAAATTTTGTCGCTGCATTAGTACTGCTAAAAAATAAACGTGTCTCACTGTTGCTACTTGTAATTAGCAAATTTCTAGGTTTTCTCCCATAAAAATTATCGACATAAATAGTCAATTCAAGAGAATTCTACTCCTCACAAAAGACGTAATATTACGTCTATTGAATTTTTTTATGTACAATTGAATAGTGCTTTGATTTTAAGTTATCACAGTATCTTAAAATAATTTTAAGCCTAAATATTTTAATATAACGTAGTTACATAAGGCCCCTTTACATTATTGAAATTAAATATTATATTAGACAAATCTGAATACAGGTGCTATTGGGCAGACCCATTAATACGTTTTCGAAATTTTATATAACTTAAATTTATTTATGCCTGTATTCTATAAATAGATAGTTGTATAATATAAAAACTAAGTAAATTTTGAAGTTTCATCATAAAAATGTGTTTAATAGAAGACACCATTTCTATGTATTGTGTAAATATACGCATTCCTTAACTCCAACTTGTCTGAGCGTGTATGTTGAAAATGTGGCCCCTCCAGGAAAGTTAAAGTAGAGAAATGTTTATGGAAAAATTTAGCTAGTGGCTACTGAGGGGAGATCACAGATAAGAACTTGCTAAAGGGCCTACGTCCTCACAATTTAAGATTGGTGACTTGTTCAACCATAAAACCGATATGCACGTATAATGACAAAATTTAAACAAAACTCTTTTTGCAACAATTAAAAAAATAGAACTATAATCTCTGAACAATAATATATTTTAATGTCTTCCTAGTACCTATTATTTTACTTAGCTTCTCAAAACTTGTGTAGCGGAACGTTTAAAAGATACTCAGTTTTGCCATCATGCCAGAATGGCTACTTTCTTCAACTGAGTTGTATTCGATCAATGCGAAATGAAAGCTCAACAACCATCAAAATCTGCTGTTTCCTTTGAAACAGAGGTTAACCATTTCAACTCACGTACATTTCAATTGAAAGATTTTGCGCCTGAAAATATTGAAAAATTACGAGTTACACTTCGTTGTACATTGTATGAAAAGTCATTTAATACTGTAGTGTATGTGTTGTGCTGTCATTGCTTTCTTTGGTAAATCCCAAAAAGTAAGGAATTACTAAACGTTTAAAAGCCATTAATAAGAATACTCAAAACATTTTGCACCTGATTAAAGCTTCAATATAGATTAAAACGTTATCTTCATTTAAACTAAAATTTCTAACTCAGTACAGAAATCCATTCATCATTCTCTCCTACAATAAGAACTCGCTAAGCACAGAGACCGAAACGTCTTTCAGTCTCTAAAATAAAAACTTCTAATTCAGTTTCTCGTGCTTTCTTTTACCTTTCTAAATGACATGTAGTTACATAAATTTTTAAAAACTTGTTGAATCTCGAAACCTTCGCAAACAGTAAAAATAAACCACTAATCTGGTAATTTTGAAAACAAAGCAATTAACCAGCTAAATTTACGTAAATTAAATAGGCATAAGATTTGTGATAAAAATCTCATTTACTGCAGACGTTTTGTTTATGTTGTATAAATGGCATTCCATAAAATATTTTGTTACTCATTCCCTAACACATCTGACGAAAGTTCTGTTTTCAGTGGCTAGTGGGAAATAAAAGATAAACCTGAAATGATGTTTTTACACAACTTTGATTTTAAATTAGCAATACAGAAATGAAGCCAAAATATTTTGGGAATTTTCCATCTGAAAAGTTTTTTTTTCTCTTTTATTTAAAATACTTGTGTTCCATATGAAACTCTTACATTAGAAACAAATACAAAATAAAATGAAAAGGTAATTATTTATTTATTATGTCTTATTGAAAGCAAGTAACAAATTCTAATATAAATAGGCCCGGCATGGCCAAGCGTGTTAAGGCGTGAGACTCGTAGTATGAGGGTCGCGGGTTCGCATCCACGTCGCGTCAAACATTCTCGCCCTTTCAGCCGCGGGAGCGTTATAATATTATAGCCAATCCCACTATTCGTTAGTAAAAGAGCAGCCCAAAAATTGGCTGTGGGTGGTGATAACTAGCTGCCTTCCCTCTAGTCTTACACTGCTAAATTAGGAACGGCTAGCACAGATAACCCTCGAGTAGCTTTGTGCGAAATTCAAAAACAAACAATCTAATGTAAATTCCCGCCCAATTAGCAACGCGACAGTGTGGATATTAATAAAGAAAAACTGATAAAACAAAGTGTTATGTTAAACTTTTACTGTATATCCGTACCAAATCGTTCCCCGCTGAGACAGCGGTAAATCTTCGGATTTACAACGCTAAAACCAGTGGTTCGATTCCCCTCAGTATACATAGCAGATATCCTTATGTGGCTTTCTTATCAGAAAACTCACACAGCATATCAAATCAAGCATAACTTAAACATATGATTATTTACATTATAACTTAATATAACTTCTCTCACACATGCTGCTTCAACATCACATATAATATTTTTATCTTTTCAGTTTTATTAGAACAGAGGGGAAGTTCTCGTTCATAAATACTTTCCTACATACCAAGTTATATGTTGCGTATCCGCTTCAAGTATTGAAACTTGGTTTTCAGTATCATAAGCCCTCAAACTAAACGTTGAGCCACCGGCGGACCTCAATCAGTAATAACGTTAATGTTATTAATATTGTTAATAACATCGTTAAAATAATTTTTATTTATAGAAATAATATATTATTGTTTATGTCATTTTATAGCGCTAATTAGAGTTTATCGTTGGATACACTTCAGACGTGTAGGAGATAAATTAAAAGAGGGGGATCAAGGTTTATATGCCCCCCAGTGGCTCAGCGGTATGTCTGCGGGCTTACACGCTAAAATCCGGGTTTCGATACTTGTGGTGAGCAGAGCACAGATAGCCCATTGTGTTGCTTTGTGCTTAATTCAAAACAACAACAAGGTTTATATAGCCAAGTGAAGCGAAGGAATGTGCGTTATAGACGCACCAATTCTGTCGAAGTCCAGAGCTTGGCTTAAGGCCCTGAATGCTCTTGGGTTTTGGTTTCGGTTTTATGCATTTTCCTGCTTTTTCCAAGTTTGATGCGTTTTTACTAAGACAGATTGAGAAGTGCTCCTACTCACGTTTCCAAGGCCACTGAACTTTCAAAAATAGATATAAATCAGACCTTTATCGCCATAACGCTTTTTCCAATTTGTTTCTTTGCTGTTGTTGTTTGTTATTAAGCACAAAGCTATATACAAAGGAATATTTGTGTTCTGCCCACCACAGATATCCAAGCCCAGTTTCTAACGGTATAAGTCTGCAGACATACCGCTGTGCCAATCGAAAGCTTACAAAATAGACAATTATCTAAAATTCTGGATATAACAATGGTAAAAAAAAAACAGTGTAACATAAATGAAATTATCACCAACTATATTTTAACAACAGAGCAGAGGAGAATATTTAGTCTTGTCAGTTGTGTTCTAAAGTAATTGAACCAGCGTATGTGGACTTTGAAGAAAATAGACCGTTATTTAAAACACGTGCTACAATTGTGGTTATTAACTGTGTTACGAACATTTGTATATATGTTTAAATATCGTCAGCATTCTAGGTTATAATTAAGCACGTGCGTACTTCATCCTTTTATTGATATAATCACATAATAATGTTCTGTTATATTTGGAAATAAAACTATTTCTGAGTCTTACTTATATACTATTAATTCTTAAAATTATATCAAAATGTTCAATGTAATTTAATCTTAACGTTTTACACTTAGACCCAGGGATGAAGGACAAATGTGTTATGTGACAATGCTAATTAATTAAATTTTAATAAAAGAGTTGAGATAGAACAAAATAATTTTTGTATGGTGGTTTAGTGCACTGAAATAATGTTTGGTCTAATCATTAGTCGATAATTGTTCAATATAACGTGTCGGAAAATAAAAGCTGTTACTAAAGTTATATGTTTTATTTGACTAATTAGTCTATTTATTTTACCTTATTAAATTTGTTAATTAACATCCAACATTTCTTGTTTGTACTTTTGTTGCTCGTCATTTGAGTCGCTTATTACAAGAAATCAAAATATTTTTATTTCTTTTCGTCGATCTGTATTCAGTCTGCTAATTAACGGACATCAGACTATTCGTGCTTTATCTCATTGAACCCACATTTTGTGTTTCATTCAACAGAACACAAGGCCCCAAAGTTATCTTCTTGTCTTATTGTTATGCATTAATAAACCTAGTAAATATTAAAATTAATATCCCATTGCACTATTTTTATATCCTATTTAACTCGCTACTTAACAAACAGTAAAAACTTTTTCCTAATGTCATTTTATTGCTTCTTGTTATTATTCTTTTATATCCCAATCCTTGTTAAAAGTATAGTCCTACTGTGTAAAATATCAAGATTATTTCTCTATGCTTTTTGCATACCATTATTCACTAATGATGCTGAAAACTTTCATTATTTTGTATATAAGATTAATTCTAGGGTTAGTTTTAAATATTCTTAAGGTAGTTAGTTATTAGTGTCATTTGTACTAAAATGTTATCTAAAGTAGGAATATGGGATAATATAGATTTATAAACATTATACCTACATTTATCAATCTTTATTTCTAATGAACTTTTAAGAAATTTTTTACATTAATTTCATGTGTTTTGTGACAATTAATAATCTAATGTAGATACGTAATGTTTTTAATTTCAGTTGAGTTCCGATAGCTTTTAAAGCAAACAAAAACGAACTGAAAAATTAATACTGTAACAAGCTACTTATTCTACGTAGTATAATTTAAGCTGATAACTTTTTGAGGTTAACTTTTTATAGAGAATCAAAACAGGTTATTTATCTCATAGCATCCACAGTTCTAATTACGCCTAATTTGCTTGGCTATTCAAGTTGTCGACAGTGTTATTCAAAAAGTAAATGATTATTCGAATGCTCCTTGATTTTCACTCTTTAAAACTAAACTAGCAGCCTCGCTCATTAAACTTTAACAGTGTTTGAAATCTTGGTTTAATGAATTCAGTTAACTTGTATATTGCGAATTATTATTTATGTAGCATTCTCAGCCAATATATTGTTATTCATCCTTTCGAAAAATATTGCGGTTTCTTACCATAATCTAAATTAACAAAACAAAAATAAAAATAAATTTTACTTATCTCTGAAATTAAACCATCATTTAAATACATTTTAAAATCGGGGGTATGGATTGTAGTCAAAGTAATGGAGTAATTATTACCATTCATTGGCAGCAGAAGACTACATTAATTTTGTAACGACAATGTATAGTTTGTTAATGTCAATGCATCTAACGCTAAAATATTGGTTTAAAATGTCCTTTTTTACTGTTAGGTAATGAATATTGACGTTTCTTTTAGTTAACGTTTGACTGTTTTTATATATATATATAGTTTATTTTTCTAATATTTGAAATTCTTCTGAAAATGGTGTATTTGTTGTTGTTATACTGTCTTGGTAAATGCGCTTTCGTTAATGTTATTTACCGCTGTTATAGCAGCGGTAAATCTGCGTATTTACAACGCTAGATTCAGAGGTTCCATTCCCCGCGGTGTACACAGCAGATAGCCTGGTGTGCGTTTGTTATAATAAAAACAAACGCAAACACTATTCATCGCTCCAATAAAAGTTTGTTTCTGTTTCTGTCAATTCTTGGTTATCTAAATTAACAACCAAGTGTGAAAGGACACCATCTAATACATATAACTAACAAAGTATGAATCGGCTTAATTCTTTGTAATGCAGTCTCTTGTTTTATCTAAAGTAGCAACGCCCTTACATATAGCATGGGCATTCTTCTTTTCAGTTAACATATCTACAATTAATTAACCAAGAATAAACGTGGCTTATCGACCGCTAATGTTATAAAATTTTGAAAGTAACCGTTTTGTTAACAGTAAGAGCTATGGCGGCATTCAGTCTTATCGACATTGGACAACTTTTATACTGTACATAATAAACTTTTCTGTAACCAACAAATTTAAGTTATTTCAAAACTTGTCAGTGCTTACACTTTCGTAATTTCAGGTATTATGTATAAAAAACCATTTAAATTGGGCAATATACATATGTATCATAAATATTAATTAATTTTGTGTTATTTATAAATGTCTAATCACGAAACTCATAATATTAATTAATTTTATGTTACTTATAAATGTCTGATCACGAAAGCTACCAAAATTACACTTTTTACTTATTGTAATATTCGCAGATACGCGAGAGACCGGCTTTGTCAATGCCATCACCTCAGCAGGAGTATCTTTTTCCGTCACTAAGGCTTGTAGCCTAGGCTCCTCTATCTCCTGTTACTGCGACCCGACAAAGCTTCCAGACCTCAACATTACAGATCGATGGGAATGGGCCGGTTGCGATAATTTCCAGTTTGGTTATCTGAAATCAAAAGAATTCTTGGATGACTGGTTCAGAAAAAGAAGAGACTTTAAAGCGATGCTGCTTTCCCATAATTATGAAGCTGGCCGATTAGTAAGTTCACGGAAGTGTTTTTCTTTAATTTTTCAAACAAATGTTACAGTTTTAGTAAGTTATTCCTTACAAAGTTGATTAATTTCAAACTGAATACATCAGCCTTTATGAAACGAATTCCACGATATATTTTTTAAAATAAGATTTATGTTTAATTATTGAATCAAGTTAATGTTCTGCTGTGAGGAGGACAAGGAATTAGAAATATAATATTTTAAATTGAATTTATTTTTACGACAAAGACAGTGAAAGACATATGTTTATATATGTATATATTTTTACTATTGGAGGCCCATCATGGCCATGTGGGTTAAGGTGTTCGACTCGTAATCTGAGGGTCACGGGTTCGAATCCCAGTCCCACCAAACATGCTTGCCCTTTCAGCCAAGGAGCGTTATAATGTGACGGTCAATCCCACTATTTGTTGGTAAAAGAGTAACCCAAGAGTTGGCGGTGGATGGTGATGAGTAGCTGCCTTTCTTCTAGTCTTACACTGCTAAACTAGGGACAGCTAGCGCAGATAGCCCTCGAGTAACTTTGCGCGAAATTCAAAAATAAACAAATAATACTATTGGGACAAGACGATGTGAATAAGAGACTATAAATGGACATTGCCCTGAAAAGGACCTAACATATAAACAGTTAGGGAAAATACGTTCAGGAAGGAGGAAGAGGTCAAAGTGAACCTGACCCTCCAGGGCAAAATACCCAAATACTATTGACCAAGGGACAAGACGAAAGTTTATTTATTTGATTTTACGTTATGTTCATTTCTAATGTTAAAAATAATAAAAGTATCAAACTTTATTACAATAGAAAATAAGTAGTAAAGTAGATTGAGGATTTTTTATAAAATTTTATAACCAAAGAGTTTTAATCTGGTAGTCACTCTGACTACTGAATGTAGCATTTTGAATTCATGTAAAAATTGTTGTTGTTCAATATTTGGAATCAAAGACTTCAAATTTGAAAATATGTTATCTAAATATTTTATTTTTGAGTGTTATAACAACTGTGATTGTCAAATTTACCAAACTTGTATTTACTTTGAATATGGTAACATAGTATTTTCCTATTGTCGGGTGGTTATTTCGGCCCGGCATGGCCAAGCGTGTTAAGGCGTGCGACTCCTAATCTGAGGGTCGCGCCAAACATGCTTGCCCTTTCAGCCGTGGAGACGTTATAATGTGCGGTTAATCCCACTATTCGTTGGTAAAAGAGTAGTCCAAGAGTTGGCGGTGGGTAGGGATGACTAGCAGAGTTAGCACTTATGTAGCTTTGCACGAAAATCAAAAAAGAGAAAAAAACAAACCATATGACTTTTAAGTGTTGCTGTCTTTAATAATATTTTTTTAATTCTTACGTATATCATTATTCGAAATTCCCCAGATTTCCAAAATTCAAACTACACGTAGTTACACGTCATTTTAGTCATAAAAGAAAGATAAATTATTTCTCTTTGTTGAATTTTACAACAAAAAAAAGCTACACGGGGATATTACGTCAGCCGATCATACTTTTGAAGTGATAGACAAGAGATAAAAGCGGCTTGTTAACACCACGCTCTAACACTTATAAGGTTTCTATTTTTAGACCGAACACAGAGATATTTCGCACACCTGGTTCCAAATATTTTTATATTATATTTTGGTGATTACGAGATGCGGACCACAGCAGATCAAAAACACAATCCGACATACTTATCTCTAGGCCGCTCCCTGTCACACCAAACATGCTCATCCTTTCAGCTTTAAGGGCATAATAATGTGACTGTCAATCCCTCTATTCGTTGTAAAAGAGTAGCCCAAGAATTGACGGTGGTTGGTGATGACTAGTTGCCTCTCCCCTAGTCTTACACTGCTAAATTATGAAAGGCTACCGCAGATAGCCCTCGAGTAGCTTTGCGCGAAATTAAAAACAAAACAAATAACACTCAAGGCCGCGCTCGGCTCGACATAAATAGAGTTTTAAGTTGTTTCCCCGACAGGGGGTCAAAGACCACCTGGTGGGGTCACCTGTTTTAACCATTTTACTCTAGTGTGTTGTCCGTCATTCATCAATGGACACTAGAATTATGTCACAAAAGGGACGTTTAACGTTGTAATTTGTACCGTCAATAAATCGTTCGTATGCAACGAAGCATGCACGAGAAACATCATGCACTCTTTAGGTTATATCACAGCATAATATATGAGCTTCAAAAGGAAAAATAAAAATATTTGTACTCATAATTTTGATTTTATTTACTCTTGAAACAGAACACTTTCGCGAAATCTGCCAAAGTACATTTAGTCTACTAGGGATTTGGCATTTAGTTTTGATCACTGTATATAGCATTATATAGCTTATATTCAGTTAAGTGTCCATCGCTATTAGCAGCATAAATGTTATTTGAGGAATTGACACATAGCTTCTCTTTGATACAACCTAAGATTGAAATGATTGCAACTGTCGGAAGCAATTGCGGAAACAGTTCTATATAAATGATCTAAAACAAAGACTGCTGTGATAGGTTTCATCTCTACGGATTACCCAACTGGACAGCGGTATGATTACAACACTAAAATCAGGGCTTCGAATCCCAGCGGTGGACACAATACGTGGCCCAACGTAGGTTTGTTCTAAAATAAGCAACATTCCTAAGACTAGAAAAGGATAGGAGAAACTAAGTAAAAAAGTATATCCTAAAGTTTCAGACATTTTTCTCTTAAAACGTGTAGAAATCACAATAACATCATAACATGCAGTATTAATGTAAAAATGTTTATTTCTGAAAAAACTAAAATTAAGTGATGTTGGCTTTGTTGTGGAACACCTTTATCAGAAAATATTTATATTAAATTATATTAACTTATGACTTTCTGAATCATTGTAAAATACTTCCACAAATATAACAACAGGAACATAACATGTTATACTTTAAAAAAAAAAAAGATATTATATATTATGTACTGTTTCTTTAATAACTATATAAATTCCTAGACTATAAACAAACTTTTCGTACTACTTGGATTTTCGAGCTTAAGTAGTGATATTAAGAATTATAACTAAACAAAAACGATTTACTTGAAGGAAGCTCTCTAAACAAACGCACAACTAACAGACTACTGGATTTTGAATATTGTGGATACGAAGTTGGTAAGCAAAACTGTTCATTACGGCTTGTAATCAGACGATTTACAACTCAAGTGTTCAACATTTGAGGATTTTCGATAATTTTGTCATGCGTAAACAAAAATGAAATACATACCAATAGCAGCTTGTAGCAAACTGGAATGATGAGACTTTAATCAGGACAAACACAACATGGTTTCTCCAGTTATTTCAAAATCTGATATTTATGTTTTAATTATGAGGTGATGAAGTAATATGGTGAATAGTCCGAGTTAGAAAAGTTACAAATCTTTGTCGAACAGATGATTCATAAGAGTTTCTGAAAATGGGTAAATAGTATTGAAGAAAAACAAAACTACACACAGAACTAAGATAGATGTTAATCCTTACACTATTATACCACTGATATTGTAGTGAATAAAAATAAAACTTGCTAAAATAGATTTCAAATATTATTTTAATCAACTTTTAGAAATTAGAATTATTAAGATGCCTATTGAACTAAAAACATTTTTGTACGTAATTGGCATTAAAATATAACTGATAATCACGCATAATAAGACTGTAATTGTTTTATCTATCAGTGGATCGCTAGATGGAGCTGATCGCCAAAATCGTGAAAAATAAAATACATAAAAATTATGTAAACCAAAGGTTATAGTAAACACACGCTGCTTCTTGGGTTTTTTTCTCATATCATTTCTTAGTTACGTTTTGTTTTTATTTTTTCTCTTTTACGAGTAAAACAATAGAAACAGCTTAGCTTAGAAGTAGAAACATTGGATGTTCTTCGAGGACACTGAGCTCCAAAGAAATATTCAATACTCGAGTTTTCTTCGCATTGCGACTATTTAAGATTAATATAAAATATGTTGCACTAAAATACACCCAACAAATCATCATAAAAGACTACAAATGTTTGTAGAAAGATTTGTCAGAGTAGTACGATAAAATAGAAATATTAAGCCTATTAGGTTAAAGTTTTCATAGCCAGTTAGTTCATCGATGACAGTGTCGCTATTATTGTCTGTTGATTTCTCTGTAAACCTTACTTTTTGAAATGGGAATACATGGTTTAAAAACACTTCGTGGGTTTTACATAATTTATAGACATTCGTAGTGTAAATTAATGTTATATCTTGACTATTTTTGTTCTGTTTTTTACGATTGTTTTTGGTATTTCGTAATTTTCAGATATAGTTTTCGGCCAAAAAGAGCCATTAAGCAAAGATATGTCAAATCTTTACGCATTTTTGTCGTAATTACTAGTACATTTGACAGGTTTTTCTGCAAGTCTGAGCTTACTGATAATGAAGTTTAATTTATTTCAAACCATCATTAAGATAATTCATCATTTACTAACTAGTAAGTTTTAGAAATGTGAATTTATCTGAAACTTTTCTCACTGCATGTCTTTTTATTTAGGCTGTAACCAACAGTATGAGAATAATCTGTAAGTGTCATGGGATGTCAGGTACGTGCAATCTGAAGACGTGCTGGCACAAGCTACCACATTTCAGGAAAGTCGGAGATCTGTTAAAAAAGCAGTTTGATGGCGCAGTCAAAGTAATGGCTGGAAATGATGGGAAGCGTTTCATTCCAGAGGGCGCTACAATCAAGGATCCAAGAAAACAAGATATTGTTTACTCTGAAGAATCGCCTAATTACTGTTTACCCAACAAGAAGATTGGCTCTTTGGGGACACGTGGTCGAGAGTGCAACAGAACTTCCATGGGAGTAGAAGGATGTAAACTGTTGTGTTGTGAACGTGGTCACGAGACGAAGGAATATATTATTGAAAGGGACAACTGTAACTGTCGCTTTTATTATTGTTGTAAAATTAAGTGTCAGATCTGCCACGAAAAAAGAACAGTCAGCCACTGTTTGTAGATCTAAACCACACAAGCATAGCAACCACAGTAGACTTTTCCGCTAATTAGATCTGACTGATATTACTTGAATGTATTTCATTTATTTATTACGATTTCAACTCTTTTTGCTCTCTTGCTTGAATAAATCGCATAAGGCGTGGGAGTATCTGCTCTTCTAGTGTTCATTTTTATGTAGTCTTTTATACAGTTATTGATAAAGTAATAATAATATCTTTACAAATGAGATACATAGAAGAAAATAGTATTTATTTGTACTTACAGTTTTATGAGACCTCTACAAATGCAACTTAAGTATTTTTATCAACTCAGCTTCCATATCTGTATATTAAAACATATTTGATTCTTAAGTAACAAAGAAACATTATAACAGGTACATTTATAATGAAAAGTTTATCTCACCTTAAGATTCCAGTTTGTAGGTTTTTTGTAGGATTTTTTTTTGGTATACTAGAAACTTTCTTTTTGATGTGTTCAAATTATTTTTATTCTTACTTCAGACTAAATTATATCGATATTACCTTAATTTTTCCACGTGTTTATTATATTCGCCATTTTAATTCCTTTTCTTTCAGATAAAACTGTATGAATTTCCCATCTATAGTATGTCCCAGTCTAATAAAGTATACTTAATAAATGGGTCTTTAAAACATTATTTTCAGTCCTAGAGTTTAAAAGCATGGTATATTCAAATATTATTTAAGATAGTGGTGTTCTGTATTGTTCTCTAACCACTATTGAAAAAGAATAGTCAACTATTCGAAAGCGTTCGAGTTTTAGGTCTCGTTTAAAGACATCATAACTTTTGTAGGTTATCCTATATGCTCACTTCTTAACCAGAATTTAAGTTATTATAAACAGCGCCACCTTTTTATCATTGCTAGATGTGAGGTAATAGATTGTTTGTTTGAATACTAACACCTTTATTCGATCAAAACCCTCAACTACAGTTTGTATAAATTCATCAGACACGAGAAAATGGCCTCAATGTTCTAAAATAATCGGCTTTGAAAAATTTAGACAATTCAAATTTTTGTGTTGATGTGCACCTTAATGTTATTTTTTCTAGCTCTAAATTTCATATATGTAACTATGTTTAATTAAATACAGTATAAATTAAGTATAAATACACAGAACATTAACACTTTTTTGTACAATTTTGATATTTTTTGTAGACGTTCCCAGTGTGAATGTTGTATGTCTTATTATTTCAGGAGTACATCAAATTCGTTTTTTTTCATACTGCTTTGGTAGTTTATTTGTAAACAATTAAATTTTTTTCACTAATTTGTATCAATATTTAAGTAAAATTAACATCTAACATAATATCAGGCAAATAATTTTAAGCCAAAGAATGGCCGTTCTCCATTTTAAATGTCCAATGCTGAAATACAAAGTGTTACATATATAATGGTGTTAAAAGATTGAATATAGTAATTAAGGCATGAAAATAAGTATAGGATTAATTAAGTGCATTTATTACAACAGAAACCATTGACATAGAGGAACTGACTTCAGATAACCTACAAAAATGTTCATGAAAGTTCTTTACTTAGTCAAAGAAGCGTTGAGCATAATTCATTCACAAAAATATCAACAAATTTGCTGAATATTTTTGTAAATCTTTATTAAGCTTTTAATGGTTTTCCGAAGTATATAGAGATAAAGGAAATAAAATGATTGCCTTCAAGAAAATATGATGCTTTGTGTTGTATATTACATCTGTGTTATGGCTTTTCACATTTTTCAACATAATCTAATAATTTTACGATGTTAAAAATATCTGTAAAAATTTAAGAATACACATTATTTGTATATTTTTGTCATAATACACTACGATAAAACTTGTATCAGGTTTAGCGAGACTTTCTTTACCAGTTTTAGATGGTACTATCACATTAATAGATTGGCCTTTCAGGTAGTATTGATAAATAACAAAAAATTCGATCATGAGTAAATTATGGATCACTGACTTTAAGTTTGCAAAATAAGAACAAATAATATAAAAATGACACTTAATTTGGTTTTATTCAAAAACAAACAAGAATGTCTATCCTTACGTAGAACATTCTACTTCACAGCAATGACGATGCCGAACAATGAGAACCGAGAGCAAAAGGAACCGAGTCATATTATTTGATGAATATTCTGTTGTTAAAACTATAAACATTTCTGGAAAAAAATTACAAATGAAACTTTTAAAAATTCTATATGATCTTGAAATGTTTACCTTACTAACAAACTAAAACAAGAATTCTAAACACTTCTTGTATACCACATTCCTGCTTCTTCTTTTGCCCTTTTAGCCAGGCTTAGCATGGCCAGGAGGGTTGAAGCGTTCGACTCGTAATTGGAGGGTCGCGGGTTTGAATCCCCGTCGCGCCAAAACATGCTCGCTCTTTCAACCATGTAGGCGTTATAACGTGTGGTCAATCCCACTCTTCGTTGGTAAAAGAGTAGCTCAAGAGTTAGCGGTGGGTGGTGATGACTAGCTGCCTTCCCTCTAGTCTTACACTGCTAATTTAGGGACGGGTAGCGCAGATAACCCTCAAGTAGCTTTTCGCGAAATTGACAAAAAGTTTCCTTTTAGCCATTCCTAATTTTAAAATATAAAGTGCATGAACGTAATTTACCTGTTTATCAATAAATTGGTGTACTTTTCTTATATTGAACAGACAACATAACCCATTAGCCAAGATGGATGAACATCATACATAAGAAAATTATACTAGTTTAAATTTCTTGATATAAAAATAACCTTTAACAAAGCTCAGTTGCTATACAGCATAATACCCATTAACAGATATTCAGTATTACATCATCACAAAGATAAATTATTACGATAAATATTGCTCTATAAAGTTAAAACTCATATATATTATTACTTGGACTCTTAGCCACGTTTATTCATATACTTGATAATGAAGATTGTTGTTGTTGTTGTTTTGAATTAAACACAAAGCTACACAATGGGCTATCTGTGCTCTGCCCACCACAGGTATCGAAACCCGGATTTTATCGTGTAAGTCCGCAGACATACCGCTGAGTCACTGGGTGGCGATGATAATGAAGAAGTTTAAATTTTGAATGTAAAATTCAGTTAAACCTCTAAACATGCCAAGAAAAATGTATCTAAGAACGGCTGAAATGGGTATTAACACTTTTATTGATAAGATGAAAACAACGTTTCGACCTTCCTGGGTCTTTTACAAGTTAAAATGACTCAACATGACCTTGGAAGGTCGAAACGTTGTTCCCTCCTTATCAATAAAAGTGTTAATACCCATACTAGCCGTTTTGAGATACATTTTTGGTTCAAATGGGTTTCTTGTCATCAAGAACCAGAGAGGATTGAGGGATACACCAAATGTATATTTACTGTATATGTTTTGAATGAAGCGCAAAGCTGCACAATAGACTATCTATACTCTGCTTACCATCGGTATCGAACTACAGTTTCTAGCTGTGTAAGTCCTCAGACATACCGTTGTACCACTGCAAGGCATATTCGGTATGACTTATGAATCATAAATCATCCATTTATGAATAATTTGATTTTATTCAATCAAAAATAAATTTCACTACAATTGCTAAAAATATCAAATACAAGTGTCTTTCTCAAACACTGTGAAAACTAAACTACCTCACATTAGCCAACTAATAATTAAATAGAAATAAAAATGTCATTAGTGTTGCCAAAAATACCAGGTAAAAGAATATTTTCTCAAATGCTGTGAGAACTCACCCATTATTCTCATCTCTTCTACAAAAATCCGCAACTGGCCAAATATTTCAGTGCCAAAACCCTAAACTTTCTATTACCAGCGTTAGTAAAAGTGTTTGACGCAGTGCATTTTCAAATATTTCCTCAGAGGTAAGTAATTACAGTTTACTTTATATTTCTATTCCTTCGACATCATATCCTTCATTTTCATTAATATGTTGCTTTACATTTGTTTTCTCTATATATTTGTGTCATTTGAAACTCGTGAATAACGTTACGTGACTTACACATACATATTACTTCGATATAAAATATTGCCATTTAATACAGCAGAGTTATACAGATTGCCTGTATATTTTACTTTGACATCTAAGATGGGCTATAGTAAGTTAAGGCGTTCAACTCGTAATTCGATGATCGCTGGTTCGAATCCCGGTCGCACCAAACATGCTCACCCTCCCAGTCGTGGGAGCGTTATAATGTAACAGTCAATCTTAGTATTCGTTGGTGAAAGAAGAACCCAAGAGTTGGTGGTGAGTGGTGACGACTAGCTAGCTGCCTTTCCTCTAGTCTTACATTGCTAAATTAAGGACGGTTAGCTCATATAGCCCTCCAGTAGATTTGCGCGAAATTCAAAAACAAATAGTTACAGCTCAATGACGGCGTTTGGAGGAAGAGGTCAAATGAACCTGACCCTCCTGGGTATTTAACATCAATACCCAAATACGGACACAGTGGAAACTGACGGCGTTACCCTTATGTGCTGCCACCTATGTCTAATAAATTCAACTCTCTCACGAGTCTTCACAAAATAAATAATTATCGGCGGAATTCAGCCAAAATAAGACTTTTCAGTTACAACTATATCACTTATAATGAATGTTCATATTGTTTAATACAGTATGCATTAACACATATTTAGATTAATATTGGATAAATGCAGCATTGTGCGGTAAAATACATTTACTGTTGTAGAAGGCCAAAAACTCCAGTGGTGAATCGGGAAGATGTAGTATATGATTTAACACATTGTCTATGATAAGAGTTACTATAGTAATATCATTAGTTGCTAGCACTTAAGATACTGACTTTTCAATTTTAAATTTACAAGTTATACGTGGCTGGTATAAAACATTAACTACTAGTAAATAAATTACCAAATAGAGATTAAATTGAAATGAAAATTATAAACACTCTTTTAGTTTAAAATCTACACAATCGTCCTTTAAAGTACATGCTGTATTAAGTTTTCTTTTGGGATTTGGACTACTCAGATTTTTTGACTGGCTGTTGTCCACCAGCCATTGTCTCACTAACATTTGTCTTACATCTCAGTGTACTATTGATATCAGAAATTACATGTTTCACCGCATCTTGTAACTGAGATCGTAACACTCCAATCCCAATTGCATGAGCATCAAGAATGAATAGTATTTGTTTGGGTTTGTCAACACCAGAGTTTTAACTATAGGCTGAAATGCTTAGTCACGGTTATCTGCCCATATAAACTATAAATTCGCTCCAGTAAGAGCAGGAACTGGTGTGAACATTTTAGCAAAGTCAGACAAAATGTATAAATTTTACTATGTAAAAAAACCCACAAAAATCAACTAAACACTTTCCTAGTCATGGGTTAAAATCATGCAGTCTTTACATGATCTATAAAAGCTCAATCTTGACCCACAGTTTAATCAAAACCTACACCTTCATATGCATATGTACTATTGGTAACACTTCTTAGTTCCATAATGTTTCTAACCTTAACACCTTGTCCACATCACTTAGTAAACTTTAACAACTCTTGCATTATTTCACCTAGTAATATTAACAGTTAAGTAAAGGTAGAAATTAAAATTTACATGTAGTTAATGTAGTGAAATTCTTGCATATATGTGTTAAACTGTTATCCTGTGTTTTCGTATATCACAGGAACGCAGTTGAGAAACCATGACAATTAGAACTGGAAAACCTGGAACCATTTGGATCAAGCTCGAGGCTGGTACACCATGATGTCGGAGACAACCTATATTTTGGTTCAGAAACATCAGCTTTGAATTATTTTCAGCATACATATCATATCCAAATTCATGAAGATAGACTTTGGAGTGATTGATCCAGTAATTGGTGGACTCACCTTTATTCAGTGATTGGTGCCTAGTGATCCAAAGCTGGACCTCAAATGGTTATGGGAAAATTCAACTGTATACACAATTTCTCACCCTGTCTAATCTGTCTTGAATTAAGAAATACAAAATTTTCAACCAGATTACAATTGTTTTGTTTCTTGTATTTTGCGCAAAGCCACATGACGGCTATCTGCGCTATCCGTCCCTAATCTAGTAGTGTATGACTAGAGGGAAGGTATCTAATCATCATTACCTACCACCACCCAAGGGCTTCTGATTCTCCTTTTGTCAATAAGCCTAACCATTCAGGTTTGTCTTTAATTTTGCACGAGAATTATTGCGCTAGCCATTCCTAATTTAGCAGTGTGAGGCTAATCATCATTACCCACCATCAGCTCTTGGGCTTTCTTTTTTCCAACGATTAGCATGACTGACCAACACATTATAACCCTCCCACGGCTGAAAGGGCAAGCGTGTTTGGTGTGACGAAGATTAGAACCCACGACCCCCAGATTAGAACTCGAACCTCCTAATAACTCAGGTACGTTTATACTTATAGACACGAGCGTATTTAGTGTTGCTTGTAAAACTCAGTGGTAAAGTTATTCATTGTGCATGTACTGGGCAGTTTCTATCTAACGTTAATTAGCCACTATCTTTTAGTTTTATCAGTTTCATATGGCAACTGACTTGCTGTGGGCTAGCTTTAGAACCGACTACAGATAAAGGTATATTGAATAACCAAGCTCCTGGAGTTTTGTCTTGAACAAGTACAATGGATTGGATATAATTGCTATATTTTCACATACGTTTGATGTCTTATGCTTATTACCTGTATATATGTTTATACTACAATTACATGTCACTGCATATACTGAATATATTTCAGAATTTGAATTACATACTCTGATATGACCATCTATACATTTTAGCATGTCTTTCTCAGTTAATATTACATAAGCTTGCTGATAATTAGAAACAGCTAGGTAAGAGTCTACGTTATCTAATGTTACAAAAACGAATTATTAAAATAATTAACGGTAATGGTACAATTCAACAGAGTTCAATCTTTTCATAAAAGGTTGAATGAAATCCACCAAGCTTATAACCACAAAGGTATCCATGAAAGTAATTATACTACATTTTTGATAACGTATGCATATATTTACAACATTTTGCAGGTTATTAATAACTGTTACAAGGTTTTCGTATACAAAATCTCATGTTTGTAAATTAAGATGTTTTAATTAAAGATTTTCTCGTAATTGTTTTTCAGAATGTTGACAAGGCAACATGAAGAGTAATTTTCATTTTAAAATTAGAAATACTTTTATGCTTAAGAAAATTTTCAAATTCCTCATGTGAAATCTTAATAACCTCCAAATAATTATCGAATATTTCAAGATAAACTTTCTCTTTATGTTATGTTGTACTATAAAAGTTACTTACAAGCTCGATAGATTTGACCAATCTCGTAACCACAATAAAAATTAGGGAATAAGTATAAATTATGATTTTTTCTTTGTGTAATGACTACAGATTATAACTCAAAAACACAAATATTTAATCTAGATATCTTAAATGTCATAACATTATACGTTTATATACATATTTATTTTTTTTATTACATTGATCTCTTAGTTATTGTTCACTAATATAGTTAGAAGTTACAATGACGTAGCACAATATTATAAAACTGACCTTTAGTCTTTACAAAGTGACCTGTCTTGGTTGTGATTTAGTGGACTGGTATATTGTAAAATACAA
Source organism: Carcinoscorpius rotundicauda (assembly GCA_011833715.1). Classification (NCBI taxonomy): domain Eukaryota; kingdom Metazoa; phylum Arthropoda; class Merostomata; order Xiphosura; family Limulidae; genus Carcinoscorpius; species Carcinoscorpius rotundicauda. The sequence goes on along the minus strand of CM022399.1, from coordinate 68,946,653 downwards.
TCACATTTCTGTTATAATACATAATGTATGTATAAACATTATTACTATTTACAAATAAGTTTGAAACTTATTTGGCTTAAAACATAGAACAATATATAAAAACTAAATCAAATAATTATCTCTTTCTGTTACAACATTTGAATTCACTTGTTGCTTGTCGTAGATTGATAAGCTTTATACAATTTTGCATATATGGAATGTGAAATGAAATAATTATTTTAGATTTTATATATACATTTAAAATGATCAAAATATAGCATATTATTATATCAACATCATACAATTCCACTATGATTTATCAAACTTAGTAACGTAATATTTGGGTCTAAAACAATATGAAGTTTCCAGCAGATTAAGCTCAAAGGTTTGTCTCAATCAAAATAAGGAAACTATCCCATTATATTTGAGAATGACCAGGGAAACAACTTGTGAGATATTCTGAGCTTTTGAATGGTTATTCAATGTTGTATACAGAATCAAGTGTATATACAAGAAACTGTTCCCAAAAATCGAAGGAAGAGAGAATGGGAACCGTATGAAACCTCGTCATATAGAAACGATAGGAAGTTTTATTTCATTTTCTAGTTTCCAATTCCTACAAAATTATAAACTTTGTATTTTGACATTACAAACGTCTCATTTGAACCAGTACTGCATTCAACAAACCACATGATACACAAATATCGATGTTTAGGTGTGATTTTAAGTATTTACTTTTAAATTAAGAACTTAAATAATGTATAATACAAAAATTTGAAAATCTACAGTTTTATACCACACTTAACAACATAAATTATAAAAAAATAGTAGTTAAATAAAATTTTGAATGCACGCCAACGAACGCGTTGTCATGGCCTTTGACCTGTGACCCGTAAGAATAAAGTTAAAGATTTTATATATAGCTTTTAAGGACACTTTTATAAACATTCTTAAAATACATTTGATTGTGGCTATATTTACAGCAGTCCAAGTATAATACATATAAACCTTATCAGTATGGGCGGTGATTACAAACTGTAGATGTGGAGATAATCTCCTCTCAATTGCATCAAGCAATTTTATTACTGAATAATTAATTTCAGCTTTTTCTAACTGTCTACTTTGATAAAAGATAATTTTTGTTCATTTTCATCTAAAATAATACAGCACCTATCACAAAACATGAGGGATCTATGCTCAGGAAAAAAATATTTAATAGATTGTGGGTAACTCAAAATTGGAACTTTCTATAGTGTATCTTTCAATTTTTCAAAAGTTTCTTGCTTTTTAACTGCCCACCGAAATTTCATGTCTTGCTTAGTCAATTCTTTTAAAGATTTAGCAAACATTGAAAAATGCCGAATAAATTATTGGTAAATATCTTCTACTATTTTTAGTAATGGATAATTTCCAGTTTTCCGATTTCTTTGGATCAGGTTTTACGCCTTTTGCGGTGACACATAAATTCTACTTCTTTAAAAAAAAAAAACTTCCATTTGCTTTGTTTAAGCTGTAACTTAAAATTATGGACTTTCTCAAATATGTATCTCAATCTACCTAAACATTTTTTTTTTTAAATAGTGTTGAAGCAACGACATAGCAATATAAGAGAAACATTCTTTGTCATGCAGTCCTAATATACAATGTCCATTAGTCTCTGAAATGTAGAAGAAGCCTTTCGTAAACCAAATAGCATTCTGTTAAAATGGTATTTACCCGAAGGTAATAAGAAAACCGTTTTATCTTGTCTTCTGTCTCTATCACTACTTGCGAATAACCAGTTTTCAAGCCGATAGACGAAAACTGTATACAGTTACCTTGCCTATCTAACATCTCCTGGATATTGGAAAATGGATAAAGGTCTTCGGCAATAATACAGTTCAGTTTTAGAAAGTTCATGCAAAACCCCAAACCACCGTCCTTCTTTGGTACGGTTACAACTAGTCCTATATACAACTAGTACAACTAGCTCTATTATCCTTCATTACATCTTGATCAAGCATATCTTTTACACATGCTTTTAATTCGACTCGGTACTTTTCTGGCCCACTATAGAGTCACTATGCTATGGACGTATTATCACATGTCACTATTTTACGTTTTACTGTATTTATGTTCCAATTAGGATCACCTTGTCCAATATATCATTATACTCTTCTTACAACTATATCAACATATAATTTACAACTATATATTTTTGTTTATCTTCTATAAATCCTACAGTAGAATCTCAGTCTATTTTATATGTTCGGATCTTCATCTTATTAAGTTTTTCTACTCATGCTAAGTGTTTATGAAGAACTATTTTTTCGTTCACATTTAACATCTTTATCGGGAGTGTGTTTCTTTCTGACACTTTACTCATACAAGAAGCTACATAAATGCTTGTTTCTATTTGGCTACTATTTACCAACGAATAGTGGGATTGACTGTCACATTATAACGTTCCTACGGCTGGGAGGGCGAGCATGTTTGGCGCGACTCGAGCGCGAGCCCATGACCCTCAGATTACGAAGCGCACGCCTTAACGCGCTGGGCCTTTTTAAAATACATATTTTCACCTGTTTTAAAGTTTTCTACCTTAGCTTCAACAACGATTTGATCTCTTGAAGATACATTGTACTTCTGTAATTTGAGCTAAACGTACAAGTACTCTGTGACTGAAACTATCTGGTTAGGATTCTTTGTTTATTAGTTCTTTACTGGTAGTACAATCATTTTCTGTAGTTACTACTTTAGCTTTATCACCATGTTTCGGCCCAACATGGCAAAGTGGTTAAGGCACTTGTCTCGTACTGAGGATCGCGGGTTGGAATCCTTGTAACATCAAACATGCTCGTCCTTTCAGCCGTGTGGGCGTATAATGAGATGGTCAATCCCATTATTTGTTGGTAATTTGTCTAAGAGTTGGCAGTGGATGGTGATGACTAGCTGCCTTCTCTCTGGTCTTATATTGCTAAATTAGGTATTGCTAGCACAGATACCCCTCCTGTAGCTTTGCGCTAAATTAAAAAAAAACAACAACCAAACCGCTATGTTTCGTTTTTACACTGATAGTTTTATTCTTAATAAATCATTTTGTTTTCGTAAAATTGTTCTTAGTTTTTTCCACTATTACTCTATTTTGCCTAAATTTATCGACTCCCTTCTTATCTTATTACACGTCGGTCTTTACAGTGTCTCTCTGTATGAAAAAGTGTTAGTGTTATTTGAAAGCTGTGCCAGATCATAAGTCCTGCTAAAAACAATTAGCATTTGTATATCTCTAGTCAGCAAAAAAAGAATCTATTGTTTCAGTACCTACACTGGAAGAAGTAAACCCTTTAAAACTTCATACCTCTTTTGTTCAAGCATGCAACTTAACCAACGTGAGTGATATACTGGTGTCATACACACATAAAAAATCTTGTTCCAAAATACCATTTGTTTCTAAATCTACTTTTTATTAAAAATGTAAAAGATGTTTCAATTTTACTCTTCCTATTCTTATCTGTACCCTGTATTTAATTTATCTAATGCATTCACTGGATCTCATGTAATAGAAGTTATTTTGGATATCATCAAGTGCTGTTGGGTTTTTTTTTACAATAACTGATATGCTATGATTTGTCCTTCTGTTACTACTGCTGGGAACACTTCATTATTGTACTTCACAACCGATCGTTTGTACCAAACTACTAGAACTACTTCTGACGTGTCAATCCGACTGAACAACACTTTTAACTATCCTTAGAGAATTGCTGAAATAGTGTATTTTCTGGTAACTTTCGCAAATAAGTTACAACCTTTGGGAAATTATTTGTCTATTTATTTTCGTTATTTTTCTGCAAATTTTCACCATATAACTGTAGAGTCTACATCTAAAGCACATGATCTATGTCTGTTTTTCCTGATGGCAGTTTTTTAGCCACATTCCCTCACTCAGTGGTTCCCAAACTGTGTGCCAGCGGTTATTTCAAATTTTCGAGAGAAACACAGCGATATTGACATCTGTCGGACGACGCCTGAACTACTAGCTCAAGTTAGTTCAGATCTCGCTACATTCCTTTCGATGATGTTCTCGGATGTTTGAGAGATGTTTTTGGTTACTTGTACTTTTGGCTATACCAGTAACTCCTCGAACTTTATCGTTTCTTAGATTTTGTAGATAAATACCTGTCGACTCTCCAGATCCGTCAGTAATCGAAACAACTGAAGGATGTTGTGATCAAGTGTCCGCGAGGTCTACCGAAGTTCAGTGAATTATTTTTATGATTATTAGTCCTTGTGCATGAAATTAGAAAGATTTTTGAATATTAATAAGTGTGGGAGTGAAAAAAGGACGGCGAATCACAGATCAGTGGCAAAGTTGTGAAGACACGGAAATATCGGAAATATAACTATAATTATCTAGATTTGGGTTTTACTTCAGTAGATGTCAGTCATCGAGTATGTCCACAGTGTTTATTATATCTAAAAGTTTTGACTCAAGAATGCATGCTTCAAATTAAACTGAAACGCCACTTAGAGACCAATTATTCTAACATAGTTAGTAAATCTTGTGATTATTTTACCATAAAGTTAAAGGAATTGAAAGAACATAAAAGTACATTTTTGAAACGCATCAATACCAAGCAATACTTTTTTTGCATCCTGCAAGGTGGCATATAGAGTCGTGATTTGTAAAAATAAAACCTCATACCATCGTAAAAATATGATTTTATCGGTTGCAGTGGATATGATAAACATTAGTGTTGGTGAATCTGCAAGAAGACTGCTTTCAAAGGTTCCTTTATTCAACAATTCCAACAGTCGTACAATCCAACACATGGCCTCAACAATAAGCTTACTGAAAAAATGAAAGGGAAGGAATTCGGATAACACCTAGATGAGTAGATGGATAGTAAGAAAGATACTCATTTGATTTGCTACACATGGTTCGTGGATGTTAATAAAATTGTGGTAGACCTTCTCTCTTCTAAAAGTATCATTACAGGTACAAAGGCTTGAGACTTATTTGAGATCCTTGACACTTTTGTGTGTGCAAAAATAACTTAGACTGTACTACGTGCGTTGGCGTCTGTACCGATGGTGGTAACTATATGATCGGCTGTTATGGAGGATTGCACTCACTTGTAGGAAGCAAAGTGAACTCTCTGCTTAGCCCACATCAAATCACCTGAGTCCTCTATTGAACCTAGTCCTGTAAAGTGTGTTGAAAGTGGTGAACTTAATATAAAGTCAACCACAGAAGACAATGAATTTTAAAAGACGGTGTAAAGATGTGGGATTTGAGCACACGGCTTTGTTGCACTACTGTAGCTTGCGATGGCTCTCCCTTGGGAAGTACTGTCCCGTGTGTTCGAATTACGACAAGAACTTTACTCTTATCTCGAAAAAGAAAAACACGAATGTGCTAAAAACTTCTTGGATACTGATTTTTTGTTAAAATTAGCATACCTGTGTGATCCCTTCGAAAAACTGAATGTTAAATGTCTACCTGCATGGAAGTAACACGCACATTCTAAAATTCGCGGAGAAGGATTCAGCCTTCAGAAAAAGTTACTACTATGGAGAAAAAAAATGAATGAAAATGGTGGCAAAGACTGTTACCCTCTGTTGAAACAGTTTGTTATATCCAATGAAGTCGATCTGACCAACGAACTAAAATCTTTTTTTGAGAAGCACTTAATACAGCTCAGTGGCTGGTTTGAAAATTACTTTCCAGAAGATTTTGAGAAATTTGCATGGATCCAAGACCCATTCAAGGCTGAGACCCCATCTAAATTTACCTCTACAGAAAAAGAAAATCTTATTGAGCTGTATTTTGGCAGCATGGAACTAACTGAGTGTTGGATATCAATAAAAGATGAATATCCGCTGCTAAAGACTAAAGCTCAGTGAATTCTAATTCTATATGCAATGTCATATCTCTGCGGAGCTGGCTTTTTGGCGGTTGTTGTGATAAAAAGCAAGTGACGCACGAAAATCAATGTGGATCAAGAAATGAGATTGGTTGTGTCCAATCTGATTCCACGGTTTCAAAAGCTGTGCAGTGCCCAACAGGCGCACACATCCCATAAGTAATTGTAATTATTTTAAAATGAAATAAAAAAAATGTTTTTACTTTTAATTTACGTGAATCATTCTTTCAAACGGCTATTAAGATATTAGAACATAAATATGTATTAAGTATTAAATTGTTTGGACTTAAGTACTTAATAAACGAAAATGTTAGGTTTTTCTTTTTCCCCAGGGACGCCGTGAAAAAATTGCTGAGACACTAAGGGCGTCGTAAACCGAGAAAGTTTGGGATATGGTGGTTTAACTCATTGCAGCTAAAGCATTTAAGTCCATCAGCTTTAGGTTGAGCTGTATGTTGAAAGTTCGTTTTATTAAACTTTAGCTTAATAATTATGTTTACAGCCAAATCTGCTTCTTATATATTTGTTTCTCTCGTACTTTTTCCCTGGTAGCTACTCCTATGAAATCTGATAATATAGCATCAGGTGTATTTGCCTCATTTACATTTCCCCTGTTTACGTTGCTAATTACCCATTTTCATAATTTTATTTCAGGATATCCTAAACCAACTCTTAACCTCGTGGATATATGCTTGCTCCCCGCTGGTACAACGGTAAGTATTATGGATTTACAACCATAAAATCGTAGATTCGATTACCCTTGATGGATTCAGCAAATAGCCCAATGTAGTTTTGCTCTAAGGAAACACACACATCTATATCCTCTCGGGCCTGGCATGGCCGAGCGCGTTAAGGCGTGCGCTCGTAATCCGAGAGTCGCGGGTTCGCGCCCGCGTCGCGCTAAACATGCTTGCCCTCCCAGCCGTGGGGGTGTATAATGTGACGGTCAATCCCACTATTCGTTGGTAAAAGAGTAGCCCAAGAGTTGGCGGTGGGTAGTGATGACTAGCTGCCTTCCCTCTAGTCTTACACTGCTATATTAGGGACGGCTAGCACAGATAGCCCTCGAGTAGCTTTGTGCGAAATTCCAAAACAAACAAACAAACAAACAAACTATATCCTCTCTTGAATCTATTTTGTAAATTCTGCCACCTATGACAAAAATCTGAGATCAATTCACCTTTTACTTAAACTGCTGCCTATATTCTTTTCATTATTACGTTAACTATTTCTCACATAACATAATCCTTTAAGACTCTACTAGCCACATACTCGAAATATGCGGAGTCTCTCAATTGTGCATAAGCCTTAATAAAACCCTTAATATAAGTATATTTGCTTTTTGAGTATCAGTACAACTTAGTATTCTTGCAATCATATTGATAGCCCTCAAAACCTTTCTACATCCTTATCTAGCTTCTCATAAACTACTGGCATGGTAGATGCTAGATGAGTGGCACCTCTTTGTATTGGAGTTACTGGTCTTTTGGTTTATTCATTATCAGCTCCAGATTGACTACAATGAGCAGATCGTTTCTCTTTTTTGGGTGTTTGGGGTGCATCCTATTCGACAGTAGCTCCAGCACTGGTAGCTATTGTACCTTCTTATATCTATGTCTACTTAGCTTATACGACTAATAATTACCTATACTATTCTACAGTCGCCTATTATTAAGCTTACATTATGTGTTTCTTTACTTTACTTAATTTGCCATTGGTTTACCCAAAATTAGATCCTTTCAACTGTACCATACTGTAATAGACTGCTCTATCGTACGAACTAGAGAACATGGTTTGAGGTGATAAGACATCGTTTACAAGTGGTTTATTTCAAAACCCAGGACAGGAAGTCATGAGTGGGTACACAAGTCAACCAGCTCGAAGAACTTTACAAATAAAGCAAGGAATAAATTACACTAAGTTCTATTCTACACAAGACGATATATACTTCATTAACATTTATGAACATGAAGAGATGAAGGCTTATACTACATTAACGTCTATTAAAATGAAGAATTATACTTTAGTCAACATTTATTAAGATAAAGATTTATACTGTCAGAAAAATTTCTTAGTTTTATGATGTTTCTAACTTCAACACCTTATCTACATTACTCAGTTAACTTCAACAACTTTGGCGTCATACCTCATGGTTCCTCCTAGCAATATTATCAGTTAAAAGGAAGTAGCAATTAAAGCTTACATGCGGTTAATATAGTGCAATTCTTACATCGACGAGTAAACTGCCATTGTGTATTATTGTATATCTCGGGAAATTAGCTGAAGAACCAGAGCAACTGAAACAACTGTAAAATCTGGTACCCTCTAAAACAACCTCGAGGCCGTCTAGTTAGAATCACTGATATGTAGATGATGTTTAATACGAGTCGTTTTGTGAGAATAACCAGTTTTCTTTGAGACATTTTGCATATGCCATCATGTGAGCACCTCTGAAATAAAATCTACAAATATAATTCTTTGTCGTTCTGTTGAATACTTTAATTTCGTTTTTTTTATTTGCATATAAGCATTTACAATTGTTTGTGCTGATGTATCAAATGTCGAAAATCGAACAAACAAAAACTAGTGGTAGTTCATATAAAATGTATCCGTGAGTCCACTACTTATAGACTTCAGGACAGAACTGGAAACGATTATTAGTAAGTAAAAAGTAACGAAAACACCATAGGTCATCATTCCAGCTTTCTGACTCGCATCTGATTAACAACTCCTTTGAAACATTATTCAGATTAGCCCAATTGGAAGCAATGCTTTTAAGAAAAGAAACAAAATATCAAGTCTCTAGAAGAAAACATCAACATCTTTGTGTTTGTAAAAGCAACTTACTGCATGCGACTATTTTGGTTGAAAATAAAATATAATATAGAAAGGATTCAATATAAATGGACTTTATTTAGAAAGTTCGCTAAAAACTACAGAGCAGCATTCCGTAATTTTTAAATAATACAAATAAATTAAGAGTGAGATAGTAAGCAGAATATATCTATAACTTGAAATAGTCATGTCTGACCGAATAGTGTAATTTTCCTTTGGCTGTTATGCGGAAAGCCTGGCATGGCCTAGCGCGTTAAAGCGTGCGCTTCGTAATCTGAGGGTCGCGGGTTAGCGCTCGAGTCGCGCCAAACATGCTCGCCCTCCCAGCCGTGGGAGCGTTATAATGTGACGGTCAATCCCACTATTCGTTGGTAAAAGAGTAGCCCAAGAGTTGGCGGTGAGTGGTGATGACTAGCTGTCTTCCCTCTAGTCTTACACTGCTAAATTAGGGACGGCTAGCACAAATAGCCCTCGAGTAGCTTTGTGCGAAATTCCAAAACAAACAAACTGTTATGCGGCACCAATGGCCTTAAAGTACGAAATACATTTTGTTTTTCGAAACAGAGAAATGTGAAAGTTTTAGTTTTGAGTTCAAAGCCCGAGCACATTTGCCTTCTTGAGGCGCAGTAAAACCAGCTTTCGTCCTGGAGAAGGATAAAGTTCAATGATAGGTTGCCTTGAACTACAGAGGTTATTGATTGACTATCAAGAAAACTTGTTCTAAATTTCAATGAACTCACTGATGTCTACACTGAACCTGAACTCCCTTAGTCTAAAACATACACCAAATCACGAGGAAAATTATCATGATTGTATGCTCTATCCATAACTTTATATCCAGCCATACGTCGTGAAAGATATTGGCTTGACCAGACTAGGAAATGGGACAAAATGGCCTACAAATTCAATTGTAAACTGATCAGAAGTACGATTTGCAGATGCATACAAACTAGTATGAGATCCTGGGTATATTGGCATAGTTTTGTTATGTCTATCGTTATAAAATAACAATACTTTTAGAAAAGCTCATTTGGTCAAACCCTCTCCTTTGTTTTTCTGTTTTGTTACTAAGCACAAAGCTACGGGCTGTGTATGATGTGCCCGGTACAGATATCGAAACCCAATTGTCAGCATTACAAGCTTCCACACTCATCCCTAATCTACTGGGGGACGAATCCTATCTCTAACCCATTTTAGATATAAGGTTACACAGGTGATTTATTAACACTGTCAAATTCATTTAGTATACTTAGCTTCGAAAATGCAGTTTGATTTGAATTATGCCTATCTTTATGTTGAGTAATAGTCTGGCTAATTATTATGTAGGAATACTTTAATTTAACCAACTATAATCCACCTCTTGATCCTAAATTCTAAGACAATGTAGCTTGACTAAGTACTGGGAATTCAAGACTTTTATTTTCCTACTAAATGTTTGATTATGCCCTCAATAAAAGTATTATAACTTATAATGTAATTGTGGCTTCTGAAACTTAAGTACAAGAACTTTTCGTTGATCATTTTTATGTCTATCTTTAAGAACAGTGAATGTTATTATCGTTCGTTCTCTTTGGAAAATGAACACATAAGATAATATAGCCGTCTATATATACAGTATCATCACATCTTTCATTTAGACGTTAGACAAAATTCCATCATATAGTAATTACTTCTATACATTTTTAACAGTTTTGTCTGTTCCATTCCGAGCATTAACTTAACTGGTTGGTAGGTTGTCGAGAAATAAATATCGTTTTTGAACTGCAAAGTTTGGAAAAGTATAATCCAGTGTTGTAAAACATGCTTTAGTTAAAGTAAGTATCCTTTGCTTCAACACACTTTTACCAATGTGTAAAAATAGTGTTTATGTCCCTGTTGTAGAAATCAGAGTTTCTATGGTCACTGAACTCCCTAAAAGCCTCTTTTACAACTTTTGGTTTTGAAAGCGTTTATTGTTCAAAAAAGTTTTTAAAGTGTTTAAAAAATAAAAATATGTAGGAGAAATGTCTGCAGAATAAAATTAATAAGGCAAACTTTGATTCTCAATTCGTTCAATTTTTGGAGCGTCGTCCTTGATTGGTCTCATAACGCCGATTTTGTTTATTTTCAGTAAGTTTTTGCGGAACCCACTTACTTAACTTTTCTTCTTTCCAGTTGTACTCAGATGATTTGCAATGCTTAATTTGTTTGTGTCTAGCTTTTCTACAAGCTAACGTACTGCTATGCGAGGGTCTATCTCAACTGGTTCCCTTAATACCTTTTCATCTAAAGATGGCTTCCTTCAACGACCTTCGTGGTCTTCAAGATTTTCATCTCCATGTCAAAACCTTTGCAACCAACACTGAACTTTACGTTCAGTAACAGATCCATGGCCGAATGTTTGGTTGATGTTCTATGTAGTTTCGGTAGCAGTTCGTTCAAGTTTGAAGTCATAGAAGAAAATCAGACGAAAGTCCTTCTTGTTATGCTGCCTTAGAGGCTGCGAAACTTACTCTGAGTAGAATTGAAAAAGAAGACAATTAAGGTACCTTGTAAACGACAAACGTTGGATTAAACCAACCAACGATAAGTTATTCAATATTTAAATTCTAAAATGTCATCTTGAAAATTTCGACATTTATTTCTGGGCAACCTAATACAAACCACGCCACTGAACAAATACATGAGTAGGAAAATATTAGATTTTTCTCACTAGTATTCTGTCTAGCTCGTTACTTCCAACATTTCAGGGCCCGACATGGCGACTAGTAATCTGAAGGTCGCGGATTCGCATCACCGTCGCGACAAACATGCTAGCCCTTTCAACCGTGGGAGCGTTATAATGTGACGGTCAATCCCACTATTCGTTAGTAAAAGAGTAGCCCAAGAGTTTGCGTTGGGTGGTGATGACTAGCTGCCTTCCCTCTAGTCTTACATGCTAAATTAGGGACGGTTAGCACAGATAACCCTCGAGTAGCTTTGTGCGAAATTCAAAAAACAAACAAACAAACAAGGTTTGTGCAAAATTCAAATACAAACAAGCAATCCAATATTTATTCCATTTTTTCATGATTCTGAACGAATATGTTTGTATCCTATGTTAAAAATCAATCATTTAACACTTGGAGGAAAACACATGGATAAATAAATCATACGATTACTTCCGTCTGGCAAATAGAATTGTAAAGAGGTATTCTGATTGTTAATATTTGGATAAATATAATCGTGGTATAGGTAAGCGGTTATGGCGCTAAACTCACCATCTGAAAGTTACGTGTTCGTATCTCCCGTTCTACCAAACATGAACGTCCTTTCAGTCATGAGGATGTTATCAAGTGACGTTCAAACCGATTATTCGCTGGTAAAAGAGTTTGTGATGGATGGGGATCACTAGCTGCCTTTTCTCTAGTAGTTCACTGCTAAATTAGGGACAGCTAGCGCAGATAGCCCTCTTATAGCCTACAGCGAAATTCAGAACAAATAAAACTAATAAACTGTAAATGTGTGCAATGAAATTTTTAAATCATAAATTACTTAAATATTTTCATAGACTACGGAAAAGCATTAGGTTTTGAGTTCCAGTCGTGTTTCAATTTACTATTCTCGTAAACAATGAATATATAGGGTGTGTGTTGGAACAGAGTTTATGTTTTTAAGGCACAAAAAATTAAGGTATAATATAAATAAACGACAAAATAAATACATTTTTATCGAATATATGTTTACTAAATGTTGCAGTGATGTAACTTTATGTATGTTTATATACTACATCATTTATTTAAATATGCCATAAGTACTAGTTCTTTTCAAAATTCTATCGCCATTATTTTCCATATCTAATGGCATTTCATTTTATAATTTTACATGAGAAAATATTTCATGTTTCTATGCTCTCTCATTCCACCAACACACTTGCTAATTGATTAAATGAATTTGAATAAGAACAACATTTAAAGCAGGAACTGACATTATGCACTCGAGTAACATTAGAAACATGTAGGAGTTTTAAAGCCCCAACTGAAAAACTATTTTGGCTCTTAAAAATATTTACTAACAGAAAAAATTGGTGATATGCAATCTAAGGTTGCTTGCCTTAAACAAAAAAAGTATCACGTGATAGGAAGAAGCCTCAGAACGCCTGTAAACGTAAAATCTCTAACTGGAACACCTCAGTCTCCCTAATGAGGCTTATTTTGGTGGATGAACCAATGTAGTTAAGCCCTAAAATGTAATATAGCTTCACTGATATCAATGAAACATTTTACATCAATCATATTGCAATAATTAAGAACCAGATTAACGACACAAGACTTTATAAATGTTTTATGTATTTTTATATTAATTTTTTAAAACGTCTATAACCTTTTAGTGTCCCGTGGAGTATCATCACATTTTTCCTTATTCCAGTAAATATTTGGAGTCATAAAACAGCCTAGTTTTGGTAGTAAAGGCAAAAATATGAATATTTTACAATACATACGTAATGTCATCTCATGACTACAACTCCAGAATTTGTCAATACATTAAGAAAGGAAATTATGTGATTAGCTTGATTGAAATTGCATGTCAGCCATAACTTTAAGTCGAAGTTAATTTTATTTGGCCATGTCTTCAACAGATGGGGGTACAAGTCAAATATAATTACAAGTTTTGTTTGTTGGAATTTAGCTTGGTCGGTGAGATGTTAAAATACGAATCTAATCATCATTGGTCGGTTTATGAGTTTTTATGCATTAAGAGAAAATAAAACCGTTTTTAATATTTGACAAGCTTATCACAGTTTCTCAACTCTAAGCTAGTTTAATTTTATTTTCTCTTTCACTGTAATTTTACATAGCTCTTAGCATTAGTAAGTTTCTGTCATTTATTTGTTGTTTGTTTAGAATTAAGCACAAAGCTACACAATGAACAATCTATGCTTTTCTCACCGCGGGTATCGAAACCCTTTTTTTCGTTGTGAAGCCCTGACATCTGTTACTTATTCACTTTGAATTTTTTAATATTACATGTGATACTCTCTGATAAAATGGGATTATTTGTATTAATAATTTATCTTATAACAATTATCTTTAATCCAAAACTTTCTTTCAAAAGTTCTAGTTATTTTTATCAAATGTAAATATTTGTGAATTGTAAATTATAATTAAAGCTGATTATGACTAAGAGGTAATGACTGTTTTATGTTTGGCTTGTAACCAAAACATGAATTACATAATTTTTTATTTTTTATCTTTAGACACTTCCTTACACGTAAAGTTTGTAACATATAAGTTTACTGTCATGCATATAAATATGCTTTCGGATGACCCTCTTCTCTCCCAAGATCAAATTGGATTTTGATAAATATTTCAACTTGGATCATTTGCCATATTTTCGCAAGGGCAAATACAGAGTCCAAGTGACATTTAAAAGATTGAAATTATCCCCGTGGCACGAGTTACTCTGTTGTAGAGGTCTGGATTTTGGTTGACGAGCTGGTCAAATCCGTGTGATATTATAAAATATTAATTTTACATTAGCTGTAAATAACTATAAAAGTGATATTCTTTCCCTGAGCATAGATAATGGGTGGTAAGCTGATGTTAACTGGTTGCCTTTCGTCGGTTGCTCAAAATTAGGCATGGTAGCAAATAATTTTTGTTGTTTTGACATAACTACAAATACAAAACGATTCCCAACGCATGACCTTATTCCTATCGATTACCAGTAGTGAGGGATCATGCTTATGACTCGATGGTATCTTGATATCACGTTACAAATTTCAGTTTCTCACAACTTTAGTTGCTTTCCTTTTCCACGAACACTACCCCTCGTCCCACTTACCCTCGTGGGTATTCAGATTATATAATATTGTTGGAATGTATGATCAAAGATTTTGCGTTTCCTTATACTGTTGATTTGGACTTCATTTATTTATCTACAATACATCAAATACCATAATACCAAGTTTACATCTTCGCAAAACTACACGAGGGCTATTTGCGCTAGCCGTCCCTAATTTAGCAGTGTAAGAATAGAGAGAAGGCAGATAGTCATCACCACCCACCATTAATCATTGGGCTATTCTTTTATCAACGAACAGTGGGATTGACCGTAACACTATAACACTCCCACGGCTTAAAGGGCGAGTATGTTTGGTATGACGGAGATTCGAACCTGCGATCCTCAGATTACGAATCGAACGCCTTAACCCACTTCGACATGCCGGGCCAAGCTACAAGGACTAAAGTCAAGAATCTGTCAGTTCATCTAGCGGAAAAAGATGATAGATACATGAAGACATGGCAACATGGTAGCATAGCAGACATGAATACCAGTGTTGTATAGCTTGTTTGTTTGTTTGTTTGTTTTGGAAATTCGCACAAAGCTACTCGAGGGCTATCTGTGCTAGCCGTCCCTAATTTAGAAGTGTAAGACTAGAGGGAAGGCAGCTAGTCATCACCACCCACCGCCAACTCTTGGGCTACTCTTTTACCAACGAATAGTGGGATTGACCGTCACGGCTGGGAGGGCAAGCATGTTTAGCGCGACGCGGGCGCGAACCCGCGACCCTCGGATTACGAGTGCACGCCTTAACGCGCTCGGCCATGCCAGGCCCGTGTTGTATAGCAGCCTAAGAACGAAACCCCAATTAAAACAAGTGTCTCACTTCCAACACTGTTACTTTCTTTTACACGTTTCATTTCTAATTCGGTTTCGATATTCTTCCTTACTCGAAGAACTAAGAAACTACAACAGGTGCACAACACCTGAGAAAATGTAACTAAAATCATGAAAAGTTTAGGTATTTATGAAAGCCAGTGATAAAACTAGGATTTGCGATCATGTTTGAAAAGATCTTGTGGAATGCGTTTTAAAAACATATAGTTTTAGATATTTTTCTGTTATATAGTAAATTAACAACATTTTCAAGGCGAGGCCACATTCTTTTTTGTCAATCCTCTGTAGAATGTAACTTTATTAGTTCAACATTTCCCTGTACGGCTTCATCTGGAGATATCAATGTCCTACAAGTTCCCTAATGCAGTAAAATCTAAGTAAAGTATTAACGTCATTTGATTTAGAATATAATACATTACGTACCTAAAACGTTCGTTCATATTTTTACTGGTAAGGATTTTCATGATATGGTATAAGCAAGTATAAATTTCATAAATGGGTGAACGGTTTTCAAAATCTCATGGAAACTAAAAAAAAAAAAATTAAATTTGTATTACACACTCCAAATACGCCATTTTTAAATATTCCCTCCTGTTTTCCAAGAATTAAGTGCTCTCAGTTCAGATATTTATATACATATTATAGCTAAGACTAACCTTAACCACTTGGCCATGCCGGATCTAAAAACGTTTGTTCCTTGTCATAAAATTTAAAGATATATTACATATGGAAGGATGCAATTTATTAATATTTCAGTCATAACACCTGCGAACTGTAACCATCCTCCTTTCTCTACATTCAGTCAGTTTAATTAAAATTATATAAAGCCAAATAAATTTCACAAAGCCACAGAAGATTAAACGAACGTAGTGACAGTCACAGGACTTTATTAGTTGTGCTTTATTTTTACAAATTACTTAAAGTTTATTCAGGCTTAAGAATATTATTCAATAACTTATATATTTTTATATAACTATACAATCTTCTCAAATTTTCCTCATTTAGATATTTCAACAGATCTATCATTGCGCTCTTACCATTCGTACTTCTAATAGCACAATGATATTACACTGCAATTTTAATTTTTGCATACGATTTCAAATTATTCTGATTGTTCTTAAGCATAAAGATATAAAAAGGGCGATTTATACAAAGCCAATCACGGATATCAAAATCCGGCTTTCAGCCAGTAGACTTGCAGACTCACTGCTGTGATCATCGAAGAAGGAGATTTTTTGAAAAGTGCCTCTGATACTGCACCTTGCAAAAACTGTGAAAGTTCTTGTAACAGGTTTCAGAGATTTGATGTGGCAATCTTTTTGATTTTTATTTGGGAGTAAAGAATAGCTTGTTTTTATTGTTAATAACAGGAACAGTCCACTGTGGAGGAGTACTGCCATCTTTATACTTCCATCATTTCCAGACAACTCATCTTCATAGTCCTATCCTCTGCTTAAGTATTCTCTTCAGTTGAATTTCTACACGTTATTTGTCATTAGAAGAAAACTATACCTCATTTCAAGATTTATTGTATCTCTTCGTGGTTCCTGAAACAATATTCTATTGTCCTGATTCCAAACTTGTAGAGTTTTACAATACAAAATTTCTTTTTCTTGTTACTAAAGATTGGTACTTTCTTTTGACAAAACGGATGGAGAGTCAGTGACATTCTTCAAATCAAAAGTGTATTTTGTAGTTGTAATTAAAAACCCACATTCATCACAACAAAGTTATAGGAATTTCAAAAACGTCTCCAGTTGTTCACAATAAGAGGAAACATGCTGAAAAAGTGAAAGATGTTGATTCCATGTTTTCTGCTCTTGTGGAATTATTTACTACTAGAATGTAACATATGTAAACATTTTTCTAAAGTTACGTTATTCTCATTGGAAATATTTTATGTGTTTCTGTTACGTTTTTTATGTGGACTGAACGCAACAGAAAGACACAGATAGCAGCTTGTATAATTTTATTACGATGATCTACTTATATGTGATAGACACAAAAAAAATTATCCAATAGCAATAACAGATATCCAGTTTCAACCTTCAAAACCACTTATAATACAAAAAGGTACTGGCCTGTGCTTAATAATATGATCCAGAATGAGTGTCCAAATCCGAAATCCAAAGTTTCAATCTAGGCGGGGGATTTAGTCTCACGGAGAAATTTACGGAGTTTGAATGGGTATTTTCAAAAAAATTCACAGTCCAATACGTGTTGGCTTTCGTTATAATCCGTAATTCGACTGAATTATAAAGATTGACGCGATAAAATAAATTTACCGCTTTAGTTGATCTAGCTCTATTCACAAATTCAATTTGAATAATCACACGGCAAACGTTTAAACTTTCTCAAACGAGACAAACTTCTTGATCCGAGTAAAAACGGATGCCTTCTTCCCTCGCATCGCCGTCTGTTTATATACTAATCGCGTAACTTCCCAGAATTACAGAGTACAGACACCAGGCCAATACAAATGATTAATCTATCTAGTTCTAGAAATTTTAACATAAATAATTCTAAATGAATTTTAATTAATTCTAAAATGTTATTTTAAATTTCACTGGTTTAAACCTCGAAACAATAATATAGATATGGAAATTCAAACACGACATAACATGATTGTCGTTTACATAACATTTACATAACCGTTTCCCACATCCCAAACAAAAATCACCAATAAGCTGACTTACCAGTGTTTGTTTCTATTATTTTAGTGCAGCCTATTTGAATAATCTGCCATATTTATATTCTTTTCCATAATGTACCTAGGGCATTAACAATTACGTTTCAGTTGGTATTCCCAGAACTTTAACAGCTATGTTTCAGTTAGTTAACCAGCAGAACTCATCCATCACATAATTTTTTGTTCCTTTACAAGGAGAATCGCCGAAAGGTTACAGCAGCAACAGGCCTAAGGAATGTTTCTGTGAGAAAAGACACACAGGATGATTGAACTCAATCGACGCTTTAGTGTCATATAAACTGAAATGGAAACCTCGACTGTTCCACTGTATGAAGATAGCCATTTTTATTATGTAGAATACTGTATGCAGTGTCTTTTATTTTTTGCTTAGTAGAAAGAGGTCTATTAACCCTCAAGGACCCTGCTACGGGACAGTGAGGCAGGTCAATGTTGGAGAAATTAGAATTTAATGAGTGAGTGAGTCATCAAATAACTGACCTGCACTTCGGGGGAACCGATGGAGAGACAGGAGAAGACGTAGATTATTAATACGTGTATCCTTGGAGGGCTAAAGACTCTTCAAATGATGAGAGAAAGTCTTTATAAGAGAATCAGACAGATTTTTCTGTACCTTCGCTGTACCAGTAGAGTGAAGTGCAGCAGCGTACGTCAGAGGTGGAAGAGAAAACAACAGTTTATGTGTTTCTGGTCTTCAAAAAATACACCTCTTTTTCCTTTGCTAATTCAGGGCAAGAACAAAAACATTGAGGGTGGGAACCATTATAGTTAGAGCAATGTGGATCCGATTGACACTTATAGCTGTTGTGGCTTTAGCCTCCAGAACAAGCACGTGTCAAAGAATTACAACATGATTTCTTAGCATCTCTGAACCTTTAGCATTGGAAACATGTCACAGATAATTTGCTTTGATAGTGGCAGGCTGAGATAGCAATTTAAACGGCAACATCAGAACGTTTGTAATCCAAATTGTTCCAATTTTAAAAATGGAGACAGGCCGAACAGCCAAAACACCATGGCTGGAGAAACAAGCGAGGATCTCCGATTCAGGGATGTTAAGTAAATTTTTCTTCATGATCACTCCTCTTGAGGAATTCAGATTAGCATGGGAGTAACCTTGAAAGGCGTATTTCCAATGGACTTCAATTTCACGAGAAGTGTGCTATCCTGTGTTTAAGATATTTCAACTGAGATCTCCTCATACTGTAGCTTTTTGACAAACTCAGAAGAGCTAATCAGCCCCTTTGGTTACTTCTGAATGAAAGGGGGAGCCATTTGTCCTTATGATTGATCGTTTACTAATGAATTTTATTTTATTTTGATATTCATTATTTTTATTATCCATATGGAATACAGAATGATTCATTACTCATTGACCCCACCCTCCATGGAGTCCAATAAGAGGACGCGCTACACTACCCAACTAGGATAGTGTAGCTATGCCATAGTTTTGTGACTGTTATACCCAAACACTGGCATCAGACATACTGCTCATAATACCCGTTGAGAACGTTCAACACCAGTACTTAGTTTACCTCTGCCCAGCAGGATCACATGACTGACTTTAAGGGAAAGCATCACAAGTTCATCCAACTACAGGACTTTATGTTCAAAGTGGTTTGTTTTAGTGCCTCCTCAACCAATAGAATCTTCTTCTTCCCTTTAAGGTCCAACAAGGTTCCCTCATCATGTAAAGGAATCCACGTCGAGAGGTAACCATTTGGACTTGTTTTAAAAACAAGAGTACCAATACACACACAATATATTATAATGGTTTTATCTTAAACCTGAATAACCATCAATTTATGTATTTATTTATAACTTTACAACATGTCTGAATTATTAAGAAGAATTATATTATGTTTATATTCCAAATTCACCAAGTAGTAAGTGGATGTAGAATATGTTGTTCCAGATGAAATATTTGAGATAAGTGGTTGTATAGCCCGTTGTTCCTAATGGAATGTTTCTGCTAAATGGACGTAGGTGCTATTGCCCCAAATGGAATATTTCTGGAAAATGAAATGTAGATGCTGTTGCCCCAAATGAAATATTTTTGGTAAGTGGAATGTAAATGCTGTTGCCAAAAATGAAATATTTCTGGTTAGTGGAATGTAGATGCTGTTGCCAAAAATGAAATATTTCTGGTTAGTGGAATGTAGATGCTGTTGTCGCAAATGCAATATCTTTGGTAAGTGGATGTAGATCCTGATACTATATGATGTTATAGCTTGTGCTCGGTAACATACGCTCATTGGCAAGTCAAAATAAATTATAGATCTTTACATTTTGTACGATTTTATGACTCGGTAACACAGCGTACCTCGGCGGACTCACAACGTCACAAACCTTTGGTCTTCACTTCAAACAAATAAACACTTTAATAAAATAGTTTGAAATATAACATTCATATATTTTTATTGTGTGAATTGAAAACTTGATTAAACCTGATAGTCTAAGTGAGTATTGTATTTTGTGTATGAATATATTATGTAAACTCATCATTCATTACTGTGTGGATAGGTACGTGTAATACATTTCGTGAAATATGAATTTCTTTTGTTACTTAGATATTTCAACTTTACTTGTCAATTTGTATAGACCTGTCGTTACTTAGAAACTACTTGCCAATGTGTTTAAATTAATACATTATTCACACAGTTATTTTTATTTCGGTTTTAAGTTGAACCTGAAAATGTTTTTAGAAGTAACATTTTGCCTCAAGTTTCACATTTGTTTGAAACACTAAAATATTGTTAGTGCACTTCAGTTGTTAATATTTGAAGTAGACTTTTTTAATACAAATATGACTGCTGCGTCACTAAAAACTAATTTAAAGTCACGATGAAAAATAACACTTTTTTTGTAACCAGTGCAGTCAAAATCAAATATTACAAGTCATTAGTCTTACTTAGTCTGTACCAGCATGATTAAAAAAAATTATCATCTCCAAGAGTTTAAATATTATTAGAAACTAAATGTCTGATAATGCTGCTATGTAGCTCAGTACAGTGTAACATTTCGAGTTGTCAAAATGTCTAAAGAAGTTCTTTTTACAAATAAATAATTCAAGTATTACAAATTTCAAATATTTTTTTTTAGTTTCATCTAAGAGCTCTAAAAAAGTTTCTGTGTAGTTTAGTCAGTCATTTACGATTGCATCGTTTTATTAACTGTATAAAAACTATAGTGTAACAACTACTATTTTGGATTATTTGTATTTATCTCTAAATCTTTGGTCATATTATCTATACTTTATTGTATATTAATGTAAAGAAAAAATATTGTCAAAAATAATAGTGACCTAACCATGTTATAAGCTCATTTCAAGCTAAAAAACAACAACATTATCTGATTGACCTAGCCCAAATTCACGTCCTTTCTACTGCAGCTAAATAATTCCTCAGTTGATGAAAAGTGAATGTCAACTTTTTTCACATGTGATATAAATCGTAAAAAAACCGGTTAAAATGAGTCGTGAATGCGTGACTAAATTTACAGTGAAAGTTTTAGGACTCATCAGGTTGGGAGTTTCTGTTGTTGTCTATACAGCTTGTAATACTTTTGTTCTTTTTATTAGCTTTTATGGTTCAAGAATATTTTCTGATATGGATTTTTAATTTTTTTTACGGTCTGAATCTTCAGGACTCTTCAAGATCTAAGTATTTTTTCTCACAAGTGAAGTAATATTAAAAAGAAACAAAAGAAGTTAAAATAAAGAGATTTAAGAAAAGAATGACCTAGTAACATTTCAAAAAGAAATATTTGATGTGAAAGATGTTATTCGAGTTGTATGTATGTCTGTAATTCAACATTTCTAAGAAGTCCCAGTGTGAATAATTTTAAAGTTTTGTTGTCATCTGACCATGTACCTCTCGTATAAATAATAATGCAAAAAAAAATCTGAAAAGAAAAACTACATCATCATTTTGTTTCTGTACACTAGGCTAATAAATATAGTACTAATTCATCTTATAGCTTTGGGGTTAAATCTATTTGAAGGCTAGTTTCGGAATGTCATGCCAGTCTAGAAATATGTTCTCATTAGAAGCTTCTACCTTCTCACAACTAGTACTTTCAGATGTGCGACTCTGTGGGCTTGAGTACTGATATCTGTTTCTAATGCTTTTTGCTCTCGTTCTAGTCTCAGAATTACAATGAATATTAAATTTGTTAAATGTGTTTCTACAGCTGTGTGGATCCCACTTCCAGCGATACCTCTCTTCGTAAGATGTATCCTTACAGGTACCAAACAATTTTAAACAAAATATATACAAGCTGAGAAAAGTGAAATTTTGAGACTATATATACAATTTTCAAGTTCTTGTCAGATAAGATAAAGAATCGACTTCCATGCAATTTACAGTGATATTACTTAAGTTTTCTCTGCAAAGCGCCTATTTTATTTATTTAAAGTGTAATTACTTATGGATTCCCTGTATAGTGCCTGTCTTATTTATTTGGAGTGACATCACCACTTATGGCTCCTCTGCAAGACGCAAATTTAATTTTTTGGATTGACATTACTTATGATTCCCCTGCAAAGCCCTTGTTTTCTTATTTAGAAGGTTGTGGATTTAGCGTTACACGTTTATTTTAATAAATACATTTGTTCAATTTCATGAGTGTGACGTATATTGTTGAATGTGTATTGCGCAAGTCCTACCAGTTCTCTAAATTTGTAAAAGATATTTGTTTACGAACGTGCTAGCGTGTTCGAACATTGTTGTAAGTTATAGAATTTCGCGTGATTCGTGTAAAAGCAGCTTGCTTAGAAACGGTAACAGAATATTATTGGTCAGCTACAGGTCAGCCTCGGACGCTATAATTGTGATTAACGCTTATTAATTGAATTCGATTCCTCGCGGTTGACATATCAGTAACAAATATGGTTTTGCTCTGAAACAAACAAATTGTTTCTATGTGTCAATGTAACTTAATTTTCTTATAATAAGATGCACAAAAAATAAAGATGTACTTTGTGGAACCAGCAGAACTAAAAAATTATGAATTCAGTTGATTTCTTGTATATTGATTAATTCAGTAAATTAGAAATTACAAGGCCTTCTATGTGCATTTAATTTTTTTATTTCTGGCTAGAGAGCGCTTATTACAGACATAATCCAAAACAAAAAATTATATACATTTTATTTTTAGTTTGTCAAATTCAATTTTTAAAGTAGTACATTTATTATTCTTATGTTCCTTCAGATTGGAAGCAAAGGATGTCATGAATGTCCCTCCTGGGCACGGCAGGCAGTAAGTTTGGAATCCGTTGTCATAGTGACCAGGAGAACATGGATCTGAAAGCGTTAAAAGTAATGACTGAGCATTTATTTACCCAGTGTTCATTTTTATTGTTCTAACAAAGTCTTTAATATCAAAACACGTATTTGTTGAACTAAAATTCCGTATTTATAAAACTCTTTCATCTATTTGTATTTAATATGAACAATTTAAAGTAACTCAGTGTCATATATACTTACAACACCTGTCAGCATCTCTTCTCTGTATCCTCGAGTACAGTTGAGGTTCTCGGCTGGAACATACACTGGGGAAAACAACAGAGCGTTAATCTTTTTCAGCATGTTTTGTGTCACCGTTGGAATTTTAAGGTTTTTCACAATGAGCACGACGCACAAGTTATAATATTACTTATGACTCACTTTGTAAAATAACAACATAAATGTTCCTTTTGTGAGAAAAATAAAACGTGTCGCACTTCAAAACAGTTTCTTAACAGTAGACTTTTGTTTCTTTATGTACTTCCTAATTAAGTTAACTAATGAAACTAATCACACAAACTTGGAAATTTATGAAAATACACACGAGCCTTTTATATATTATGTTATATCTATAGGTACATTTGATTTCCGTTGGTGTTTCCGTTGTAAAATTCTTATTTCTAACAGATAAACGTGAAACTGTTGTCACTGTTTATGTTAATATCAGTCATGAAAGTACAGATTCTGTTAGGAATATTACGTTGGTAAAATGATCAGTATATGATTGTGTCTAACAAACAACAAAATACCAAATAATATCCTTATAATGCAGAAGTTGCATGAAATACATTCTGAGTAAATTTCTCATTTTGAAGTTAATATAAAAGCAAATACTTCATTTTTTGTGGATTTATCAAGATAAATAATATTGGGATATAACACCTTTCGCGGTAAATTTAAAGTATTGTTTATTCATAATTCGTTCTTAAAACACTTTGTAGATATGATATGTGTCTTCACAGTTCATAAGATTTATCTTCAGTACACAGAAGTTGAGTTCATTATATCATAATAACTTTGGAGTCTCACCACTTCTCTCTACAGGTTTTCCATAATCCATCTAGTCTCTGATCACATACAAACCCATAGTTACAACAACAGTGATTTGAATGGTATGTCTGTGTACAATAACATGCATATCTATTTAATTACTCACCGGTTTATCTCATTCCTAGACTCAGATATATATTTTTTTTTTTTACGTACTGTAGCCTGGGACACTTAGGCGGTTTTTATCTTTGACATTTGTGTTCGTATGACTTGTTGCAAGTCTATTTCCGAATTGTTCTGATGAACCAAAATTATTTTTTCGATGCTCTCAAGTACAATAAATATCTTTATTTCGAAAAATTTATATTCTTTATACCTCTTTTTAGGACATCTTTAGCATCAACTGATGGAATGTGATGCATTATCCAAGACTATATAACAGCTGTCAATATCAAAATCTTCAAATAATACGTCTACCCACTTAGCATCTTGGAGTTGGGTAATATCACCCATTACTGGAGTCCTGATTAGTTGGACGAGTATGTAGACGAACAAAGGGTCCCAGGGTTTATCTTTATAATGTGTAACATTGATGACAACATTTATAATAATTTTATGTCGATTTGTTTACCAATACTTATTCATACCACACTTCAACATCGACACTTCCTCTCATGAAAACTAAGAGAAACTGATTTCATGTTATCTCTAAAGTAATAATTCCTTGTAAGTACTTTTAACATAATTGGAACAATCTCTTTCATGCACTTATATTTCTGAAGAATCCACTTGAAGCTAATAAATGGGCAATTTAAACCTTTTTATTACAAAACTCATATATAAATCGACGTTTCTAGGTTATAAAGCGATTAGGAAGGAGATTTGAAATAATAGTGATATAGAGAAACCTCAGTCAACAACACAATACTCACCCAGTCAATAACCCCAAATACATTAAACAAAACACCTAATTTTTTCTAAAAATAAAGCAAATACAATACTGTCACTTATAAAATACACTATGGCAACTTCCACGTATTTTACGTCGGAGAAACAAGCCCAAAACTCAAAACAACTTTCATGTAACAAAAAAATAGAATCTCATGTTTTTAAATTGAACACTGCAACTCAAATAAACATACTACAGGTAACACTTAAATTCCAAACAGAGAATCCAACATCATTAGACGATAAACTAAATAATTCCTTGTAATACAAGAGCAAACACACGTTAAACCAACATAAAGAAACACTTTTATCTCTATATTAATAAACTTCAATAAATCTTGTTCGATGTATTATAATTTCAAGATGATACTTTTAATGTACAGTATTTTATAATTTATAAAATATTCTGAGAATATTAAGCGTAACACAGCTTTTAAAACTATCATATCAAGATAAGACACTTCAATTATCATTAGAATTAAATGATATAAATGTTTGTTTGTTTTGGGAATTTCGCACAAAGCTACTCGAGGGCTATCTGTGCTACCCGTTCCTAATTTAGCAGTGTAAGACTAGAGGGAAGGCAGCTAGTCATCACCACCCACCGCCAACTCTTGGGCTACTCTTTTACCAACGAATAGTGGGATTGACCGTCACATAATAATGCCCTCACGGCTGGGAGGGCGAGCATGTTTGGCGCATACCCACGACCCTCAGATTACGAAGCGCACGCCGTAACGCGCTAGGCCATGCCAGGCCCAAATTATATGTAAGATAGCGTGTCGTTTTGTGAACGAAATCGATAAAAACAGTTTAATTAACGAAGTATTTTAAAATTCTTATTTAGTGAAGGAACAACAGTTCGATCAGCAGAGACAAATTGCTAGAGAAATTATTTACTTTGCAGGTGAGCAAATGAATAATATGAATTATTTTACAAAACCAACTGAATATCATAATGAGAAAAGTATCCAGATAATTGGTAAGTATCACAAATATATCAATATATGTCAGAGAGAATCAAAATAAAATATATAAAACAAGAGCTGAGATGTTAGTTTTCAATGAAAAAATTCAGGATAATTGACTGTAGTTAGATTTTACTGTAGAAAAAAGTAGTTCCGAATTAGCTAAGTTAGTACAAGCACTGTTTATGACCGGAAATAGAAAGTTAAGTTCTCGCTTTCTACTCTAAGTAAGTTATCAAATGTGTTAAACAAAAGTGAAAGAAGGTTACATCACACTTGCAGTTTAATGTACCAACACAAAGTTATCAGGTTTTCATTTATTACACGTGGACTGGTATTAATACAGCTACAATAAGAGATATCTTGAAAATGTTTAGACAAATTATGTAGAACTGTACTTATTGTAGCTGTGTTAATATCAGTCCACGTGTAATACATGAAAATCTGACAACTATATGTAGGGACCTCAGACTGTAAGCGTGATGCAATCTTTCGCTTTTGTCTAATAAATATGATAACTTACTTAGAGTAGAAAGCAAGAACTTAACTTTCTAATTTACTGTAGAGAATGAAAAGCTTTTCGAATGATCAAACACACAGTTTTCTTTACAGCAAAACAACATCGGGCTATTTCCTATGTACACCGAGGGCAATCGAACTCCTGATCTCAACGTTGTAAATCCATAGACTTACCGCTGTCCAATCGGGAGACTTTCATTAAAACAATAACTCCATGAAAATAGTTATTTAACGTTAAGTGTTAACTGACTTTATCTGTTGTCAGTCCAAAACTTGTTTCTTATCATTTCGATTATAAGACTACAATGATAAAGTTAAGAAACACTGGTTACCTAAAACTAGACAGAAATTGATTTTGATATTGATAAAAAAACAAGCGTTCCCTCCGTTTGTTTCCCTATAGTTATGTACAAAGTCAGACAACAAGCCAGCTATGCTCTGCACATAGGGGGTTTTCAGTGTATAAATCCACTGGGGAGAGAACTCTTCACCTCTTCAAAACTTCTACTTTTCACAATGAAAACAAATTATTTCGTACAATAAATAAATTCATTAAACTAACATAAAAATAACAGGGATCAAACCTATCAAATTTTGGATTCAAAAAGTTGTAATTTGCACATCAGTTTACTGAAAGAGTAAGTGAAAAGTATATAATTTAATATCAGAATTTTAAAATATGGGGGAACTGACCTCGTGTGTTTCCTCCTTGTCAATTCATCTGGGAATCATGTGCTATAATACGAAATGTGTGCACATGCTTTGATCCCGCCTGAGAAGACATGTTTCATAACAATTGCCATTGTGGGCCCTCTTTTGAGCTTCGGAATTATCGCCCCTGTTTTCAGGCGATTATGTCCCTGAAAAAGGATATTATTTATTTTCCCTGTGAAGCCGTTAAGAGACGGTCCTTATTTAGGATGTCAAATGCTTTGAGAGGCCTAATGATAAAAGTCAATTTGTTTGTTTTGAATTTCGCGCAAAGCTACACTCGGGCTATCTGCGCTAGCCATCCCTAATTTAGCGGTGTACGACTAGAGAGAAGGCAGATAGTCATCACCACCCACCGCCAACTCTTGGGCAACTCTTTTACCAACGAATAGTGGGATTGACCGTCACTTTGTAACCCCATTATGGTTAAAAGGACAAGAATGTTTGATGTGACTGGGAATCGAACCCGCGATCCCTTGATTACGAGGAGTTGGGGAGGAGGTGACATCTAGATATAAGTGTTATTTTTATCACGAACATTTGAATTCATTTAATTCGTATGCTAATAAATTATTTTAATAATTGTCAAATGAGGCTTGTTTTAATAAATAAATATATGTTTCACATGTTATTGAATATTCTTCTTATGAATGATATTTCCTGAAAAAAGAACGGTAGAAACGAAATGTTAAGCAGATTATTATTTTTTCTGGAGTTTATGGTCGTTAAAAGTATACAAAATACTGCAGTCTGTTCTCCAGTAAATTAAAACTTTAACAAAACTTTTGAAAGACACTTCTGTGTTGTTATCAATCATAATACAAGAATATTTTTATTTTGAAACTGTTTTGTATTCATTCAGATATAAGATCCAAAGCATGTGGCCACAATTTGCAAATACAACACGCTGCTGTATTTTACATTCTATATTGTGAGAACGTGTAATTCAGATCGCTAGATACGATAAATGTATTTTTAAACAACAGGAAGGTCGAAGAAAATTAGTAAAAACGGTGATAATAAAAATAACAGAAGTGACAATGAGACCAACAAAAAAATAAGAGAAGATAAAACTTTAAAGGTAACTGATAGCAAACATCTAAACAAAAACCAGTCAAACCTCTGTTTCAAAAAAATTATGGATACCAAAGAATAAAATTATAGCAAAATAATTTGTCTAGATAATAGAAACAGGTAAACTGTCTGAACTTGGTATAAAGTTCACAGCGTAAGTTGTTTTACTCTCTGTATGAGAAGTGGATAGTATTAAACTACATAAGTAACATTACTTGTTTATGATACTAACAGAAGTTCTAAAGCTATTTGAGAGTTGAGCTTTTGTAGCAATATAGTTTCTAAATATAACTGAGATAAAGTTGTTCATAGTGTTCATAGTAAGTATCTGATAAAACTTACCTTTACATGCATCCGGTAAAGAGGCTCCACGGTTTGTAAATCGTCTTTCTGGACAAGCCGAACATTTGTATGATCTAAAATAACCAATGTAATGGTCCTTGGGACACGTTCTTCTTGTTTTTTTTCTTCTGAACTCTCCAGGAGGGCGTGGAACTTAAAGAAAGGAATAATTTGTAACTTATATATTTAACAAAATTCTACACATCAGATTATAGATAAATATGTTGTAGTATTTATAAGTTTTCTGCAAGAGCTGCTTTGTTTATATATTTTCCAAAAGAATCACCAGATTCATGGAATGAATAGGAAAAAGTAGTTGAGAGCAACTTGAAATAATGTGTGTATATATATAGAAATACACACACACATATATATATATATCTTTTATGTATTCTAAATTGATTTATTATTGTTAACTTAAAAATATTACATGAAAACGATACTCTTGGGTTTCCACAATAAGGCACTCTTTGATAAGTTCCTTAACAATGAAAGCTTATTCCAAGATTTTTTATGCAAAACGTTTATCTTTGTTTCAAATTCATTCTGTTTTGAACTATAAACAAATTTAATATGGTTTAAGATTTACTAATTAATAAAATAATTTCCATGATTTAGTTTGCTTTTTAGAATTAAGCACAAAGCTACACATTCGGAAGAGAAAATGAATATTATTTTCAAAATCTATAAAACTGAATTATAGAAAATCATGGCACTTAACATGCTACTGCTCTTGGAGAGATCTAACAAACACAGTCTGTTAATTTTCTTGTCCTAGAATGATGCCAGTCTTCATGGTCAACATGTATCAATATGCGTATTGGGATATTTAGTTTTTGATCTAACTGTAGCGGCCTGTACTGCTTTCACTGGTCAGCAACTTCCATGAACGGATGCTATGTGAAAAAAAACAAAAAACATTTGTTTAACAAAAGTGCTTATTCTACATCACTTACAGTTTGTTTAATTAGTCTCTTTATACAGTGATGTGTGAAAGTGTTAGGACAAAAGAATATTTTGTCATTCTTCCCATTTTATGTGATAATTCTTCCATGTCATTACTGATTGTAGTAATGCTAGTGATTCACTGACTGCTTTTAACAGTTAGATGAGCCAGGGTGAGAATACTTATTATTTTTAGAATTCCCTACACTTGTACCTTGAACATGTCATAAGTTGAATTGATATGGCGATAAAATTCATGGCCTGAAATAAGTGTACTGCATGCAATGTATTAACTACGTAAAATGAAGCTAGCATATTGTACCAGTATATACTATAAGGAATCAATTTCATAGCAAACCACAAATAAACCTTGATAAAAACAGTAACAACACATATACAATGTTATCTTGTCATTCCACAAACTAAAAGTCCAAGAATTGTCAGAAGAGCAGAAAGTTTGTATAAAAGCTTTATGTGATACTAGTTGGTCTCTTCATCAAATTTATCTGTAATGGTCTCAGAAGACTGACTGCTACTGGTCTCAAGCATGACATAAATGTCAAGTGATAGAAAAATGTCCAGATTTAAAGTATCAAGAAGATTTGATGATAATGGAATATTTGATTGTACAGCAGTTAAAAACCTTTACTTTGTTCTCCAGATATTGTCAAGAAACTGTACTGCTGATAATTGGAAAAGTGTTATGTGGATGGATTAGTCCTAGTTTGAAATAGTTAGTTCAAAGTGCATGCTGTACGTCCCGTGGAAGAAAGGCGAAAGATACTTCAATGCATAGCACCTGTGATACAGCAGGGGAGAGACATTGTGATGGTTTGGGGGTGTCACCTCAGCATGAGATTTTTGCAAACTGTATGGAATAATGGCCCAATACAAGTACCACCAGATTTTGATCCATCATGGCAGACAGAGTGCTTTGCTAACTATTGGTAATGAATTCTAATACAAAGATAATGACCCCAAACAGTCATCCAACCTATTCAGAAATTAATTAGCTGAGAGATATGCTGCTGAAGTTATTCAAATGATAAAGTTGTTCCCACAAAGCCTGGATTTCAATCAGATCGAGTAGATCTAGGACTTCATAGACATACGACTTGCCAAATCAAAAGTGACTTCCAATGTAAATATATGGGAGTGTATTCGACACATTTCAAGTAAAATTCCAAAGAAAACTGTGATAGAACGTCTTTTGATGGTTATTAAACAAAAGGGGGACACAACAAATATTCACTGTTTGCTGAACTCAAACATTCTCACTAAATTTCTCTTGCACTAAATGTGAATAATAATAAAAATATTGATGTTTTACCTGTGATTTACCTTCCACTGTTCTTTGAAATTAGCCTGAAATCTCATTTTTGACTTTGTCCTAACACATTTTCACAGTACTATAAAATGGACTTAAATGAAACTAAACATTTTTACAGAGTAAAAGTTGATATCTTATGAAATTATGGATATCACAAAATAAATATCACACTATGAGATGGTGCCAGAGTAAGCTGATGTTTTCACAAGATGAACAGCCAGTAATAACAATGAATTCCCACATTTAATGATACTGCTTTTTGGTGTATGTTATGAGGATAATAGGTTAAACTCAAACAAATATAGCGTCGTAAAATAACAGTAATTTATACCACACCTCTAAGAGTTGAGATGCAGTGTATCGTTTATTGATGTCCACCTCTAGACACCTGTCCAGGAAGTCTTGTAACACTGGAGACAGGTTGTCTTTATTTTCAATATCTGGTTTTCCATTTCTTGATATTAAATCAAATATCTGAAAAAGAGTGAGACTTGATGACTAAATCAGTAACCTAACTTAACAGTATGTACAAATCTTTAGATAATCCTTCCTAATAATGTCTAAATATCACTAAAGGCATACCTTTGTAGCAGTTAAATACCATGGGTGAGTTATTTAGTGTTAGTGTTTATTTTTAGGGGGTTAACAAAATGGTAGTCATGCTATTTCAGAAAATATAGTTCAAGAAGTTGAAAGATAATAATATAACACGTACATTCTACAACATTCAATAATAAACTGTTTGTTACTGTATACAGTTTTGTCAAATGTTCATCATTATCTTCAATACATCTTCATGTTTGAATGATGTGAACAGTGTTGCTTTTATTATAGCTATTCTCCGTAGTTGGTGAAAGTTATTCTTGACAAAGCATACAATTGGGTTTTAATGTGCAAATATGTAGCTTTTAAGAATTTGGGTACTGGTTGTAATTACTGGTTACCAACATTTACCATGTCACTATTCTCCTGATGATAAGGAGGTTGACCATTGACCATTTCAATGGCTGTTATGCCAAGGGACCAAATGTCAACCTCAGGCCCATACTCTGTCCTTTTTACTAATTCTGGAGCCATCCAGCGACGAGTTCCAACCAATGATGTTCGCTTGTTTTGTTCTGGGGAGAGCTGAGCACTAACACCAAAATCAGCTATGTGATGGAAAGAAACAAACATAAAGTTACCAAAAAGAAAACATAAATAACTGCTGGTCAGCCTTACTAAATTAGCTTAACTCTAATTTAGGTTTCTTCTCTTCTTACTGCAAATTTTGACTGTAAAATAGAAATATGTAATCATCCAAATGCACAAATAAAACTTGTCAGCATGTGAAAAGTTGATATAAATCCCCTTAAAAATGTCAAATCCAACTGAATATGCAATATGTTTTATAATTACCAAATACGTAAATCCAACACTGAAAAATACAGTCTGAAAGTGAAATTATTTTAATTTCTGCAATCAATCCTGTTTTGCATTCGGTTTGCCATAGATTTCCTTTTCTTTATTCATATGTATCATACATTATTAACGTATAGGTATCAAATCAGAAAATAATTCATGATAATTTCTTGCAGCAATGTGGGCTAGTAGTTCATTTGACATAGATTGTAATGTTGCTAGTAAGTACACATAAAATCTTCCTTTTATGTCAAGTTACAATCCTATTGATTAACAGCACAATAAGTAGCTGTGTTACACAGCTGGATTTATTTCATTATATGTTTTAAGTTTACAGAAAAAAATCGAATTAAGATTTAAAAGTATTCATTGCTTTATGCAGTTGGAAAAAGTCTATTTTTACTTGGGAATTATTTCTTAATAATATTTTTCAAATTTGATATTGAAGTAAAAACAAAAAAAAAATAAAGAACCAGAGTGTAAAATTAAACCATGAAATATAAAAACAATTATTTAAAATGATAAAATGAAAATATGAATATATTCTCTTAGAAATCATTCAGATCTATCAAGTTATAAAATGTACATATTTTGTACAGAACGTGAGAGCTAGAAACAGTTGTACCTATGGGTATGTAATTAATGTTGATTAATAAGTTACTTTTTATATAATTAAGCAACCCACTGATATCACATGATGTTTCAACATCTACATAATATATGTACATTGCCAAATAATCTATGTTAACATGAAACTGTTACAAGCAAGCTAACATACTTAAAAATGCTTGTGTTCACTAAGGCATTATATGTTTAAACACTTACCTAGTTTTATGGTCCAGTCCTTCCCAAGTAAAATGTTGTCTCCTTTAATATCCCTGTGGACAATGTTGTTATGATGGAGATATTGTATTGCCTGGAGTATCTAAATGAAATATGAATTTATTTAAAAAAATAAATGTTTTAAGAGAGAAGAGTGTGCTTGTTATATTCAATATTTTAAATATGTATGTATATATTGTGATAGTTGGAGACAACAAGACAAAAATATCAAAGTTTCTGCACATTAATAACTACCAGAAGTACTTTCATCGTGTTATTAGGTTGATATATTAGTTTTTTTAACATCTGTTGCCAACAGGTAAAGATTCTTGCTAACACTAACATCCAACATCAACCTGGCCATGAGTAAAGTGTGGGCTTTCCAGGTTGACACCCAAACCCTTGGTAATTTTAAAATTAAATCATTTCTGAATTAAGGTATTTGCTGTTATGTCACCAATTTTTTAATGAAAAATGAACTTTTTTAATATTTTCCATTTCTGTTATTTATATATTTTATTTCATATTTACAGTACAATATTAAGCAATACTTTTGTTGCTAAGTAACATGACAAAAGCAACTTCAGGAAAGTACGATTACCAAAACACACTGGCTTCTCTACATATTAGATGTTTAACAAAAACGAATGTCATGTTTTAAGATTGATATGTTCCGTGTGACGAAGGTGGAATGGTTATTGTGCAAAGACACATGGGCTTCCTTAAATGAAATTTATAGGTCACATATGACTCTGATTACTGGTGGGATGGTATGAGCCCCATCTCATAATGAGATGGCATGCTCCTCCCCCAAAGGGTCTATTTCACTATAAAACTACAACCTATATAGTTTTCTTGCTCAGCAACATGACACAGAACTCATTATTGGAAAACATCTTTACCAAAATATATTGACTGTTTTATACACTTCAAGTTGTTATACAAGGTACCACTTCTTTTATACGTGGTTTTTTGCTACCTTTCCTTTCCACATTAAGATGCACACCATCAAGATCCACTTAGTAAGGGTGCAAAATTTCACATTTCAAGGTTCTTTCTTTTTGGAGCTATGGTGCCCACACATACATACCAAAGATACACAGTTTTATTACTATAGATAAACAATGTTTAGCATAATATTGCTTGCAAAACATACATAGTAGATTTTTCATGTTTCTATGTAATCTTGAAAGACCAGACTGTTGCCTGCAGTAATTTTTAAATATGTACTCTTGATAACTTTAATTAGTTTTGTGATTTTGGAAAAAATCAATTCTATAATTGTAAACTTGTAACCCATTTTCATACCGAACCACTTTGTTAGTTTACACAGTATCTATTTTATTTAAACAATCACCTTTTTCTTAATGTTATTCTATTTTGAAATTAATAGCTGGTGTGATAGAAGATTAAAAAGGTGCTATGCATTTAATACCACAGATATAAGTTTCATGCGATATTTAGTGCAGTTGAAATTTCCCAATAGTAAATTAATAATAATTTTTGTACACTTGTTGAAGATGTACTCCATATAATACACTGGAAGTGAAACTTTCTGTAACTCTGGAAAGAACTGCAGAGAGTTTACACTAGATGGAGCTTCATAATTACTCTCTCAAATGTTATTTAAAATTTCGTCATCTCTCAAAAAATGAAAGTTTATGGAAGTGAGTATCCAAAGTTTTGGCAAGGAACCAGGATGACTGTTGAATAAACGTTAAAATAAATTACAATCATCACATCTCTAAAACCTCTTAACAGTTACTAATAACAATCAATATAACATACTTCTTTACATACTGCTGCTGTTTCATTTTCATAAAGACGGGTTTTGGCAAGAACACCAGCCAAAGATCCAACTGCTAGATATTCCATTATTACCTAAACAAATAAAGTTGAAAATTTCACTTATATTTTATTTTTTTAATAAAATTATACATGATAATGAGATAAAATAATTTATTTTTCCTATTTTAAGATTCTGTCAGTAATCACATATCTAATAAAAAGAAAAGTTATTCAAACAATCCTTCATGAAGTAGGAACTGAACGATTACCATTTTGTTTACCATTTTTTAAGTGTGAGATTTCTATTCTCTAGAAAGATTTGTGGTTCAAAATATATATATATTTACTCAACTTTAAGTATTAAAGTAGCGTGAATTTGCAAAGACCACTTTTATACATTTTTTTTTGCTTCTTCAATTCTAACTTTTATTTTTCTACCTCAAAAGATGTTTTACATTTTATGAAATATGCTCTTTCATATATTAGTAACTAAAGCTGTAATCTGATTCGTAACATTTATAAAATATTAAATTGGATTGTATTTTGTGCGAGAAACTGAAAATTTAATATTTATTGCATTACACCCCAAACAATGTTTACAGTTTTGTAAATAATGCTGCATTTGAGGGTATTGCATAAGATGCTAATAATTTAACAAACTCAACCTTTCCTGAATAAAATAATTTCAATAACCACGTGTAAAACTTTGTGTGTGAAACATACAAGGAAGATGAAAAAAGCAAAGTAAAAACTAAAGAGTGCTGGTAAGAGATAACATACTGGTAGAAACTTAGAATGGAAATATAAAGTTATTGTGTCAGAAGCAAATGTGGCTGCAACCTCCCACACTAAAACTATCACGTATTATTTATAACTATAATTTAAACAAAGCAGACCTCTGAGAATGATATGTAGAAATATTCTTAAACTTGTAGGGTTGCTTGAAATTGATCACTTAATTAATTAAAAACAGTACGTTAGCCTACACTCTATAACAGGTAAGATTAAAAACGAAAGAGAATTAATATGTACGTAACACTAACAACACTTACCCAAAGTTCATCACCATCAAGAAAGCTATCCAAATACTTGACTATGTTTGGATGTTTATAATTCTTCATTATTGAAAGTTCGGTGATGAAAAAGTCTTTTCTAAGTTGCTTCGTTAGATTAATCTTTTTAATAGCAACTTCCAACCCAGTCTCAGTTGTTACGGCAGTATAGACAGTTCCTGAACCACTAAAACAATAAAAGAAAGTACACTACCTTACAAAATTTTTACTTTTTCTTCTTCCTGGGCAGAAAGTGTTATATTCCAATTGCTTATGCCTAACGTAAACGGAAAAGGTCTATTTTTCTCTTTAAACTTTACTTTTGTGACCTGAGTAATGAAATATTCAAATTTACCCATTCTCTAGAACATTCCACGTAGATTCAGTGCTAATAAGCTGATAAAGAATTTTCTCGAACTTTCTAGAATGTGGTAGGTCTTCCAAGATTTTACAAAAACCTTTGGGAATTTTCTAGAACTTTCCATATATACATATATACAGGGGCTCACCACTAACCACTTCAGTTTAGTTCCAGCTGCCTAAGTAAACACATAGACCTATCTGATTTTATCTAAGCTGGCATCAAGAAGCTGCAAGCACTCTCCAGATGCATTCTGCTATGTATGTGGCCAGTTTATCAAGGGGTTCAAGTGTGAGAGAAGAAAAAAAAGGATAAGTCAAAATCATCCAAAAATCATTTCCGGAGACAAGAATCAGATTAAAAATGCTGATGTGAGAGACAGTACCAAATCTGAATCAGGTATACTCTCCATCCATCCAAGAAAGGTGTGATAGATACGAACAGTAAATCAAAGATAATCCAAGTGGGTGTAGAGTGGCTAGAGTGTGACATACAACACTAAGCAAGTGAGCTGTATCCAAAACCCATGCTTCTGGGAGACGACATCCATACTGTGGGAGGATAATGATCATACTCTCTTCAAGTTCAAAACACATAGAGGATCTCAAACCACCCCCGACTTAAGAACAGAGCACATTGTAAGAATGCAGAATGATATATCAATCTGGAAACCCAATATCCAGTCTTCATAAAATGTCTACCACAGAGAAATTAACTCTTTCTCAAGAGAGAAACTGACCAGAACCAACCCAGGTGCAGCAACATCCTTGGAATAAGGAACATCAATGAGAGCAGAAGATAAGGAACTGTAACATTCCTCAGCACCTCTACTACAACCCACTTCACAGATGGAGTGTATAATTGAGCGTGGAAGATCGACATCTGTAATACACGTATGAGGACTTATGTTATTACTCTAAATCCAAAAATCAATCATTGGCAACTGACATCGAGGTCTGGGTAGGATGAGAGATCCAAATTTATGGGTTCAACTGAAATTTGACGTCTTACTTCTTTGTTTTTTGTATGCTTTAATGAAGAGGTTATCATACCTTTTACACCACCGCCCTACTCTGCAATAAATGATATTTCTAAATGGAATTTTCAGGCAGTAAATCATTAAAAAGTGTGCCTCTAGAATCCACCACCCCACCAGCTTGGAAATGGAAGGTAGTAAGGACTATCAATCTCCAGTAAAGGAAAAGGGAGGCGCATAAAACACAGTGGAGAGTGTAAAGGAATAATACCTGAAACAGTGCAATGGATGACCACAAAAACCCAAACTTTAAAATGATGACTTACTTAATACAAGACTTGGTAGGGATGGACAGCTATCCTATTGTTCTTTAGCCATGTAGGCCATGAGTGGTATGGTCAGAGACGAGCGTATTTGTAAAGAAATTCCATCTTGAGGAAAACCTTCAAGTGATCTTTCCAACAGTATGTTGGCCCAGCATGGCCAGGTGATTGAGGCACTCGACTCGTAATCCGAGGGTCGTAAGTTCGAATCCTCGCCACACCAAAAATGCTCACCCTTTCAGCCGTGGGGACATTATAATGTGACATTTAATCCCACTATTCGTTGGTAAAAGAGTAGCCCAAGAGTTGGCGGTGGGTGGTGATGACTAGCTGCTTTCCCTCTATCTAGTTTTACACTGCTAAATTAGGAACGTCTCGCGCAGATATCCCTTGTATAGCTTTGCGTGAAATTCAAAACAACCAAACCAATCCAGCAGTATGCACTGCATAGCCATGGAACATAATAAGCAAGTCTATATGGCTGAACAGTGTGGATTTCAAACGTTAAAGAAATTCTCGTCGGGTACAATTCACCATAAAATTAGACCTAAACAAAAAGAATTAGCATAAAAAAGGAAATAAGGTTCCTGAAAAAATTAAATAAGAATTATAAAATAACTCACAAGTCAAAGTCGCATGGACATTTGAAGAATGACTACATGTGGAATTCGATTGTCCAAAGAGGAAAAAATTTGATACAATGCAAATAGTGGGAGATTAATGTATTAATAATCGTCTACGTGCCTGACTGAAGAAGTTCCTCTAGGGAATAGCAAAGATGAGACGACAGAGAAAAAGTAAGGTGTCAAATTTGATGAGAAGACATCTGGAACAAACTACGAGAGAACAACAAAAGAAACGAATAAGCAAGCAAACTATATCCAAAACCCTATATTAGTTGAAAAAGAAGGCAGATAGACGGTAAAATGTA
Organism: Carcinoscorpius rotundicauda; assembly: GCA_011833715.1. NCBI lineage: Eukaryota > Metazoa > Arthropoda > Merostomata > Xiphosura > Limulidae > Carcinoscorpius > Carcinoscorpius rotundicauda. The sequence continues at coordinate 68,907,824 of CM022399.1, read as the reverse complement.
GAAAGAGAAATATCACAAACAGAGTATGGTTGCAAAGGGATAGAGAGGCAGAAAGGAAAATCACATATGGAAACCATGTGGCAATGTAACATTGAAGAGCACGCACAGGAAAAAATTCTTTCTGATTTACACGTAGGATAAGAGTAAAAAACGGAAGAAAGGTAAATCAGAGAAAAGTAGAATATACTCTCCCTAGTCTTTTTGGTTTTGGAAAATAAAGAGCAATTCAACTGAAGAAAAAATGTAGGATGACAAAGAATAAATGAAATATCATTGGCAAATAAATCAGACTACCAACGTCAAGATTAAGGGGATAATGAAAGAAATATTAAGAAAAAGTTGGAACAATGAACACGTGGAAAGTGGTTTGAATGGGGGCTGATTGAGGCAATAGAGAACCACATTAAAATATCAGTTAAGAAAAGCCACAGAGGACGACAAATCTGAAGTCAACTTATCAACATGGAGGGAGAGGTAAATACCATTTGATACTGGAAAAAAAATGAAAAACGTGGACAAAGCCAACCGATAACAGAAAACCAAACTCCATATAGTATTCCAAATAAAAAATACAAATAATAATCTCAGAAATATAATGAGCAATGGCCCAATCAGCTGCAAACTCCTGGCCCAGATACCAATGTCACAAAACATTTCATTTATTTTACTAAAATTCCTCCTCCATGGAAAAAAAACAACAAGGATAAAGATGGAGGATATGAAGAGCAAGATGAGGCGCTGATGACTGAGTTGCAAAAGAAGGAGGATAGATGGAAAATAGAAAGTTGGATAAGTCGGGGAAATCACGGCTGTAAAGGCCAATGAGAAGAGCCTGAGATTGAGTGGTATGGATGAAAAAATTATCCAATGAAAAACTTACATGTGATGATAAATAAATAGGTATGTGTTGGTTCAGTCATAACTGGAGCACTAATAGTCATGGCAATAGGATAAGAGACTTGAGGTGAAAATAGAAGTAGCTGATGGTTGAAGGATGTGGTAAGGACATCAGTATAAGCAGTATCTCACTGTAGTTGAAGCCACCAGAAAACGAGAGGACCAAGAGACCACTTCATTGGATAGTTTTTGTCTAGACAAGAAAGATGATCTGCAGCTAGATTGAAACACCGAGAACGTGACTCACAATGATATGGATATCTTGCGTGTTGGCCAAGAAACTAAAGTCCAACAAAATAAATCATATTGAGAAAGGATGCCACTTTGGTGATTCGGATACGCAACCACTGCAAAACTGTTCATTGACTTATGAAAAACGATATTTGATCAGATGTAGTAAATGATCCTAAATCCAAAAGCTCCAGTGTTGATATGATAAGACTTCTCAGCTACAAACCAACACCCCAAAGCCTCCCTGCTGACCGACCATTTCCCTCTAATCATGAATGGAACAAGTAAATTCGAATGAAGACGATAAACTGGAATATATTTGCCTATGTTTGGATTTTGTACATTTACTAAAACAGTTCGTTGTTTATTGTAGAAGGAAAAGCAATAGATGCCTGCAAAGGTTCCTGTGCAAGATTACTCATTGTGAAGAGCTCAAATATCAACTCAACCACAAGGAATTAGAGCAGTCAGGGCAGACCACAACCCAAAAAGCAGTAGCACCTTGTGAACTGTAATAGATGGAGGGACCAGTAATAATGCAGTGAACTGAAACGTCCATTGAATGAAGTCGGTGAGTAAAAAATTAGACCTTACTAAGATGGGCATTGAAAAACACCCAAATGGGTCAGATATTAGGAATGTTAAAGGAAGACGTCTCTGGTACGATTAAACAGCCCACTCGAGTTATCTTCTGGAGAACGTTAAGAGTATAAAAGGCAAACTCCTGTTCAGAATGAGCTATCAGTAACCAGTCATCCATATAATAATGAAAACGTATCCTGAGAACAGAGGAATGTCAAGAGAATCCTGAACCTATTCAATGAAAAACACAAGTGACCAAATCAAGGATTAGCATGCAAAGCTGATAACTTGCCCCAAAGATATGGTCAGAACTGCGGAGCTATAAGGGAAAGATTTTTAAATGCTACTGAACGTATAACAAAAATTAAACAAAAAGAAACATGTGTTCTTATAAAAACAGAAAACTGACTGATGAAGTAATATAATTAATGTAAAATAATACATTCTAATTAATTAGTTCTACGTTCCAAAAATGAAGTTTTTATCTATAATATATTAGTACTGAGTGAAAATTTACCTCTAAGCCACCATACCATTCTTTTGAACACAAACTTTCAAACTCACCCTTGGCTAATTTGTTTCATCTTTATATATTTCTCATTGGGATCTCCCTCAGAAACAATACTTCTCAACACTATCATGATTTCCTCGTCTGTCACTTGTTTTTCATTTTCCTTGGTTGACGTCTTATTGCTGTTTTTATTTGGCTCCTTCAAAGAAACAGAAGTTCTTAACTGTTCCATGCTTTCCTTTTCAGTCACTTTCTTTTCATAAGGTTTGGTGGACACAGTCTTCTTAATTATGATGGGATCTTCCCCATCCAGTCCAAGTGGTGAGCAGTTCTTGGCTTCTTCTTCCTCAGCAGATATTACGTACTGGTAAAAACACGCAGTTATTAATTTTGCAACTCTGACGTAATCAGAGGCGTGTTTAGGTAGAGGTTAGAGAAGGCTCAACCCCAAAGCCCATGATCTTAATGGGAGCCCACTGATTATTTTATTCTATGTAAAATTATATGTGTGTAAAACAGATAGGTTTTTGTGTACAGGATGGCCCGTAAGTATCTACCCATCCATATATTGTGTCTGATCAACGTTATAATACTAATGATGAGTTGAAGGCAGCTGTTACCGTAGCATTTGGAATAATAGCCCCTTCTATGTTGAGGAAAATGTCTCACAGAACATGGTGTCGCATAATATTATGCAGCGTACGAGAATGAGTAACAGCACACAGATACATTGGATACTTAAGATATGTGGAAAGGTAGGGACTTACGAGCCACCCTGTAGTTTTGTACTCAAGCACAAAAAAATTAATTTGGAGTTGTAAAATTGTTTACTACTCATAATAATGTCTTTTATACACCAATACGCATAACAGAAAGTAAATAATATTAAGTATTATAAAACAGCTACTAAAATATCACAAAAACATGCTTTTGTTAACAAAGATTAATAATTATCTCTCGACTTTTGTATAGAATGTTATTAATCACACCATTAAAGTTACTTACAAAGTTGAATATCGTATTCAGACAAAGAATCAACCTCTCGTGTTTTTATTCTAGCACCTCTTGTTTTATGCCGTTGGTGCAGTATAAATCATTTAATGACAATAAAAAATAAGAAAGCCTAGACAAGTAATCCTGACATTCAGTTAGTGTCTAATCATTAATAAATAATAAAATAGACAATCCTGTGATTTCGTACAAATGAAAGTTTTTGCTGCTGTTTTGTTTAATTGCCTAAGGGATTCTCAGTAAATATTATACATTAGATGGTTTGAGTTAAAATCTCACCTTTAATACCCGAAGGATAAGATGGCATAGTCCAAGACCAACGAAAGCAATATACACCGTAAAATATATTATCAGGTTCCTTAGGTTTTGTAAATAGGAACCTTCCATTGAGCAACCTTGGTTACATCTCCTAAAATCAGGATAACTGATAATAGAAAGTAAATTTAGAATGTTAAGTGGTCCTACTGTAATTTATGTAACATTAGTCTCATATACATATCGATAACATAGTTACAAATTTTGCAAAAATCCGTACGACCAACAACTACAATTACAATATTTCTGTAAATATACAGTAACTGTGAAAATTAACACAAAAGACTTGCTTCCTTAATTATTGATTCCACAACATGTTTAAAGATACAGCTTATTAATGACGCATTCAGTCCAATAAAAAGACACAACACCATCTTTGTTTTAGACCGATATGTTTCGCAAATTCTGTTAACACGAAATAATCAAGTTAATTTTTTATTGATAAAACTATAAAAACTGGTGTCATCGAATCTCACGACTTACCCATAACCAGGATATTTGATGTTCATGATTGATATCAATGAGCTTTTCAACTTCCACCCATGGTTATTTCTTTCATGGGTTATTTTCTGTAAGAATGTTAAAAACAGAACTTGGAAGAGAAGTAAAGCAATAATCAGTGATGTAATGACGAACACTGAAAATCTCAGTAGCTTGATGGCTTTCGACAAATTTGATCTTATTTGTCTTAAATACATCGTTGTTAACATTATTGACATACCACATACGAAAAGTAAGTATACTTTTTCGAGTGGTAGCAATTTTTCCACCCACGGAGAGTAAATCAAAATTATGCGACTAAAGTAAATATCATAATCAAGCAAATCCATTTTTTCAGAACTTTTTTTGAATCAATTTGACCGTTTAACGTTGTTCGAACTGGTTTCTTAGCAACGAGACGAGTCAATTGTTGTTATGAGGGGTGGTTATTGCTGAAGTTTTCTATTTTAATGGCAAGAACAACGATATGTACTACTAAACCAAACTTATTCAGTTGACGACAGCAAAGAAGGTTTTAAAAGTTGAAGAAAAAAAAACACGTGTAAAAATATTCATTAAATAAATGTTCGAAAGAAGATAGTGACAAACATCTAATTTCGTATGAGTTTTTCTGGATGGTTGTATTTAATATTTTCAACAAAATATAATTTAAAATTAAGGAAGCATCGAAAGCAATGCCTTTTACATACATGTAAAAAATAATTCTAGTACGGTAATTTGGGAGGGATATTTGGAAATTAATTGATGTATTATAAATGCAGGAAAAGCTTTATTACTCCATGACTATTGGTAGTTCTTATAAACTGTGCTTTACTTTTATACTTTTTGTTAATACATCAGTATCAGATTAATCAGAGTATGATTAAAACTAACAAAGCTTCAAAACATTATAATTTATATACTGCTATTTTAATTTCTAGTACATAACCCTCCAGTATGTCAATGGACTCATACGTTGATTTGCTGTCAGTGGCTTTGTAATTTGCGCTTGATATATGTACTTTTATATTTTTTTATACTAATTCTAATGAATATAAATGTAATAACTAATATTTATTAATTTATTCTGAAGTGTACAAATGTAATACATTTGTAATTTCTACTTCATTTCTTTACATTTACACAGTGCTTGCTAACTGGCAATAATGCGCAGATAACCCTCTCTCTCTCTTTCTTTAGATGTTTGGGTATATAAATTTGTATACCCAGGAAGGTCAGGTACATTAGACCTTTTCCTCCTTCCTTTACATTGTTTTAGTGGGCTTATTAATATATTTAAAGTAAATATAGAAGGCCAGAGTGATAATCATAACTCAGGCCCGAATGTATATTGTTTTTTCAGTTTTGTATTTTTGTAAGTCTGGAACATAGGTGGCCTGTTTTATTTTAGCACTAGCTTTTTTCTTAATTTTTTATTATTTTTTAATTACTTTATATACATTTTTCTTTTTATTTTATTTTATTTTTTCTTTCTTTATTTTTATTTATTATTATTTTTCAACTTAATTTTAGCATAATGATCTAATGTATAAGTTTATCGGGGAGAGGTGTTTAGGACTCTCTTCATCATATATGCAACACCTGTCTAGTTTGCACAACAGCTCATTTTTTCTCCAATTTTTATCGAAATATTCTATTGCACTTTGTAGAAGTTCATGTGGTATTGTTTATTTATTAGAGTATTTGAGCATGAACTTTGAGGAAATGGTTTTGGGTACTCTATATGCTTTTGTAATTAATGTGGTCTGTAACGTTTGTAGTTGTTTTTCACTTACGTTAATCCATGCAGGAGTTGCAAAATCTATTTCTGGTCTTATATATGTTTTGTATATTTTAATGATGTTTTCAGGTTTTGTTCCATAAGTTTTACCAGTTAGACTCCTAGCATAGTTTATTCTTCGCCAAATTTGAGTTTTTATGTTATTTACACGTTTTTTGAAAATTATGATCTCAGTGGTACAAGGTATGTTAATGTGGGGGATAGTTATTATTTTGAAATTGTTTCGATATAATAGGGCTATTCCACAAGTATTATGTTCTTTGGTTTATGTATTATTTATGAGAAAGAAATTTAAATCTGTTGATTTTCTTAAAAATGTTTGACTTATGCTTATGATATTCTTCTTGTATAAAATTACAAATAATAAATAAAAACAAACATAATATTTCCTTATTTTTGAAGTTCTCGAAAGTGACTAAGATTATCATGTGGTGCAGTAGCTAAAATACTTGGTTCTTTACCTTCCAGACTCTGTTTCCATTCTGTGTAGGTATATTTTTATTACTTTTCTAGTTTCTGTGGGTCGTTTATATAGAGTGAAATAATTTTTAACTGTTTATACAATTGTTAATTATTATTATTCAGGGGCTAACAATCTAAGTTTGTACTTTTGTACTTGAAGAAGAAATGTCCTCTTATTGAAAACGCTCATGTTATCGGATATCGTATTTGTGTGTTAAACCGGTTTCTTGAACCTGTTTCCCTATGATTATTATTGTCAACATTATTAAGACATTTATTGTTTCATTTTAAAATATTTTTTCTGTGTAATATAACCAACACTGATATCCAAAGAAATGATTTTCAGTTTATTCGAATTAACAACCTTGAAAAGTGCACTGTTATATAATTATACAAACAATAGAACTCGAGAAAGAGAAGTTAATTACCATTTCAAATAAAATAACGATTTCTTCTTTCGCTCTTTGAGCTAATTACTAAACATTTAAATATATAGTGCGGTTTAAATTGTTTTTTTTTAAATTTTGAACCTAAATTTATGTTCAATTATCTCGTGAATTGTTCCTTCTCTTTAACTTACTGTCAAGCGTAAATACAAATAAAGATAAAGTATTTCTGAAAGTATAATGAGTTTCCTTGACATTTCTCTTGTCTTCTTCAAGCATTTTATCCAAATTCGCTCTCAGATGCTTCCCTATGGCACAGTGGTATGTCTGACTCAAACCGTTAAAAACAGTTAAAATATTCGTCATGAACAAAGCACAGACAGCGCATTGTATATATTTGGGCTCAATTCCAAGCGAATAAAAAATGCTGTCAAGATTTATATGGACTCACTGTCTCAGGAAAAGACTCACAATCTATGTGTTATAGGATCGAAGCACATCGTCGAATATCTGTGTCGGAAAAGTATTGATAGTAATATTTACTGTTCCTACGAAAAAGTTACTGGTGGATGCTTTAGACTACTCATCTTCCCTCTCTTTTTATCTGCAGATGAAATATGAACGACTAGCGCAGCTAACCCTAGCATGTTTGGTATAATGGGGATTCGAACCCGCGGGTTACGAGCCGAATGCCTTAACTACCTGGCCACGCTCTGCCCCTAGAATTGTTTTACGAGAGTTTAAACAAGCAATCAGAGGATCCAAAAGTCAAACAACAAATTGTAATTTGATAGATGTTTATATCTTCTGTGCCTTTAAACATCAAGTTAGTTGAGACAGCCTTCTATAAATAACGCACTTAGTTCCATTGTAGTCTGTCTACAGGGCTCGATTATCTGGGATGAGCAATGTGCGAATACATTGTATAGTTTTGAAAACAAGTAAAAAACTAATTCTTACAGTTGCTCTTTTAAAGCACAAAATGTAAATATATGAATTATTTTTTCCTGAGATCAATGTAAAATTTCCCCGTCGATTAGAAATAATATGACATTACGTTTCCAAAAGAAAATGATTTTAAGGTTGAAGGTTCAGGTTTTTGCATATATATAATAGTATTGTTTATTTTCTGTCCACGAAACAACTTCGCAAGGTGTGGATGGATCTTTAACACAATTGATATGATGGTCCATTAGCTCCATGCAGAAGTACATACAGGTTTTAGGTTTGAATTTTGCGTTTTGCGGTTTTTATAGCCGTTTTTGTGTTTTCTACTACGACATTACCTTCTGTGGATAAATCGTTCATGGAATTTACGTGAAAAAAATGAACTTTCAATTTTGCGGTTTCTATGGGTATTTTTTACAATAAATTGCGTATCAGAAAAACAAATTTTATGTCCTACGATAACCTTTCTGTATTCACAAATTTACATAACTTCCATCCAGAAGATGGATACTTCTGGTAGTTAAGTAAGAATTTCACAAAACAAAAAAATTCTAAATTACTAGAACCGAAAAATTCATGCAGTCTTTGCACATTGCCCTACAGATGGCAAAACGAACATGTGAAGGACGAAATAGCACAAGATGAATATTGTTTTTAAGCACAAAAGAATTTATTGCTGCTATTTGCGTTTTTTTCATTGCAGAAAGTAAAACCATAGGTTTAAGCCTTTTCAATCTGAAAACTTATCGATGACCAATTAACACAACCTTTAAATGTGGTGCAATATATACTCAATAAAAGCAAGAAATCATGTACCACACAAGTATACTAGTCAGTCCCCTGTGTTCCCTGGTGGAACAGCAGAAAGTTTAGGAATATCTGGTCACTATGTCTTTGATCTAAAAGAAAGAGAACAAAAATAGCCAATCCTCTATTAATGTATACGAGTTAAGTTTACTTATTTTTTTAGAAAATAAAAGCAAACATTTACCTTCGACGATAACTTAAGAATGATACTACAGATTTCTCAATAGACAATTTGTTCTAAACAAACATCACAGTATAACAATTTGTTTCTTTGCCACTTTGATATAACTTTCAGTGTAGTGACTCTAACTTGTCAACAACAGCTACAAACAACATTTCGAACTTTTATTTCACAGTAAATGTCACATTCGATCATATAAAAATTTCAGTACATTTGCTACAGTTACAGAACAATCGTTTTTAAGTTACATTATCATCAAAGTCCAAAATAATAAAAGTTTACGAAAGAACAAGTTAAAGGACTCGAAAAAAAGATGATGTTAATGCCAAAAAATATTGTTACCCGTTCTATGCAGACGTACACGGACAAGTGATATCAGTGAAGAGTTCAACTTACTTAATTTGGCCTAAGAAAATCACTCCAAAATATGGCGGTTTTGACTTTCTGCCTTTCATCTACTTTATCACTTTAAAGTTAGAGATGTCGACCTCAGGTAGTCCTCGTGCAAATAAACAAACCACTGCTTATCATATTCAGATATTACAACAATTTAGAAATATGTTTGATAATTGTGATAAACTAGTAGAAAGTAATAATATAAATTAATTCATTTTATCAAATACTTTAAGTTAATTGATATTCCTATACATCTTTCCTTTTGTCTCTTTTCAGAACAGTATCATATTAATATCATTATTCAGGGTTGTAAGGTACTCATTCAGGTGGTTGAAAACTAACAATTTAAACTTTTGGATGGATAATAACAAAATAATTTTAATATTTTATTCTACTTTTAATGCAACATTTTAAATTGTTTTCATGATAGTTGCTACTATCGTATTTACGTTGTTGTTTGTTCCTCTGGCCTCCATGTGGTACAGCGAGATGTCTGCGGATTTACAACACTGGAACCTGGGTTTCAATACCCATGGAGGGCAAATTGCAGACTCATTGTAGTTTTATACTTAATTCACGAGTTCGAATCCCCATCATACCAAACATGCTCACCTTTTCAGCTGTAGGGACGCTATAAGTCATGGTACATCCCACTATTCATTGATAAAAGATTAGCTCAAGAGCTGTTGGTGGGTGGTGATAACTAGCTGCCTTCCCTCTACTCTTTCACTGCTAAATTAGCGACGGCTAGCGCAGCTAGACCACATGTAGCTTTGCGCGAAATTCAAACCAAACAAACAAATTGCTCCCTCTCAGTGCTGGACTAAAGGTTCTATGGGCCCAGAGCCTAATGAATTTTGTGGTCTTTACATCCCATTTAATTTTAAATAAAACACATTTATCAGTGGGCCACCATTAAGACCATAGGCATTGGAACTGGGTCCCATTTCGCCCTTACCTAAATTTGCCAATGCTCCCTCTACCATTTGAGGGGTTATAATGTAACTCTGTACTCAACAACAAACAAAATACTTTCGCGATATAAATACCTATGACACTTAAGCTGTCCTAGTAGTAATGTTTATATGAAGAGATGACAAGTATATTCTTTTATTTTCAAATGTTTTATTTTAAATACCCACGAAATTTTCTGATATAAAATTTACTGGCTTCATGTTTAAAAAACTAAAAGCACAAAACAAGAAAAATTCAAAAGATAAAACATAACCATATAAGTGTAAAGTACACAAGTAACTGTATGTTACCAATCATGTCATCAAAAACCAATCACCGGAGAGAACATTACTTTTTATGGAGGTTAATCACAGACTATAAAACTGTAACTTTTTCCTACGATAGAAGATAAACGTTCATCATTGTACCTAGGATATAACATACAGAGGTAAAACAGATAAGCACCGATTGTTGTACCCAGGATATAACATACTGAGGTAGAACAAATAAACATTTGTCGTGGATCCTGAGATATAACATGATTAGGTCAAAAAGATAAAAAAGATTATTGTTTTTGGAATATAACATACTAAGAAAGAATATATAAACAATTATCATTGTTCCGTGGATGTAGCATGTTAAGGTAAAACAACAAACATTTATTATTTTTCCTAGAATATAACATAATACGTTAAAACATTTTAACATTTATTACTAGTTTTTATATATAAAATAATAAGGTAAACAAATAAAAACTATTGTTGTTCCTACAAAATATACATAGCTGTTAAGCTAATAAACAGTTATTATTACTTAAGTCATCGTTTAAAATAAATTACAAGTTAGTTTGAACTCTTTGTTTTGTTCCACATAACATTTTCTTCAATGCCAGATGAAAATCTGAGCTGAATATTGTGTATATTATTTGATTAAACACGGTGTTAGTATAGTCTATCCATTGAATCGTGGTGAAAAGTCTTGAAGTAACAGTTGTTACAAATGGGCATGTCGAAGACCAAGACAAAGAATTGCATCCAACAGACTCGATGATGGCCAAGGTCTTCATTACCTTCTTCTTACCATTCAACCTCAAGCCTCGTGCTTGTATTCTACCTCTTTTCAGAACGGTGTCCAAACGGAACAATCTCTCTTTCATCCGTTTTTTCTTCGTCGGTGTCGAGAAGCAGCTTGTTGGGTTTCAATTGGTTAAACAAGATAGCCTCAAAAGAGTGGTGGTTTAATTTCTAGGTGACTCCTATAGTTTTGAATGTGATATTCTGACTAGAAGAGAAATGGTAGATCTTGGTTCGTAACGGATTCTCTTGCGAAACTTTTGGAAGATACGCTAGTATTTAACGAGAATAACCACCAGAGGTAAATCGAATGATGAACATGTGGCGAACACTTGATAAGCAACGCCCATTCGAAGGCTAGGACTACTGTAATTGCTATGGCAATGATCCACGCAAATAATACCATGAATCCAGTGTCTTTCGAACTTCTCTGATGGATATCATGTATTTGAGCGTATCTCTGTATCGGTCAACAGAAAGATGAAGAACAGAGGCCGTGCAGCACAACACCTTACAGGACATCCATATTTCATACAACACCGCTTCTATCCTTTATCCGTATCACTTAGTGTATAAAGTGTTTTTGAGGATTTTTGAACTACAAACTTCGGTGCTGAGTTAACGTCAGGTAATTCTTACTTTTCAGAGACTTAACATTAGAAAATTATTACTTTTTACTGAGTTAATGTGTGATAGATCTTACTTTTCACTGGGTTAACATCTAGTAATTTTATGGACGACTAGCACAGATAGCCCTCGAATAGCTTTGTGCAAAACAAAGAAACAAGAAACCTCATTCTCCATCTGTATAAATACTGACAGGTTAAGTTGTTTAACTGTTGTATAGAACTTCAACCAGGATTTATATAACACTTGGGTTGAACCAATTTCTCTTCAAATTGTATAAACTTCCTTAGCGGTTGGAGTTCCACATCACTATAACATTTCTAAAAATAAACATAATCCGTGAATTCACCTTAAACAAATAAAATCAAAATTGTAATTTTTTCTTTTTAACAGCGAGAGCTATTCTATGACGTATTACTAACAGTTTTGATGTTAAAACCATGTTAAGATGTTAATTTAAGGTATCTCTACTAACACTAAAGAAATTTATTGCCGTATGTTTCAAGGTATTTCTTTCCTTTTATTTAAAAGTAACGAGCTCATAGTAGTTCTGAAGATTCTCTATCGTGGTTATTATTTCTAAACTTGACACTTTACCCATATTATAGTACTCGTAATAACTGTTCACAGTCTATAACCAGGAAGACACTTCTCCACCTTGTCACTTTTTTATATTCTAGTCTTATCTCAGTGCTAACACCTCTCTGTTTTAAACAACTCAACTGGAAAATTTATTCTATGTTTTTACTGAAATACAAATATATTATGGTACAGAAAAAAGTAAATAATTGTTTGTTTGCTTGTTTTGAATTTTCGCACAAAGCTACTTGAGGGCTATCTGTGCTAGCCGTCCCTAATTTAGCAGTGTAAGACTAGAGGGAAGGCAGCTAGTCATCACCACCCACCGCCAACTCTTGGAATACTCTTTTATCAACGAATAGTGGGATTGACCGTCACATTATAACGCCCACACGGCTGGGAAGGCGAGCATGTTTAGCGCGACTCGGATGTGAACCCGCGACCCTCAGATTACGAAGCGCACGCCTTAACGCGCTTGGCCATGCCGGGCCAAAAAGTAAATAAACACATAATTAATACGTAAGAAAACTTTCTTAAACAGTTCTGTGATCATAGCAACAAAATTTAACCTTACTACTTTATTGTTGAAGAGATCTCAGTTATATTGATAAAACCTTAAAAAAAATAAAGAATGGCAAAATATCTCGCACAAGAAGATGTCTACGGACCTACAGTGCTAGAGACCGGGTCTCGATACCAGTGGTAGGATGAGTACAGATTATGTAACGCTTTATTCTTAATTAGAAACAAATAGCCACTGTTACTCAAGGCTTAATTCTCATACACAAAGATCTACACCTTTCACAAGTGAGGATGTGTCGTGAAAAAGTAGAAATTGTGTGGACAGTTAGTGAAAACATCGTAGAAAGAAGGTAGAATTCAAAATGTTTTTAAATAAACTAAATTTCCACTCTACTATATAGAAAAAAAACTCCAATTTTTTCTCATTGTAAAGTGGCTGGAAAATAAAATAGTTTCCTTTGACTTTTCAGAATGAAACTCACAAGAAAACCCGGAAGACGTTTCTCAGGATCAGTTCATAATTCATGTATGGCTAAAAAAAACAACGGAATAATAAAAACCAAAGATCTAAAGATATAAAAGCTATACTCATAAAAGTAATAAATATAAAAAATGAACAAATACAATGGATTGTACATGTAAGCAAACAGACATTATAAAACACAACACATAACAACAATACACTTGACTTTATTACTTTTTTTATATGCAAGAACGGCTCTTCTGGGCCCAGAAAACACTTCAAATAGAAGAGCGAACAACGTTTCGACCTTCTTCGGTCATCGTCAGGTTCACAAAGAAAGGGTTACTGGCCGGAAGCTGACCACATGTTTGGAAGGGGTTGTATAACTGAGTGTTGCAATGTAGAGGGCGCGGTTTGAATATATAATTTTATCTATAATATTAATATAGGTATAATGGTGTTCCTTTGTACCTATATTAATATTATAGATAAAATTATATATTCAAACCGCGCCCTCTACATTGCAACACTCAGTTATACAACCCCTTCCAAACATGTGGTCAGCTTCCGGCCAGTAACCCTTTCTTTGTGAACCTGACGATGACCGAAGAAGGTCGAAACGTTGTTCGCTCTTCTATTTGAAGGAACACCATTATACCTATATTAATATTATAGATAAAATTATATATTCAAACCGCGCCCTCTACATTGCAACACTCAGTTATACAACCCCTTCCAAACATGTGGTCAGCTTCCGGCCAGTAACCCTTTCTTTGTGAACCTGACGATGACCGAAGAAGGTCGAAACGTTGTTCGCTCTTCTATTTGAAGGAACACCATTATACCTATATTAATATTATAGATAAAATTATATATTCAAACCGCGCCCTCTACATTGCAACACTCAGTTATACAACCCCTTCCAAACATGTGGTCAGCTTCCGGCCAGTAACCCTTTCTTTGTGAACCTGACGATGACCGAAGAAGGTCGAAACGTTGTTCGCTCTTCTATTTGAAGTGTTTTCTGGGCCCAGAAGAGCCGTTCTTGCATATAAAAAATTCTCAACAAGTGGGTTTCTCGACATCTCTGATTGACTTTATTACTGTTATTGTAACACTTCCTTACTCTAGAGTGTTACACAATCTTATAATTTGTTCTATAACTGCTAGTGAATTGTGCATCATTTTAACATTAAAATACACAAATAAATGCTGCTAAAAAGAATCTAATCATAAAATATTTTGTGGTTTTATTTGTTTTTCGTCCACTCTTGGTACAGCGGTAAGTCTATAGATTTAAACCCCTAAAATTAGGGGTTCAGTTCCCCTCAGTGGACTCAGCAGATAGCCCATCGCTAGGAGAAACACACGCTCTTTATTTTTGTAATCATACAATACAAACATATAACATGTATGTATATATAAGTTTAAAGTCGTATGTACAGAAAAAATCCACACACCACAAATGTAACTTGTCATATCTGAAACTTATTGCTCTGAGATCCACACCAACAGTTATACACGTGATCGCGAAGAACGACCCTTTATTTATACTCTAGGTACAATTTGTTAACTAAGTTTAAAAGATAAATTTTCTTTTTTACAACTTTATTTTTAACACCCTCTGCCTTTTTGACTTGTAATCCGAAAGTCACAGATTCGAATCCTTGTCATACTAAAAATAAATACCGTAATTTAGCAGTAATATACTAAAAGGAAGGCATCAACACCATTTTCTGCCAACTCTTGGACTGCTTTATGAAGCAACAGTGCAATTGGCCTAAATTATAACACACCCCTAAACTGAAAGGACGATCACGTTGGATGGGACATTGATTCGAACTCTTGACCCGTACATTGCAAGCCGAGCGTTCTAATCATCTGTCCCTGCGAGACTAAAATTTTTAGGAAGGTTCATTTGTGTATGACAACTTGATTCTGTAATCTCTAACATAAAATTGATATTTGAAAACATTAATTTTAGAAAATTTTAAAGAAACAAATATTGGCCAAATAAAAATTGTAAAAAATGGAAGAAGAGCTTGAGGAGACATTCATAATCTCTTAACTGGGTGGGTGCATATTATGTAAATATTTGTTTGTTAAGCTTTTTAAGGCTTCACATAAACAACAAAGTTGTTGTTTTTACAAAAGACACAGTTTCTTCAAAATCAAGAATATTATTCTGTTTAAAAACATCCGCTAACGTGCGGGAAGACAAGAAAAATCTGAACATTATTATGAATGTGAAAATTTTATTTATAAATTAATACGCCGTTCAGTGACACAGCAGTATGTTCGCGGACTCACAACGCTGGAATTTAGGTTTCGATACATTTGGTTGGCAGAATACGGATAACCCATTGTGTATCTTTGAACTTAATTACAGACAGTACCAACAAATTAAACTGTCTTGGTATATATGAATCAATCGAATGAAGATTAGTCCTCAAATTACCGAATTATTAATGACGGGGTGAACACGTTACATCAGTTATTTTATACTTTTACCTATCATAACGACCAGTTTAAAGAACTGATCTCAGAAATAAATCACTAATTAATTTCGTGTAAAATACACATGAAATCCCGACACTTATAAGTAGGACCAATAGTAATATTGATGGTATTTTACTAACATTATGTGTGTGTGTATCGTTGTTGTAAGTGGTCCTGTATTAAAAAATTGTCAATCCACAAAGAATTTGAACACAAATACTTAAGAAACACGTGTTTAAGAATTTTACAGGGTCCATTTGGATCTCTTTAGTAATTTTAGTTTCGTTGTTCTATAAAGTCAAGCTTGTTTGTTTGTTTTTGAATTTCACGCAAAGCTACTCGAGGGCTATTGATGCTAGCCATCCATAATTTAGCAGTGTAAGACTAGACGGAAGGGGGCTAGTCGTCACTACCCACCGCTAACTCTTGGGCTATTATTTTACCAATGAATAGTGGGATTGACCATCAGATTATAACGTCCCCACGGTTGAAAAGGCGAGCATGTTTGGTGCAACAGGGATTAGAACCCGTGACCCTCAGATTACGAGTCGAACGCCTTAACCCACCTGGTCATTCCGGACCTAACGTCAGTGTATTGTATGCATCATCTCTCAAATTATGTATCTTGTTCTCTTATGATTCAATTTCAATATTGTTAAAACACTTGTGTGTGTGTGTGTGTGTGTGTACGGTCCTCGAAGATTAAGAATGACAAATATTTTTATTATTTAAATTTGAAGCTCGATTATCATGTTGTGTTCAAGCCTACAGAGTCATTCATGGCATGCGGACGTTTTACTAATGTTAATCTAATGTTTTACTAATCGTTACTTAAAGTATTTGATATGTAGTACAGTTACTTCGATATCGTTACGTAAACTATTTGATATGTAGTAAAGTTACATCTATATCGTTGCACAAACTATTTGATATGTAGTACAGTTACATCTATTTTGTTACATAAACTATTTGATATGTAGTACAGTTACATCTATATCGTTACGTAAACTATTTGATATGTAGTACAGTTACATCTATATCTTTCCATAAACTATTTGATATGTAGTACAGTTACATCTATTTTGTTACATAAACTATTTGATATGTAGTACAGTTACATCTATATCGTTACGTAAACTATTTGATATGTAGTACAGTTACATCTATATCTTTGCATAAACTATTTGATATGTAGTACAGTTACATCTATATCGTTACGTAAACTATTTGATATGCAGTACAGTTACATCTATATCGTTACGTAAACTATTTGATATGCAGTACAGTTACATCTATTTTGTTACATAAACTATTTGATATGTAGTACAGCTACATCTATATCGTTACATAAAATATTTGATATGTAGTACAGCTACATCTATATCGTTACATAAACTATACTCTTCAAAAAAGAAACGCAAAAGGGATACTTTTGTTGTTTTAAAGAGAAATATATGTAATAACGTTACAAGCTCAGAGTATGTGATGTTACACGTGATAAGGCACTGATTGTCAGACCAAAATGACAATAAAAGTTGTGCACTTTGAACACAGAGGAAAAAATCGGATTTTTGGCCAAAACGCATTCGTTTCCAATAAATTTGTTTGATAGATCTGCATGTTCTGCAAGTGCAACATGTGCATAATCCCTATAAAAGTGACGGGTTTTCGGTTTTCATAGCTCAATGTTAAGCCACCGACACGCAGTACAGTTACGTCAAGACTGCCTAAAGCACAATGCAACAACGCCATTGGTGGATTGGAAGCAGGCGAATCTCGATCAGATGTTGCCAGAGCTGTAAATGTCCACCCAAGCACCATCACAAGGCTATGGAATCGTCACCAACAACATGAATCAATTTGTGACCGTTCACGATCTGGCAGACCTCGTGTGACCAGGCCCGCACAAGATCGCTACATCCGGTTACGTCACCTTCGTAATAGGACCACCACTGCGACGTCTACTGCCTCAACCGTACCAGGGCAGCGTAGGATTTCCGATCAGACCGTACGCAACCGTCGACGAGATGCAACCCATCATGGTGAACGTCAACAACGTTTTCAACATGACAACGCCCGTCCTCACACAGTCCGACTCACCACTGTTTTCTTGAGATACCACAGCATCAACGTTCTTCCCTGGCCCTCCAGATCACCAGATTTAAACTCCGTGGAATATCTTTGGGACGAGTTGAACCGACGTCTGCGACGGCGACAACCTCAACCGCTGACTCTACCTCAGCTTGCAGAAGCTTTGCAGGCTGAGTGGACAGCCATTCCACAGGATGTGATTCGTCATCTCATCACTTCCATGGGCAGGAGATGCCAAGCAGTTATTGATGCTCACGGGGGCATACTCGTTATTGATGTTAAGTGATGTTAAACTTTAACTAGTGAGCGTAGACTTCGCCTTTGCAGACTTTGGATGTTCAGCAGTAAATGTGCAAAGTTTCATACATGTCATACAAAACTACCGGAATAAAATTGTTAACAACATGTTACAAATTTTGCCTTTTGCGTTCCTTATTTTGAAGAGTATATTTGATATGTAGTACAGTTATATTTATATCGTTGCACAAACTATTTGATATGTAGTACAGTTACATCTATGCAAAAACGGCTCGTTTAGGTTGAGAAAATATTTTACGTAGAAGAGCAAACAACGTTTCGACCTTCTTCGGTCATCGTCAGGTTCACAAAGAAAGAAAGAGGTAACTGACCGAAAGCTGATCACGTTTGGAAGGGGTTGTGTAACTGAGTGTCGCAATGTAGAGGGCGGGGTTAGATGTTTGAATATATAATTTTACTATATTATATTTAATCTAGGTATAAAGGCGTTCCTTTATATTGGTTTATTTTGGGTTTAAGTTGTTGTATAAGTAAGGCTTGTTTAATTTTGCGTTTGTTTGTGTTTGTTTCTTTATTTAGTATTTTAGTGTTTTCTATAGTAATGTTGTGTTTATTTGAGTCGCAGTGTTCGAAAATGTGTGAAGGTGACTTTTTATGTTCTTTAAATCTGGTTTCCATTTCTCTACTTGTTTCTCCAATATAGAAGTCGTGGCAGTTATCACATTGTATTTTATAAATAATGTTGTTGTGGTGTTTGTCAGTGTAGTTTTTACATAGTATAGACCTCAGTGTTGTGCCTGGTTTTTGAATAAATTTAGTATTTACTGGAATGTCATATTTTGTTACTAGTTTTGCCAAATGTTGGTTATTTGTCTGCTGATGTCGGGAATATATAGTATGCAGCAGTATATGGTTTCGTGAATTTTTGATTTGTGAGAGATATTTACTTTTGTTGGCCGATTTTGCTTTCTGTCTAAATGTGTGTGTATAATGTTTACTACGGTTTGTGGAGGAAACTTATTGATGTTATTGCCGACACTCAGTTACACAACCCCTTCCACACATGTAGTCAACTTCCGGTCAGTTACCTCTTTCTTTCTTTGTGAACCTGACGATGACCGAAGAAAGTCGAAACGTTGTTTGCTCTTTTACGTGAAATATTTTCTCAACCCAAACGATCCGTTTTCACAATCACCCATATTTATAAGTTTGCCCATTAGAACACGGTTCCAGAATTTTAGCATGAGACCTCACAAAACTTTTGAAATCCTATATAAGAACCCTCACTTGATAGATTCACAAGAAAAATGAAATTATAACCATTAGTAGTGGAATAATACAGGCGGTAACTTCAAAGTTCAGGAGATGGACCCAAATGGCAGTTTCTATGAAACATGTCTTCTCAGGACGAATTAAAGCATATTCACAAATTTCGTTATTGGATATGGTCCCCAGGTGAATTGAGAAGGAGGAAGCACACAATAGATCGTTTCTAGAATGACGCTTCTACTTACTAATTAATTGTAACTTGTTCTTTCTAAATAAATAAATAAAGTCAAACAGGAACACGTTCTGTGTCATGTTGAAAGATTCCTTTGTCTGGTGTCAGATAGGAGTTAAAGGGAATATTCCTATAATGTGTTGAATGCTCTTTTGAGACAGATTCGCGAAATTCACTTTGGGAATCACTGCACCACTGGTACGTAAAAGTAGAAAAACAACAACAATAAAAACGTTTGCGCAACATCTACCCAGTTAATCACATTGTTATGGATAAAAACAACGTATTAACAAGAATATAAAAGTCCCGTGTTTCGAGACCACTACGATATACATTATTATCAAATAAGGTGGGAATAATGGGTTACGCCTTCATTTATAAACTGAATCTAGCTATATATATCATTGTAAAATTACTATCATGCTCAAGCAACAAATAATTGCCTCGATTCCTTATCCAAGTGTATTCAGTTATAACGTTTCATACCATCAAATAAAGAATCACACATGAAGGCAGACGTACCAACATTATACCTCATATCAAAACGCAGTTCTCAGATCAATATTTCGCCTGAAATCAGATGTATCAGCCTAGTATCTCCTATGATAAAATGAATAATTCCTGTGTTACAAATATCAAGAACTGGAAGATGACATGTGACTTTCTACAAAGGAATGAAACAGATCGAAATGAAAGCTGGCTCTTCCACACACCGAGGATATCTTAAAACAGCTGATTTTGAAGCCCAGAGAAATGTAAGCTTCAGAACCACTTCAGTTGGATCTCAAGAGAAAGATTCATATTTAAAATCAGCTTACGCACTCTATCGATTACGTAAAACCGAAAGAAAACTGCAAATGTAGATTATTAATAACAGAAAAATTTGTGATTCTTTAAACCTAACGATACCTTGATTTAGTATCCTAAACACTTTAATTGAATAAATACGAATTTTCTTGCTTTTATAATACATTGATAATAAAGTATAAAATTTTCTAATTGTATACATATACATATATATTTAGAGTTTAAACGAATTACCATCATAGAAAAATATCACCTGTTATATTATTTGCGTTCTTCTCTAGAAGAATTATATTCTTCAGTTCCAAAGACACTTACATTCAGAGACCATCGAACAGGAACTCAACTAGTTTCTTCAACCGTTACGCACCTTTTCAAACTACTAAACAATAATCAAACTAGTTTCTTCAACCTATACAAATATTTATAAACTATAGAAGAAATCCAACTAGCATTTTTAACTCCTATTTACTAGCTTTAACCACACATTTAACTAATTAAATTAATCACCTAGAAACAGTTATTTTCATAAGATCTCTCTCAGTTATGTAACATAAGTATTTTGTCATATAATAACTATAACTGTATAGTATATAAGAGGAATTTAGCTAAGTTTTCGAACAGATACATCTTACTAGACTACATAACAAAAACATAACTCTTTATTATTTGATGGTAGTTTTCCCAATTAAAGCTGCTCTCGTTAGTGCTATTTCAATAGATCAAAACAGTATTTCAATACAATAGTTATTTTTTAATATTGCAGACCAAGGGAAAATGTGGGTTATTATAAATGTATATAGCCACACGTAATTTACTTATGAGAAAAAGACGGGGTGTAACAGACATCAGAGTTTTTAACGTATCTATAAAGTTGTCATGACAGCTGTGTAACACAAAATAAACGGAAGGTACAGCTATTGACCGCGGTGCCCATTACAGAAAAATGAAAATAATGCACTTAACAAAGAAAACACACAGTAATAACCACAACGTTAAAAACCATAGCAAGGCCAAATTGAAGGTCACCACAACCTAAACGGGTAAAATTTCACTCAAACAAAGCCCACCCTTACTATGTAACTAATGCCATGTGGTTTCTTAGAGACAGTTAAAATATCAAAAGCAAAATGTTCAGTAAAAATACAGTTTTCTATGCTAAAATTGGAATCAAATTATATACTACGTTATTCCCCTCCATCAGCAGTAGTATTACTGAATGCTGCTCTCGTAACGGTAACTTTTAAAAATTAAACTTCAGGTATCGTATTGAATCAGAATACGTTTCCCACAGCCTCCCGCTAGCACAGCTTGTTTCTCCGGATTTTCAACGTTAAAATCAGCGATTCGATTTCCCTCGGTAGGCTCAGCAGATAGCCCCATGTGGCTTTGCTATAAGAAAAAAAAATGTTTCCCATACAGTTACAACAATCTGCAGTGATGTGCAAATAGGCTGAGCTTAATTCACTCGTAAAGACAACTTATAATATGTATAAAATTAATACTTTTAGTCCCACCTCGTATAGTTTGTATAAAATATTCGTACAAAGCTGAAAAGCACTATTTTCGCTAGCCTTTCCTAATTTTAACATGTATATTAGACTTCAAAGAAGACAGTCAATAACACTCGCTGATTAATTTTCGCCTATTCTGATCGACAATTTGGGTGTGACCATCACTCCTATAACGGCCCTAAAGTTTAAAGCACGATTTTTGCGGCAACCGAACACGAGCCAGGAACTTTCATGTTTACAGATGGCAAGCTAACCACTCAGGCAGTTGTGATCAACGACTTTATATTATACGGCCGTTTAACACACTTTTAGAATGCTTGACAAATTTAAATGTTCAATTATAGACTATTAACTAATGATAAGGTTTCAAGTAAAGGACTGAATTAACATCTTAAAACAATACTTTAAAACATCAGAAAACTAATTTGCTTGATCATGTTTTCGTTTTGCAAATTTGAAATTCCCACCTGTGAAATTCTTAGTTCTCCCCGAGTCAACAACAATCAGAAATTTGATTTTATTTGAAGTATGCCATTTCACCGATAAGAGGCCGTAGGCAACCAAGAGGACTTATCTCCTTCAACTATTCCCATCACGACACAGTAGAGTTGTCTGTCAGTCAATCATTAGACACTAAAATGACGTCACATAAGGAACGCTCTCACGTTGCAATTTGTACTGTTGTAACGTCATTAAAACGTGCGTATGCCATAAATCACGAGAAGTACTATACACTCTCTACGCTTTAACACAACAAGACATACAGTTTCAAGAAATAAAAATCTTTCCTACTTGTACTTTTCGTTATATTTACTCTTGAATAATAACATTTTCGGGGACCTTACGGAAGTACATATAGTAATGAAAATATTATTTTAATTACAGAAAGTAAAATATTATTCTTTTAAGGTCTTCATAATCCTTTGGATCCTTATCACCATCTTCCGCTTAAACTAGATTTTTCACAAAACACAACTAAAATGTAGCAGTTAATTAATTAAGAAACACATCACGAAACACTCCTGAGGGATTTGATAAAGAACCCGCTTTTAAAAAAAATAAAAGTTTATAATGAAGATTTGTTATTTCTCAGTAAAGTGGTTGCAAAAATTTTATTGTTTTGAGGTATTTGAAATAATTTCATAAATCTTATACGAAACAAATTATATTGTCTGTGTGTTATTAATAATGTATGCAGTAAAATATACGACACTACTCTATTACCGGCCTTGAGAAACAACAACACTTGATTTTTAAACAATCGTTTCCTTTATCATTGTTTATTACCATCAGAAATAAAAGTCGGATCAGAAGTAAAAAACAGTAAATTCATCAGCCACAATCGGAAATTTTATTTTATTTGAAGTATGCAATTTTCCCGAAAAGAAACCGAAGCCAACCTGGAAGACTCATCTGTTCTAACCTGTCAGCCTTCTACCACCATTACTCTTGCAGCTTTAAGCAGCCAAAGTTGCCCAAAAATGAATTTGCCAAAAATTAAAAAAAACATTAATTAAATTTTACAGGGCTATAAATCAGAAACTATTAGAGATATTGATCTAATCTTTGGCAATTTTTCATTATATGGATAGATAAGCACATGTGAGTGTTTTCAAGGCATTTTGTGGGGGTCACATGCATCTCCCTGGATGATTTGACATGGAATGACCCTCGTATGTCTTTGCATAAGTTGTTCAAAATTCTTTGCTGTCTGCTCGCGCATCCTTAACCCCTAAGTTTATTTCATTATACATGGGTAGAGTGCCAGTAAGTTTATTATTTGTGTAATTGCTTTGTAGAATATTTTCTAAGTTGTTCCTGAAATATAATTAATTTCATCAAAACTTCATTATTTGTCTCCAAGTTATATATTGTTACAGCATATAAAGTTGATTTTCTTTCAATCAGTAGACTTCTTTCAGTTCATGTATCACAACAGCAACAATAACAAACAAATAAATATCTTTATGCTTTTTATAGCAAAGTCACATCGAGTTATCTGCTGAGCCCACCGAAGGGAATAGAACCCCTGATTTTAAAGTTGTAAATCCCTAGATTTACCGCTGCACTAATGAAGGGCAACAAATACAAAAATAATTTGGTAATCTTGACCGTTGATATGTAGTTTGTTGATATGTTTTTTAATATGTAGGGATGAACTTTGTAATGTTGTATAATACCTGTATGTTTGTTTATATTCTTTTCGTAACTGCCTTCTGTACATCACTCACCTTTACAAAATGTGTTTTTATTATTTTTATTTGATAAACAAAACTTTGTAGTTTCAGGTGAACAAAAGTTAATCTTTTGAAAAGAAAATCACAGCAAGGGTAAAATATTAAAATCAAAAGTAAAATTTGACATTTATTGTCAGTCGAATGAAATACATTTTTGTTTGGTATTACGGCTATTTATAAAATACGTTCATAAGTAGGAATATTACTAACAAGGAGACACAGGTGTTATTAAGGAAATATTTATGAGTTATATATATATGAAGAGGTGATATCTCAGAATAATGTTGACTATTTTCTCCAGCTATTAATTTTCCATTTAAAGTCAACTGATTGATTAGTCGTAAATAAATGAAAAGTCTTACAATGATAAAATTCGGAAATCGATCTTTCAAGGTGAAACGGCTGATAGCTTGTTATTTAGTTGCTAGATAAACATATCATATGAATTACTTCCTAGTATGGGCTGGTGACTAGGGCTGTGACGATTACACGTTCAACCGTTTACTGCTCCTTAGCGGTTACGAATTTCCTAACCGATTAATCTAAGATTTTTTTTCCGAAAAAAATAAACGAGGGAAAAACAAGTTATCGACACTTGCTTGTAAATATTCCATTATTTGACATTGACGTTGGTATGTTTGCCTATCGCAGTTTTACGAACTGCTAGCCTTTTTGTTTGGTTGAATTTTCGTCGTTGTTGTTGTTGAAAGCCTTTAGAGTTTTTGTTAAAGTTCGGTGCGGCCGTCACGCGCAAATTCCTAGGGCTGTGACGATTACACGATTCACCGGTTACGGTTCAGTTACGAGGCAAAGATTAACCGGTCACAAAAGTCCGTAATCGTCGCAGCCCTACTGGTGACTAGAGCACTCTACTCGTAATGCAGGAATCTTGAGTTCGAATCTTTTCAACGAACATGTTTGCCTTTTCAGCCTTAGGAACGTTATGATATGATAATCAGCCCCACCTTTTTTCAGAAAATAGTAGCTCAAGAGTTGTTGGTGGGTGATGTGGACCGACTGTCTTTCTTCTCCCAGGAAGCGAAGCTACATTTATACACTGGCATGTCGACGTAGTGTGTGCCATACTAACGTGTTGGGCTCGGCATGGTCAGGTGGTTAAGGCATTCGACTTGTAACCCTAGTATCGCTGGTTTGAGTCCCCGTCACAAGACACATTCTTGACATTTCAGCCGTAGGGGCGTTATAAAGTGACGGTGAATCCCACTAATTGTTTGTAAAAGAGTAGCCCAAGAATTGGTAGTGGGTGGTGATGTCTAGCTGCCTTCCATCTAGTCTTACACTGCTTAATTAGGGACGAGTAGCGCAGATAGACCTCGTGTAGCTCTGCGCGAAATTTAAAACAAACAAACAAAGCTGCTAAATATATGATATCATAGGAAGTTGAGGTTTCGTTGTTAGTACGTGGTTGTATGAGTTTCATTCCGTTTGAAATTAAACAGAAAACTAAACAATGGGCTATCCGTGCTGTTTTCATCATTGGTATCGTGACCCTATTTCTAGCATTGTAAATCCGAAGACATTCCGCTGTCCATTCTGGGTTAGTCCTTGAATATAAACTTGTATTATTCACCGTGAAATTTATTTCAATACTACGAAAAGCATCTTTAAATACCACATGATTTGTTCTAAAGTTATTTCATATCCAACAGTAGTCCTCGGTCACGAAGGTAACCACTTACTCTAATAAAGAAGTAAGCATTAAATGAATATGAAGGAAAAATTCGGATGCAGATATTATTCTGTAAAGTTTTAAAGTAAAATGTAAATGTTCAAAGAAAGAAGAATAGGATATGAGATTATTTCTGGACAAATAGGAGAAAATTTTTAGGTGAAGAAAATATTTTGTAAGGCGAACGAGTTACGAAAGTCGCCAAATCTTCATAATTTTCATTTTGAAGGCCTTTCAAATATCTGGCATAAAAAGAAGATTTTCATAAAATTGTACGAAAAAATTGTACCATATGGATACCTGTTGTCAATGTGTTGTAGAACGTGTAATGAGTAGTTTCTTACTAAAATAATATATTGTGAAGAAAAGCGTATACTTATTGTTTTATAGAATGTACCAAGATTTAAATTTTCTCTGTGGTTGAATAACAATAAAATATTTTTGTCATGACTTTAATATTCTCATTTTTCGAAATTTTTTATAACCCCCATAGAATTAAATATCTGTAATTAAAAGTTAAACAATTATAAACTTTAAACGAGAAAGAGAGGAGAGAAGTAAATGTATTCTTATATATAAAATTCGATGTGCATCGTTTAACGATGTGTCTGAATGCTGTCCTCAGCAAGCGATCAACTGTAAAAAATCAGGGCAATAACATATAAAAAGGAGACGTTGTACATTTTTTGATAAAATTATAATGCACATTTTTATTTGCCGTTTAACCTGAAACATATTTTAATGTTAGTATAAATACGTTTTAGATGGCGCTGTATGTCTAAGTGACATATTTTTGTTTGATTGCTTTATTGCACTTCATCCTTAAGCGTTAAGCACGGACCATCACAATGGGCTCTATGAGCTTTGCTCACCACGAGTATTAATACTCGGATTTCACCATTTTAAGCCCACAGACATACAATGTTCTACAAGGGCCGCAGCTGTTTCCTTTTAATCTTATACTACGTAATTTTTCATATGTGTGTATACATTTATTGTTTTGAACTATGTTACTTTGTTTTGATTGAAATGTGGTGTGGATGGCGCATGAGGTTAATGTCTAAGAGGTTACAATGAGATTTAAACAGGCACATTAATATATATATTTGGTCAAGGAATTAGGTCGTTGATTTGAGTATTCGTTTGAGTACAGGTGAATAATACCAGTTATATAGTGAGTGGTTGAGATATCATTGTTTCTCGTCTGTTAAATTAATCTGTTCATTAGTGTAGAAATTCCATTAAAAGTGAAAACGTTATTTCTGAGCTAAGGCCTAAAATTGTGCAATGGGAATATATCCTGTAACCAACGCCAAGAAAAAATAAACTAATTTGCTACTATTAAGTGTTCTAGACTTTGTATAATGCTCCCCGCTAGTGCAGCGGGATGTCTCCGGACTTATAACGCTAAAATCAGGGGTTCGATTACCCTCGGTGGGTTGAGCAGATAGCCCTTTGTGGCTTTGCTATACGAAACATACACACACACACAGTTTGTATACATTTCATGAAATAATCCTAAAACCCAGCCGAACTACAAAATCTGATAGAACAGATTACTGAAAAATACACACGTATATATGTGTGGGCTGATGTTGTTTTACATATTTATGGCTACAGCTGTCATGTTTAACCCAGCAAAGATATCTCATAGGTCTTAATTTTATTCTCATCAAAAATTTAAACATGTAATGGGTAATAAAATTTTCTGAACGAATCTAATTATAATTAATTATAATAAAGGTGTTATTTCACTGAGTTCCTTATTATGTTTAACAAAAACAATATATGAGTTAAATATGTCAGATGCTGTTAAACTGGTATCAAAATATTTTATTTTTATTTTTGTACTGCTTAAACCTCTTTCAGAACTACACATTCCACAGATGACCCAGAGCTATTTGGACGTTACTACAAAGTGAGTATATTTTGAGTAATGTCAGTGTTATACACGTTATCTTTTCAAACGCATGTTGCTGAAGAGAGCGTAGACTATATGTAGGGCTGACCAAGGCACTCAAATGGCTTAACACAAGTATTCACATGCAAATTCAACAATCACTGAGAGTTTTAACTCAAAATATAATTGTCACTTACTTTTGTTTGTTTCTTTAGTCAATAAGACAGAAAACAAGAAAAAAGTTCATCATTAAGAGATGAAAAGAAAAATTGAGCTACTCACCAAATTGCTCATTTGTCTTATTCTTGTTTCATTTAGGAAAACTATGATATTACTTCATCATATTTTATATGTTTCTAGGAAGTTCAAGATGAAATCTCTTAGTTCTACTAGGCCCGGCATGGCCAAGCCTGTTAAGACGTACGATTCGTAATCTGAGGGTCGCAGGTTCGCATCCCCGTTGCGCCAAACATGCTCGCCCTTTCAGCCGTGGGGGCGTTATAATGTAACGGTCAATCCCGCTATTCATTGGTAAAAGCGTAGTCCAAGAGTTAGCGGTGGGTGGTGATGAATGACTAGCTGCCTTTCCACTGCTAAATTAGGGACAGCTAGCACAGATAGCCCTTGAGTAGCTTTGTGCGAAATTCAAAAACAAACAAACCATAGCAAAAGGATTAAATAATGAAGGATGTGTATTTCTTACTCACAAAGTGCAATTTAATTAGTTTAAATTAATTAGTTGTTTATTATCATCAGTAATAAATTAACAGTTTCTGCTATATTTCTTGTTTATTTGTGTAGGTGCAGTCAAACTAGACTTTCACATTACAGTATCATTTCAAACTCGGGTATATTTGAATAAGTTTCAGTAAAAAGCTGTTATAATAAGTGACAATAATTCTATTTAGGTTACATGGACAACCAGCTGCTACTTATGAATCTTGATTAACACGCAAGTTTCTTCATGGGCGAACAGAGAACATTCGCTCTTCATCTATAGAGTCTCTGGACTTTTCAAACAGATGATGGATTTTAATTCTCCCCCTCATGTTAAAGTTTCAGCTTTGCGTACAGCTATAAATGTTCACAAAGAATATTATATATGTCCACTATTGAAAAGAGCAGTTTTGTAAAACTCCCAACTTTTTTTCATACTGTCATAGGCTATAAAGTATTGTGTTAAGGCGTACGATTCGTAATATGAGGGTCGCGGGTTTGCATCCCCGTCGCGCCAAACATGCTCACCCTTTCAGCCGTGGGAGCGTTATAATGTGACGGTCAGTCCCACTATTCATTGGTAAAAGAATAGTCCAAGAGTTAGCGGTGGGTGGTGATGACTAGCTGCCTTCCCTGTAGTCTTACACTGCTAAATTAGGGACGGCTAGCACAGATAGCTTTCGAGTAGCTTTGTGCGAAATTTAAAATCAAACAAACAATAGTTCTATTAACCACTACTATTTTATTAATAATAATTCTACTGTAAAGAATGTTATTATTACCTCTTGAAATTAGACGGTTTTACAGATATTTTGTGTTCATTTAAAATATACACAAATTACCAGCCATTAATAGGTAAGCATTAGGTTATTTTAACACATAAAATGCTCAATGTTTTGTACACTGTGCAATCGGTGTCTTTAAGCACGTAAACATCGTCTCTCCTCGAATACAACACTCACTACCGAGTTCCAAACTACCTCTGTAAGCAACTTAAGCGCAAGAACTGTTCTTTGGAAACTTCGTGAAATGGGTTTACATGGTCGAGCAGCCGCACACATGTGTAAGATCACCATGCACAATGCCAAGTGTCGACTGAAGTGGTGTAAAGCACACCGCTTTTGGACTCTGAAGCAGTGGAAACACGTTTTCTGGAATGATGAATGATGCTTCACGAAACGGCAATCTGACGGACGAATCTGAATTTGGCGGATGCCAGGAAAACAATATCTGCCTGAATGCATAGTGCCAATTATAAAGTTTTGCAGGGCTGTTTTTCATGGTTTTGGCTACTTGATCCACTTGGTCAATGTAAAGAATCTGTGGAAAAGTGTTGACTCATATTATTCATGATACTGGTAACAACTGACAACAATTGATTGAAACAACTTTGTTGCTATCTACTAGTGTTAGTGATACAAAATTCATTTCATTTATAGTATTCCAAGACTTTTGGCTTTCTATTGTTTCTAAAAATAGTATGCTGCAGCAAATTAACTTGCCTGCATAAACTATTGTAATAGCTTTGGAAAGAAGAGATACGCTACATGGCAAAAGTATGTGTAAACCCTTTCTAATTAGCGGGTTCAGCTATTTTAGCCAGGATGCCAGAAGAACGCTACCTGCCTGAATGCATAGTGCAACTGTAAAGTTATGTGGAGGAGGAATAATGGTTTGGGGCTGTTTTTCATAATTTGGGGTAGGCTCTTTAGTTTCAGTGAAGGGACGTCTTAATGCTACAGCATACAATGACATTCTAGATAATTGTATGCTTCCAAATTTGTGGCAACACTTTGGGTAAGTCCCTTTTTTGTTTGAGTCCTCGTGCACAAAGTGATTTCCATAAATACATGGTTTGTCGAAATTGGTGTGGAAGAATTTAACTGGCGTGCACAGAGCCTTAACTTTAACCCCATCGAACACCTATGGAATGAATTGGAACACCGACTGCATGCCAAGCCTTCTCGCCCAACATCATGCCCGACCTCACTGAAGCTCTTGTGGATGAATAGGAGGGAATCCCAGCAGCCATGTTTCAAAATGTGGTGAAAAGCCTTCCTAGGAGAGTAGAAACTGCTATAATAGTAAAGGGGGACCAACTTTATATTAATGCACATGGTTTTGGTATTAGATATTCAATAAGCACATATGGGTGTGATGGTCAGGTGTCTACATATTTTTGATCAGGTAGTGTAGTTTTAATAATTTATCGTGCATAAGTGCCAGATCAAGAAGAAATGTTTCGACGAAATGTGTTTCTAAAGCCACCTGAAAGAACATTGGTTAAATTTTGGTCGGGATTTATCAATGTTACTACTAATTGACTTGAAATGGTAATATTGAGATGTTTTACATTTAGAAACAGCTGAAACAGTTCTGAACGAGCTTGTAACTCATGTAGTTCTCAACACAAGACCATTTTTTACATTTCTTTTTCAAGCTGTTATATAACTGAGAAATAATAATTTATTTGTTAATGTGCAAGTATGATAAAATAGAAAAGAGAATGTTCATAAACTCTTACACTCTTTGACAGTTATACTGCTAAGCCCCAGCCAACCAGGGTTGACATAAACATATGACAAATGTAAGAACATATATATAAACAAGAACTTGTTATACACGTTTCAACTTGTAAGTGATAAAACTATGAGAATAAGATATTACAACATTCTTTTTGTGAGATAGGTGTGGAATATTGAACATTTGTTGACACAGGGTATTTATGTATAATGGGGTCAGTTACTTAAACTTCACGAGTTATAACTATAACAGGCTTGGCATAGTCAGGTAGTTAGAGCTCTCAACTCCCAATATGCAATTTGAATCCTCGTCACAACAAATATGCTCGCTATCACAGCCATGGGGGTATGATAATGTAACGATCAATCCACTAATTGTTGGAAAAAGAGTAACTCAAGAGTTGGCGGTGGGTGGTGATAACTAGCTGCTTTACCTCTGATCTTATTATGATGAATTAGGGATGGCTAACGTAGTTAGCCTTCGAATAGTTTTGCAGGAAATTCAAAACAAACAAACAATTATAAAATTGGAATCAATGTCATACATTATAATAAGCGTTCGACTCGTAATCTGAGGGTCGCGGGTTTGAGTCTCGGCCGCACCAAACATGCTCGCCCTTTCAGCTGTAGGAGCGTTATATTGTTACAGTCAATTCAACTATTCGTTGGTAAAAGAGTAGCCCAAGAGTTGGCAGTGAGTGGTGATAATTAGCTGCCTTCCCTCTTATCTTACACTGCTAAATTAGGGACGGCTAGTGCAGATAGCCCTCTAGTAGCTTTGCGCGAAATCCAAAAACAAACAATATAATAATTTTATAACTCACAAAGTATTAAAACGAAATAGTATTGATTTGAATATTTATGCAAATTTCTGCGAAACCTATAAAGAAATCAACGTTTATCAAATAACGTCATTGTACGCTACAACTTTTGAATTGATTATCTCTAAAGCGTAATTTCAGAGTTAATGTTGACCTATATATGACAACATAAAGATTGGTAACAAATGACTCAACCTACCTATACAATATATTTGCGTATATTCGATATTTCATATCTATTTCATAACAATAGGGGAAAAAAGGATTAATTCTGACTCATCCAGTATATACTCTGCTGGCCAAAATCTTAAGGCCAATGAACATGAGCCCCCCAGTGGCTCAGCGGTATGTCTGCGAACTTACACGCTAAAATCCGGGTTTCGATACCCGTGGTGGGCAGAGCACAGATAGCCCATTGTGTAGCTTTGTGCTTGATTCAAAACAGCAACAACAACCAATGAACATGAGGAAAATTATGCATTTTGCGTTGTTAGACTCAACCACTCTATTTGAGTAGAGCTTCGAAAGATGGAAAGAAGAAAAGCAAAAATAAAAATAAAAAACTTTTTTAGCATTTAATAGGGAAAATGTGAACATTATGAAATTAGCTTAAATACTAGCTGGTCAAAAGTTTAAGACCATACCAAAGATATGTTCTAAACACGGTAGGAAATGCACAACAAAAGGTCTCAGTAGTGAGTTGTATGGCCGTCATTGCGAATAACTTCAAACATTCGCTTTGGCATGGTCGATGTAATCTTTTGCAGAAGGCTGGCTGGAATGTTGTTCCAAATAGCGAAGATGGCTTCACGAAGATCATGCACTGTTTGGAATTGACGTCCATTTCTATAGTCTTCCCTTGTCTTCCACCCCCAAATATTTTCAATGGGGTTCAGTTCGGGCGAACACGCTGGATGGTCCCAAAGAATCATGTTATTCGCCATGAAAAAGTCCTTTATCCAGCGAGCATTGTGGATTACAGCGTTGTCCTACTGAAAGATCCAATTATTTCCACACAAGTGAGGGCCTTCAATTAGTATGGATGCTCTCAACATGCCAATGTAGCCAGCTGCTGTTTAATGCCCCTGTATAACTTAAAACTCCATTGATCTATGGAAAGAGAAAGCACCCCAGATCCTCCTCCACTGTGTCGTGTAGAAAATGTCTCCTGTGGGATATCCTTATCGTGCCACTAACGATGGGAGTCATCTCGACCATCCAGGTAAAATTTTTTTCATGAGAGAACAAAACCTTCGTTCACTTTTCAACGTGGAAGGAGGCGTGGCCTTTGAAGACGTTTACAGTTTTTAAAGCTTTTCTCTCGTAGATGCCGTCTTTTTGTTCTTGAGTTGCATTCTGCGTCCGTAAGAGCCTTAATCTGATTGGCTGGTGTCTTACCAGATAACCCAACGAATCCTCCTGCTCAGCGCGGGCGAAATTTTCTTAGGCCGACCACTGGAAATTCTCGTTCCGTATACCTCAGGGTCTTTTAAGAAATTTGCAACAGCAGTTTTACTGCGTTCAATCTCACCATCAATGGCACGTTGAGAGAGACCTTGCTTTTGCAGCTCGACAATTCTGCCATGTTCAGTCTCTGTCAACTTTATAGCCTTTGCCATGTTTTTACCCAATGTAACACAGGAGATGTCAGTGAAGGATGTTGACAACGCCAATGCTTGAACACAAATGACTAAATTTCTTTACGTGTTTATCGACTAACGCTTCGTTTCAGTATGGTCTTAAACTTTTGACTCGCTAGTATTTAGGCTAATTTCATAGTGTTTACATTTTCCCTATTAAATGCTAAAAAAGTTTTTTAATTTTATTTTCTTTTTTCTTATTTTTATCTTTCGAAGCACAACTCAAGTGATTAAGTCTAACAAAGCAAAGTGCATATGTTTTCTTTATGTTCATTGGCCTTAAGATTTTGGTCAGCAGTGTGTGTGTGTATATATATATATACATTAAACAGTATTCCTTAGAAAAGACATATTTTGTTGTTAACATTTCTATAAAATATTCAAACACTTGGATAGTATTATAATGGCGGTAATTTTCACGGGATACATATGTATAAGGACTGTAAAAATAACAGAATTAACTAAAGTAAACTAGAAAATATTATTTTAATTCTCTTTTCAACACACGATTTAACAGTTATAAATTCAACATCTATTTTCGCTTTTTTATAATTCTTTCAGCAGACAACTTGGTGTTAGTCTTAGATTTCACTCTGTTAGAGCTTCAGAATCTATGGACTTATAACCTATCTTTGAATAGGTGGTTAAATAATGACTTCAGTGAATAAGTTTTTGTAAACTGTTATGTATATTTGAATTATTTCGGTTAATTATATATACTATTCTATCCATATTATGTGTACTGAAATAGAGTAGCTAAAATAAATATATATTTCCTGTAGATGACTGCTCTTGTTACGAGGACACTCCTACTCAAATCAGGAGAAAATAGGCAGTTTCTTCAACAGGAGGTTGAAGAAGCCTTAACCAAAATGATGGCTAATACTTCCCCGAAAAGGTTTGCGTCAACCCTTCTGAAAGTTGGAATCAGGTAAGTAACTGTCAAGACTGAAGATATATATCAGTTTACTTTTCAGTAATATTTTAAACTGTTTTAATGTATAACACAAGCTTAAATGTTTAATATAATGGATATGAAAACAAAACACAGAAGCATGATAATAGTATCCAACTTACGGTAAATATTATTCTTTACTCATGACAAAAATATTATATAAAAAAATAAAAGGGCTATTATATGAGGAGACATTAAGATCCTTGATGTTTATTTTTCTTTAAAAAAGGGTTAAAGGGGATCTTATTGATGTGTTTCAGATTGTGAAAGGTATCGATAATGTCCATGCATCAAAATGTTTCTTACTTATCAGCGAGTATTACAGATATATGGGAGAGAAATATAGATTTAGTCAAGATAGATGCTGTCTTTCAGATGAGATAATTTATTTTTCAAATAGGATGGTTGGCTTATGGAAAGGGTTGCTTCAGGTATTGTAGAGACAGTAAATCTGGTTCAATTTAAAATAAAACATAATGGATATGTTAATGAAAAGCGCCAGCTTTAAATTTTTTAAATGTATTTATTTAACAGTATATTTTGACTTAGATGATGGGACAGCCAAAATCTAGTACTACGTCCCTTGTCCCTAAACATTATATAATGTTATTTTAAAACTGTATTTCGATACTCGTAGTGAGCACACCGCAGATAGCCAGTTGTGTGTCTATGTGTTCAACTACAAACACACAAAAGCTTATTTAAATAATATTTCAATGAGTGCTTATTAGTACTCGATAATTTAATCTTTGATAATTTAAGAAGTATTTCTTGTCTTCTAAAATAACGTTGACGTAACTGTAGATTAAGAGACAGGAGTTGTATATAACCCATACTGCATAATAGCTTGCTCACAGAGAAATTGTTTGTATACATTTTAACTGAAGTTTCAAATGACAGAAAGTACTTATCACTACTGCAGAACAAACTGCACATTTAGCATTTTCTATTAAAATAATTATTCATCACCATTTAACAACACTTAATAAAGTAAGTGTTTTGTTATTCTATATCATTTAACTTCAATGTCATGGGTCAATACATCTTATTAAATAAATGGATTATATTCAAATTTGTTTTCTATTGCATCTTCCTTAAACATACTATAAAAGTTTCATATTAAAATGGTGCGGATTATGTTATATCAAAGGTAAAATATTCGAAATAATTATGGAAAGAGTTGGTACCAAAAGGTAAATATTATGGAATTGTTTTCAGCCTATTACAGTAAAAATGTTTTGACTTAAAGTATAGTCTCGAATTGAAAATTTACATTGTTATTATCTGTCGCTACACTAATCACAAAGAAGTCTTGAAAACCGTATTATTCTAAGTATAGAGTGCACTTTTGACTTCCTGGACAAAAATTATATATTACAGACAGGTGTAAGATCAGTTTTGGCCAGTGAACACTCCTCAACGCGACATATTTATGTGTAATTATTTTATATATTTCACAAGAGATTGTATTTGAAAGTAAAATAATACTGTTGATAATATAAAACAACTCAAACATGATAACAAGTAACTAAGGATGTGGTTATTACAATCATCTAGATACAAGTACAAGTGTAAATTTTACATGCAAAACAACAAGGCAAGAATTAGTACGAAGTGGATTTAGTGAATGTTTATTTACTAAAAGATCCTATTTCGGAGAGGTAACCAAACCTAAAGACTAAAATGGGACCATGCAAAGATAGATAGCAGTTGGTAAAAGACCATTTGCTTTTCGAATGTCCAACTGTTGTTTTTCTATTGGGCATTCTAGACGTCAATAGCAAAGTGGCAGTTGGCTATTCAAAGTACCAATTGTGAACTAATATTGTTAATTCGTTAGTAGATTGGTAGTTGGTTGGTTTCCCTTTTTGACGCAAAATACAAACGCAACTTGTTTTTACAACTTTGCAAGC
This sequence comes from Carcinoscorpius rotundicauda, assembly GCA_011833715.1. Classification (NCBI taxonomy): domain Eukaryota; kingdom Metazoa; phylum Arthropoda; class Merostomata; order Xiphosura; family Limulidae; genus Carcinoscorpius; species Carcinoscorpius rotundicauda. The sequence continues at coordinate 68,871,536 of CM022399.1, read as the reverse complement.
ACAACACAATGAAAGTATTGAAAGTTGTGTAGAGAAGAATATACTGAAGGATTTCAGTTAATTATAATTGCCCCCCAGTGGCTCAGCGGTATATCTGCGGACTTACACGCTAAAATCCGGGTTTCGTTACTCGTGGTGGGCAGAGCACAGATAGCCCATTGTGTAGCTTTGTGCTTAATTCAAAACAACAACAATAATTATAATTGCATAATATATTATTAGTAAGCATATTATATTTTTAACACAACTGTAATAGTTGGTCAATCAACCGATGTGATATTTACAAGAAACAGAACTTTCAAGCATATCATATATTTTTTATTTTTCGTGTTTAACTCACAGTAGCATATTTAAATAGATAGATCAGAAATAGTGTAGTTGGAATACGTTTGAAAACTCTTCTTTGAAAACCTTCTGGAATAAATAAATAACGTTATATTATTAATACAATGGGGAAAATATTCTCATAAATAAACTGTAAACGTTGTACTGTGGAATATTGTTTGTTTGTTTTTTTTTAGTTTCGCGCAGAGCTACTCGAAAGCTATCTGCGCTAGCCGTCCCTAATTTAGCAGTGTAAGACTAGAGGGAAAGCAACTGTTCATCACCACCCACCGCCCACTCTTTTACCAACAAATAGTGGGATTGACCGTCACGGTATAACGCCCGCACAATTGAAAGGGCGATCATGTTTGGTGCAACGGGGATGCGAACCTGCGACCCTCAGATTGCACACACCTGGCCATGTCGGGCCGTCTGTGGAATATTAAACCAGTCTTTTGAGAGACATTTTTTTTAGTTTGTATTGTTACTCTCGGAAATAATGTTTAGGAAAAAAAAGGAAAGTTATTGGTTTATCTCGACAGGGGCTTTCCATTCTTTCCATACCAAATGATTTGGGCGCAAGTGGCTCACATATATAATCCTTGACTTCCTTCAAAACCATAATTGAAATATTATCTGGGCCACCATCCTTATTCCAAACTCAGAATTTATAAAGTTATCTTGTTTATCTTTGTTTTCATCTTTCAATTGCTCACATGAGGAGCACTTCTTAAGTCTTTTTAAGTAAAAAAACTAAAGAGAAAAGTAATCATCAGATCCAAGACTTCCTTATCCTAACATTTTGCTTACTTCTAAAATCCTTATTTTAATGTTTATGTTTTGAGCCAAATTTTTTCATGCATCCTTTTGGATGTCCTAATTTCCTGTTTAACCAAGTTTCTTGATCTTACATAATATACCAGCCAACTTAAATTTCATAAAGTTGATTTTCTTAAAATATTTCATCTGCTACACCATTGTGAGACTTCCAGGTGTAGCTACCCTTTTCTTTCTGTAAGAAATATATTTCGTTTGAATATTGAAATACTTTTCTTTAAAATACTTCCACATTTGCTCAGTGTCTCTAAATAATTTAGTCACCCAATTCACAATCGATAATTTTTATTGCATCCTTTCAACATTTGCTGTTTTGAATTTTGGAATCAAAACATTATTGTTGCTGATTTCCAATTGCAGTAAAATATCAAAACCAATACAGCAATGATAACTTGTATCTAAGTGTTTCCCAGTTTCAACCCTCTAAACCATATGCATACAAGAAGTTATCACTAAATATAAAAAAAAACAGTATTTTTATAAGTAACTTCCATGACTAATTGGTGAAAAAATCTATCTTAAACAGTTTTCAGTAACCTTTATCCCTCGTGGTTTGACTCTAACATTTCCAATTCAGTATGCCTGAAATTAGAATCACCCATAATTATGACTTCATAACAGCTAAAATCTTAATATTACTCAATGTAAAATTGTTCACTAATTTCATCTGGTTGTCTGTAACAAATTTCTATTAAGAGTTTTCACTTGATATCCACTAAAAGAAACCAAAATTGAATCAATCTCCTTGTTATTATCTTTAATATTTTCACCTTCAACATCAAAATTATTTATTTTTAACCACGTTTTAATTATTTCCATTATATCGAAATCTTGTGTTATTACCAGTGCCCTAAAATCATCTATGTTATTGTTTGTTTTGAATATCGCGCAAAGCTACTCGAGGGCTATCTGCGCTAGCCGTCCTTAATTTAGCAGTGTAAGACCAGAGGGAAGGTAGCTAGTCATCACCACCCATCGCAAACTCTTGGGCTACTCTTTTACCAGCGAATAGTGGTATTGACCGGCACATTATAACGCCCTACGGCTGAAAGGGCGAGAATGTTTGGTGCGACCGAGATTCGAACCCGCAAACCTCGGATTACGAGTCGAACGCCTTAACAGGCTTGGCCATGCCGAGCCCCTCTATGTTATTTCTTATACTTCTAACATTACAAGCGTAATAGTCAAGTCTATTGTTAAAACTACCTTTATACTGATTTCCTATGTTAAACTTTTTTCTAAACCTCAATTTTGTTTTATTTAGTTTATATTTGTTCTTCTCACTATGTAATCCTATTTTCTAACTTCCCTTAAACTGTATCAACAGCCCTTGCAAATATGCCAGACCCTTTCCTACTTAAATGTGAATATTCATTCCACAACCTCCTCTCCTTCAACTAAACTGATCCCACAAGTCCGACCAGCTAACCTGCTTTTCCTCATACATTAATTTTGGTCTAGCCTTTAGCGACCTCTCAAAATTTCATCGCCATAATTTATTACTGGTCCTTTTCATGAAACACCTAATTTATGGCCTTTGTTTTTAAATGGTTTTGTACTTATTAATTAATTCCTCTCACTTACTCTTCTTTTTATTGTTAGATTTTATGTGCACAAACATAACTACGCAGTTGCCAGTCCCCTTCATTATATATCTTTCTCTGTCAGTTATGAGTCTGACTTGTCCTGGTGATCTGGGTGGTCGATTATCTCATGGTAGCGAGTTCGAATTCTCGTCACATCAAACATGCTCGCCCCAATCAGATATTTGGTCGTTATAAGGTGTAGTGAATCCCACTATTCGTTGGTAAAAGAGTAGCCCTAGAGTTGGTGATGAAGACTAGTTGCCTTCCCTCTAGTCTTAAACTGCTATCTTAGGGACGGCTAGCGTAGATAGCCTTTGCGTAGCTTTTCGCGAATTTAAAAAAACAAATAAACTTTTCGTTACGTCTGCCACCTGTATCCCAGGGAAGCATAATCTAACTCTTTTTTTTCCCTTTTCACCACAGAGGCGATTCTATTCACATTGTTATAAGTCCACAGACATGGCACTGGGAACTAAAACAGAGTATGTAAATGTCTGTCTTCGGGTAAAGCACATTAAGTTACTAAGAATCGATCGCCGGATTTTTGCGTTGAAAGTAACCGAACATGCTAACCCATTCAGCTTTAGGAATGTTATAATATTATGGTCAAACACACACACTGGAAACAAAACAGGTTACAGACTCAAATGAATAGCTTCACACAAGCTGAAATCAACTGTAAAAACCCGTCATTGGCACAGATAAGAGATTTCATACACATTGAAAGGAAATAAAACAGACGGAACAGATTTATGTGAGAGGCTTCATACAGATTTAAATTACATATAAAAACGCGTTAGAATTTTTGGGAGTGCAGGCAGATCTGAAAAAAATATAAAACACATCACAGAGTTGGGTGAAAAGTTTCATGCAGGTGACAAACAAATGTCAAAGAAATCTAGAGGCTTCATGCAAGATTAAATCCAATATAAAACCAGTCACAATACACTTCACAACATCGCAGTTATTCTCAAACAGTTTACTATTATAAATCGTGTATCAGTCACTGTCAATTATGTCGTATTCCAACCAGGGATAGGCTAAAATTAACTTATTTTTAAGTAATACGTGTGCTTATTTGGCAATTTTCAAAGATTAAAATTCTTTTTCAATATGTCATTTCAAGATAATTTTGAAAATTCTATTGTTTCCTACAGAGTTTCGTTTAATAGTGAAATTTACAGAACCAGGAAGATGTTTTTCAATATATTATTTTAATAACTGATGTATTTTTCTGGGCAAATAAACAGAGAGTAACGATTCTTAATTTTGATTTTAAATTATTACAGAAAATAATAGTTTCATTTATTTCATTACTGGAACTTGGATAAGTATAGTTCTGCAAACAAACATATTTGTTACTTATTTTATTCATTTCATCTTCTCGGTTGACGGTAAGGTGCATCTTAAGGTTTTAAATATCGGAAAATAAAAATTTTATCTCAAGCACCAATTTATCGTATTGTGAAAGCAAGTGAACATTGGAGAAATATTAATATCGTAAATATCGAGACTGGTTTTAAATCCGCTACAGGTGTCACCTTCTTCAAACATTACAACAGTCTTTTGGGCTTTCTCAGCCCCCCAGTGGCTCAGCGGTATGTCTGCGGACTTACACGCTAAAATCCGGGTTTCGATACCCATGGTGGGCAGAGCACAGATAGCCCATTGTGTAGCTTTGTGCTTAATTCAAAACAACAACAACAACAACTCAAATAATCATTTAGGCGTGCGCTTCGTAATCTGAGGGTCGCGGGTTCGCGCCCGAGTCGGGCCAAACATGCTCGCCCTCCCAGCCGTGGAGGCGTTATAATGTTACGATCAATCCCACTATTCGTTGATAAAAGAGTAGCCCAAGAGTTGGCGGTGGGTGGTGATGACTAGCTGCCTTACCTCTAGTCTTACACTACTAAATTAGAGACGGCTTGCAGAGATAGCCCTCGAGTAGCTTTGTGCGAAATTTCAAACCCCCCTACCTTGGGCTTTCTGTCTCTTAATATAGCTTTTAGTTTCGTTTTGTTTGCGTAAGTCCTCAAGGCATCATTCGTTCGGATTACAGGCAATTCCAATTGCCTCGCACAGACCGGATACACTGTGTCAAAAGTAGAGCCCAAATACTGAAAATAGTATTCCAAATATGGCTAAGCATTGAACTATAAACTCTTCAGACTTGTTTTTTATATATCTGTAGCTATAACCTAAAATCATATTTGTCCTGCCACTCGAAACAGCACATTGCTCAAATGGCTTAAGAGACTGATCGACAGGATCATCAAGATATTTTTATTCCCATAAAAATTGCTTTTATAATTCACATTGTAATATTCTACATCATTATCTTACGTTTATTATAAGTAGAAGCTATGTGTCATTTTTTTTGTCCAATTCACCAAATTATTCAAATTATTTTGTAAAGCAGTAGCATCCTTCTCACAGACGGCCATCAACGCAAAAATGTTAATGTCCAAAGCAAATTTAAATAATCTATTGATTATCTCTTTATCTATGTCATTAGATAAATGAGAATATCAAAAAGAGTCAAAATCCTAACTTTGAGTACTGAGGTGCCCCACTCATGATATTAATTCAGTCTGACTGAACTCTATTTATAACAGTTCTCAGACTTCCTCCATCTTGCCAGTTTTCTATCTAATTAGTTAACTTATTCCTTATAACTACAGCGATTATTTTGAACGACCATTTTTAAATATATGATAATTCATACACACCAGATCCGCATTCGTATCCTCATCTACAAGAACAATCAAAGAGTATCAAAACGCTATTAAGGCAAGCCTTTCCCTTGTGAAAACATGTTTTACCAATGGACCCAATGACTCGCAATCTTAGGGTCGTGGGTTCGAATACCTGAACCACTAAAATATGCTCTCCCTTTCAGCCATAGTAGCGTTATAAACTAATGGTCGCCCACACCATTCGTTATTAAAAGACTAGCCCAAGAGTAGGTGGGGAGTGGTGTTTTCAGTTCAGTTCAGTTTGTCCTTATAGTAGTTTTGATATTTAGCTCACAAGCCTCAAAGAGGTTTGGGAAACGAAAAAGGACGCACAGAAACATTTGTTTCTCTTCCGCCCCTCTTGCGAACGTTCGGTTTAGTCGTAAAGGACTACAGGTTGATACCTCAACTTAACGCTGTGATGACATTGTATGAAAGTGTAAAAAATCGAGAAAAGCTGAGACGTCGAAGACAGGCAGGCCAGAAGAATGTTGTTTTCACTAACCTTTTACTGTGAAATTAGGGACGGCAAACGCAGATAGCCCTTTTGTAGCTTTAAGCAAAATTTAAAACAAAAACGTCAGAAAACGATATAAACCCCGAAATTCACAAACAATCAAGCTAAACTGAAAACAAGTGTCTGTGCCTGAGTTCAGGTTCAGTTTCGTTTCTATCTTAGTAAATCACGATTCTATAAGCGTTTTGGTCAAGCCAAACTGAGAATATTGTCCAGCATGCTGGTGTAGTCTAATAATATTTTCGTGCCTTCATGCAAGGTTTGTATCCTGTAAAGGACCGGCATGGTCAGGAGGTTAAGGCATTCTACTCGTAATCCGAGAGTCGCGGGTTCGAATCCCGGTCTTACTAAACATTCTCCCCCTTTTAGTCGTGGGGGCATTATAATCTTACACTCAATCCCACTATTCGTTAGTAAAAAGAGTAGCCCAAGAGTTGGCGGTGGGTGGTGATGACTAGCTGCCTTCCCTCTTGTCTTACGCTGCAAAATTAGGGACGCCTAGCGCTGATAGCCCTGTCGGGCTCCAGAAATGATTGAAAAGTGAAAAAAAATAATTTTGACAGAAGTCATTTATATTTTTTTATTATTAATAAATAATCTTGATTTAATGACGTCGAATTATATACTTTCATGCGTGTTTGTGTTTTCTTATAGCAAAGCCACATCGGGCTATCTGCGGAGCTCGCCAAGTGGAATCGAACCTCTAATTTTATCGTTGTAAATTCGTGGTCTTACTGCTATACTGGCGGAGGGCGTTTACTTTCATAAGGCTTATCAACTATCAGAAATGAGCTAGACAAACTAGAAACTACCGGCTGTTTGATGAAAAAAGATTAAATTTCGATTCAATCTTCCTTAAGTGAACAGTTACTTGTTTATTCACACGCCATCCCTTATACCCAGTTTTTTAGATAAATGCTGCATTACTTTTATGTAATCTGTCCTGAGTATGAGAATCGGAAACACTTAATTGACTCAAACTAGGAATTTTAAATAACAATAAACACTAGTAATTAAGTATCGCCTTAAATAAACGAAACTATAAAGTTATATATCCTATCTGAATAAGAAAAAAGACATTTTTCTGATTAACAGAAAACTTCGAAATAATAATCGATTTTTTAATATTTAAACTTGCAATAGAAACAGTAGTTATGCTTTACTCACTTGCATTCAAAACCCCCCAAGATATATATATAACCAATTAAGAGACCAAGTCTCCCTTGTAACAACTTTGTAACTGGTTTGGTCGTGTTTATTTAGCTTAAGCAGGCATAAAATAACCTATATACCTCCTGCTAGGCTGTAGCTTATGATCGCTGTTGTTCCTGAAACTCATAGCTCCCGATCACTCACACAGCCACTTTAGTTCCCGTGGATAGATAGCTGAACCCCCCTGTGACAAGCAGAAAAATACACTAAACCTCCATTACAAGTTGTCTAAAATCTATAGTTTCCTATGCAGTTCTCTTATGGACAATTGGGAATTTAAAGAGTTACTGGTGGTTGATATCTCGTCCGATTTTATCAAGTAAAAGTCACTAGTGTTTCTTTAAGCAAGGGTTGATTTATTGCAATTTGATTTGATGAAATTAGTATTGGTGTAAATCATAATGTATTTTTAGCTCATCATATTTTTGTATTTTCATCTTTAAATGTGATATTCTTGTCGAATCTGATGTTTGGCGCTAATAAAATTCTAAATGTTTACTTTAATGACAGACAGTTTTTATAATGCTCTTCAGAGAAAACCTATAAAAATAATCTGCAGTTTTGTTTGTTTTCGGAATTTCTCGCAGAGCTACATGAGGGCTGTCTATGCTAGTCGTACCTAATTTAGCCAACAAGACTAAAGGGACTAGAGGGACGGTAACTAGTCGTCATCATCCACCGTCAGCTCTTAGGCTACTCTTTTATTAACGAATAGTGGGATTGATATTTACGTTATCACGCCCCCACACCTGAAGAGGCGAGCATTGTTTGGTGAGACGTGGATTAGTACCCGCAACCTTAAAATTACGAGTCGACCGCCCTAACCACCTAGCTATGTCGGGCCATTCTATTGCCAATTTCAAACATCTTCATCAGAATGAAGAATAATTTAGGAGTTATAAACTAGACAAAATGCAACTAGCCAACATTACCCACCATACTGTTTGGGCTACTCTCTATCCGAACAAAAACTGAAATGGACTGTCACATTAGAACACTCCAAGAATGAAAGAGCGAGTACGTTCGGTGATAGAATTAAAATCGAAGACTTACAGACTACGAGCCGTGCGCCTTAACCACCAGGCCATGAGAGGCCACCATGGCACACACAGGATAGTGTGTAGCTTTGTGGTTTAACAGCACAAAAACGAAGCCAAATATTTTAATAACATATTTTTATCCAATAAAATTAAGTACAAAAAAATGAAAGTGTAAAAAAGAACTGATATCAAACAGGACTCAAACCTGGGATTTTCTGTCCCAGTAGACTTGGCATAGCCAGGTGGTTAAGGCACTCGACTCATAATCTCATAATTTGAGATTTGCGGGTTCGAGTCTCCGTCGCACCAAACATGCTCACCCTTTCAGCTGAGGAGGCGTTATAATCTGACGCTCAATCCCATTATTTGTTAGTAAAAAGAGTAGCCTAAGACTTGGCGGTGGGTGGTGATGACTAGTCGTCTCTCCTCTAGTCTTACACTACTAAATTAGGAATGGATAGCGCATGTAGCCCTTGTGTAGCTTTGTGCGAAATTTAAGGCGAATCAAATCAAACTTTACCAGCAAAATGTTTTAGATGACTAAACGCCAGCTCTCAAATACTGCCACTCTCACCTCTGAGTTTTCCAGTGGCACAGCAGCATGTCTAGGGACTTGTAACGTTAGAAACCGGGCTTCGATAACCGTAGTGGGCAGAATAAAGATAGTTCTTCGTATAGCTTTGCGCGTGATTATAAACAGTTTCTGATCATTGAATACTGAGGACGGATTTCGGAGAAGTACTTAAGTTACGTCTATCGTCTTTCATAACTCAGAATCTGTGTAATATCAGCTTGTTGGAAGTATATCTAATTTGTAAAAATATTAAGATTTGTCCATTTGTAATGTTAGTTTGGTTTGTTTTGAATTTTGCGCAAAGCTACACGAGAGTTATATGTACTAGCCGTCCCTAATTTAGCAGTGTAAAACTAGAGGGAAGGCAATTAGTCATCACCACCCACCGCCAACGCTTGGGATACTCTTTCACCAACAAATAATGGGATTGACCGTCATATTATAACGCCCCTAAGGATTAAAGGGTAAGCATGTTTGATGTGATGTTAGAGTAGTTAGATAAATCATTTCTCGATTGTCAGAGTCATCAAGTCATGTCACGCCCGGCCATAGTTTTCCACATTCTTAGAAAAAATACATATGAAAGAGAAACACTTAATGATGGCTAACGCAAATATCTCCATAGATCAATAATATATAAATCAAACACAAAATAGGAAAAGCTACGACACAAAAAAAAATTCTGATGCTTTCTTCAATATATTTTCTCTCTCCCCAAGGAGAAGATGATTTCAATATCTTTGATTACAGTAATGCCGCTCCACGATACAGTAGTTAAGTCATAACGTAGTCATGAGACGTCGCTAGCGTTGCGATTTATAAAACGACTAAGTTGTTTTGAATTGAGCACAGTTCCCATGTGGTCTAGTGGCTAGGATACCTGGCTTTCACCCAGGAGGCCCGGCTTCAATTCTCGGCATGGGAATGAAAGTTTTCACCTAGAATATTCACCGTAAATTTTAAAGAGCAATTCGCCAGCGTACTCCGTCCTAGAGCCAAGGTCTGGCTCACCTCACCTTCGCTGCTCTCCTCCAGGTTTCCCGTCCTTCCTCTCACTCACAAATACCCACTCCAGTGTCGAAATATTAAAAATAAAGTAACAAATCAACGGGCATTTCAAAAATTTCTCACGAAAGGGGACGAAGAGGAACTTCAAAGCTCCTGAACACCCCAGTTGGGGAGAGAACTCTTTTGATTTCTCTCTCTCTAAACTGAACCCCTGCCACGTTAGTTTAGTTTTTAGTTTTAGAATTGAGCACAAAACTACACGATGGGCTATCTGTGGATTCTGCGCTTGGACAGGGTAGAGATAAGATACACCTCTGAAAGGTTCTTGAGTTCTACGCGTATACGACTTATACTTTGTTTCATATTCTTCGAGTCCTTACCAGTCAATTCGAGTTTCACGAAAGTAGATACAGAGAGAAGACCATATTATTTTAAGAAGTTGCCAGAGACAGCAAGTAAACCTTCGTCAAACAGTAGGCGTCATGGCGGCCGGAGAGTCGGAGCGGACAGACACCATGGAAAGCGAAATAGCGTCTGACACTGAGGGAGCAAGCCCGTCTATATCAGGGACAAAAAGTCTACTGAAGGTGGCCTAATAGTTAATGAAAATTTAAAACTAAAATCATTAATGTTTATAACAGAAAAAGAATTAAAAGCCAAGTTAACGCCTATTAAAGAAAATACTGTTAGATCTCGAAAAAAAGGAAACTTGCTGAGGATATTATACTTTCATCATCTGAAGATAGTGTAGCTAAGATAACAAAATAGACAATAATAAGCCAACTACAATCAGTTTAAGTAACCCAAAACCCACCCTGGATATTCCACAACACACTAATTCAGACAAAGACGAAGTTCTTTCTGACGATGAAGGCCTCACGCTTGTGCAGACCCGCAGTCAGAAAAAAACAAATTAAACAAAGGACAACCAACACAGACACACATACACAATTCGCACCAAAATTACCAAAACACGCAATTATAATACAAGGAGTTCCTGGTAGTTACAACCAACCACAATTAGCTAAAGAAATATACAGGTGCAAACCAAACACAAAATTCACAAACATTAAGCGTCTGCCTAGAGGCGGTGTTCTGGTTCAAGGAGAGAAACCCGCTGACTTGAACGCGTTCAAAACATTAAGTATTACAATACACCTACCAGGAACTAAACCAACACCCAAATCTTTTGTGATACGGGGTGTACATAACTCAATTGATATAGAATACATTAAGGAAGCATTAAGCACACAAAACATTAAACATATTTCAGTAGACCGAATAATTTCAAACAATTGAAACCACACTGACATCTGCCGTAACTTCCACTTTCTCGGAAATTATGGCAGAATATACAAATCCTTCAAACACCAACAGTCTCACAGACATAATAGTTAAAATCATATTGAAAAACAATACATAAATTCTTGCCGCGAATTTTAACCTCCATCATAAACTCACTAAACATGGATAACTTTACAATTCTACACATCAATATCCAGGGTGCTCTTACTTCCAAGAAACGAGATTGAAGATACAACAAACTCCATTAAACCAGATGCCATTATATTCAGTGAAACTCTCCTCTATGACAACCATCGATTTAAATTAAACGGCTACTCCATTATTAGGCATGACAGAAAGGATAACAGAGATCCAAACAGAGGGATATTATTATCGTACAGAACTGAACTAATAGTTCAGGAACTTAGTATCCCTTCCAGTAACGAATCCATAGTCATCAATATAAAAATGCATAATCATACAGATGCTACTGTGGCGGGCATCTACTGCTCGCCTGGTACAGTGTTAGATACAAATCTTTTACATTCATTGTATAATAGCAATCCTTATCTTATTATTACCGGCGATCAAAATAGTAAACATATAGCATTCAACTGTCGAAGTACAAACGCAAACGGCAATATACTATATCTGACATGACTTTATTAAACGATGGAACACCAACACATATCTCGTACGCACACGGCACCAGTGAAATTCTGAACCTATGCCTGTGTTCGTCAGATATGAGTCACAAATTCGTAAACTTTCATGTAGGTCACGATTTGGACAGTGACCACCGTCCAGTTTGGTGTATCTTCAATCTCAACCCCCACTTAAACGAAATTGAAGTTAAAGATAAACTAAATCACAACAAAGCTAATTGGCCAGTTTTTCAAACCTACCGAAGTACTACATATTGCCGCGGACGTATCAGATATAGATGTATACTGTCATGTCATCTCTGAGTGTCTAAAACATGCAGTTAAAGTTCTATACCGGAACATAAACACTTCACAACAACTCATTCATGGCAACCAGATAAAGACATAATACACTTAATAAAAGACAGACGTATACTCCGCAGACAGTACATTCAAAATCGCAACCCCACACTTAAAACACAGATCAACACTATAAGGAATAAGATACGACATTTAATCCGTCAACAAAAACAAGAAAACTGGGACACCTTCTGTTCCGAACTAAATCACAAAACTGATCTAAAACAATTCTGGACACACTTAAAGAGATTTACGAATACAGGAACAACAAACACAGTATATCCACCGCTTGAACTGGATGGAGAAACAGCATACACTAACACTGAAAAAGCAGAGATATTTAAAAACACCTAGAAAACACGTTCAAAACACATCACGAAACAGACATGAACAGACACTATTATAATACAGTTAATAACTTTATTGATCAAAACAAAAGCATATACACACCTAAATTTCCAGTCAACATTACTATACATCAAGAGGCAACAAAAGACTGGAGCACTCATCAACTGATTAAACATATCACTGAAACTGAAGTCGTAACAGCCATTAGGAACACAAAAAACAAAGCCCCTGGAGAAGATGGTATTCAAGCTATCCTCCTAAAACACGGCACTCAGAGATTATATGAACACTTTACAGCTTTATTTAATCTATCACTATCTGCAGGATATATCTCCGTTTCTTGGAAGGAAGTAATAATATAATGTTCCAGAAAGAAGGAAAGCCAGCGAATAAACCAAACAACTACCGTACGATTAGCTTAACCAGTTGTATTGGTAAAGTATTAGAGAGGATAATTAGTAATCGTCTGTCAGTATACTTAGAACTAAATTCAAAATTACCAGAAATTCAAAACGGATTTCGAAAATACCGACAAACTACAGACCACCTGATTCGACTCACAGAATCAATTACCGATAGTTTCAACAAAAATGAATGCACTGTAGCTTGCTTTCTCGATATTGAGAAAGCTTTTGACACAGTGTGGCATAATGGTTTACGTCATAGATTACAGGAAATGGCTCTACCCCAGGAAACTATTCGCTGGCTGTCCAACTTCCTGGAAAACAGAATGGGTAAAGTATTATTAGAATGGGGCCCACTCAGGGTCCTTTTCACCCGAACAAGGAGTCCCGCAGGGAGGGGTTGTTAGCCCTATATTATTTATCATGTACGTGAGTAATATGCCTCTGTCGGACCTAAATTTAGGTTTTGCATCACAGTTCGCTGACGATGTAGCAGTCTGGAAAAGTGCCCCCACTCCGTCAATAGCAGCCACGAACCTACAACCAGTACTAAATAACATCGAAGAATACTGCCAGAAATACAGTATCAAAATCAATATTCCGAAAACCCAAGTGATATTATTCACCAGACTGAATAAGCTGAAAAAAGATCCACCAAAGCTCTACATGAATGGATCACTTTTACTGACTGCTACATCTTCTAAATTTCTAGGCCTAACATACGATTCAAAATTAACGTGGTTACCGCACTCTAAAAATATAATGAAACAAATCTGGAAAACAGCAAACTATGCAAGAAGTCTTTCAGGTAAAAACCAAGGAACATCACCAGTCAATATACTTTAAATCTACAAAACGTACATTAGACCCATAATAGAATATGCATCACCTGCCTGGATTAACATAGCACCCACACACTTGCAGAAACTTCAACGAATACAAAATTCAGTTCTAACTGCGGCATATAAAGTACCACAAAGCACATCATCCACTTTCATGCAGAAGTATGCAAACATAGACACAATATCTGAAAGACTCTTGCATAATTCTCTAAAACATTTCAATAAGAATTGGCATAAGAATAACTTAATGTGTGATCTCGACAGATACCACGTACATGATGTAAATTGTCCTAAATACCTCTCCCCTTTAAACTTGAATTTAAGAAATGTAACTGGCCATCTTTCACTAAACAATTAATTATTATAATTTTTTTGATAATTATTTTTTTTATTATATTTTTTCTTTTATTTTTTATTATTTTATTTTTCTATTGTTACTACAAGAAGTAGTAGTTTTTTTGTTTTTCTCCATGGAGAAAAACAATACAAGAAGGAAAAAGAAGAAAAGTACAAAAAACACATAAATATATATATATATATATAAAGAAAACAATTACAAGAAAAATAGTTAAAATAGAAAAAAAACTTGTGCGTTCATACATGGACTGTGCCCTGAAATGGGCCTGAGTACGATGCTATACTTTTGCTCAGGTCCTAAGCTTTAAAAAAAAAAAAATTGAAAAAAAAATCATCCCTAAAGACAGACGCTGTAAACGTTCGGGAGGGAGGAAGATGTCTAATGTACCTGACCCTCCTGGGTATTTAATATCCATACCCAAATACCCACACAGAGAAACTCAAACTGGGCTATCTGTGCTCTGCCCATCACGAGTAACGAAACCCGGTTTCTAGCGTTGTAATTTCGCAGACATAACGCTGTGCCACTAGAGACAAAATGACTAAGAAGAAAGAGCTAGTTTAATCGCTTTTGTATTCCCATATGTATACAGATATAGATGATTTATTTTTGAAACTTTACGTTTTTTGCATCTTTTTACACATTCAACGATTTGACGCTTTGATAATTTCTAAGGTTCTTGACTTTCATATTACGTACGTGATGAAACTTCAAGTTGTGTTGTTTAATGAAATGGGAACTTAAGAAATATCTTGTGAAAGTACATATGGAAACACGCAATTCTTCGAAGCTAAAAACTTTACACTAATTTATTTTTTTATTTTCGTACGTACTAATGACTTTCCGATTATTCCCACATTTTGAAGTAAAGTATTTTTTTAACGAAAACAAACAAAGCGCTATTTAAAAATAAAAAAACTGTCAAAAATAAAATACGGACTGTCTAAGTACCTCAGATGGTATAAAAACAAAAGGTTGAAATGAAATCACAAGGAACCAATGCGTTCCATTTGTTAAACAATATAGTAAAGGTAAAGCTATTTTACATATTTCGTCAGATTACCTTCTATATACACAATAAGATGTTATGCCTAAGCTCCAGTGTCCCGCTAACAAAACACAAAATGTAAATCCAATCACATTAAATAAATGATTGCTAACAATAACGTGTTAAAATTCAAATTCAAAACTTTATTTTTTGTTTCAAAATTCCTAAGAACGTTTAACTATTTTTGACATGCTTAGAGGTAATTTTAAGATAAAACTGATTACCTACAGAAGATCGATTGTGTATTATATTGTGTGTATTTTGACCTTTTAAGACGATAATCTCAAAACTTGTTTTATCCTTTTTAACCATTACATTTCCTTCTTTAACTTACCTACATTTATATATTTACAGGGCTTGGCCTTTTATAACTTGAATCTGTTTGGGCGTCAAATATTGATATAGCTGCCTCTTGCATTTTACTGGCTTATTTTTACATATAAAATGTTTT
Source organism: Carcinoscorpius rotundicauda (assembly GCA_011833715.1). Lineage (NCBI taxonomy): Eukaryota > Metazoa > Arthropoda > Merostomata > Xiphosura > Limulidae > Carcinoscorpius > Carcinoscorpius rotundicauda. The sequence continues at coordinate 68,855,964 of CM022399.1, read as the reverse complement.
AATAAGATATGAACGATCTTCACCCGTCGCCTAAACTGAACCTCACAAACACCAAGGAGCTTAAACACACAGTATTTTAAAACTTACAGTTTTAAAAGCTAAAATCTGGCAAAATATTAAGAAAGCCATTAGGTGTAAAATTTGTTATAAAAATAAGTTAACAATAGATTTTTGTTATTTACATTCCTCTTAATCGCTGCCGCTAGTACAGAGGTAAGTCTACGGATTTACAACGCTAAAATAAGGTGTTTGATTCCTCTCGGTGGGCTCAGCAGATAGCCTGATGTGGCTCTGCTATAAGAAAACAGATATAATAACCGTTATTATAAATTGTAATTTTAGTCCCCGCTAGTACAGAGGTAAGTCTACGGATTTACAACGCTAAAATAAGGTGTTCGATTCCTCTCGGTGGGCTCTGCTATAAGAAAACAGATATAATAACCGTTATTATAAAGTGTATTTTTAGCCCCCGCTAAAATGTGACCTCTTTTAATTATGTTTCATAATATTACACACAATGATACTGTGTTTAGGAAAATATAACGTATGTAACCCTAAAAATTAACATGTTTATTTAACATAAAAAATGATTTAGAAACCACTTACTGTTATTATGAAACTAAAGGAGAAGAGGAAACCTTTTCATGAACCACAAGAGTTAACAATTTAATGGTAACTGTTCTAAGTCTTTACGACTAAACATTAGGGACATAAAAGCCATTTCGAAGAAGTATCAAAATACTAATTATTATTAGTCCTAAGAAAAAGAACCAGATCTGTTTTTTTTCCAAACGTGTGTTATTATATTTAAACATCACTAAAATTCATATTTGGTGCCACGTTTTCTGACTTTAAAAAAAGGAAAGAGAAACCAATGACACAGCGGTAAGTTTGCGAACTTACAACTCTAAAAAACGGGTTTTGATACCCGTAGTGAGCACAGCACTGATTGCTCATTCTGTAGCTTTGTGCTTAAATTCAAAGAAACAAACAAAAACCTAACTTAAACCGAGGTTACACGAAGGGTAGAAAAGTTTCAGCACTGCGTCTAATGGTTGTATTATTTAGCTCATTGTTTTATAGCTTTAATTCTAAAATATAACTTTTTTGTTCCTCGCTTGTCTCAGAAGGCAATGAATGCAGCTAACAACGCTTTCCCTCATGTGTTTCTTTGTTGTTGTTTTTTAAGGGTTTAGAATGGAAACTGCCTTTAATGAACGTTTTCTTTATTGTTAAAACAATTGAGAATCACTAACCAAACTTTATTTTAGAATCTCGAACAATATAGTTTCTAAGAAAAGTAGAAGGACATCTATAACAAGTCGAAAAGAAACCTGATTTCAAAAGAGCACGTCAAAAATAATTCAAAATATTCATTTATAATTATTGGATACTTTTCTGCAAAAATACAAAAATAATGAAATATCTTGTCATGTAGAACAAAAGAAAATGAGTTTTCTGCAGTCTCTTTCTTATAAAAGTGTAGAAAAAACAGACTTGGAGTTTTATTAAATTTTGAAAATCATTTCAAATCAAAGCAACTCAAGATTGAAATCACCTGTTTCTTGTCAAAGTAGCCCAAGAACAGAAGAAAAATGTTAGCCCATTCTTGTATCTTCGAAAACGTGTTTTTGTTAAAGTATACCAAGTACAGAAACGAACATTAGTTGATACTAGTATCTTCAAAATCGTGTTTTTGTTAAAGTATACCAAGTACAGAAACGAACATTAGTTGATACTAGTATCTTCGAAATGTGTTTTTTTTTCAAAGTATCTCAAGAACAGAAATGAACATCAGTTAATGTTAGTTTCTGTTTCTCGCCAAAGTAACTCAAAAACAGAAATTAATGTTAGTTGAAGTTAGAATCTTCGATAATGTGTTTCTTGTCCTTGTATCTCGAGAACAAAAATAAAAGTTAGTTGATGTTAGAATCTTCGATAATCTATTTCTTACTAAAGTACCCCAAGAATAGACAAAAACGGTAGTTATCCTAGTATGTCCAAAATTGTGATTCTTATGAAGTAACCTCTGAACACAAAAAAAAACAGAATGTTAGCCTATCTTAGTATCTCCAAAAATGTGTATCTTGTCAAAATAACCCAAAATCAACTATAGTAGCAGTTTATGTTAATGTCTTTAAGATATAATTTCTTACCAATAACTAAAAACAAAAGAAAAAATATTATTCGTAATTGTAGTATTCTTTGAAATATGTTTATATAAAAAAGTAGTACTTTCGTCTAGACTTCCGATGGATCAGCTTTAAGTTTGTATGGTTATAACTCTACAATTAAGGATTCGATACCACTTTGGGCCTGAATGTCAAATTGGCTCAAAACCAACAGAAGACGAAAGATTATTCTAGTGCTTTAAAAAATTTTGTTACTAAATTAATCAGGAGGAGAACGTGCTTTACTCTAGTACCTTATGGAACTTTATTTTTATTTTATTACTTTTTGAAATCTCTTTCCTGGAAAACTAAATGTTGGTATACCTTCACTGCCGAAATAGTTCTTTGTTCGAAAACTTTTTTTTGTTTGTATGAAGCACAAAGCTGCACAAAGGGCTATCTGTGCTCAGCCCACCACGGGTGTTTTTAGTTACATGCCACTCTGCCACTGTTCTAGAACTTTCTGATGATGTAAATCAAACAAAATAAAATACAAAAGCATTTTGAATTGAAGTCAACAAATGCAACGAGACAGCCTAACATTCATGACCCGTTGCAAAAGGGTTAACTCTCTAGCCACAGGCTCAGTCCCAAGGACCAACCTCGTAACCATGTTTTTCAACTATAACTTTTGCACAGGAAGTGTATATTTATGAAGTTTTGTAAATAATCTCATTTTTACTCGAAAAGAAGATAGTTGACGCTCTTTGTTCATCTATAGTACAAAATTCACGGAAATTTGTTAAACAAATAACTGTGTTGTGAGTCTAAGTAACTACAAAGTAACAAATGTTTCATTGCTTCTCAATAATAGCGGAATAAGACGTTAAAATTCTGCTTCTAGGTGAAACGTCATTGCAGGTTATTAAGTTAAAGGATTTTAAGCACGCTTTCTAATCATCTAAGGCCCGGCATGGTCAGACGGTTAGGACGCTCGACTCGCAGTTTGAAGCTCACGGGTTCAAATCCCCGTCACACCAAACATGCGCAATCGTTCAGCCATGAGGGCGTTATAATGTGAGGTCAACCCCACTGTTCGTTGGTAAAAGAGTAGCCCATGTGTAAGCAGTGGATGGTCTTACACTATTAAATTTGGAACGACTAGCGTAGATAGCTCTCGTGTAGCTTTATGCGAGAATCAAATAAACTTCATAATCAGCACTTTAGTTTCTTCAAATAATTATTTAGATCACTCTTCTCTTGATACACAAACTTGGAATAATTATTGGTTTATGGAAACTCTGAACGTCTTACCTGCTTAGCACATTTACTGATGTCACAGTATGTTTTGTTATACTAGTGTCAAAAGCTGAAAAAGAAACATTAGAAAAAATAATTACGTTGTTTTTGAGAAACATCTTTGACAGGAATAGAATAGATATACAGAAGTGTATTTAATCTAGCACGTACCAAAAATAACTTAAAAGAAGTTCAAACTTCGCTTTATAACACAGCGTAGATACTGAAATATGCTACACGATTATATGTTTCGTTACATATTATAATTTCATATAACCGGAGATTTGAATTTGAATTTATAAGTTAATTAAATGTAGATATGTATTAAATTTATTATATTTGCCAACAAGAGTGATACACAGAATTTCCTTTCTAAATACAGATATATTCTAATATAAAAATAACAATACAATTTATAATAATGGCTATTTGAAATAGTTATCAAAAATATTGGCTTACATACAAAAGTTTTAGAAACTTACAACCTATACTAAGTTTTCTATCTGGTCTAGAACTGAATATTTCATCGATGATCTAGGCACGTGAAGAGAATATTAATTCCAAGTTGACATTGCTACACCTCGCTTTCTCTTGGCTGGGTTCACACTGCTTTCAAGCTGACTTTTTACCGACGAAAATATATAATGTAAAAATACTTACGTCCGAAGTTAAGTCACTCAAGTTGAACGGATTGTAACGTTCGAAACTAATAAACGTTCCTGGTGAAATTGTGTAGATGTCCTATTAATAAGCGTTAACCACAATTATGGCTTCCGATGCTCAGAGCATATTGACCTTAGAAACCAAACAATATTTCACTGCTGTGTCTCAGCTAGCTTTTACACCAATTAGGCAACATTATCGAACATTCATTAATATTAAAACATATACTAGTATTTTCATGAAACACATATTATTGAATCTTAGTCTCGAGAATTTTCTACGAATTTAAAAAACAGGCGGGACTTGGGTTATAAGCATCCAACAATATATGTCACATACATTAAAATGAAACAAACGCAGATATTTAAATAAATCTGTAATAGAAAATCCGTTACAGTTTTAATACAAAGCAGACGCAGAATACTCAGAGTGTATGATTACACTTGTAATATAAATAACTGAAAAAAGTTACAATTATTAAATAATCGTTGTGATATAATCACTGAAAGAAGTGATACAAACTGTATAACCAATACCTGTAATACAAAATAGTTACTAAAAGAAGCTAAACATAGTATTGTTTCTTTATTTTTGAATTTCGCACAAAGCTATACGAGAGCACTCGGCGCTAGCCGTTCCTAATTTAGCAGTGTAAGAATAGAGGGAAGGCAGCTAGTCATCACCACCCACCGCCAACTCTTGGGCCATTCTTTTATCAACGAATAGAGGGTTGACCGTTACATTATAGCGTCTCCACGGCTGAGAGGGTAAGCATGTTTGGTGTGACGATAATTCGAACCCGTGACCCTCGGGTTACGATTCAGCAGTGTAAGTGTGCAAACATATCGCCGTGTCACTGATCCACCATTAAAATTTCCACTCAACAGGAGTATGAGAATAAAAATATATAATTACACGGAATGTGAATTATTTTTCTGTAGCAATTTTTTATACCATGAAAACTGAATGTGTCAGTTAAGTAATTCTACACGACTCACGAGTGTGAAGCTTGCACCGTTTTCCTAAATGTTTACGCCTTATTGAAAAACGTGATTTTGTCAGAATAGTTTGTTCCAACAATTACTTTGTCTTACAATACATTGTTAATTACTCTGTATTATAACACATGACTATCTTCTTTTAACAATTGTCCTGTTTTACAATATATTATTTTATAGTCTGTGCATCTTCTTTAAGTAATTAATCTTTTACAAGACGCGATTATATACTATGTTTAAGGCACTCGATTCGTAATCTTGTCCAAATTTCTTTACACGGTACTGCATATATCCTAATATATCAATACGTGCTGAAAACATTAAATTAAACTCATAATCAACTTCAAGGGAGTGTTATATTGATTAAAATCTAATATTGAACACAAGACAATGTTCTCAGTCTCTTCTGATGCCAAAGTAAACAGCATGAAGCATGTTACCAAACACAGTAATGTTATAAGTTTCGTTTCTCCTCTATGTTGTGCCATTGTTTTTAAGTTATTTCAGTTAAGAAAATATACGGTACTTTCCTTTTTAGTGTTGTTTGCGAAAATTTACTGTATCATTGCTAAACTGATTTGAACTGGAAAAAACAAACGAAGGGATGCAGTCCCAGTGCATGATGGTATATGAATGTATAAGAGTTAAGTTTCACATCACCTTGTCAAGACTTTAATCGTATACAGCACATGACCACCAACCTCCTGATTTTTAACGGCATTGTATAGTCTTTGAGTTGTTACATGGTGCGTAAACTATGCATACTGGACAATAAGTCTGTTATATACAACTATCAAATCAGGATAAAAGGTGTTTAGTACCCTTATGATATGACCTCTATTCTTTGGTATCTTTTTACCCTTTCTTATCCATTCTATTCACTTTGGTTTTAATACTATTCTATTAAAGATCAAAAGTCATTTTCTGTCTGAAGAACAGATGAGAAGAAACCATGAAACTTAAGTTCTCTCATTAAAACACCATTTTAATGTTAATCTTCTATCGGTTGTGGTTGCTTTGAGATGCCTTGTTTTGTTTGTTTGTTTGTTTGTTTGTTTTCCTAATTTTGCGCAAAACTACACGAGGGCTATTTGCGCTAGCCGTCCCTAATTTAGCAGTGTAAGAATAGAGAGAAGGCAGATAGTCATCACCACCCACCATTAATCATTGGGCTATTCTTTTATCAACGAACAGTGGGATTGACCGTAACACTATAACACTCCCACGGCTTAAAGGGCAAGTATGTTTGGTATGACGGAGATTCGAACCTGCGACCCTCAGATTACGAATCGAACGCCTTAACCCACTTGGACATGCCGGGCCAAGCTGCAAGGACTAAAGTCAAGAATCTGTCAGTTCATCTAGCGGAAAAGATGATAGATACATGAAGACATGGCAACATGGTAGCATAGCAGACATGAATACCAGTGTTGTTTAGCAGCCGAAGAACGAAACCCGAATTAAAACAAGTCTCTCACTTCCAACGCGGTTACTTTCTTTTACACGTTTCATTTCTAATTCGGTTTCGATATTCTTCCTTACTCGAAGAACTAAGAAACTACAACAGGTGCACAACACCTGAGAAAATGTAACTGAAATCATGAAAAGTTTAGGTATTTATGAAAGCCAGTGATAAAACTAGGATTTGCGATCATGTTTGAAAAGATCTTGTGGAATGCGTTTTAAAAACATATAGTTTTAGATATTTTTCTGTTATATAATAAATTAACAACATTTTCAAGGCGAGGCCACATTCTTTTTTGTCAATCCTCTGTAGAATGTAACTTTATTAGTTCAACATTTCACTGTACGGCTTCATCTGGAGATATCAATGTCCTACAAGTTCCCTAATGCAGTAAAATCTAAGTAAAGTATTAACGTCATTTGATTTAGAATAGAATACATTACGTACCTAAAACGTTCGTTCATATTTTTACTGGTAAGGATTTTCATGATATGGTATAAGCAAGTATAAATTTCATAAATGGGTGAACGGTTTTCAAAATCTCATGGAAACTAAAAAAAAAAAAAAAATTAAATTTGTATTACACACTTCAAATACGCCATTTTTAAATATTCCCTCCTGTTTTCCAAGAATTAAGTGCTCTCAGTTCAGATATTTACATACATATTATAGCTAAGACTAACCTTAACCACTTGGCCATGCCGGATCTAAAAACGTTTGTTCCTTGTCATAAAATTTAAAGATATATTACATATGGAAGGATGCAATTTATTAATATTTCAGTCATAACACCTGCGAACTTTAACCATCCTCCTTTTTCTACATTCAGTCAGTTTAATTAAAATTATATAAAGCCAAATAAATTTCACAAAGCCACAGAAGATTAAACGAACGTAGTGACAGTCACAGGACTTTATTAGTTGTGCTTTATTTTTACAGATTACTTAAAGTTTATTCAGGCTTAAGAATATTATTCAATAACTTATATATTTTTATATAACTATACAATCTTCTCAAATTTTCCTCATTTAGATATTTCAACAGATCTATCATTGCGTTTTTACCATTCGTACTTCTAATAGCACAATGATATTACACTGCAATTTTCATTTTTGCATACGATTTCAAATTATTCTGATTGTTCTTAAGCATAAATATATAAAAAGGGCGATTTATACAATGCCAATCACGGATATCAAAATCCGGCTTTCAGCCAGTAGACTTGCAGACTCACTGGTGTGATCATCGAAGAAGGAGATTTTTTGAAAAGTGCCTCTGATACTGCACCTTGCAAAAACTGTAAAAGTTCTTGTAACAGGAGTCAGAGATTTGATGTGGCAATCTTTTTGTTTTTTATATGGGAGTAAAGAATAGCTTGTTTTTATTGTTAATAACAGGAACAGTCCACTGTGGAGGAGTACTGCCATCTTTATACTTCCATCATTTCGAGACAACTCATCTTCATAGTCCTATCCTCTGCTTAAGTATTCTCTTCAGTTGAATTTCTACACGTTATTTGTCATTAGAAGAAAACTATACCTCATTTCAAGATTTATTGTATCTCTTTGTGGTTCCTGAAACAATATTCTATTGTTCTGATTCCAAACTTGTAGAGTTTTACAATACAAAATTTCTTTTTCTTGTTACTAAAGATTGGTACTTTCTTTTGACAAAACGGATGGAGAGTCAGTGACATTCTCCAAATCAAAAGTGTATTTTGTAGTTGTAATTAAAAACCCACATTCATCACAACAAAGCTATAGGAATTTCAAAAACGTCTCCAGTTGTTCACAATAAGAGGAAACATGCTGAAAAAGTGAAAGATGTTGATTCCATGTTTTCTGCTCTTGTGGAATTACTTACTACTACAATGTAACATATGTAAACATTTTTCTAAAGTTACGTTATTCTCATTGGAAATATTTTATGTGTTTCTGTTACGTTTTTTATGTGGACTGAACGCAACAGAAAGACACAGATAGCAGCTTGTATAATTTTATTACGATGATCTACTTATATGTGATAGACACAAAAAAATTATCCAATAGCAATAACAGATATCCAGTTTCAACCTTCAAAACCACTTATAATACAAAAAGGTACTGGCCTGTGCTTAATAATATGATCCAGAATGAGTGTCCAAATCCGAAATCCAAAGTTTCAATCTAGACGGGGGATTTAGTCTCACGGAGAAATTTACGGAGTTTGAATGGGTATTTTCAAAAAAATTCACAGTCCAATACGTGTTGGCTTTCGTTATAATCCGTAATTCGACTGAATTATAAAGATTGACGCGATAAAATAAATTCACCGCTTTAGTTGATCTAGCTCTATTCACAAATTCAATTTGAATAATCACACGGCAAACGTTTAAACTTTCTCAAACGAGACAAACTTCTTAATCCGAGTAAAAACGGATGCCTTCTTCCCTCGCATCGCCGTCTGTTTATATACTAATCGCGTAACTTCCCAGAATTCCAGAGTACAGACACCAGGCCAATACAAATCTAGTTCTAGAAATTTTTACATAAATAATTCTAAATGAATTTTAATTAATTCTAAAATGTTATTTTAAATTTCACTGGTTTAAACCTCGAAACAATAATATAAATATGGAAATTCAAATACGACATAACATGATTGTCGTTTACATAACATTTACATAACCGTTTCCCACATCCCAAACAAAAATCACCAATAAGCTGACTTACCAGTGTTTGTTTCTATTATTTTAGTGCAGCCTATTTGAATAATCTGCCATATTTATATTCTTTTCCATAATGTACCTAGGGCATTAACAATTATGTTTCAGTTGGTACTCCCAGAACTTTAACAGCTATGTTTCGGTTAGTTAACCAGCAGAACTCATCCATCACATATTTTTTTGTTCCTTTACAAGGAGAATCGCTGAAAGGTTACAGCAGCAACAGGCCTAAGGAATGTTTCTGTGAGGAAAGACACACAGGATGATTGAACTCAATCGACGCTTTAGTGTCATATAAACTGAAATGGAAACCTCGATTGTTCCACTGTATGAAGATAGCCATTTTTATTATGTAGAATACTGTATGCAGTGTCTTTTATTTTTTGCTTAGTAGAAAGAGGTCTATTAACCCTCAAGGACCCTGCTACGGGACAGTGAGGCAGATCCATGCTGGAGAAATTAGAATTTAATGAGTGAGTGAGTCATCAAATAACTGACCTGCTCTTCGGGGGAACCGATGGAGAGACAGGAGAAGACGTAGATTTATTAATACGTGTATCTTTGGAGGGCTAAAGACTCTTCACATGATGAGAGAAAGTCTTTATAAGAGAATCAGACAGATTTTTCTGTACCTTCGCTGTACCAGTAGAGTGGAGTGCAGCAGCGTACGTCAGAGGTGGAAGAGAAAACAACAGTTTATGTGTTTCTGGTCTTCAAAAAATACATCTCTTTTTCCTTTGCTAATTCAGGGCAAGAACGAAAACATTGAGGGTGGGAACCATTATAGTTAGAGCAATGTGGATCCGATTGACACTTATAGCTGTTGTGGCTTTAGCCTCCAGAACAAGCACGTGTCAAAGAATTACAACATGATTTCTTAGCATCTCTGAACCTTTAGCATTGGAAACATGTCACAGATAATTTGCTTTGATAGTGGCAGGCAGAGATAGCAATTTAAACGGCAACATCAGAACGTTTGTAATCCAAATTGTTCCAATTTTAAAAATGGAGACAGGCCGAACAGCCAAAACACCATGGCTGGAGAAACAAGCGAGGATCTCCGATTCAGGGATGTTAAGTAAATTTTTCTTCATGATCACTCCTCTTGAGGAATTCAGATTAGCATGGGAGTAACCTTGAAAGGCGTATTTCCAATGGATTTCAATTTCACGAGAAGTGTGCTATCCTGTGTTTAAGATATTTCAACTGAGATCTCCTCATACTGTACCTTTTTGACAAACTCAGAAGAGCTAATCAGCCCCTTTGGTTACTTCTGAATGAAAAGGGGAGCCATTTGTCTTTATGATTGATCGTTTACTAATAAATTTTATTTTATTTTGATATTCATTATTTTTATTATCCATAAGGAATACAGAATGATTCATTACTCATTGACCCCACCCTCCATGGAGTCCAATAAGAGGACGCGCTACACTACCCAACTAGGATAGTGTAGCTATGCCATAGTTTTGTGACTGTTATACCCAAACATTGGCATCAGACATACTGCTCATATTACCCGTTGAGAACGTTCAACACCAGTACTTAGTTTACCTCTGCCCAGCAGGATCACATGACTGACTTTAAGGGAAAGCATCACAAGTTCATCCAACTACAGGAATTTATGTTCAAAGTGGTGTGTTTTAGTGCCTCCAACGCCTATCAACCAATAGAATCTTCTTCTTCCTTTCAAGGTCCAACAACGTTCCCTCATCATGTAAAGGAATCCACGTCGAGAGGTAACCATTTGGACTTGTTTTAAAAACAAGAGTACCAATACACACACAATATATTATAATGGTTTTATCTTAAACCTGAATAACCATCAATTTATGTATTTATTTATAACTTTAGAACATGTCTGAATTATTAAGAAGAATTATATTATGTTTATATTCCAAATTCACCAAGTAGTAAGTGGATGTAGAATATGTTGTTCCAGATGAAATATTTGAAATAAGTGGTTGTATAGCCCGTTGTTCCTAATGGAATGTTTCTGCTAAATGGACGTAAATGCTATTGCCCCAAATGGAATATTTCTGGAAAATGAAATGTAGATGCTGTTGCCCCAAATGAAATATTTTTGGTAAGTGGAATGTAAATGCTGTTGCCAAAAATGAAATATTTCTGGTTAGTGGAATGTAGATGCTGTTGTCGCAAATGCAATATCTTTGGTAAGTGGATGTAGATCCTGATACTATATGATGTTATAGCTTGTGCTCGGTAACATACGCTCATTGTCAAGTCAAAATAAATTATAGATCTTTACATTTTGTACGATTTTATGACTCGGTAACACAGCGTACCTCGGCGGACTCACAACGTCACAAACCTTTGGTCTTCACTTCAAACAAATAAACACTTTAATAAAATAGTTTGAAATATAACATTCATATATTTTTATTGTGTGAATTGAAAACTTGATTAAACCTGATAGTCTAAGTGAGTATTGTATTTTGTGTATGAATATATTATGTAAACTCATCATTCATTACTGTGTGGATAGGTACGTGTAATGCATTTCGTGAAATATGAATTTCTTTTGTTACTTAGATATTTCAACTTTACTTGTCAATTTGTATAGACCTGTCGTTACTTAGAAACTACTTGTCAATGTGTTAAAATTAATACATTATTCACACAGTTATTTTTATTTCGGTTTTAAGTTGAACCTGAAAATGTTTTTAGAGGTAACATTTTGCCTCAAGTTTCACATTTGTTTGAAACACTAAAATATTGTTAGAAATTATAAACCATTGTATATAATATATACATAGTGTGTAATTTATATAGATAGATGGGTTATATATAAAAGGAAACAGTAGTTGGTAATCATATCAATTTGACGTTTTGTTACGATTTTCTGAAAAAGAAAAAACGAAACGTGTTTGTGATATATATTCTGTTATTGTTTTATTTTTGTAATCATGTTTTTTTTCATAACTATAACCAGAATGTCAAAGTTTTCTACCGTGAAGCTTTACCTAAGGACACTTCCAATTTTCACATCTCCATCCTTCTACTGCACGGAGCAGCGTTTCCTTCCAAAACCTGGCTGGACCTGGACACAATATAAGTGTTGGCTGCAATGGGCTACCGGACTGTGGCAATGGATGTACCTGGTGGGATTTCTGTTAATTTCTAACTTAACATTACAACATTTTGAGGTAGGTGTCAGTTCATTACTAGCTTAACATTACAATATTTTGATATAGACTCCAGTTCATTGCTAACTCAACATTACAATATTTTGATATAGACTCCAGTTCATTGCTAACTCAACATTAAAATATTTTGAGATAGACTCCAGTTCATTGCTAACTTAACATTACAATATTTGGATATAGGTGTCAGTTTGTCACTGAATGAAGAGATTGGTAATCAAGACCTTTATCATAAATTACATTCTTTGTTTGTTTTTTAAATTTCACGCAAAGCTACACGAGGGCTACCTGCGCTAACCGTACCTAATTTAGCAGTATAAGACTAGAGGAAATGTACGTAGTTAACATTACCCACCGCCATCTCTTGGTCCACTCCTTTACCAATAAATATTGGATTTACGGCTGAATGGGCGAGCATGTTAGGTGTGACGGGGATTTAAATTCGCTACCCTCAGATGTGAGTCAAGCGCCTCAACCACCTGGCCATTTTGGACCCTGACTAGTTGTGAATAGAGTTTCAAACACAGTTGTGTATCTTTTCTGTAGTGAAATAGGCTATCACATTAAATATGTAATTAATTAGTATGTTTTATTCTTAGGAATTGAACGTTTTTAAACGATTATATTTAATAATCTATCAATTGTGTAAATCTACAATTGTATTTCTAATTTTCAACATAAATGTGTTGTGCAAAAGTTTAATTCTGGAGACCTTTAACCTGCAGTTTACGCGGCGCGATCTTTGTTTGTATATATATTATTTACTGCACATTTAAGTTTGAATATTTTGTAATAGTTTTCGGTAACAGCGAGAGGGCACGCATCTCTGACCGCGGCGAGTTCATTAATGAGGTAGTTAAAGCCTTGAACTTGATACGTCTTGCGGTGGTCAGTCCTGGTATGAATAGAGCTTTTGCTTTTCCGCACCTGGTAAAACATTAAACGGACATGAGTGGATATGTTCCAGTTGCACCCGGGGTTACAAGCATTCTTGAAAAACAACCTTGTGGTAATGGTCAATCAAAAGAAATGTCCCTTGACAGTGTATGTGAAAGCCTACAGGATCACTTTTTACTTATCCCTCATGACTTAAGTTATCTTAAGGTAAGCAATTTAAATGTCAACATCAAACGAAACCTATAACTGATATAGTGTGTGGGGTAGAAACCTTTTCAAACATAAGATACTTGGTAAGCACATTTCACTTCATTTAAGAAACATTTTATCAACGTATTTTTGATCTTGAAATTTTCAATAAAATACAGTTACCTAAATTAACCCACAATTACTGAACTTTCACTCGCGATATAGATATAACGGAATATGTTTACTTGTTTATATGCATTTCATCATTTATCGAGTCTTTCGTTCAGTTGAGTTAAGTTCACGAAGTAAACTTTTACTATTTATTCTCCTAAAATAACTATAAACCTAAATAAATACCCCTACAAGTCATTTTATTTTGTTAAAGTAGTCAAGTTCAAGTTATGGTTATGCGACGATTTTAAAAGAAATGTACCAGTTATACACTAGTAAACTGTATTTCAGGTGTTTCACGACTATTAAAAACACAAAAACAACAGATACATAAATCAAGATTAGATTTTCGATATTTTAAATAAGTCGAGAAATTTTGGGTAAATTTCTAATTAGTTTTTCTGCGAGGTGCACTTTCAACTTTCTTAATATTTTAAAATGAAAACGCTGTTTCTTATTCTACGTTGAAATTGATCAAATTTCATGTTTGACTTTTATCTGTTGGTTTATATATTAAGTTATATTAAGAAACAAAGAGCACCAGTTTCATCAATACATTCAATCCTTCAAAATCAGGTTTATACGTTTGATGTTCAGTCATATAACACTGGGAACACTCATTTTGTTGCATTTAAGAAAATACCTTTCTATAGTCAATTTGAGTGTGTTGATTTCAAATCTGAAGTCGGTTTTTGTCTGCAAGCTACAGATTTTATGCAATTTGACATTTTTATTTATTTTTTAATTTTTCGTTATTATAGGAAATTATAGGAATAGCTTATCAATTTGTTTGTGTATTTTATTCAGGTAGGAATTTGCGTTTGTACACTTCATCTGGACAATCTCGTTTAATGCTCCAGCAGTAGTCAGCCATCATACTTTTGTCCCAGCGCCCTTGGTAGCGTAGTAGTTAACTTTAAAACACGTCCAACAGCTAAGCCTGAACTGAGATCGAAAAATGAAACTAGATATTTCGACCCTCCCCCTCTCACGGTAAGTTGAAGAACACCAGGCGCTTTTCTTATTAAACCCTCTCTTTACTGAAGTCCAAGAGTGATTAAAATAATAAAAGGAAAAGGTGGTTACTTGTACTAGAACAACAAAGCAACAAGTGACTTATGACACTTATTTCCTTACTTTACAAGAAAAATCATTAAAACAAAAAGTACGATGACAACTAATCAATTACTGTGAATTATAACTTTATTTTTTTAATATTTTAATTTTTGTTCATTAGAGGTTGTTTTTCTCTTTTTACATGAATAGTGATTGGTAAATTCTAGAAAGTTCATCAAAGTTTAGGCTACTGTAGAAGCTGAAAACTTCCTGTATAAGGTAAAATCTGCCCAACGATAGAACACGTTTCAACACAATGAATAATTACATCTCGAAATTCCAATTTCCTCGTGTCTTAACAAATTCATCATTCACGACTTGAAGTCCACATTTAGAAAGATGAAGCACGTATTTGATGCTTGCATAATATATTGTAATGTGTTGATCTTTGTGTTTCAACATGCCTTGCTTGTTTTAGCACGTTACTTTCAGTTACGTATACAGTGCACTTCAGTTGTTAATATTTGAAGTAGACTTTTTCGATACAAATATGACTGCTGCGTCACTAAAAACTAATTTAAAGTCACCGATGAAAAATAACACTTTTTTGTAACCAATGCAGTCAAAATCAAATATTACAAGTCATTAGTCTTACTTAGTCTGTACCAGCATGATTAAAAAAATTATCATCTCCAAGAGTTTAAATATTATTAGAAATTAAATGTCTGATAATGCTACTATGTAGCTCAGTACAGTGTAACATTTCGAGTTGTCAAAATGTCTAAAGAAGTTTTTTTACAAATAAATAATTCAAGTATTACAAATTTCAAACATTTTTTTTAGTTTCATCTAAGAGTTCTAAAAAAAGTTTCTGTGTAGTTTAGTCAGTCATTTACGATTGCATCGTTTTATTAACTGTATAAAAACTATAGTGTAACAACTACTATTTTGGATTATTTGTATTTATCTCTAAATCTTTGGTCATATTATCTATACTTTATTGTATATTAATGTAAAGGAAAAAATATTGTCAAAAATAATAGTGACCTAACCATGTTATAAGCTCATTTCAAGCTAAAAAACAACAACATTATCTGATTGACCTAGCCCAAATTCACGTCCTTTCTACTGCAGCTAAATAATTCCTCAGTTGATGAAAAGTGAATGTCAACTTTTTTCACATGTGATATAAATCGTAAAAAAACCGGTTAAAATGAGCCGTGAATGCGTGACTAAATTTACAGTGAAAGTTTTAGGACTCATCAGGTTGGGAGTTTCTGTTGTTGTCTATACAGCTTGTAATACTTTTGTTCTTTTTATTAGCTTTTATGGTTCAAGAATATTTTCTGATATGGATTTTTATTTTTTTTTACGGTCTGAATCTTCAGGATTCTTCAAGATCTAAGTATTTTTTTCTCACAAGTGAAGTAATATTAAAAAGAAACAAAAGAAGTTAAAATAAAGAGATTTAAGAAAAGAATGACCTAGTAACATTTCAAAAAGAAATATTTGATGTGAAAGATGTTATTCGAGTTGTATGTATGTCTGTAATTCAACATTTCTAAGAAGTCCCAGTGTGAATAATTTTAAAGTTTTGTTGTCATCTGACCATGTACCTCTCGTATAAATAATAATGCAAAAATAAATCTGAAAAGAAAAACTACATCATCATTTTGTTTCTGTACACTAGGCTAATAAATATAGTACTAATTCATCTTATAGCTTTGGGGTTAAATCTATTTGAAGGCTAGTTTCGGAATGTCATGCCAGTCTAGAAATATGTTCTCATTAGAAGCTTCTACCTTCTCACAACTAGTACTTTCAGATGTGCGACTCTGTGGGCTTGAGCACTGATATCTGTTTCTAATGCTTTTTGCTCTCGTTCTAGTCTCAGAATTACAATAAATATTAAATTTGTTAAATGTGTTTCTACAGCTGTGTGGATCCCACTTCCAGCGATACCTCTCTTCGTAAGATGTATCCTTACAGGTACCAAACAATTTTAAACAAAATATAAACAAGCTGAGAAAAGTGAAATTTTGAGACTATATATACAATTTTGAAGTTCTTGTCAGATAAGATAAAGAATCGACTTCCATGCAATTTACAGTGATATTACTTAAGTTTTCTCTGCAAAGTGCCTATTTTATTTATTTAAAGTGTAATTACTTATGGATTCCCTGTATAGTGCCTGTTTTATTTATTTGGAGTGACATCACCACTTATGGCTCCTCTGCAAGACGCAAATTTAATTTTTTGGATTGACATTACTTATGATTCCCCTGCAAAGCTCTTGTTTTCTTATTTAGAAGGTTGTGGATTTAGCGTTACACGTTTATTTTAATAAATACATTTGTTCAATTTCATGAGTGTGACGTATATTGTTGAATGTGTATTGCGCAAGTCCTACCAGTTCTCTAAATTTGTAAAAGATATTTGTTTACGAACGTGCTAGCGTGTTCGAACATTGTTGTAAGTTCTAGAATCTCGCGTGATTCGTGTAAAAGCAGCTTGCTTAGAAACGGTAACAGAATATTATTGGTCAGCTACAGGTCAGCCTCGGACGCTATAATTGTGATTAACGCTTATTAATTGAAAATCTATAGAATTTGACCAGGAACGTTACAGATTTAGAATGTTAGAAACCAGTTAACTTTACTAAATTAAATTTGGAGGGTTTCATTTCTACGAGGACATTAAATATTTCGTCGGTAAAAAACAAACTTATAAGCGCTATGAGGTTAATCAAGCTAACTAGCTAATTAATTGGCTCGGCGTGTATTAGATTTTCAATAAAAATATTCAGTTTTAGACTGAATATAAGACTCGGTATTGTCTGTAAGTTTGTAAAACTCTTGTATATAAACCATCGTTTGTAACAACTATTAGTAATCACTGCTACTATAAAGTGTATTGTTGTTTGTAGGGTAAAATATATTTGTATTAACAAATAAAATCGCATACATTAATATTGTTGGCAAATATCATAATTTTGATCCTTATTAACATTTAATTATCTTTTAAACTAAAATTTCCAACTGTTTGAAATATTAATACGTAACATAATAATTCCGAGATAAATTATAATACGTAACAGGAGTGACATTACTTATGGTTCCCCTGCAAAGTGTCCATTTTATTTATTTGGAGTAATATTCTTGTGGTTCTCCTGCAAAGCGCCTGTTTTGTTTATTCGTCGTTATTTTCTTCATATCAAAATTACATCTATCTTAAGTAACGCAACATTGTTAAGAGAGTGACCAGGGAAGTAAGAAGTATATTTGAGAAATGTTGAGAATATTGAAACAATCATGTTGATCTGAATTGATTATTGTTTTTACATGATATGTCACCAAATTATAACGTGTATATATAAATATATAGATCAGAAACATGCTTTTAAAAGCTGATGGAACTTAGTTAAATATTTATGGCTTAAGAACAGTCGTAAACCTGGACTCAAACCTACTTTTATTAACAAAAATAACATTTTTTTGCGATAATCTGGTGGGACAACAGTAAGTTTACAAACTTAAAGTGCAACAGCCCGGAATTCGATTCCTCGCGGTTGACATATCAGTAACAAATATGGTTTTGCTCTGAAACAAACAAATTGTTTCTATGTGTCAATATAACTTAATTTTCTTATAATAAGATGCACAAAAAATAAAGATGTACTTTGTGGAACCAGCAGAACTAAAAAATTATGAATTCAGTTGATTTCTTGTATATTGATTAATTCAGTAAATTAGAAATTACAAGGCCTTCTATGTGCATTTAATTTTTTATTTCTGGCTAGAGAGCGCTTATTACAGACATAATCCAAAACAAAAAATTATATACATTTTATTTTTAGTTTCTCAAATTCAATTTTTAAAGTAGTACATTTATTATTCTTATGTTTCTTCAGATGTTAGCAGCAAAGGATGTCATGTATGTCCCTCCTGGGCACGGCAGGCAGTAAGTTTGGAATCCGTTGTCATAGTGACCAGGAGAACATGGATCTGAAAGTGTTAAAAGTAATGACTGAGCATTTATTTACCCAGTGTTCATTTTTATTGTTCTAACAAAGTCTTTAGTATCAAAACACGTATTTGTTGAACTAAAATTCCGTATTTATAAAACTCTTTCATCTATTTGTATTTAATATGAACAATTTAAAGTAACTCAGTGTCATATATACTTACAACACCTGTCAGCATCTCTTCTCTGTATCCTCGAGTACAGTTGAGGTTCTCGGCTGGAACATACACTGGGGAAAACAACAGAGCGTTAATCTTTTTCAGCACGTTTTGTGTCACCGTTGGAATTTTAAGGTTTTTCACAATGAGCACGACGCACAAGTTATAATATTACTTATGACTCACTTTGTAAAATAACAACATAAATGTTCATTTTGTGAGAAAAATAAAACGTGTCGCACTTCAAAACAGTTTCTTAACAGTAGACTTTTGTTTCTTTATGTACTTCCTAATTAAGTTAACTAATGAAACTAATCACACAAACTTGGAAATTTATGAAAATACACACGAGCTTTTTATATATTATGTTATATCTATAGGTACATTTGATTTCCGTTGGTGTTTCCGTTGTAAAATTCTTATTTCTAACAGATAAACGTGAAACTGTTGTCACTGTTTATGTTAATATCAGTCATGAAAGTACAGATTCTGTTAGGAATATCACGTTCGTAAAATGATCAGTATATGATTGTGTCTAACAAAGAACAAAATATCAACAACAACAAGATAAGACAGTTCAATTATCATTAGAATTAAATGATATAAATGTTTGTTTGTTTTGGAATTTCGCACAAAGCTACACTCGGGCTATCTGCGCTAGCCGTTCCTAATTTAGCAGTGTAAGACTAGAGGGAAGGCAGCTAGTCATCACCACCCACCGCCAACTCTTGGGCTACTCTTTTACCAACGAATAGTGGGATTGACCGTCACATAATAATGCCCTCACGGCTGGGAGGGCGAGCATGTTTGGCGCATACCCACGACCCTCAGATTACGAAGCGCACGCCGTAACGCGCTAGGCCATGCCAGGCCCAAATTATATGTAAGATAGCGTGTCGTTTTGTGAACGAAATCGATAAAAACAGTTTAATTAACGGAGTATTTTAAAATTCTTATTTAGTGAAGGAACAACAGTTCGATCAGCAGAGACAAATTGCTAGAGAAATTATTTACTTTGTAGGTGAGCAAACGAATAATATGAATAATTTTAAAAAACAACTGAATATCATGATGAGAAAAGTATCCAGATCATTGGTAAGTATCACAAATATATCAATATATGTCAGAGAGAATCAAAATAAAATATATAAAACAAGAGCTGAGATGTTAGTTTTCAATGAAAAAATTCAGGATAATTGACTGTAGTTAGATTTTACTGTAGAAAACAGTAGTTCCGAATTAGGTAAGTTAGTACAAGCACTGTTTATGACCGGAAATAGAAAGTTAAGTTCTCGCTTTCTACTCTAAGTAAGCTATCAAATATGTTAAACAAAAGTGAAAGAAGGTTACATCACACTTACAGTTTAATGTACCAACACAAAGTTATCAGGTTTTCATTTATTACACGTGGACTGGTACTAATACAGCTACAATAAGAGATATCTTGAAAATGTTTAGACAAATTATGAAGAACTGTACTTATTGTAGCTGTGTTAATATCAGTCCACGTGTAATACATGAAAATCTGACAACTATATGTAGGGACCTCAAACTGTATATTTAACGTTAAGTGTTAACTGACTTTATCTGTTGTCAGTCCAAAACTTGTTTCTTATCATTTCGATTATAAGACTACAATGATAAAGTTAAGAAACACTGGTTACCTAAAACTAGACAGAACTTGATTTTGATATTGATAAAAAAACAAGCGTTCCCTCCGTTTGTTTCCCTATAGTTATGTACAAAGTCAAACAACAAGCCAGCTATGCTCTGCACATACGGGGTTTTCAGTGTATAAATCCACTGGGGAGCGAACTCTTCACCATTTCAAAACTTCTACTTTTCACAATGAAAACAAATTATTTCGTACAATAAATAAATTCATTAAACTAACATAAAAATAACAGGGATCAAACCTATCAAATTTTGGATTCAAAAAGTTGTAATTTGCACATCAGTTTACTGAAAGAGTAAGTGAAAAGTATATAATTTAATATCAGAATTTTAAAATATGGGGGGACTGACCTCGTGTGTTTCCTCCTTGTCAATTCATCTGGGAACCATGTGCTATAATACGAAATGTGTGCACATGCTTTGATCCCGCCTGAGAAGACATGTTTCATAACAATTGCCATTGTGGGCCCTCTTTTGAGCTTCGGAATTATCGCCCCTGTTTTCAGGCGATTATGTCCCTGAAAAAGGATATTATTTATTTTCCCTGTGAAGCCGTTAAGAGACGGTCCTTATTTAGGATGTCAAATGCTTTGAGAGGCCTAATGATAAAAGTCAATTTGTTTGTTTTGAATTTCGCGCAAAGCTACACTCGGGCCATCTGCGCTAGCCATCCCTAATTTAGCGGTGTACGACTAGAGAGAAGGCAGATAGTCATCACCACCCACCGCCAACTCTTGGGCAACTCTTTTACCAACGAATAGTGGGATTGACCGTCACTTTGTAACCCCATTATGGTTAAAAGGACAAGAATGTTTGATGTGACTGGGAATCGAACCCGCGATCCCTTGATTACGAGGAGTTGGGGAGGAGGTGACATTTAGATATAAGTGTTATTTTTATCACGAACATTTGAATTCATTTAATTCGTATGCTAATAAATTATTTTAATAATTGTCAAATGAGGCTT
Source organism: Carcinoscorpius rotundicauda (assembly GCA_011833715.1). Taxonomy (NCBI): domain Eukaryota; kingdom Metazoa; phylum Arthropoda; class Merostomata; order Xiphosura; family Limulidae; genus Carcinoscorpius; species Carcinoscorpius rotundicauda. The sequence goes on along the minus strand of CM022399.1, from coordinate 68,834,425 downwards.
GTTTTAATAAATAAATGTATGTTTCACATGTTATTGAATATTCTTCTTATGAATGATATTTCCTGAAAAAAGAACGGTAGAAACGAAATGTTAAGCAGATTATTATTTTTTCTGGAGTTTATGGTCGTTAAAAGTATACAAAATACTGCAGTCTGTTCTCCAGTAAATTAAAACTTTAACAAAACTTTTGAAAGACACTTCTGTGTTGTTATCAATCATAATACAAGAATATTTTTATTTTGAAACTGTTTTGTATTCATTCAGATATAAGATCCAAAGCATGTGGCCACAATTTGCAAATACAACACGCTGCTGTATTTTACATTCTATATTGTGAGAACGTGTAATTCAGATCGCTAGATACGATAAATGTATTTTTAAACAACAGGAAGGTCGAAGAAAATTAGTAAAAACGGTGATAATAAAAATAACAGAAGTGACAATGAGACCAACAAAAAAATAAGAGAAGATAAAACTTTAAAGGTAACTGATAGCAAACATCTAAACAAAAACCAGTCAAACCTCTGTTTCAAAAAAATTATGGATACCAAAGAATAAAATTATAGCAAAATAATTTGTCTAAATAATAGAAACAGGTAAACTGTCTGAACTTGGTATAAAGTTCACAGCGTAAGTTGTTTTACTCTCTGTATGAGAAGTGGATAGTATTAAACTACATAAGTAACATTACTTGTTTATGATACTAACAGAAGTTCTAAAGCTATTTGAGAGTTGAGCTTTTGTAGCAATATAGTTTCTAAATATAACTGAGATAACGTTGTTCATAGTGTTCATAGTAAGTATCTGATAAAACTTACCTTTACATGCATCCGGTAAAGAGGCTCCACGGTTTGTAAATCGTCTTTCTGGACAAGCCGAACATTTGCATGATCTAAAATAACCAATGTAATGGTCCTTGGGACACGTTCTTCTTGTTTTTTTTCTTCTGAACTCTCCAGGAGGGCGTGGAACTTAAAGAAAGGAATAATTTGTAACTTATATATTTAACAAAATTCTACACATCAGATTATAGATAAATATGTTGTAGTATTTATAAGTTTTCTGCAAGAGCTGCTTTGTTTATATATTTTCCAAAAGAATCACCAGATTCATGGAATGAATAGGAAAAAGTAGTTGAGAGCAACTTGAAATAATGTGTGTATATATATAGAAATACACACACACACATATATATATATATCTTTTATGTATTCTAAATTGATTTATTATTGTTAACTTAAAAATATTACATGAAAACGATACTCTTGGGTTTCCACAATAAGGCACTCTTTGATAAGTTCCTTAACAATGAAAGCTTATTCCAAGATTTTTTATGCAAAACGTTTATCTTTGTTTCAAATTCATTCTGTTTTGAACTATAAACAAATTTAATATGGTTTAAGATTTACTAATTAATAAAATAATTTCCATGATTTAGTTTGCTTTTTAGAATTAAGCACAAAGCTACACATTCGGAAGAGAAAATGAATATTATTTTCAAAATCTATAAAACTGAATTATAGAAAATCATGGCACTTAACATGCTACTGCTCTTGGAGAGATCTAACAAACACAGTCTGTTAATTTTCTTGTCCTAGAATGATGCCAGTCTTCATGGTCAACATGTATCAATATGCGTATTGGGATATTTAGTTTTTGATCTAACTGTAGCGGCCTGTACTGCTTTCACTGGTCAGCAACTTCCATGAACGGATGCTATGTGAAAAAAAACAAAAAACATTTGTTTAACAAAAGTGCTTATTCTACATCACTTACAGTTTGTTTAATTAGTCTCTTTATACAGTGATGTGTGAAAGTGTTAGGACAAAAGAATATTTTGTCATTCTTCCCATTTTATGTGATAATTCTTCCATGTCATTACTGATTGTAGTAATGCTAGTGATTCACTGACTGCTTTTAACAGTTAGATGAGCCAGGGTGAGAATACTTATTATTTTTAGAATTCCCTACACTTGTACCTTGAACATGTCATAAGTTGAATTGATATGGCGATAAAATTCATGGCCTGAAATAAGTGTACTGCATGCAATGTATTAACTACGTAAAATGAAGCTAGCATATTGTACCAGTATATACTATAAGGAATCAATTTCATAGCAAACCACAAATAAACCTTGATAAAAACAGTAACAACACATATACAATGTTATCTTGTCATTCCACAAACTAAAAGTCCAAGAATTGTCAGAAGAGCAGAAAGTTTGTATAAAAGCTTTATGTGATACTAGTTGGTCTCTTCATCAAATTTATCTGTAATGGTCTCAGAAGACTGACTGCTACTGGTCTCAAGCATGACATAAATGTCAAGTGATAGAAAAATGTCCAGATTTAAAGTATCAAGAAGATTTGATGATAATGGAATATTTGATTGTACAGCAGTTAAAAACCTTTACTTTGTTCTCCAGATATTGTCAAGAAACTGTACTGCTGATAATTGGAAAAGTGTTATGTGGATGGATTAGTCCTAGTTTGAAATAGTTAGTTCAAAGTGCATGCTGTACGTCCCGTGGAAGAAAGGCGAAAGATACTTCAATGCATAGCACCTGTGATACAGCAGGGGAGAGACATTGTGATGGTTTGGGGGTGTCACCTCAGCATGAGATTTTTGCAAACTGTATGGAATAATGGCCCAATACAAGTACCACCAGATTTTGATCCATCATGGCAGACAGAGTGCTTTGCTAACTATTGGTAATGAATTCTAATACAAAGATAATGACCCCAAACAGTCATCCAACCTATTCAGAAATTAATTAGCTGAGAGATATGCTGCTGAAGTTATTCAAATGATAAAGTGGTTCCCACAAAGCCTGGATTTCAATCAGATCGAGTAGATCTAGGACTTGATAGACATACGACTTGCCAAATCAAAAGTGACTTCCAATGTAAATATATGGGAGTGTATTCGACACATTTCAAGTAAAATTCCAAAGAAAACTGTGATAGAACGTCTTTTGATGGTTATTAAACAAAAGGGGGACACAACAAATATTCACTGTTTGCTGAACTCAAACATTCTCACTAAATTTCTCTTGCACTAAATGTGAATAATAATAAAAATATTGATGTTTTACCTGTGATTTACCTTCCACTGTTCTTTGAAATTAGCCTGAAATCTCATTTTTGACTTTGTCCTAACACATTTTCACAGTACTATAAAATGGACTTAAATGAAACTAAACATTTTTACAGAGTAAAAGTTGATATCTTATGAAATTATGGATATCACAAAATAAATATCACACTATGAGATGGTGCCAGAGTAAGCTGATGTTTTCACAAGATGAACAGCCAGTAATAACAATGAATTCCCACATTTAATGATACTGCTTTTTGGTGTATGTTATGAGGATAATAGGTTAAACTCAAACAAATATAGCGTCGTAAAATAACAGTAATTTATACCACACCTCTAAGAGTTGAGATGCAGTGTATCGTTTATTGATGTCCACCTCTAGACACCTGTCCAGGAAGTCTTGTAACACTGGAGACAGGTTGTCTTTATTTTCAATATCCGGTGTTCCATTTCTTGATATTAAATCAAATATCTGAAAAAGAGTGAGACTTGATGACTAAATCAGTAACCTAACTTAACAGTATGTACAAATCTTTAGATAATCCTTCCTAATAATGTCTAAATATCACTAAAGGCATACCTTTGTAGCAGTTAAATACCATGGGTGAGTTATTTAGTGTTAGTGTTTATTTTTAGGGGGTTAACAAAATGGTAGTCATGCTATTTCAGAAAATATAGTTCAAGAAGTTGAAAGATAATAATATAACACGTACATTCTACAACATTCAATAATAAACTGTTTGTTACTGTATACAGTTTTGTCAAATGTTCATCATTCCACTGTTCATCATTATCTTCAATACATCTTCATGTTTGAATGATGTGAACAGTGTTGCTTTTATTATAGCTATTCTCCGTAGTTGGTGAAAGTTATTCTTGACAAAGCATACAGTTGGGTTTTAATGTGCAAATATGTAGCTTTTAAGAATTTGGGTACTGGTTGTAATTACTGGTTACCAACATTTACCATGTCACTATTCTCCTGATGATAAGGAGGTTGACCATTGACCATTTCAATGGCTGTTATGCCAAGGGACCAAATGTCAACCTCAGGCCCATACTCTGTCCTTTTTACTAATTCTGGAGCCATCCAGCGACGAGTTCCAACCAATGATGTTCGCTTGTTTTGTTCTGGGGAGAGCTGAGCACTAACTCCAAAATCAGCTATGTGATGGAAAGACACAAACATAAAGTTACCAAAAAGAAAACATAAATAACTGCTGGTCAGCCTTACTAAATTAGCTTAACTCTAATTTAGGTTTCTTCTCTTCTTACTGCAAATTTTGACTGTAAAATAGAAATGTGTAATCATCCAAATGCACAAATAAAACTTGTCAGCATGTGAAAAGTTGATATAAATCCCCTTAAAAATGTCAAATCCAACTGAATATGCAATTTGTTTTATAATTACCAAATACGTAAATCCAACACTGAAAAATACAGTCTGAAAGTGAAATTATTTTAATTTCTGCAATCAATCCTGTTTTGCATTCGGTTTGCCATAGATTTCCTTTTCTTTATTCATATGTATCATACATTATTAACGTATAGGTATCAAATCGGAAAATAATTCATGATAATTTCTTGCAGCAATGTGGGCTAGTAGTTCATTTGACATAGATTGTAATGTTGCTAGTAAGTACACATAAAATCTTCCTTTTATGTCAAGTTACAATCCTATTGATTAACAGCACAATAAGTAGCTGTGTTACACAGCTGGATTTATTTCATTATATGTTTTAAGTTTACAGAAAAAAATCGAATTAAGATTTAAAAGTATTCATTGCTTTATGCAGTTGGAAAAAGTCTATTTTTACTTGGGAATTATTTCTTAATAATATTTTTCAAATTTGATATTGAAGTAAAAACAAAAAAAAATAAAGAACCAGAGTGTAAAATTAAACCATGAAATATAACAACAATTATTTAAAATGATAAAATGAAAATATGAATATATTCTCTTAGAAATCATTCAGATCTATCAAGTTATAAAATGTACATATTTTGTACAGAACGTGAGAGCTAGAAACAGTTGTACCTATGGGTATGTAATTAATGTTGATTAATAAGTTACTTTTTATATAATTAAGCAACCCACTGATATCACGTGATGTTTCAACATCTACATAATATATGTACATTGTCAAATAATCTATGTTAACATGAAACTGTTACAAGCAAGCTCACATACTTAAAAATGCTTGTGTTCACTAAGGCATTATATGTTTAAACACTTACCTAGTTTTATGGTCCAGTCCTTCCCAAGTAAAATGTTGTCTCCTTTAATATCCCTGTGGACAATGTTGTTATGATGGAGATATTGTATTGCCTGGAGTATCTAAATGAAATATGAATTTATTTAAAAAATTAAATGTTTTAAGAGAGAAGAGTGTGCTTGTTATATTCAATATTTTAAATATGTATGTATATATTGTGATAGTTGGAGACAACAAGACAAAAATATCAAAGTTTCTGCACATTAATAACTACCAGAAGTACTTTCATCGTGTTATTAGGTTGATATATTAGTTTTTTTAACATCTGTTGCCAACAGGTAAAGATTCTTGCTAACACTAACATCCAACATCAACCTGGCCATGAGTAATGTGTGGGCTTTCCAGGTTGACACCCAAACCTTGAGTGACTACCCCTCGGTAATTTTAAAATTAAATCATTTCTGAATTAAGGTATTTGCTGTTATGTCACCAATGTTTTTAATGAAAAATGAACTTTTTTAATATTTTCCATTTCTGTTATTTATATATTTTATTTTATATTTACAGTACAATATTAAGCAATACTTTTGTTGCTAAGTAACATGACAAAAGCCACTTCAGGAAAGTACGATTACCAAAACACACTGGCTTCTCTACATATTAGATGTTTAACAAACGAATGTCATGTTTTAAGGTTGATATGTTCCGTGTGACGAAGGTGGAATGGTTATTGTGCAAAGACACATGGGCTTCCTTAAATGAAATTTATAGGTCACATATGACTCTGATTACTGGTGGGATGGTATGAGCCCCATCTCATAATGAGATGGCATGCTCCTCCCCCAAAGGGTCTATTTCACTATAAAACTACAACCTATATAGTTTTCTTGCTCAGCAACATGACACAGAACTCATTATTGGAAAACATCTTTACCAAAATATATTGACTGTTTTATACACTTCAAGTTGTTATACAAGGTATCACTTCTTTTATACGTGGTTTTTTGCTACCTTTCCTTTCCACATTAAGATGCACACCATCAAGATCCACTTAGTAAGGGTGCAAAATTTCACATTTCAAGGTTCTTTCTATTTGGAGCTATGGTGCCCACACATACATACCAAAGATACACACAGTTTTATTACTATAGATAAACAATGTTTAGCATAATATTGCTTGCAAAACATACATAGTAGATTTTTCATGTTTCTATGTAATCTTGAAAGACCAGACTGTTGCCTGCAGTAATTTTTAAATATGTACTCTTGATAACTTTAATTAGTTTTGTGATTTTGGAAAAAATCAATTCTATAATTGTAAACTTGTAACCCATTTTCATACCGAACCACTTTGTTAGTTTACACAGTATCTATTTTATTTAAACAATCACCTTTTTCTTAATGTTATTCTATTTTGAAATTAATAGCTGGTGTGATAGAAGATTAAAAAGGTGCTATGCATTTAATACCACAGATATAAGTTTCATGCGATATTTAGTGCAGTTGAAATTTCCCAATAGTAAATTAATAATAATTTTTGTACACTTGTTGAAGATGTACTCCATATAATACACTGGAAGTGAAACTTTCTGTAACTCTGGAAAGAACTGCAGAGAGTTTACACTAGATGGAGCTTCATAATTACTCTCTCAAATGTTATTTAAAATTTCGTCATCTCTCAAAAAATGAAAGTTTATGGAAGTGAGTATCCAAAGTTTTGGCAAGGAACCAGGATGACTGTTGAATAAACGTTAAAATAAATTACAATCATCACATCTCTAAATCCTCTTAACAGTTACTAATAACAATCAATATAACATACTTCTTTACATACTGCTGCTGTTTCATTTTCATAAAGACGGGTTTTGGCAAGAACACCAGCCAAAGATCCAACTGCTAGATATTCCATTATTACCTAAACAAATAAAGTTGAAAATTTCACTTATATTTTATTTTTTAATAAAATTATACATGATAATGAGATAAAATAATTTATTTTTCCTATTTTAAGATTCTGTCAGTAATCACATATCTAATAAAAAGAAAAGTTATTCAAACAATCGTTCATGAAGTAGGAACTGAACGATTACCATTTTGTTTACCATTTTTTAAGTGTGAGATTTCTATTCTCTAGAAAGATTTGTGGTTCAAAATATATATATATTTACTCAACTTTAAGTATTAAAGTAGCGTGAATTTGCAAAGACCACTTTTATACATTTTTTTTTGCTTCTTCAATTCTAACTTTTATTTTTCTACCTCAAAAGATGTTTTACATTTTATGAAATATGCTCTTTCATATATTAGTAACTAAAGCTGTAATCTGATTCGTAACATTTATAAAATATTAAATTGGATTGTATTTTGTGCGAGAAACTGAAAATTTAATATTTATTGCATTACACCCCAAACAATGTTTACAGTTTTGTAAATAATGCTGCATTTGAGGGTATTGCATAAGATGCTAATAATTTAACAAACTCAACCTTTCCTGAATAAAATAATTTCAATAACCACGTGTAAAACTTTGTGTGTGAAACATACAAGGAAGATGAATAAAGCAAAGTAAAAACTAAAGAGTGCTGGTAAGAGATAACATACTGGTAGAAACTTAGAATGGAAATATAAAGTTATTGTGTCAGAAGCAAATGTGGCTGCAACCTCCCACACTAAAACTATCACGTATTATTTATAACTATAATTTAAACAAAGCAGACCTCTGAGAATGATATGTAGAAATATTCTTAAACTTGTAGGGTTGCTTGAAATTGATCACTTAATTAATTAAAAACAGTACGTTAGCCTACACTCTATAACAGGTAAGATTAAAAACGAAAGAGAATTAATATGTACGTAACACTAACAACACTTACCCAAAGTTCATCACCATCAAGAAAGCTATCCAAATACTTGACTATGTTTGGATGTTTATAATTCTTCATTATTGAAAGTTCGGTGATGAAAAAGTCTTTTCTAAGTTGCTTCGTTAGATTAATCTTTTTAATAGCAACTTCCAACCCAGTCTCAGTTGTTACGGCAGTATAGACAGTTCCTGAACCACTAAAACAATAAAAGAAAGTACACTACCTTACAAAATTTTTACTTTTTCTTGTTCCTGGGCAGAAAGTGTTATATTCCAATTGCTTATGCCTAACGTAAATGGAAAAGGTCTATTTTTCTCTTTAAACTTTACTTTTGTGACCTGAGTAATGAAATATTCAAATTTACCCATTCTCTAGAACATTACACGTAGATTCAGAGCTAATAAGCTGATAAAGAATTTTCTCGAACTTTCTAGAATGTGGTAGGTCTTCCAAGATTTTACAAAAACCTTTGGGAATTTTCTAGAACTTTCCATATATACATATATACAGGGGCTCACCACTAACCACTTCAGTTTAGTTCCAGCTGCCTAAGTAAACACATAGACCTATCTGATTTTATCTAAGCTGGCATCAAGAAGCTGCAAGCACTCTCCAGATGCATTCTGCTATGTATGTGGCCAGTTTATCAAGGGGTTCAAGTGTGAGAGAAGAAAAAAAAGGATAAGTCAAAATCATCCAAAAATCATTTCCGGAGACAAGAATCAGATTAAAAATGCTGATGTGAGAGACAGTACCAAATCTGAATCAGGTATACTCTCCATCCATCCAAGAAAGGTGTGATAGATACGAACAGTAAATCAAAGATAATCCAAGTGGGTGTAGAGTGGCTAGAGTGTGACATACAACACTAAGCAAGTGAACTGTATCCAAAACCCATGCTTCTGGGAGACGACATCCATACTGTGGGAGGATAATGATCATACTCTCTTCAAGTTCAAAACACATAGAGGATCTCAAACCACCCCCGACTTAAGAACAGAGCACATTGTAAGAATGCAGAATGATATATCAATCTGGAAACCCAATATCCAGTCTTCATAAAATGTCTACCACAGAGAAATTAACTCTCTCTCAAGAGTGAAACTGACCAGAACCAACCCAGGTGCAGCAACATCCTTGGAATAAGGAACATCAATGAGAGCAGAAGATAAGGAACTGTAACATTCCTCAGCACCTCTACTACAACCCACTTCACAGATGGAGTGTATAATTGAGCGTGGAAGATCGACATCTGTAATACACGTATGAGGACTTATGTTATTACTCTAAATCCAAAAATCAATCATTGGCAACTGACATCGAGGTCTGGGTAGGATGAGAGATCCAAATTTATGGGTTCAACTGAAATTTGACGTCTTACTTCATTGTTTTTTGTATGCTTTAATGAAGAGGTTATCATACCTTTTACACCACCGCCCTACTCTGCAATAAATGATATTTCTAAATGGAATTTTCAGGCAGTAAATCATTAAAAAGTGTGCCTCTAGAATCCACCACCCCACCAGCTTGGAAATGGAAGGTAGTAAGGACTATCAATCTCCAGTAAAGGAAAAGGGAGGCGCATAAAACACAGTGGAGAGTGTAAAGGAATAATACCTGAAACAGTGCAATGGATGACCACAAAAACCCAAACTTTAAAATGATGACTTACTTAATACAAGACATGGTAGGGATGGACAGCTATCCTATTGTTCTTTAGCCATGTAGGCCATGAGTGGTATGGTCAGAGACGAGCGTATTTGTAAAGAAATTCCATCTTGAGGAAAACCTTCAAGTGATCTTTCCAACAGTATGTTGGCCCAGCATGGCCAGGTGATTGAGGCACTCGACTCGTAATCCGAGGGTCGTAAGTTCGAATCCTCGCCACACCAAAAATGCTCACCCTTTCAGCCGTGGGGACATTATAATGTGACATTTAATCCCACTATTCGTTGGTAAAAGAGTAGCCCAAGAGTTGGCGGTGGGTGGTGATGACTAGCTGCTTTCCCTCTATCTAGTTTTACACTGCTAAATTAGGAACGTCTCGCGCAGATATCCCTTGTATAGCTTTGCGTGAAATTCAAAACAACCAAACCAATCCAGCAGTATGCACTGCATAGCCATGGAACATAATAAGCAAGTCTATATGGCTGAACAGTGTGGATTTCAAACGTTAAAGAAATTCTCGTCGGGTACAATTCACCATAAAATTAGACCTAAACAAAAAGAATTAGCATAAAAAAGGAAATAAGGTTCCTGAAAAAATTAAATAAGAATTATAAAATAACTCACAAGTCAAAGTCGCATGGACATTTGAAGAATGACTACATGTGGAATTCGATTGTCCAAAGAGGAAAAAATTTGATACAATGCAAATAGTGGGAGATTAATGTATTAATAATCGTCTACGTGCCTGACTGAAGAAGTTCCTCCAGGGAATAGCAAAGATGAGACGACAGAGAAAAAGTAAGGTGTCAAATTTGATGAGAAGACATCTGGAACAAACTACGAGAGAACAACAAAAGAAACGAATAAGCAAGCAAACTATATCCAAAACCCTATATTAGTTGAAAAAGAAGGCAGATAGACGGTAAAATGTAGAAAGAGAAATATCACAAACAGAGTATGGTTGCAAAGGGATAGAGAGGCAGAAAGGAAAATCACATATGGAAACCATGTGGCAATGTAACATTGAAGAGCACGCACAGGAAAAAATTCTTTCTGATTTACACGTAGGATAAGAGTAAAAAACGGAAGAAAGGTAAATCAGAGAAAAGTAGAATATACTCTCCCTAGTCTTTTTGGTTTTGGAAAATAAAGAGCAATTCAACTGAAGAAAAAATGTAGGATGACAAAGAATAAATGAAATATCATTGGCAAATAAATCAGACTACCAACGTCAAGATTAAGGGGATAATGAAAGAAATATTAAGAAAAAGTTGGAACAATGAACACGTGGAAAGTGGTTTGAATGGGGGCTGATTGAGACAATAGAGAACCACATTAAAATATCAGTTAAGAAAAGCCACAGAGGACGACAAATCTGAAGTCAACTTATCAACATGGAGGGAGAGGTAAATACCATATGATACTGGAAAAAAAATGAAAAACGTGGACAAAGCCAACCGATAACAGAAAACCAAAGGCCATATAGTATTCCAAATAAAAAATACAAATAATAATCTCAGAAATACAATGAGCAATGGCCCAATCAGCTGCAAACTCCTGGCCCAGATACCAATGTCACAAAACATTTCATTTATTTTACTAAAATTCCTCCTCCATGGAAAAAAAACAAGGATAAAGATGGAGGATATGAAGAGCAAGATGAGGCGCTGATGACTGAGTTGCAAAAGAAGGAGGATAGATGGAAAATAGAAAGTTGGATAAGTCGGGGAAATCACGGCTGTAAAGGCCAATGAGAAGAGCCTGAGATTGAGTGGTA